>OZ038388.1:9662413-10251334 GCA_964036045.1 Eutreptiella sp. 'Long Island Sound 2002'
CTACCGCTGGAGAGCGAAGCAAGGGAGAGCAGAAACGAGACACAAGCAAAGCAAGCGTTTGTGCACGCGTGTGTATGTTCTAATCAGTGCTACAAAAAGGGAGGTTGGTGTTTACGAGCAGTTGTCATGGTTGCCCCGCATTGCATCGCAGGACAGGACCGTTAGCCCCCCATGACAACCACTCGCTGGCCGAAGGCCATCGTTTTTGCCCTGATCTTACCTCTAATCATCTGCAATCTTTCTAATCTAGCCCTCTATCGTTTGTTAGCGCTGCTACAAGACTCGTTCACGGAGACACGAGACGAGCAATGTGCATGCTGCATACGAGACGAGCACACCTAAGGTTTATACCTGATTCATTGAAGTCTTTTCGTTGATTTTGGAATTCTTGGATTTTTGATTCTTTCTGTCAGTGTGGGTGGAATCTGTATGTTTATTTTTTTATGTGTGTCTCTTCATTTTCCTGTCTACGTGAGACATACGTTTATAATCTCATTATTTCTGTATTTTCCGGCGCTTCCCCAGGAGCCGCTTCCGCGCGCCGCCTTTTTCTGCGTAGGAATTTCTTGATTTACAAAATCAAGAGATGACTACAAAATTTATAACAATGTGCATCTGATGCACAATTGGATTCTGCTCAGGTATGTGTTCTTAGAAAAATTCTAGGCCATCATTTGACGGATTTAGGTGTTTGCGCTTCGCGTTTGCGTGGTTTCGTCCATCCTCCTCCCATTCCTCCCTGTACAGATACCTTGGCGAAGCGTCGCTGAGTAGGGCGCCATTCGGGCCGAGAAGCAACAGCCTAGGGACTGAGCAGAACCCAAGACCCCACCAAGGGCCAAATTAATTTTTTTAACAACTCCCTTCGCCCTGAGACAGGTCACAGGTCGCCTGCAGGTTTACGAGAACCCATGCGCATGTGTATATTGCGTCTTGCGTTGGGTTTATGTTGCGCTGCGTCTTGGAGGGAGGGATGCACATGCACATGTTTTTGGCATGCTCCCAAACTAACCCAACCAAGCCACAGGAACCCCGGCAGCGCCATGAGCGCTGAGCGTTCTGTAGGAAATGTCACGAACAAAGCAGCAAAGAGGCACCAGCCATGGTGAGCTCCCATTTTTCCAGTGTGGGGGAGGCCATAGGTATTTTACAGTAGATGTGGAAACCAAGGAAAGGCCAAGAAAAATACCCTTTTTCCTAAAATGCGACAGTGGTGGCCACCACAGCACAAGGCAGGAGTAAGAAAAAGTGCTTTTTCAATGCCTTGAGGCATACTCTAGTTGTATTAGAGATGCATTAAGCACTCTAGCATTTTTATCTTAGTATTGGCCTAACCAAAATGGGTGAAAACACATTTTGACTTATGGAACCAAACACTAAATCAGGATATGGGGTGGACCCCTTAATCCCCTATCAATGTGAGGCTATTCATCTCTTCCAGAGTTGACTGAGAACTGACATATTCAGGCCAGAGCCTATGAATTTATGTATGTTTTCTCATGAATTCTTAGCTATCCTAGTGGTATGCACCCTAGGGGGCTGGGCACCTCTTTTTGAGAGGTCCTGGGCTCAATTCCCGGTCAGCCTAGCTAAGTAGGAATATCCCATGTGACATGGCAGTGACCTCATCGCCACATGCCATGCCACCTCAGCACCTATGGGACCCAAAAACAAAGAGTGCACATCTCAAGATGGCACTGTGGATGAGAGTGAGCCCTTGGGGCAGTTTTCCAATCAGCTTTTCTCAATCATGTAAAATATTTCATCCTGAGTTGCAATGTATGCTAATTGCTGTTCTCTATTGTTGATAGTTTTCTTTATCTAACTCTTTGTGACTGCAGCCCTTCATGCTTTGATGCTGATTCTCTGGCTTGAGTTTTCCTGGATTGGTTGTATTTCAGCAAATAAAACAATTTCCTCATCAAAAACAAGCAGCAGGAACCCTACAACAGCAGCAAGCATCAGGAGAGGCACAACAAACACACAGTGTTGAAATCACTATAAAACCTTCTGAAGAGGCATCAGAAGGAGCAACCCCAGAAGGCAACGCAAGCCCACAAGAAGAAGGAGATGCAGTCCCAGCTGCTACTGGGGCAGAAGACCACAGACCCGAATGAGAGGAGGAGTGGGAGCCCAAAGTGGTGGTCCAAACCATTAAGGAGATCACTGAATGACAGCGCGCGCTATACCTGGTATAGCGCGCGCCGTAAGTCTCATAGCACGCGCTGTAAATATGTTGCGCGCGCTACACTGTCTGTGCCCGTGAGGACCTGTACTGTTGCACACTTTTCAGACCTTTTAGAAAGTGCTTTTGCATGTGTCTTGGGTTGCATGAGCAACACGGAATGCTTTTGAAAAGCAAGGGGTTTTTGAGAAATGCAGGACACTGGAAAAATCATGCTTTTGAAACATTTTCCGGTTTTGAGGAATTTGAAAAACGGGACAATGTAGCGCGGTAGAGCGCGCGCAATAGGCGCGCTATAAAGGTCATATTTTTGAAAATTTGCGCGCACTATGGAAAAAATGCACCATTGCGCGCACGCGGGGAAATACGGTGTATGCACACATGATGTTGTAAACCCCCCCCCACTTTAATATCACGCGCGTGATATTATTTCGGTGCGTGATATTATTTTGGGCGTGATATTATTTTGACCACCCCCTGCCTGTCCACCAGATTGTTGTTGTAATTATTCCTGACTCTGAATTTCCATTTCTTGCTGATGTTTGTTGTTGAACATGTTTTTGAAGCTGTGACTGATGATGAGGTGTCTGACATCGAGGAGTACTCCACTGGGGATGACGCTGACAGCGATGTTGAAAACGCAAGCCGAAACCCAAGGCAGGAGCACGCCAGCTATCTATGGCCACTTTTCTCGCACCAAAATAACTATGTGTTTTGGCTGACAATCACGTTTCCCACAGTGTTTTGCCCTGCTGTCCGCGATGTTCCCAGGTGGCCAAAATGCATGCGTGATATTATTTTAGTGGTCCAAAATATTATCATGCATGCGTGATATTGATTCGGTGCGTAATAATAAAGAGGGGGGGGGTTTACCTCTTGTACTGGCCGTATCTGGAGTTGTCTCTTCTCTGGGATCATCGCCCGTGAGGATTTCAGCCGTCAGCTGGGCAATCGCAAGCTGTATGGGCGAAAGAGAGTCCTCAACGAATGAACACAAAACAGCCATAGTAACGGGAGAATCACAGAAAGAAGGCTCACCGTTATTCAACCGTTGAGGCTTGTGTGTATTCCTCCCATATGTGCGCAATGCATTGAGTTGTTCCCGAACCTCATGAGAGACATTTTTGAATGAGCTTTCCAAGCGGAAAACTTCACCCTTCAACGCTTGTACTGCCAAGTGTTTTAAAGCATCTAATTCTTGATCGGATTCCTCCCACATTAAAGTTCAACCGGCGTTCTACACTCTTGCGCGCAAGCAAAGAGTCCTTAGCCTATGAACAAATGAGTGCACACCCGCCACCTTGGTTGCAAGTGTGTTTACCTGTTTTTGCAACGACGCAATTTGAGCCTCATCCTGCATATCACGAGAGGGATTTGCGAATGATGGAGGCATCACACCTCGCTCTTTCATCATCACTTGCTTGTTCTCCACTCCCGGTTCTCGTAGTTTTTGTTGATTTACCTTCGTACTCGTTGCTCTTCGACTCTACCAATTGAAGTCGAAAAGTGTCGAGACGAGCTTCCACCACGTCGAGAGTACAACCCTGCGTGCGCGCTACAGGGTATTGCCGCGCGATGGCTCAGTGCGCACTACAAAACTATAGCGCGCAGCATAGCGCGCGCTATGGCTCGGGGTCTTGGGTTTGTAACCCCATGTCCTAATAAGCAGGGCAAAAACGCCTATTTTTCTAAAGTTTCAGATGCTTCCGACACCGCATGTGACGCTGTTCATGTCAGGGAGGATTGCAAACATTTTGGGCCTCCACTATGGGTGGTCCCTGTGGAAGAACGAGGACCTTTTGGCGGACCTAGTTGAGTTTTTTTGCTCAGGGTCTGCCGTCCAACGGTTTTTGTGGGCCAGGTTGGAAAAAAGGGTCCCCGTGTCTGAAGCAGAGAAGAAGCGTCGCAGGACCGAGGCTGCCAATGCCATCACACCCCTGTCGGTGGTGGACTTGGTCCTGCTCCTGAAGATTCCAAGAAGAAGGTATTATTGCGCGCACTTTGCATGTGACATTGCGCGAACTTCCGCTCATAGCACGCGCTTCGTTGACCTCTGCGCGCGCTATGTCCTCATGTTGCGTGCGCTATTTTACTCAGGTACAAAGATTTGATTACTTGGACGAGAAGTAAGGTCCCCACACACCTTTTTTCTCTCCCCTCCTATGCTAGTTTTGCTACAGAATGGAACCAGCTTGCAAGTAGGCAGCATTTACAGGTTGCCGTGCACACAGACGTTGCCTTTTGTGGTGAGAAGTCCACCTCTGTGTTGTCCCAGGTCTGGGCTAACAATCTTGCTTTTCTGCAGAGTGCCCTTGACACTTGTGTGGTTCCCATCCGGGTGCATCCAGACGCTGCAGGATTTTCTGCAGTGGGGATAGCCCTTGGCTGCGTCGGTTGTCGGGTGTCACTACATATTGGATGGCAGGTAGTATGTTCAGTTACATGACGTGCTGCAAGTCCAGTGCAACGTGGTTGCAACAGGATGTGGATAGAACCACCGAGCGAGATGAGCAGTTGCTAGGGCTTATTGCACCTGGGGCCAAGTGCAGGCCCATGGATATATTTGGTGTTGTTCAGAGCAGGTTGTGGAAGGTGCCTCTGAGGCGGCGTCACCTTATACCATGTGTTCTGCACCTTCTGATTTTTGTAGGGAGGCAGGTCACTGCCTTGGTACGCAGATTGGCCAAGTCTGTGCGTCCGAGTACTAGGGTCTCTGTTCAGGCTATTCTTCACAGGTCTGGTCATCACATAGCACTACAGAAGACGGCAGAGCCAGATGGGGAAGAGACTTGGTGCCTTCTAAAGGTTTGGGAGGACCTGGCCCCCCTCCTTGGGGGTGACATGAGGATGCACACAGCAGTGGTTGCCATGTACATACTACTGGGGGACATGTATGGCACAATGTTTGAAGAGGGTGCATTGCAGGCTCCAGAGGTAGCCCAGGCTTTCGAGAGGTGGGTTTGTCCAGCAATAAGATCACCTTATATTAACTGAATGTTGCACGATGCTACAGTCACTATTCAGGCCATAAGGCCCTATGGCCTAGGAATGTTTTCGGGGGATCTGTTGGAAGGGAGCAACAGGGTGCTGAAGGACATTTGGTCCTCCTTTTGTGGTAGAGGTGGGGGGGCAGGAACCCTGGTGTCGCGCCGCATTAAGATGCTCAGGCAGGTTAAGGGGCGTCTGTTCCTGTACTTTGAAGTACCAAGGTGGAATGGGACCTCCAGAAGCAACCTGTGCAATGCATAAAAATTGGCTGACGAGGTTCGGGCATATTTTGCTGATGAGGAACTGTGGTAGCGCGCGCTATTTGTTTTTTAGCGCGCGCTACATGCTATCTAGTGCGCGCAATGACCACTATCGCGCGCGCTATGCTGTTTTCAAGCGCCAGAACACTTGAAATTGCGATATATAATTAGAAATAGCGTGCTATGACTACGCACTTCAAATGTGCCTCCAATTTGAAGTGCATTGATTTGTTCCTTTTCGTCCGTTTTTTTGGTGATTTCGATTTTTTTTGTTACTGCATTTTCCTGTTTGTATTACTGCTGGAACAGGGGTATTTTTATGTAACCCTCTTGCCCATGCAGCCTGTGGGCTGGGGGTATGTAACCGCTGCATAGTGGCGGATCTTTCTTGTAATTGCGAAGCCTGTAGCCTTGATGCCCCAGGGGTTGTAGCGCCCGACACTGCCCCTGATATCTCCGAACCCAACTGACCCTCTTCAGACCCATATCCAGCCTCTGGGAGGACATATGCGAAGCACTTGTAAGTCCATTGAACTCCATGGTGGAATATGAATAGTCAGAAAACCCGGTCTACAAAAAAGGAGCAGACATAGCATCTCATTGTGCATCCATCTCACATAATGACTCAACGTGAAATGATTCGAAAAAATTTAAATAAATCCGATTGGGAAATCACGAAAGACAAATGAGACTCCACGCGCGCTCACAGGCGACATCTGGCGGCGAACGGAAAGCATGAAAACAAGCGGAAAATTTACTGCACTAATGTACATCTGAGAATCATTGAAATTCTGATCACATTGATGTATAAATTGAGTGCTGTCACTGCTGCCGTTACACTCCCCCTCCGAAAACATACGCCAGTATGTCAGGCTGGGTCAAGTGAAGTGAAAGAAACGGCAAAAGTGACCAAAAACCGACTAATCTATGACAAAATGTGAGAAATTGAGCTGAATTGAGCAAAATTGTGCTGAGATCTGTGTTTCGCGATGGCCATCGACTTGTATGAAACGCATAGGTACCTTAGGGCACACAGAAATAGCTTCGAAAATCGAAAATTGAAAGTCTGAGTGAAGAATGTACACGCATGATCAAGATCCATGATCCATGATGAAATCAGGATCTGACATCCCATTGCCAGAAAACAGAAAACGAGTGTCGCCATGTCGTCGAGCGTCCAGAAAATAGGGTATCCCCTCATGGAGTCCAAGATATGTGAAACTGGTCGGTGTCATTTGCAGTCATGAGACCAGATGCCAGATTATGGTACAAAATGTGACTGAATTGAGACAAAAATCAGTGAATCGCACACAGATTGAAGACGGCGAAGTCTACAGCAAGCCAATATAGGTCCAATTCATTGTCGATAGATACTGTGTGTTGTGCTGAACGGAAATCCAGTTCTCATTCATAGCCAATCCAGGTCAAATCCTCATGATGATGATGATTCCCATGATGGAAATTCAATCATGTAAGTAATGATAGCCAAGAAAACCCAGTGAGTGATCACCACACTGTCAGTATTGTCTCCAGGGCTTCATGTTTAATTCAGTATGAGCCAGAAAGGGTAATTGACTCATTATAGTCCCACAATGTATAAGCATCCAATGCTTGGTACCAGGATTTTGCCAAGTTTGAGCTGATTCTGAGGGGGATTCCAACACAATCCACAGATGAGCAGCGAGTCGACACAAGTAAGAACACCATCGTCCTCACTTGGTCCTAATAAGCCCTTTGACCGCGGTCGATTGGAAAACAAACCAACAGTCTCAATGTAAGAGCTGATTGAAAGGACATTCCCAGCAGATCCGTCAAACACATGAACTGCATCAGACTTAGTCATGTGCCAGAATCTCATAAATGAGCACGAACTCGAACGAGTCCTTCCCAAGGCGAGTAGAGGGGCACAGTCGACAGCAAAACACGGGAGTGTCGTCGTGGTTGAGGATAAAGGCCTTTCAGAGCTTCCGATGGAAATCATCTACAATGAAGCACATGATTCACATGATGACCATGATGAGAATGATGGACATGATGACCAGGATGATCCCAGAATGTCCCATCATCTGTTCATCGAACCACATAGACGATGCGCCAGGACTGTTTTGTCTCAATGCCAAGGGTATATGTAGACCGTAAACCTTTTCGAAAGTTTCGGCGATTTAAATTCTGATCAGATCTTGTCTCGAAAGGAATTGTGCCACGATTGGAGCTTCCTCTTGTGCTTGTAAGTCTTCCTTGGTGACACAATCTTTGATCAGCGAGAGCTCACGGTCAATCTCAGGGTGCTTCTTCAGGAACTTGATGAAAGTGTCCGTATACCCATGGATGAAGCTTGAAGCTGGCTCCCATTTGTCTTCTTCTGGACCGAATCCTTTCCATCTGCACAGAAAGTACCACTTGTTTCGAGCATTTTTCTTGTAATCAAGGATCTTCTCCAACTCAAAACTGCTGGTGACCATCTTTCTGTCGCTCAGGTACTTCGAAGTCCAATAGAGAGGCTTGAACTTTCCTTCCGGGCAGGGTACTTCGGCTTTCAAACGGTCCCGATGTACTTCTTGATGTCTGCCCGGTTCAACCTCAAGGTTGAATGTAGTCTGACTTAGTTGACCACTGACTTGGAATGGGCCTTCCCACAAAGGTAACAATTTGTTGTCGTCCTTCAGGGTCTCGTGTGACTTACGAAGCCAAACTTGCTGGCCTTTCTCGAAGGGTTTTCCTTGTGTTCTCGACTGATTTTTGAATTTCAACCAATCTGCTTGACTCTCCACTTTGGCTTGGATCCACTTGGACTCTAAATCCTTGATCCTCTCAAACCATTGTGAGGCGTCGTAGCACTGCCTTGGATGATACATCACTGGTCCTGGACCCATCTTCTCACGACCAAAAACAAGCTCATTCGGACTTAGTCCAGTGTAGCTCTTGGTCTGATGGTATCTCCTCAAGACCCAAAAAAATGTCTCCAACCAATTGTAGTCTTTTTCAGTCGCCAGGAATTTTCTCAGAATGTTGATAAGAATTCTTCCACCGCGTTCAGCAGGGAGGGCTCGATGGTCGTAGACTCGGGCACGAAGATGATGAACTCCCAATAGAGCACACATGTTCTCCCACCAAGTCCCAATGAACTCCTTCCGAGTGTCCGTCAGAATTTCACTGGGAACATCCCAGTTACTCATCCACTGACTTGCAGTCCACTTGGCAGCCATTTCAGAGGTGAGATGCTTCGTGTTGCAAGGGAGGACCTGGATGTAGCCACTGTGGCGGTCTTGAATTAACAAAACCCGATCAATTGGCTTCCTCGTGTAGAGAAATTCCTCTTGGATTTGTCCCAACTCGAAGACATCCGCCGTCACCTTGTCGAACAACCTCTCGGGAATTGGCAGTCCCTTCAATAATCCTTCTGCCTTTTGATTCTTGGCAATGTTCGTCTGACATTGCTTGCATCCTTTGGCAACTCGCTCACAGGCACTCTTGAGGTCCCGTGTATACACTCTGTGTCGTAGCTCCTGCTCCAGAACACGGGAGCGTCCGTGGGATGTCTCATTCTGATGCCAATGTTTGACATATTGGTCAATCAGACAATCAGGAACACAAATCCGTCCTTGCCAAAAAAACTTGTCGCCTTGGATCTTGAAATCAGACGTCTCTTCAGAGTCCTAAGGCTTGTTCCCCTTCATCTTGTGGTATACAGACCCAAAGAACCTGTCCTCCTTGTACATCTTCGTCCAATCCACATAGAGGAAGGAAGTTTCCTTGTCCTTTTGTTGTGGAGGGAGCGTGGATTTCGCCTTGGATCTTGTCACTGGAAACACATTCAGGAGTGGCAGCGACGACTCCGAGTCAGAGTTAACCCATTCAGTCTGATCTGCCTTGGTAATCTCCTTGCATCTGACCAATTCAACCTTCATCCGATTCTTAATCGAACATTGAAGACAATGTTTCTTGATCAGTGCTTGTTCCTCCTTATCAAACTCGATCACTTTGGCTTTATCCGTCGCTGTCCCATGAAAGCTCACTTCAGAGTAAGCCTCTGAGGCTGGGTAGGCCCAGCGACTCAGGGCGTCCGCCACTGTATTGTAGCGCAGTGGAATGTAAGTCACGTGGAGGTCAAATCTGCTGAGGGTTTCATGCCAACGGCCTCTCCTCCCAGCTGGTCCACCAGGGGTATCCACATGTTCTGTCCTCCAGCTCTCCAGTGACTTGTGGTCAGTCAGTACCTCAACGCGATGGCCCAAGATCCAACCTTCATAACGCCGTAAGGCACAAAGGATTGCGTAGGCTTCTTGTTCCCTTGGACTCCAATTTCGCTGTCTTGTTGTAAGCTTGCGAGACCAGAAAGCCAGAGGATGATGGTGACCTTCGTCATCGACTTGTTCGATCGTAGCACCAATGGCGTAACGACTGGCGTCTGTACGAATATAAAAAGGTCTTCCATCCAACCACGGAGTCTTTAATGTAACCACATTTGCCAGTGCTTCCTTGAGACCAGTAAAGGCCTCTTCACATTCTGGCGTCCACTTGAGCTTGACTTGAGATCCCTTCTTTCCTTCTATTTTGCCAACCTTGAGTAACTCTGTCAATGGACCAGAGAACTTGGCGTAGAGGGGAAGGAACTCGTGGTAATAAATGCA
Organism: Eutreptiella sp. 'Long Island Sound 2002'; assembly: GCA_964036045.1. Lineage (NCBI taxonomy): Eukaryota > Euglenozoa > Euglenophyceae > Eutreptiales > Eutreptiaceae > Eutreptiella > Eutreptiella sp. 'Long Island Sound 2002'. The sequence goes on from OZ038388.1 coordinate 9,672,478, forward strand.
GCAGCCTAAAAAGGCACGATGCTGCGTGATGGTTTTAGGCCTTTCCCATAGCTGCGGGGCAGCCATTTTTGCTGGCGCCGGTCTTCTTGTCCAATCTTCCAAGACAGAGCCACAAAATTCCACGCTCTGGAGGTATATTTTGCCCTTTTTGGGTCCACACACGAGCTTCTTTTGTCGAAGGACTTCGAGAACTTTGCGGACTTGTTCTTCGTGCAACTTCAGGCACTCATCAAAGTTTTTTCCCAACGGCGTGGCAATCAGAAGGTCGTCAATGTAGATGCTGCAGAATTCTTTTAAATCCAGAGACTTGTGCTTCTGAAACAAAATAGTCTTCATCATCTTCTGGAACATCGACGGCGCATTCTTCAGACCCATCGGCAGTACAGTCCACTGGACAGTGCCACAGGGCGTGCACATTGCCGTCAAATGCCTATCCTCCTTTCGAAGTGGCATTTGGTGAAAGCCATGGCGCAAATCCAACACAGTCAAGAGCTTACCTTTGGCTCTCGCGGCGATCTCCTTCTCGATGAAAGGAAGGGGATGCGCGTCAGGTACCGTGGCGGCATTCAGAGCTCTGTAATCCACCACTAGACGCCAAGCATGCATGCTGGATTGGTCAGCAGGTGGGGGCTTTGGCACAGTAAATGGTGCTGAACACCACTCAGAACTCATGCAGCCCTCCAACCAACCAAACTCATAGAGATTGCGCTCAATAATCTTTCGTAGGGCATCTGCTTTGGTGCCGTGAAGGTAGAATGGACGTTGTTTGTGCACCTTTGAGCCTTGGATTATCTCAATCTTGGCTTCCCCATTTTCACATCGAATTGGGAGGTTTTTCCACAACTTCCCACTCAGCACGTCATCTTTATAATCTTCGAACACTGCGTCCCTTCTTGCAGATATCTTGTCTCCGTCGACCTGATTCCCACAATTAATCACCGACATTATGTCCACCAATTTGCGAATTGTTGGTCGTGGTCTCATATTCTTGGCCACTTCATTCCAAACTTCTTCGTCGCATTGTTGGCGGATGAAGCTCACCTGAGCTCGCTCCTCTGTGGGATCACACCAACTAAGGGGGTCCACAAATGTCTTGAAGGGATGGTTGGACAAATTCAGCTGCATTCCTGTCAATTGAGGTGAAAATCTTGGAAATTTGTCGTCATTCTTGCTTGAAATCTTGACATTTTTGGCTTGATTCTTGTCTGATGGGGACGAATTGGAATGGATGAAGGCGTTCTCTTGAGGGACGCCGATTGTCCTTCCCTCCTTCCGCGACGATACGTCGGGATTCCGCTCTCGATCGTCTAGATCCACCTCAATTTCGTCAATTCTTGAGGAGTTTGAGATGACCTCTTCTGTTTCCATTTCACTGTCATCTCGCCAATAATCTCCCAGATTCCCGTCAACTAAGCACGCCAACGTGCTCCACGAACGCTGTGGCAAAGGCTTGCCATTGTCTTCGCAATACAGCTTCACTCCCTTGTGAGGTAGCTCGACAATGTCGATTGAAATGTCCATAATGTCCTTGAACAAAGATTGTTTTGGCCTGTTGGGGACAATTAAAATCGCCTTTGCGCCGGATTGCTTCAGCTTCTGCACCACGGATTGATCCACATAGGTTCAGACAAGTCCTCACTCCAGGCATTGTCGTACAACTTTCAAAATCTTTCATGTCTGTTGTTTGCAAAGGCATCAACTTGCGGACGAAAATTGTGGTTCTTTTCGAAGTAATCCACCAGAATGTCCCGCCATTTGTCGACCACACGATAGCAAACTGACTTCCACTTCTTGCAGTTCAATGATTCCACCTTTCCTTAGTCAAATTCTTCTTGATTCCCTGTCCATTCCTGCCCATCTTGCTGAATATGCAGCTTATTTCGCTCCTTGAATTGGTGTATACTCTTGGTGTATGGCTGCAGATAATACAAGTCGGATGGGTCGCTGGTCGACGGATAATGGAGGAAGCATGTCCTGTGTCCCATGGGCGGCACACGGTGAGCGTGAAGCCATGGTTGACCCAAGAATAAATCATACTTTATGGTGGCTTCATAGAATTTTCCAGAAAACCACTCCTCCGTCACTGTCTCCTCCACGCTCCAGACAGATTGTTTCACCAATCTGACCGCCAACTCTGCCTCTCTGTCACCACCTTCAAGGCGATGTCCGCTCACTCCCTCCAGCTGGACAGGTGTCGAGGACATCTTCGCCTCGTCCTCCTGCAGAAAGCCTCTCCTCACCAGATTCACCTCTGAACCATTGTCAATCAGACATTTGGCAAGTTTAACCTTACCATCTGTCGTCCTGACCTGGATCCAGCACACAAACTGGTGCTGCTTGCCCCGCCGGACAGCGCTGAGGACCCAGGCAGGGTAAAGGAGGCCGGAGGAACGCGCCAGCCGATCCCAGCAGCGTCCATCCACCGCCCCAACTACCCTGATGGGCTTTGTTTCCTGCCACACAACCCCAGTGTTGGGAATCGGGTCAAGTTGGCTTCCCTGTTGCCATTCTTCTTCGACTTTCGGCTGCACATCCTGTACTTGTCCTTCGTCAACCCATTCTTCTCCTGCCTCAACGGCATTGACTCCTTTTCCACGCCCACGACCACCAAATGACTTTCTACCACCACCTTTCTTACCTCCTTGGCCTTTGTTGTTGGAGGTGTTGGAATTGGGGTTGGATTCTTCTGATCTGCCCTTGCCTCGACCTCCAATATCCTTGTTGTTGCCGAAGGTCTTGTTTGCTGGCGTCTGCGTATACAGGGGTTTGCCATTCACCTTGGAATCCTCTTGATTCCCGGACTTTCCTTGTCCCTTTCCACTCTTTTCGCCAGATTTTCCACCAGATTTTCCACCAGCATCGGTTCATCTTGAGCCGCTTGGATCTCCACCTTGCTGCGAGTAATCTTTTGGTGTCCAATCCCTGTTCTTTCCTTTGGACTGCCCTTTACCCTTTCCCCTTCCATGCTGGTCAGCATCTCGTGCTCCATCCTGCTGGGGATTTTTCGGAGAATTTCCCTTTCCATCCATTTTGGACTGAATTGTCTTGATATCTGAGGGCGTCCACCTGTGATCTGCGGTCGTGTGAGTGGCCGCTCGACCTTCCTTTCCAAAGGCAATGCACACGGAGCATCCCTTCTCACCAACGGCACTGACCTTGCCTCCGAAGCCTTGTGCATCCTGTGACTTCCCGCGTTCTAAGTTTGCATACTTTTCAAGTTGGTCCCAGATCTGCTCGACTCCATACGAGAAGATCCACGGCCGCACCTTCAAAACTGTCCCCTTATACTTCACTTTTCCATCCACCATGCTACAGAAAAACTCCGACAGTTCAGAATCATGAAAACCAACTCTCCATCTGCCTTCACGAATGGTGATGTCTTTCAATCCCGTAGCACTGATAGAGTGTAGCAACTCACGAGCTGCCATTTTTCCCATAGTCTCCGGCAATCCTCGGACTTCAACCCAGTTGCCCAGGACTTTTTGGTCCGCCTGGGAGTCCCTGATCTTCTGCTTGGTCTCCGGCGTGGGCTTGCTCAGGAGAATCTTTTTCATCTCGCCTTCAGAAAGGCGTTCTCCCGAGTTCTCCGCCTCCTGCACCAAAAACTCCCAATCCTGCCTTGCTATTTGGATCTCTTCAAGAAACAATTTCTTGATCGCCCTGAAGTTCTCAAGACGGTTCCTGTAATGATCCTCAGGGAGTCGAGAGCCTTTCTTTTTGAGACTTCGCCACAGCTCTTCATAAGTCAGGAAATCTCCTTGATTTCCCCTTTCCACATAAAGATTATATGTACTTTCCCTGAGTTTGCCAGTCAAACAGTCCATCAACCTGAGAATCCAGAGTTCCTTGTCCAGTTTCTCCGTCTGCAGCCAAACCATGAATTGTCTTTCGAAGGACGCCCAGTAGTTTGGGTGTCCTGAGAACTTGGGCTGCTTCATCACTGAACCTCTGAGCCTCATGTGCAAAGGATTGAGCAGTCGGTTCAGGTTGAAACCTGTGGATGTGCCAACAGGATTGACGAAAACTGGGTTGACGGCAGCGCCTCCCATTGCCTGTGCTTGAGCAATTGCGGCCGCCAACAACGCCTGGTCCACAGTAGGCTGCACAAACGGCGTTGACCGTGCTTGATGATACCTCATCTCCTTCGATTTCTTCTGTTTTTCCTTCGTTTTGGCTTCATTTCCATTCTTTTCCTTGCCTTTCTTCTTCAAGGCTATTGATCTCTCCTTCACGGTGGCTCTTGCTTCTCCATTAATATCACCAATGGTACCAACAGACAGTATAGACCTCTCTGACGAAGATTCTCCTCCTTCAGTACCCAGATTGAAGCCAATACGACTTGTAATTCCAGTAGGGGGAATACCAGAATTTCCAGTAAAAGCTGGGAGTTGACCAGTAAAAGCTGGGGGTGCCGGAGAATGTGGAACGCCGTAAGGCGTGGATGCAGGTGCAGCTGAGTAGGTAGGTGCTGGGTGACTTGCCATTGTAGGCGCTGGTCCAGTGAGCCCAGTATTGCTCAGATTTTGTACCAGATTGGTCAATTTCTCCAGCTTCTGCTCCATCTCCTTCCACTTGCTGTCGTCATCCCACTTTTTCTCCTTGGCGGCCTTCTTCAGCTCCTTCACCCTGTCTTCCAGCAACGAAATCTGGCGTCGACAGGAGCAGTCATTGGCACACTCACCACAGGACGGGCATCTCGTACCTTTTCCTTTGCTTCTTACCTCATCAACCCAAGTATCAACACTGGAGTTGGAGTGGGGAAGCCTGGACAATTGCTCCCTGGAGAGGTGAGAATGTGTGGAATCACACCTCATTTGGTCAACCTCTTCGTCGTTTGGACCCCAGGCGCCCGACGGACCAGCGTGCGGATGCACATTCTGGCGTCTCTCCTCGCAATGATGGCCATTTGCACCATCACGGCAGCCTGGTGGTCGAACTGGTCCATCAGCTCCTCCCAATCCTCTTGTTCCTGCAATGTGGCGTCGAATCGCAAGCGGCCACTGTCCCTGATGAACTGGCACGACGCCCTGAACCAGTCCCTCAGACGGCCTCGATAGCCTGCCTCCGCCAGTAGCCAATTTTGGCGGTGCAAGAACTCCTGATTCCAGATTTCCTGGAAGTGGTTTTCCCAGTAGTCACCAGAAATCTCACCAATTCCAGTATTAGACTGCTCTCCTTCGCTGCTGCTGTCTTCAAGATCAGGTAGAGCGTTAGAGCTGGAACCAGATTCACTTGGGGAGGGAGATTCTCGACCGGGTTTAAGGTTGGGTGGGGCGTTCATACAACAATCAGCACAAGTATGAACTCCAGGCCAATGTATATGGCCACAGTAAGGGCACTCTGAAGGTTGATCCTCGGTTTGCTGGGGAGAAGTCACGAATGTAACCTCAGGGGGAACACGCAATGACCCAGAAAGAGTGATAGCCCTGCTAAAGTCCGATGATCTCAGGGTGTCCGTGGAGATTCCAGAAGCAGTGTTATGGCTTCGAACAGCAGCAGCGCAGCAGCGCGCAAGTCGCAAGTCGCAGTAGCAATCGCACTGCAGCCTGTGAATAATAAAGAAGCATCGAATGCCAACTGTGAATGAGCGCTGTAAGATAATTCGATGTTTGAACAGGGTTTATGTCTTCGAGATTGTGTTATTATTGGTGCCCCGTCTAAAGATCCTGCGCAGAAGAGGTTTGTCGTATTTTGGGATTTTCGAGAAACAAAGAGGCACAGTCGAGTTCCGGAGAAACAAACAACAACAAGTGGTAGCCAGCTAGGTGGCGGGGAGGATTCGAGATCAATCTTCGAGATCAATCTTCGACGCCGCAACACCGTCAACTTGATTTGGACTTCGATCTACAATGGAGCGTCCCTTCAACGATGCAGCTATGCTGCATTTCATCAGAGACAGTTTGTTTCGAAGTGATTCACCCTTGCATCACGAATTTTCGACTTCGTTAGAGAAGTTCATCGCAGAGCGCATCGCTAGTCGAGAAAGCGAGTGGTTTCCATGTCTCTCTCGTGATCTTCACAGCTGTTCGCACAAGCTTGCAGATACTCAAGCCAAAGTTTTCGAATTGGAACAACGCATCGATGTATTGCAGGCAACAGCAGCAAGTGCTACAGCAGCAACTGGCCAGCGCATCGATACCTTGCAGTCCTCGACGGAAAATGCAACTCAAGCTGCTGCAAATGAACTTCGACGCGTAGAACATGAATTGTCACAATGTTATGCTCTTCTCAACGAATTTATACGAACTTCGAGTCCACCACCTCCGAACAACATCCAGTTTCCACAACCACAACCACCGTCTCCTCCGAATTCGAACCAACCTCACCCTCCACAACAACCACTCCCACAGCAGCCTACCTTCGAACCACTACCCCAGTTCGTAGTCCAACGTGCTCCTTCGCAGGAAATTTTGGGACGCCGCGTCGAGCGCCTCGACCAAACTGGTAAAGAGGTTCACGGGTAAACCTGGATGTGGAGAATTTCGAACATGGAAAGAAGATTTACTACGAGCCTTCACTTTGTCGGACATCACCTCACCCATCGTTCAGGCAGCAACGATGTCATTCCTCCTCGATGGTGATGCCGCTGAGTACTACCATAGCCTGACGAAAGTAGTACAGGATGACTGGTTCGAGCTCATGCGTGTGTTAGGCCAGCGTTTTGACTGCATATCCCATGAGCCAGTGTATTTGTCGAGAATGTTCAGCCTGAAAGAGAGCGAGTTCCCCCGACATGCAGATTACGTTCGAGAATTTCGTACATGCTTTATCAAGTCAAAGGTAAACACTAGTGAACTCCAGATGGGTTTCCTCGTCAGCTCTCGATTTGTTGAAGGTTTGTCGAATGACGCTGTTCGTCGGCAGTACATCGTTGAAGTCCGTTCGAGATGGCGTTCTAATAATCCATTTGGATTCGATACCTTGGTAGAGACGATCGCGGAAGCCTACATTGCGGCTGGGTATCAACTTGAAGAGGTACAGAACGCATCGAGAACGACACCAGATCACACCCTGGGTCCTGCAGTGTCGAGGCCCCTGCCTATGATGGTCCCAACCACTTCGACTTCCACGTTTCCATCCAACCCTATGCCAACGCCACACATCACCCCAATGCCGACTCCAGCTGCAGCGCCCACGGGTTCGACCGTGGCAAAGCCGATGAATCTCGATGCAATTGCCAAGCTCCGAGAAGAGTTACATGCCTACATTGGTGAACGTTTCGGACGTCAAAATTGTGGACGCCAAGATGGTCGAGAAAGCAGACGTTGCTACAATTGTGGTGAACAAGGACACTTCGCCCGTGACTGTCCAAAAGGTCGACCGCCATCCCGAGGACGAGAACGTCGGGAATCAAGGTCGAACACACCGACACGAAATCAAAGTCGAGACAGCAAGGGACGGTTTTGATCCCGCTCCAAGAGCAGAGAAAGGCCTACAACAGCCTAGAAAAAAATTCCGAAGACCTGGTGGCAGACGTCCTCGAGAAGAGCTGAACACCACCACCAACACAAATAAACCCGAAAAGAATTCGAGGCTTGGAGGTGTCACTGTCGAAGGAACCGAACCTGAACATGCGTCTCTGTTCACGGTTCGAGGGCGCATTTGCGCATGTCGTGAAGACTCCTTTGACTCCAGCGTGGAACTGTTGGTCGACTGTGGAGCGACCAGCGACTTTATGTCGATGCAAACAGCAAAGAGGGCGCGACTTCCCCTCTATAAACTGAGAAACCCTGGACATGTCTTGACAGCCGGAGGTGTCCAAGTCGAAGTACGGTACTACACGCAAGCTTATGTTCGAGTTGGAGAGCTTGTATTTCGTCATCACTTCAAGGTCTCGGAGATTTTGCCGGATGTAGTGCTTGGACTACCATGGCTTCGAAGCTACAATCCAACTGTCAACTGGAAGGAGCGATACGCTGACATCCAACATGGTTCGATTTCGTACCGGTTGTCCTTTGGCGAAACAAGACATTCCACCCAGCTGCAGTCTCAAGCAGCTTCTAAGCTGGACCTTCTTTCGATACTTTCATCCAGTTCCTCGAAAGCGAGTCCGGTTGGGAATCCTACCCCACATGCCAACGAACACCCCGACCTACACTCGTCGACACACGTTCAGCGCGGTACTGACATGAACGATGAGTCCGAAACGGACGATGGTATCACCGATGAGGAGTGCAGCGATATGGAGATTGAGTACATTTCGTTGCCAAAACTCAAAAGAGAGATCCGTCGATCTGATCTCACGGGAGATCAAGTATTTCTGTGTTGCATGCCTCGACCAGCAGTGCCGGTTGATCAAATGTAAAAGATGCAAGCCAGTAATGGCAATGATGACGGGCTTGACCCCGTTCGACGCAAACTACCGAATCGGTTACACAAGTGGGCGGACCTCTACGACCGGGAGAAAGCGGAGTATGGACACCTACCTCCGTATCGACCTGGAAGAGATCATCGAATACGCCTCGATTCGGAAGACAATCCACCATGGGTACACCCTTACAAAATGGATCCGAGCCAACCAGATGAACTTCGACGACAATTAGACAAGTTGCATCGATCTGGTCGCATCAGACCATCCTCGAGTCCATACGGAGCGGGTTGCCTACTGGTGAAGAAAGCGAATGGTAAATGGCGTATGTGCGTCGACTACCAAGCGTTGAATACGCGAACTGTACGAGATCGGTATCCCTTGCCATCGATCCAATCCATCTTGAGTACACTGGGGGGTTCCACCGTATTCTCAAAGATTGACCTTATTAGTGGGTTCCACCAGATCCGAATTCAAGACGAAGATATCGAGAAAACCGCCTTCAACACACAATTTGGCGCCTTCGAGTGGGTTGTTATGCCCTTTGACCTCTCCAATGCGCCATCGACGTTCCAACGCGTCGTGAACGATGTCCTTCGAGACCACTTGGGGATCTTTGTATGGGTGTACATTGACGACATCCTCGTCTTCTCGAAGGATGCGGACGAACACCAACGACACCTCGACCTGGTACATGAACTACTCCGTAAACACCAGCTCTTTCCCTGCATCGATAAATCCACATTCTTTCAGAGTCGAGTACCCTTCTGTGGATACATCATCGACCAAGATGGGGTACACATGGACCCCGAAAAGATCAAGGTCATTCGAGGTTGGCCTCCGCCAACTACGGTTCATGAAGTTCGACAGTTCATTGGATTGTGTGGATTTTACCAGCAGTTTGTCGAAGGGTTCCAAGCTGTCGCAGCCCCTATGACTGCAATGTTTAAGGCAGACTTCGAGTGGGAATGGACAGCCGTCCACCAGGCTTCCTTCAACAAGCTGAAGCAGGCGATGATCAGTGCGACACATCTCTGTGCTATCGACCCCCGACAGCCGTATCACCTGTACACAGACGCTTCGAAAGACTGCGTGGGTGCTACGCTGGCGCAACGATGTGCGCATGGGAAGTACAAGGGACATCTTCGACCTATTGCCTTCATGTCGCGGAAAATGCAGCCGGCCGAAACTCGATACCGGATTCGGGAACAGGAGTTGTTGGCCATCGTATTAGCCTTGAAACAATGGTTTCACCTACTTCGAGGACCGCAGCAGGTGCACGTGCACACTGACCACGAAAGTCTCCGATATTTCAAGACCTGTCCTCGACCGCTGACACCACGGCAAGCACGATGGTCCCAATTCCTCGAGGAATACAACCTGACGTTGTGGTACGTGCCGGGCCTCGAGAACCCTGCGGCAGACGCCTGCTCCCGTCTAACTTCGCGGCAGTTGATGGATATCGAAAATGCCACACGTACACGGGCCTTCGCAATTCCCCTGGTCGTAGATTGGGCTTCAGCCGGAGGGAGAACCTGTCGATGAATTCCTACATGTACTCAAAGACTCATTCTCTCATGACGAGGTGTGGCCCCAGCCGTACGACCACCTGTACGTTTCACTACGAAGCGGACGTTCCGTGGGGAAGGATCTTGACGCAGATGAGCTTGCGGAACCAGCCCCCCAATCCGACACTGAACCCGCTGTCAAACTGGAGGACCTGGAGCTGCTACCGTCGAGCGCGACAACTGCTGAGCCGGATGACCTGGGACTGGAACCAGCACCATCGGACGAGATCATGGCTGAGAATTCACACCAACCAGACATGCATCTCGATGAGGCTGGCAATGAGCCAGACACGTCTACCGACACCGACGACCTCCCCGATGTAAGCATTCATCGCACTCTTCGAGTAACCTTTGGCAATGAGCTTCGATACGCTCCGACCATGGCGGAACTGATTCGCTGTCAACGTCACCGTGACGGGACGTTGCAATCAGTCACCTTGCCGAAGGTTGGGTCGAAAACGCCGTACCCTTCGAGTCTTAAGGGTACACACCCCCGAGTACATCGACATTATCAGTGCAAAGACTTGACTTCGACAGCTGTGTGGGCGGCAGCCTATCGAGGGGACCCACGGACGAAGCACATCTACGAAGTTGCGATTCGAAGCCCTGCGGCACGACACCAGCTTTGAGATGCCAAGTTGTCCTTCGATGATGGCAAATTCTTCCATTTGTCGACGATGGGCAAACGTGTGCTTGTCCCCCGAACGCTGGTTACGTCGATTGTGGCTATGTATCACGAGTCGGGTTCTATGGCCACTCAGGAGTCCTTCGAACAATGGCCCTGATTAAACGCGACTACGTATGTTCACACCTTCGACACTACGTCGAGCGATACATACTAAGTTGCGATGTCTGTCAAGCGGCGAAATCAAGACGAGTCGACACCGCCAGAGTTCCAAGACCATTGCGGGTGCCCGACACCAAATGGCACAGTGTGTCCATCGATTGGGTTTCGGGATTGCCGCCGACCACAAGGGGCCATGACGCCATCATGACTGTAGTCGACCGATTCTCCAAGCGTGGAATCTTCATCCCTTGTCGCAAGGATATGACAGCCGACGACCTTATCTATGTGTTCCTACGTGAGGTGATTCGATTGAAAAGATGCCCTCGACAAATTGTTTCTGACCGAGACAAGCTGTTCGAGTCTCAGGCGTGGAAGGAGTTGGCCCAGCGCTTCAAGATTGAGATGCATCAAACAGTGGCCAACCGCCCTCGTGGCAATGGCCTGGCGGAGCGCAGCAATCAGTCCATCCTCCAGCGCCTGCGTACACACGGCATCTTCGGCAACAACGAGTGGGATGTCGACCTCCTGTTCGCCGAAATCCAGTTCAACAACCTGACATCCAATAGTCTTTGACTATCCCCGTTCGAGATAGATGAAGGACGAACACCCCGTTTTCCATTGGATTTTCCCCGAATGACTTCTCATGCACATGAACCATCGACCGTGAATGATTACATGCAACGAGCGGAACGTACCTTCGATTCTGTGCGTGCAATGCTTGCCGAGGAACGTCGACGCCACATGCATGTGGTCCTGCAAATGGACCGACACGTTCGAGTGCCTGAGGTCGGTGATTGATGGTGGGTGTTGGTGCCGGAATATCGACATAAAGGGAAACTCGATGTTGTCTGGTGCGGCCCTTACAAATTACTTGAGGTACTGAACAAGGGCGAGAATGTCAAACTGGACATCCCCACCCCCTTCGATGGGTTGCGAGTTTTCAATCGAGACAGCATAAAACCCTACGTCCATCGAGAGGGACAGCCGGTGTGGGAGTTTCCGATGCCCCCTGTCAAAACTGGAGAATCCCCTCGACTTGTCAAGATTGTGGCAAGACGTCGAGTGGGATCTAAAAAGCGCCGCACATTCCTGTACCGTTGTGAATGCGATGACGACACATGGTCTTGGGAGTCGAGCAAGGCTCTAGAGGAGGATCCTGTGTACCTTGAGTTCCTTCGACTCCACCCTGAGTAACCTTACTCTTCTCTGCAGCGTGGTTTTTCGAAAAACTCATGCGAGGTTCCGGGTCGATCGCCGGAGCCTCTGCCTATGGTACTACATCCCGGACGCCCCAAACTTACTCTCGACCTCGGCCTTCTGGAGCGTCACCGTCGAACGTCATCGATGTTGACGCGATCAACGACAACGTTGGTGCCAAACCCCCAGCGAGGATGACTTCAACTGGCCGCTGTTTGTCGGTAGCATCAGCGCCAACTCGTCCGAGTCGACCTCTCGATCCATTCGAACCGCCGAACTGCAGCCAGTCGGCATATGCTGGGAGCTCGAAAGGAAAAGGAGGCCCGTCGAGAAGAGGCAAGGGAGGTGTGTTCCCTCGCGGGGAATTTGCAGGAATAGCACCGAGTGGACGGCCCGTCATATCAGGAGGCGCCACAGGCTTGGAAGTGCTCGAGATAGCCCTGGCCAACTGGCCTGTTCCGGAACCGACCAAGGGAGGGACCCCACCTGACATGCAGCCAGAACTCTGTAAGTTGTACGGGCCCCCGCCCCCGGTCGATGCAGAATACTTTCGAGAGCGGTGCTCAAGCCCTGACTGGTTCGATTCTGATGAAGATCTTGCTTGCTACACGGGGTACGACAACTGATCTTCCTTCCTCTGTTCAGCACCCGGATGGGTCGACAGTTCTTCGACATCGAGGCCGAACACCTGGACATCAAGGCAATCCAGGGACAAACCGGGTACCGGAGAGCCGAAAGTCAAAGACGATTGGGTCGACCAATCCTGGCATTCGAATGCCCTGAAAACACAAGCTTCTACTCGAACGAACCAATCCGACTCCTATTACCACGACGACGACCACAACAACGATGAACCCTGGCCACTCGAGTCCGACGACGAAGAAGAATATCCTTACGAGCCCTCGTGGTCGACAGCACCGCCCAGCTACGATTCTGTGCGGGTGCCAGAGTCGAAGTGGCAGCCCTATAACATGCCGCAGTACAATCATGAAATCGAGACCATCGAAGAACTCCGACACTTGGGCACGCTCGGATTGAAGCCACCCTATCGATTTGGGACACATGAGGATGATCCGATGAAGACGGAATACACCAAGCTCGAACCATCGGTACTCACTATTGCGTCGAGCGCCATGGCTGGTTTTCGAGGACCGCACGCGTTCCTGAAGGAGAAACATGCTGCAGCCGTGTCGAAGGCAAATGCGACCATTTCCGAGTTAGGCAAGACCATCTGCATCGACAGTTGGGGACGAACCGCACCATTCCCTTACGAACTGGCTCGAAGCGCCCCTGACACATCTTTCGATGAGCGTGGAAATCTTGGTGGTAAGCCGGGATACCAGTGGTATACAAGAATCGAAGTGGCTTGTCAGAACTTTCGAGCGGCCCTCGTCGAATGGCGACGTTGTGATGAAGAGCTCATTTGGGTATTCCGACAAAGCCTCACCGAATATACCCTGCCGAGTCAAATTGCTCGACTCAACCGCATGCATCGAGAGATCTCGGGAATCGACGACCTGATAAACGTTGCCGATGGAATCGACCTGATCTTCAAATATCGACTCCTCTGGACCCACGAAAGGATGAAACGAGAAGCTCCCGTTGCCGTTTCGATCATGGGAGTCATCCGTGATCTTCAGAAGGTTTGCCAGGCGAACGACTGGCTCTTCGAAGATCGAGCCCCCTTTCTTGCGTACAAAGTCGATTTGCTTCTTCGCCGACACCAACTGCGCGGCCTACGAGGCACCTCTCGACTTGGGTATAAGCGGTATGGGTGCGCTCCACATCGAACACAGGACCTTGCGGTCCAGCTCCAGGAGTACTTTCGACTCGGAGAACAGACCAAACCCTATGCGTACAACGCCGTCACACCAGGCGCCCCCATTGACCTTGTCCAGTTGGCGACGATCTACCAGACTGGACCCGCACGGCTCGGGTACCACGACTTCGATAAGGCGATCCGACGAGTTGCTGCCCTTCACTCATCGAATGAGGAGTATGCCAACCTTTTCCCTTTTGTGGATGCCCCCGAATTGGTTCGACGCCTGGGTACCTCGAATTACCTCATGTCCCCCTTCGAGGCCGGATACGAAGGTGGACGACGTTGGCGTCGAGCGGTCCAGTTCCGAAGAAATGTCTATACTGATGAACGGGAGGTGATCGAGAAAACCGACTCGCCTGCGAGTGACCCGTTCCACCCGGACCCCGTCGATCACCGGTTTTTGTCGATGGAGTCGAACGCCTATCAGCACCACTTCGACATCCCCTTCTTCAAGTACCTCACACCGATCCACGATGACTTTAAGGCTGCACATCGACGCAAGGTCAGCTGCCGAGACCAAGTCCTCGAAGCGGTCATTGTTGACACGGCTTTGAGCCTTGTGACTGCAGAAGCGGTTCAGTTCGCTCTGCAGAGTTCCCTCGCTGATGGTCAGTATGTACATCAACACCTCGGTTGACTCCAAGAAGAAGGTTCTCAAACCGACATGCTTGAGATCATCGACCGATATGCCCTCGGCCCTGAAGTGGACGACATCAGCGCCGTCATTGTCGTGCGACGACTTTCGATTGCCGACACGCCGTGGTGGCGAGTCGATACGCGAACTGGTCTGTTCTACCACAGCATGGCCGCTGGTACTGGATCGAAGGAAACCTATCGATGGTCTACTGGTCGACATGACGGATGCTCCTTCGAGGCGACCAATCGGACCGATCTGTGGCGTGAAGACGTTTGGAACCCGTCGAGCCTCTGGGACTTCTATTCGACCAGGGCACAAACACTGGGACCTGGACAATTTCGAGCGCTTGCCCGTGAACATGTCTTCGTATTCCAGTACAAGTGCCCCGTCGACAACCAACCTGGTGATCCCAACCTTTGATTGCTGAACCATCGATCTGGTATCCTGATTCAGAAGCGTGCCCTCGACAGTGATATCCGTCGACACTACACGGGTCATGACACCTTCAAGTTCATGGCTGGCGTCGAGACACTGAAGGAAGTGCATGAAGTATGTCGACTCCAGGTGAATCCTTCATCCACGTTTACGTGGGGCACGGACTGCTGATTTGACATGTCTGGATGCCAGGTAATGGCTTATCAGACAGTCTGGATGCCAAGTAATGTCTTCTTCGACAGTCTGGATGCCATTAATGGTATTGAAAGCCTTCATATGTCCTGTCGAGTTGACAGATGTATAGGCCTGTTGGTTGTTTGTCTGCTGGACATCGAGCTTCGATAGCTCTGCCCAATGTTATGGTATGTTATGGTTCGACGTGCCCACAGCCTTGCTGCGGGTACAGCGCCCGTGCAGTGTGCCTGGCGAGGTTGTCTTCTGCAGCTTCCGCCAAGGGCCACAGCCCTGGAAGAGTCGAACACGGCGTATGAATGAGGCACTGACGACAGGTGTACCACGACTGCACCTCAGTGTGTGAGTTTCGACCACTGTTATGCTTCTGTAGCAAACACATGTCGGGGTCCAAATTTTTTTTTCTGGGCCTGCTCTGCATGTTCGACATTGTGACGCCCGCCCAGGTGAGTGAGACCTCTTCGAGGTCTCAACGGGGGGGTAGTGTTATGGCTTCGAACAGCAGCAGCGCAGCAGCGCGCAAGTCGCAAGTCGCAGTCGCAATCGCACTGCAGTCTGTGAATAATAAAGAAGCATCGAATGCCAACTGTGACTGAGCGCTGTAAGATACTTCGATCTTTGAACAGGGTTTATGTCTTCGAGATTGTGTTATTATTGGTGCCCCGTCTAAGGATCCTGCGCAGAAGAGGTTTGTCGTATTTTGGGATTTTCAAGAAACAAAGAGGCACAGTCGAGTTCCCAAGAAACAAACCACAGCAGCAGAGTCATGATTTCCTCTGCTACCATGTAACCGCTGCATAGTGGGGGATCTTTCTGGTAATTGCGAAGCCTGTAGCCTTGATGCCCCAGGGGTCGTAACGCCCGACACTGCCCCTGATATCTCCGAACCCAACTGACCCTCTTCAGACCCATATCCAGCCTCTGGGAGCGACATATGCGAAGCACTTGTAAGCCCATTGAACTCCATGGTGGAATATGAATAGTCAGAAAACCCGGTCTACAAAAATGGAGCAGACATAGAATCTCATTGTGCATCCATCGCACATAATGACTCAACGTGAAATCATTCGAAATAATTTAAATAAATCCGATTGGGAAATCACGAAAGACAAATGCGACTCGACGCGCGCTCACAGGCGACATCTGGCAGCGAACGGAAAACATGAAAACAACCGGAAAATTTACTGCACTAATGTACATCTGAGAATCATTGAAATTCTGATCACATTGATGTATAAATTGAGTGCTGTCACTGCTGCCGTTACAGGGTATCCGCCTCCTGCAGCACCGTCAACAACTGCTGCAGGGGCCACAGGAGCAGGCGCGACACCGCAACCACCGCCACATGCAGCGGTACAACCAGGACTGCAGCAGCCGTCCATGACGCCGTGGAGCATGCAGCCACAGGTACTTGCAGTGCGCACTACTGTTTCTGTTGCGCGTGCTACATTCTTGTTGTGCTTGCTAGCTGTCTCGTTGTGCGCACTACGCACATCCTCGTTGCGCGTGCTTTGTCCTGTTTTCCGCAGATGCTGTCCCAGCAGCTGACCCAGTTCTCCCCAACTGAGCCTCTGTGGCAGCAGCAGCAGCAGCAGCAGCAGGTCCAACCAAGACAGCAGCAACCCGAAGTGCAAGCAAAGTTTTAGTCTCCCCCAGCCGGGCCACCCCCTGGTGGGTCGCCCTGATGATTGTGGAGGGAGCTGAAGTCAAGCCAGCAGGCGCCAGGGCCCCTGGGGACCACGTGGCCGTCATCATCCCTAACAATCAGTGGAGCCCCAGCCAACAAGGGGAGGAGGAGGAGAAAGAGGACGACTGGTCGGAGTTCATGCCCAGCTGCCAGGTGTTTCTCGCGAAAAGCAAAGCGTATGAGGAGTTGGACAAGTGGCAGTTGTGGTGTCAGACGTACGAGGCCAATGAAATTGTGGACCTCTGCCCCGACCCAAAGACCATGAGGAGGTCCCCGTCCAAGCCACCAACCCCAAAGAAGAAGAAGCCCCACTCCTCAACCAACACCCAATTTATCTCATCTTTTTGCATTAGAGGTTAATAAGCGCATTAATGAATTCAAAGGAGAAGAATCAAAAAAAATGGGATGGAGTCATGGAACGAGTATCCAAACTTGAGGGATTGGTGAAAGTATGCGCATCCGATGAGCGTTTGGACTCGAGTATTCATGAGGTCAAACAATTTGTGAATTATTCATGCAGTGAGGAAGAACAACATAGAAGAGCATTGGAGAGGCAAGTTTGGGAGATGCAAGATTCCATTTCCAAACTTCGGTCCTCCCCTATTTCTACTTCTTGGGATCAGGGTCATGGTTCGAGTTCGATTGCGTCGGAACTCGAAAGAATGGATGACCGTTTGTCGCGTGTGGATGAGGCAATAGCTCATTGTTCCCTGTGTGCGCGCAATGGTGCATTTTTTCCATAGTGCGCGCAAATTTTCAAAAATATGACCCTTATAGCGCGCCTGTTGCGCGCGCTCCACCGCACTATATTGTCCCGTTTTTCAAATTTTTCGAAAACCGGAAAATGTTTCAAAACCATGCTTTTTCCAGTGTCCTGCCTTTCTCAAAAACCCCTTGCTTTTCAGAAACATTCCCTGTTGCTCATCCAACCCAAGACACATGCAAAAATACTGTCTGAAAGGTCTGAAAAGTGTGCAACAGTACAGGTCGTCACGGGCACAGACAGTGTAGCGCGCGCAAAATATTTACAGCGCGCGCTGTGAGCCTTACGGCGCGCTCTACCAGGTATAGCGCGCGCTGTCATACAGTGATCTCCTTAATGGTTTGGACCACCACTTCGGCCTCCCACTCCTTCTCCCAATCGGGTCTGTGGTCTTCTGCCCCAGTGGCAGCTCTGGCTGCATCCCCTTCTTCTTGTGGGCTTGGGTCGCCTTCTGGGGTTGCTCCTTCTGGTGCCTCTTCTTCTTTCTGGGCTGCTCCTTCTCCTTCTTGTGGCGCGGCCGCTGGTGCCTCTTCTTCTTGTGGTCCGGCTGGTGCGTTGTCTTCTTGTGCTGCTGCTGCTGCTGGGGCTGCTGGCTCTTCTTCTTGTGCAGCTGCTGCTGGTGCTTCTTCTTTTTTTTTTTTTGAAACACAAGTCCATTACCTATGATTTTAGCAGCTGTTTTTTCCCAAAATTCAGAGTCATGCATTTTCAGAACAGCGATATCAAACTGTACACAGTAGTACTGTTGTTTTTGCGTTTTGTCAAAATTTTAACAAAATTATGCTGTCGCTGGAGCTGGAGCCGCAGATCAACTGTCAACAACTGCCGCGTACGCGAGTTTCAGATTCCCGACCGCCGTGCGCAATAGAAAATCGCCAAAAAGTCCACTTTTTTTCGCAGTTGGAAGCAAAGTAAAGGCATGAGCGTGTCCCCGAGATCAATACCTTGCTGCTGACCTAAAAACATCCAGATTGGCAGGCACAGGGTTTGAGAAATTCGCACTTTTCTAGCCAAAAACCACTCTTTTTCATGGTTTTAGGGTCAATGGAGGCCATGTAGAGGGCCTTACAGGGCTGGAAGAGGTGGTATAGAGGTGATATATGAACAAATTGTCATCACAATTGGTAGAAGCCTACATGACAAGCGATGTTTTGCCTTTATTCAAGGCTATTCATCCCTTTCTCATGCACCATGGGGCCCAATATCCATATGTTTCATAGGTAGGGTTTTGATCACCTATCACCGTCCACACACATGTTTGGGGCTTGGGTTGGTATTGTATGCATTTGAATGATAACAACTACATAAAATATGATACTATGTGCATAAGAATGGGATGAACAATGAACATTTGAGGTGTTTTTGGCCCTATTTTGCACCGTTTGTGGTCCATTTCCATATGGTTCATAGGTAGGCTTTTGCGTGCCTATCACCGTATACACACATGTTTGGGGCTTAGGTTGTTATTGTGAGCATTTGTATGATAGGTGCTACATATAATATGATAGTATGTGCATAAGAATGGGATGAACGATGAACATTTGAGGTGTTTTTGGCCCTATTTTGCACCGTTTGTGGTCATATATCCATATGGTTGATAGGTAGGGTTTTGATCACCTATCACCGTCCACACACATGTTTGGGGCTTGGGTTGGTATCGTATGCATTTGAATGATAAAAAAAACATAAAATATGATAGTATGTGCATAGGAATGGGATGAACGATGAACATTTGAGGTGTTTTTGGCCCTATTTTGCACCGTTTTGTAGTCCATTTCCATATGGTTCATAGGTGGGTTTTTGCGTGCCTATTACCGTACACACACATGTTTGGGGCTTAGGTTGTTATTGTAAGCATTTGTATGATAGGTTCTACATACAATGTGATAGTATGTGCATAAGAATGGGATGAACGATGAACATTTGAGGTGTTTTTGGCCCTATTTTGCACCGTTTGTGGTCCAATATTCATATGGTGGATAGGTAGGGTTTTGATCACCTATCACCGTCCACACACATGTTTGGGGCTTGGGTTGGTATTGTATGCATTGATAAGAACTACATAAACTATGATACTACGGGCATAAGAATGGGATGAACGATGTAGATTTGACGTGTTTTTGGCCCGTTTTTGCACCTTTTGCGCTCCATATCCATATGGTTCATAGGTAGGGTTTTGACCACCTATCACCGTCCACACACATGTTTGGGGCATAGGATGGTATTGTAAGCATTTGAATGTAGCATTTGAATATAGTCACTGCTGCAATGTCCTCAGGAGGCCAGCCCAATATACATTGTGTAACCCACATCCCCGAGGCTTGTGTTAGTGGGTTGTCCGGCCGGGGTCATTGCGGCTGTGGGGCAGTGCAAGGCAAGTAAGTTTCTCTACATAGCGGACATCACGGAAGTGGCCGCCCCATACTCCAAGCCCAGGGGCACTGGCAGGTCAACTGGGGGCACTGTCTGGGTGGGTTGCTGTCCAAGGGATTGTACCCATCATGCAAAGACATACTGACAGGGTGTGAAGAGCGGGGGCAAAGGAAGAAGGCATTCCACCATGGGAGGGCCAGCCTGCCAGTGGTTGGTAAAAAAATAGCGATTGAGTGAAAAAAGGAAAAGAAAAATACAGCAATTGTGTGGGGGTGAGAGAGGAACCTATTGGATCTGGGTACGTGGCCAGAGGTATCACACCACGGGCATTGGGCGCAGCGTGCTAGCATGGTGTTTCACTGAGGACAGGGGGGGTGGGGGGGGCGACAGGGGGTAATTGCAGGGACTGAGTCAACGCTGGGCGGAATACTGCAACGGCACCAAAGGGAAACAAGTGCAGTTTGTGTCGAATCAGTCGCTGTTGCAGTGGAAAAGCCTGAAAGAGAAAAGTTTATAGTGATTTGAACACTGTGTTTGTGCCTCTCCTGCTGCTTGCTGCTGGTGTAGGGTTTCCTGCTGCTTGTTTTTGAAGATGAAAAGCTTTTGTTTGCTGAAATACAATCAATCCAGGATAGCCCAAGCCAGAGATATGCAGGTAGAAGAGAATCAGGATCAAAGCATGAAGGGCTGCAGTGTAAACAGTGAAAGATGAAAGGATATTCACAGAAACTGCAGCTCAGGTCAAATCGGATTGCATATTCACAGAGATAGCTGAAATGTTTTGGAAAAGAGTTGGAAAACTGCCCCATGGTCACTCAATCTCCATAGTGCCATCTCAGGAGATGTGCACTCTTTGTTTTGGGTCCCATATGTGCTGAGGTGGCAGGGCATGTGGGGATGATGTCACTGGAATGTCACATGGGATCTTCCTACTTAGCTAGGCTGACCGGGAATTGAACCCAGGACCTCTCAAAAAGAGGTGCCCAGCCCCCTAGGTTGCATACCACTAGGACAGCTAAGAATTCATGAGAAAACATAGATAAATTCATAGGCTCTGCCCTGGATATGTCAGTCAACTCGGGAAAAGATGATTTGCCTCACATTGATAGGGGATTAAGGGGTCCACTCCATATCCTGATTGGGTGTTTGGTTCCATAGGTCAAAATGTGTTATCACCACTTTTGGTGGGGCCAATACTAAGATAGAAATTCCTGGATGCTCAGTGCATCTCTAATACAACTAGAGTATGCCCCAAAGCATTGAAAAAGAACTTTTTCTTACTCCCCCCTTGTGCTGTGGTGGCCACCACTGTCGCATTTTCAGGAAAAAGGGATTTTTTCTTGGCCTTTCCTTGGTTTCCACATCTACTTTAAAATACCTATAGTTTCCCTCACACAGAAAGTTGGACGCTCACCATGGGTGGCGCTCTTTTGCTGCTCTGTTTGTAACATTTCCTACAGAAAGCTCAGCGCTCATGGCGCTGCCGGGGTTCCTGTGGCTTGGCTGGGTTAGTTTGGGTGCATGCCATAAACATGTGCATGTGCATCCCTCCCTCCAAGACGCAGCGTGACATAAACCCAACGCAAGACATAATATACACATTCGCATGGGTTATCGTAAACCTGCAGGCGACCTGTGACCTGTCTTAGGGCATGGGAGTTGTTCAAAAAAATCAAATTGCCCCTTTGTTGGGTCTTGGGTTCTGCTCAGTCTCCTGGCGGCTGCTTTTCGGCCCGAACACGGCCTACTCAGCGACGCCTTCGCGAGGATATCTGCAGAGACAGGAATGGGAGAATTATGGACGAATCCACGCAAACGCGAAGCGACAACACCTAAATCCGTCAAATGACGGCCTAATATTTTTTTAAGACAACACACCTGAGCAGAAGCCAATTGTGCATCAGAAGCACATTTTTATAAAATCTATAGTTATCTCTAGGTTTTTTAAATCGAGAAATTCCTACGCATAAAAAGGCGGCGCGCAGGAGCGGCTCCTAGCGAAGCGCCGGAAAATGCAGAAATAATGGAATTATAAACGTATGTCTCACGTAACTCGGAAAATGACGAGACACACATTAATAAATAAACATACAGATTCCGTCCACACTAATAGAAGAATCAAAAATCCAAGAATTCGAAAATCAACGAAAGGACTTCAATGAATCTGGTATAAACCACAGGTGTGCTCGTCTCGTATGCAGCATACACATTGCTCGTCTCGTGTCTCCGTGAACGAGACTTGTAGCAGCGCTAATAACGATAGAACGCGATAGAGGGATTCATTAGAAAGATTGCAGATGATTAGAGGTCAGATCAGGGTGATTAGACATACACACAAGTGCATAGCGATGTTTTTCGCTTGCGCCTCGTTCACGTTCCCACTTGCTCTCTCTCTCCAGCGGTAGGTAAGGTGAGTAAGCCCAGGAGGGGCCACCCCCTGGTGGAGTCCGCGATTGTGGGTAAGATTAGAGGTTTGTCAAAGACCTCTCGTACACTCGTGCATGTTCGGGCATTCACACACGCATTACAGGGTAGGCCACACGAAATGCGCACGGTAAACCTTGTTTAGGTTACCTAGGGGCTCCTCGGTACGTTCTTTAAGAGAACCTGAGGAGTCTCTTAACGCTTGCCTGCTTGACAGGGGGTGTTTGCGGACAGTGTATTATAGGTCACACTGAGAAGCGTATAATACGTGGAGTGTGGCTTGGTTCCTCCGCCGCAAACACCCCTTCATTTGCCTTTGCTTTACAGGTGGGCAGGTAGGGTGATTGGTGCAGCAGCATACCATTTTTTTCTTGCCCTGCTAAACAAGGGCGCAGATCACACAAACAATTGACTGCACCTCCGCCAGGAGTGGCGAGGGCAGTTCGACTCCATCGACATCCACGCAGTGCACGCAACAAGAGCACCTCTTCCCTCCAAGCCCTAGCAGGGGAAACGCGCTGTGGCGTCCCCTGTTAGGCCACAGTTGCTTAGCAGGCCTGTGTTCTCTTGTCTTCTTCACAGGAGGGTCAGTAGGACCCACGACGTGTTCTTCAACCACGCCCAGTAGAGTGTGCGTATAGGAGTGGTAGTCCTGAGTGGGGGCTTGAGCCAGTTGCAGAAGTGCTCGCCTACCAGGATGGTGCCACTGTAGGTAGGGAGTGTAGTGTAGTGGTGTCTCCTGTCCCACGTGCTTTTCCTCGTGGGCAGGGGAGTGCGTTAGCTTTTGGCCTTTAGCAAAAATGGGCGTTTTGTATGCCCTTAGCACACTTGGCCACCCCTCCCCTGTAGTAGGTAGGGCTTTTGCCGTCTTCCCCAAGGATAGGCGCCAGCACAGAAATTGGGCGCCATAGGAGTGGTAACAGTACCTGACTAGGACCTTCGGTCCGACATCAGCGGAGCCCGGTCTCTGGGAGCCACGCCCAGGAGAGAGGTGAGACACACACAGACATACGTAGCACACTTAGGGGTAAGGTAAGGTTCAGTCCCTAGCTTTAGTCTTGGAGGCAAGCGTCTCAGCGAGCCTCAGCAACTCACCAAGGTTGTTCTGGGACAAGTAGTCAACCAGAACTGAGTTTAGGCGTCCCTCAGGTAGAACAAACGCAGAGAAGGGCTCCCAGGTGGCCTCTTCGAATCCAAACCCTTCCCAGAGGGTGAGGAAGCGCCAACCCTGGCGATAGCGGTGGCGTAGGACAGACTTCACCAGGTAGAAGCCCTCCTTAGCCATCTCCTCGGCGTTCATGTCAGGGAGTTCACTCTCAACTTCCATAGGGCTGGCAGCCCCTTGTAGGTCCGGAGCGGCGATTTCCTCGTCGTTCAGCTCTCACTCCTCCCCACAGAGGTCTTCAGGATCATAGTAGCGCTTCAGGTGTTGAGCAGCGCACACCAGGGTCCCCCCTAGACGGGGAGAACACCGCACGGTGATACAGTGTCCATCCACTGATAGAATCTTGTACGGCCCGAAGTATGGGTCATCGCTGGTAGAGCGTGGCCAGGCGGGTAGTCGACTTTGGTGCACCAGCACCCAGTCCCCCTCTTGGTAGGTGGCCGGTACTCGGTGCTTGTTCTTCTTGTTCCACTGACGCTCCCTCACTCTCTGGAGCATAGCCTTGGCCTTGTCCACCTTCGCTTGTTGCTCTTGGACCCATTCACCCAGAAGAGGTGGTTGTCCTCTGGATAGGGGGCATGTAGGAACCATGCCGGGCGCCCTAGGAATAGCTCATGGGGCGAGTAGCCAGTAGCAGAACTCTCTTGGGAGTTCATCATCAAGGATATGACGGGGAGTAGTCTCACCCAGTCTCTGGTGCGTTCAGTTTTGCATCATATCCTCACATTCTCCTTGAGGACACGAATCTGTCGCTCACATAGGGGGTTGCTCGTGTGAGAGTAGGGAATCCCCGTAGACACCTGGACATTGAGGGATCTCAGGACCCTCTTGTACCAGCCAGTATCTGAGCGTACTCGTACGTCCACATCGGAGCTGATCTCTTTGGGCGCCCCATAGACACAAAACCACTCCTCCAGGAGTATCTTGATAGTCTCGTCTCCGGTAATGTGCTTGGTACATGGGAACACCCTGGTAAACCTGGTCAACCCACAGGTTACCACGAGGGCGAAGTCATAGCCCCAGTACTTCGGCATCTCCGTGTAGTCCACGTATAGAACACTGTTAGCACAGTGAGGGATGGGCAGGGTCGAGCAGAGACCTCTGTCCCTGATATCCCCTGGTCTGCAGTACCTGCACGGGCACTTGTCCACGATAGGCTGGAGGGTTTTCGGCAGTTGGTCGTCAGTCGACGTAGTGTGGAACCACTGGTTGAACAGCCTCAGGGTACGGTCAGCACCCACATGACCGCTGGACTCATGGGTCCACTTCAGCAGCGCTGGGACTCTGTCACTAGGCACCACGATGCGGTCCTCGTGCCAGAGGTAGCTCTTGTCCCTCTTCCACTGATCTTGGTTGACCAGGAGGGGTTCAAGGCGTTTCTCCAGGCGCTTGTAGATATCCCCAAACTCCTTCGAGTACTCCGATTGTTGGAGTCCATCCAGGGGGCGTATCATCGTCATGTTGAGGTCCAAGTGGACGTCCATACGGCTGAACGCCTCCTTAGCCAGCGATTCAGACCGGGCACCAATCAGGGTGTCGAAGTTGTTGCGGCTGATGTAGTCTGCACACTCGTTCTTCACTCCCTGGATATGGTGTACCGTCAGCCGTAGCTTGGCCTTCTCAGGTGGGGGGCCCTTCAGGAAACTGCGGACCGGTTCTTGGTCGCACAGCCAGACCACAGGGTTACTCCCCAACAGTCGTGCTTGTGAGGATAGCACCAGCATACCCGCGAGCAATTCCTGCTCATAGGTGGAGTAGATCCCCCTGGCCTGGTTCCACTTCCAGTTCCAGTGGCCCAGAGGTACTAGGACCCACTTGTCGTCAGGGTAGCTGTGCTTGAGGGTTCCATCTCGGTTGAGACCTTCCGTCCCCAATTGGGAAATGGCCGAGTCAAACTCCTCCTTCTCTAGTGCTTGTCATTGGAACAACGTTCCACCACCGCCCACATTGCTGGCGTCGGTTACCAGGATAATCTCTCCCTGTGCCTTAGGCACGCCAAAGCACTTAGCGTTGGCCACCTTGTCTTTGAGTTTGACAAACGCTTGTTGCTCTTGTGGGCCCCAGCGCCAAGTAGTACTCTTCTTGATCAAGTGCGTCAGAATGGCGCTGGTGTAGGTGAAGTTTTTGATATGGCGGCGATAGAAGTTGCACGCCCCAATGAAACTGCGTACATCATGAAGTCCTTTCTTGGGGTCTTCGTGTCGTACCTTAGCATCCATCAGGGGTTTGGCCTTAGAGGCCGCTGGGGTCCACCACCCATAGCCAACGTCGAACCCCAGGTACTGCATGGTCTACTGCATGAACTCACACTTCTCGAGCTTGAGTCGTGTGTGGTTCTCCTGGCAGACCGCAAAGAACTCACCCAAGACGATTAGGTGATCCTCCTGGGTATTGGTCCCGAGGCATACATCGTCGATGTGCGCCTCCATCTGGGCCCCACGGGATATAAGCTCCTGCACCTTAGGTCTCCTTCGTAGGATGGACAAGATCTTGTTCATCAGCTCTTGGAATAGAGCGGGTGCGTTGGCCACACCAAACGGCATGACCTTCCATTTGAACACCCTCCCCTGAGGAGTGATGAAGGCCAGTAGTTCCTGTGCGTTGGGCGTCAGGTCCACTTGCCAGAATCCGCTCCTCTTGTCCATCTTGGTCTTGTAGAGGCAGGAGGCTATCTTCTCCAGGGTAGACTCCATATTGGGAATGGACCCTGAGTGGTTCAACGTCTTCTTGTTCAGCTCTTCGTAGTCCACTACCAGCCGTTTGGCTGTAAACCCAGGTTTAGCCACCAGGAAACAGGGGCTGCAGTGTAGGGGGTAGTCCCCGTCCTTGTACTCCAGGACTAGGCCAGCGTCGATACATTCTTGTATCTGTCGCTCGATCTCGTCGGCCTGCTCTTTAGGAGCTTGATAGGGTCTCCTCCGGATCTTGTGACCCACAAACTCGGGTTTCAGCTTGAGGTCCATCTGTACCAGGTTGCCGCATGAGGCTGGAGGGGGTAGTTCTCCGAACACCTCCAGATAGGTCCTTATGAGCGTCTGCACCCGCGGGTCCAATAGCTTGATCTTGTCCTCCATGTCCTCGTCAGAGTGTAAGTTGCTGGCCCCCTGCGTAATAGACGTCGGGAGGTGATCCTCCACCGACTCTTCGCCCTCCGTGGTGACCTTCAACCCTTGGTAGGCATATAGAAGGTCTGGTTCAACCATCTCTGATGAACGATGGCAACATAGGCACGCTCGAGGGGGTTCACACATTCCTCCGAGAGGTCGTCCTCCTCTGGGGTCCTCACATGGGCGCCCCACACGCTCTTCATGAGCTTAAGATCTACCTCCCTTTGCCAGGTGGTGATCTTCTGTTCGAGGTCCTCCTTCAATTGGGATAGATCTCCCATACGTCCTTGATTCAGTGGCCATGAGCTGCGGGTAGGCTTCGCGTAGCATAGCTTTTTCGCCACCAACTTCCTCTTGGAATCCACATACTGCCTTAGCCTGGATCGAGGGTCCAGCTCTTCGTCCACGGGGTCTTCCAACCTCATGAAGAGTAGGGGTTTTAGTGGGGCGACGCACTCGGCGTTCTCCACTTCCTCCACACAGGTCTGCACGAAGAAGGCGTCGTGCTCAGTTTCGTCATCTGAGTGGATAGAGCTAGGTAGCTCAGATAGTCCACACTCAGAGACTCCATCAGGAACAGGTACATGGCAGGGAGAGTTGGGGGCGTTGGTGTCAGTCACGACGTACTCTTCTCCTCCGGGTATAGTCTCAACAGCATCTTGAGGTGGTAGGCGATCCTTCAAGTCACCCAAGGCGAGTCCATCGCTTTCTCGTTGTATAACCTGGACCAGAGTCGGGTCCAGATCCTCCCAGGGGATGGAGGTAAGACCTCCATCCACCACGCAGAGCATACTCCCCCATCCGGGTTTCCCAATAGGCGTCTTGCGTCCCAGAGGCACGTAGATGGCCTCATCAGGCAAACGAACAGAGCTGATAGTCAGCCTGTCCAGGAGGTTTCGCCAGTACTCGTTGCCCCCATGCGCTCCCCAATCGGGGGAACACAGGACCATACGGGAACGTTCCAAGGCCACTTTGGTCAGGACCCTCCCCAGTTCACTGAACCTGGGGTTCCCGTAGGCCATCCCGAAAGAGGGCCAGTAAAATTTGTAGCTGCAGTTCTTCCCTTTGCTGCAGTAAAGGTCCAGTACATGCTGCTTGTCGCTGGCGAACAACTCCACACTCAGGTCTTCTCTAGAGTAACCCAACTCCTTCAGACCTTGGTCTAGGACTTCCCCCAATAGTTGATAGTCCTCAGTTTTGGAGGCCGCGATCATGTTCGAGGGCTCCTCCTTCGATAGCCTCAGGTAACTCGAGGTATGTTCCGACTGCTGCAGTGGCACAGACTCTCTGCCACTGCCGTGGTCCACGTAGAGGAGGTAGGGCGCTTGCAGCGTCAGGGATTGTATCTGGGAGTGCTGCACGAAGAAGTCAGTCCCCAGTACAAAGTCGAAGGCCTCAGTGTCCATCACATAGAACCGATGGGCGATAGTGCGGGAGCCCAGAGGTACCTCCACTTCACAGTCCCCGCAGCTGTGCACCACATGTCCATCCCCCATACGTATAGCCGCGGTTGTCATGGTGTTCTTCAGGCTCCCGCAAGGTAAAATCTTCTTGGCCGCTATAGATATGGTGGCTCCAGTATCCAATACCCCCAGGTATTCGCGTCCCCCTAGTCGGATACGTACCCAAAACACCAGGTCTTGGGTGCCACCAGAGCGTCCCTGTCAGAACTCCGCAGGACAGGTCAGCTCGAACCCCTTGTTCCGCAATTTGCGGGCCATCCTCATGAAACGGCTCCTCTTCTTAGCGTTGCCGTCATCACCACCTTCATGCTCACGCTTGGCTCCCTGTTCTTGCTGGGCCTGCGTTTGTGAGCGTGTGGTAGGACCACACTGCCCTCCAGAGGGCTCGGAGTTCCCCCCTGGATTAGGTTTGGGGTTGCCTCCGTTCTTGTCGTTGTTCTTGTTGTCCTTGTCTGGCTGGCGGCTAGCGCCTCCTCCTCGTCCACCTTGACCCTTGTCTTGCCCTTGTCCAGGTCCTTTCGACTTGCCCTTGCCAGAGTCGTTGCCTTTGCCTTTGCCTCCACCTTTGCCTGAGCCTTTGCCAGGATCTTCACCCTTAAGCTTCGCCGATAGGCGTTGCTTATGGTAGCACTCATCCTCGTAGTGCTTCCGCTTCCCGCAGAAGGCACACTTGATGGTGCACCTGTAATGATCCGGCAGCTTCGCTTTGGCGCCGGTGTTCTTCTCCTGCTGCTTCCCCTGGACTACGAAGCAGTCTCGCTGCTCGCGGTCAGGGGCGTGCTGCAGGTGGCCCCGGTCATCTCTGGCATCACACCAGAATAGCTCCTTCACGTTCTCCATGATACGGGCGTGGGCGTGTTTTGGGGGTAGTCCCCTGCCCAGGTCGGGACCCTTGGTACCCTTTGCCATGGCCTCCAGAACCTCCTCCTCCAGGACGGTAGTTGTTCAGGTGCTGGTCGCTCTCCTTCTCCAGCGCCAGCTCCAGGAGTAGCACGCATAGATCCTCGTAGCGGAGGGATCTAGCCTTGCGCTCCGCCGTCAAACGGCACTCGTCCCACAGCGCTCGAGGGAGCTTGGCCACCGACCAGAACAGCAGGTCGTCGCTGCTGTAGGAACCGGGCGTCAATCGTCCAGCCCAGTGATCCAGGTCAGCCATCAGCTCAGAGACCATGCCAGGTTCGGGGTTGTTGGGCAGCACGGGCAGGTTCTGGATCTCGGCCCTGATGGAGAGGTCGGTTTCGTAGGTCGGGTACTGCCTCTCCAAGGCAACCAACACATCGGCAAAGGTGGCGGAGTTAGCCACGATCTGCCTCACCTGCTTCTCCAGGTACTTGGTCTTGCAGCACTGCAGGAGCAGATCGCACTTGACTCGTCCACTAGCGTGGGTTTGGCCGGTCGATCGGAGAAACCGGCGGAAATTCTCAGCGAACTCGCTGAGGTCCTTGTCTGTGAACTCAGGCAGGTTCACCACGATCTTGGAGGTGGCAATAGCCTTCGCCTCCTGAGACCTGCGTCCCTCAGGGCGTCGGGTCTTCTTCTTCTTTTTCTTCTTCTTTCCCCTTTGGTTCTCGGGGTCCTCCGGGTCATCGTCCTCCGAGGGCGAAGCAGAAGTCATAGACGGCGGCTCATCATCGGAGGGGTCTCCGCCTAGATCACTAGAGCCATAAGGCTCCACGTCCACCATTGCCCTCAAGGCTGTCAGCCCCGGCCGGTCCAGCTCGGCCCTCATAGAGTTCGTCACGTGGCTGTAGGGCGGCTGAGCCGTTCTCGGTACGAAAGGACTTCTCGGTATCGCTGCAGGGATCGGCATCGGTCGGCTCCTCAGGCCCGCCAGGGTGTTTGTCAGCCCTGCCACCAGGGGGTCTGCCTGTACTCGATGAAGTGACACTCCCACCGTGGTAGGTGACGCTTGGGGCGGTATCATCAGGGGCTCCAGATTCTCTCGGATCTCTTGAGTGGGGTCTCCCACGATTTTAGAAGTGGCTCCTCGGAGCACCTCGTTGATCTTCGACCGCGTCAGGGACCTGTTGGAGGATCTCCCCGATCCTCTACCCCTGCCTCCAAGAGACTCAGGTCCTCTCCTCAACCCACTCAAGGTTGCATACCCAGGTGCATACCCAGGAACATCCACATAGGTTCCAGTAGCGGGTAGAGGATGGTGATAGTCAGCCGCATACCATCGCGGCGCAGAACTGGAAGCCACCGGCTCACTGGCAGTAGTTGCCTCAGGAAACGCAGTGGTAGGTGAGCCCAAACCATAGGCAGGGTAGGCAGGCATGCCAGTAAAGCCTGTGCCCTCTGCCATAGGCCGGTTGGTTATGGGTGTGGATTTTGCAGCGGCTGGGTCTGGAATTGGGAGTGTGGTGGTTATAGGAGAGGGTGATGCGTGGAGGCCAGAAGCGCTTGGTGCGCCTTCGAAGGTAGGGTCATTCGTCAGGTCTTGCCCTTGGTCCTCTCCTTCGTCTGCTTCGTCTCCAGCATCCTTCTCGCTCTCTCTCTTCCTCTTCACAGGCTGAGTGACCACCTCCTCGACTGAGAGGGCCCTGAAAGCCGACTGGGGTCCATCCAACGAGTCCTCAGCAACGTCCACTGGCCCATGTAAGGGCTCCGAAGGTACAGCGCTAGGTTCAGGTCCAGGTTCACCAGGTGCTGACCTTGCTGGTGCCTCAGGCGCTGACTTCACGTCGGTGTCCTCCTTCTTTGTGTCCATCTTCGTTCGCCCTTCTGCTTATATGTGACTGATCTCGGCGCACTGGTTGTACGGCACGGGGTTGCTGCCGGTACGCAGAGACAGTCTGCCTCTTGCTACTAGAAAGGTTTATAGTGATTTCAACACTGTGTTTGTGCCTCTCCTGCTGCTTGCTGCTGGTGTAGGGTTTCCTGCTGCTTGATTTTGAAGATGAAAAGCTTTTGTTTGCTGAAATACAATCAATCCAGGATAGCCCAAGCCAGAGATAAGCAAGTAGAAGAGAATCAGGATCAAAGCATGAAGGGCTGCAGTGTAAACAGTGAAAGATGAAAGGATATTCACAGAAACTGCAGCTCAGGTCAAATCGGATTGCATATTCACAAAGATAGCTGAAATGTTTTGGAAAGGAGTTGCAAAACTGCCCCATGGTCACTCAATCTCCATAGTGCCATCTCAGGAGATGTGCACTCTTTGTTTTGGGTCCCATATGTGCTGAGGTGGCAGGGCATGTGGGGATGATGTCACTGGAATGTCACATGGGATCTTCCTACTTAGCTAGGCTGACCGGGAATTGAACCCAGGACCTCTCAAAAAGAGGTGCCCAGCCCCCTAGGTTGCATACCACTAGGACAGCTAAGAATTCATGAGAAAACATAGATAAATTCATAGGCTCTGCCCTGGATATGTCAGCTCTCAGTCAACTCAGGAAACGATGATTTGCCTCACATTGATAGGGGATCAAGGGGTCCACTCCATATCCTGATTGGGTGTTTGGTTCCATAGGTCAAAATGTGTTATCACCACTTTTGGTGAGGCAAATACTAAGATAGAAATGCCTGGATGCTCAGTGCATCTCTAATACAACTAGAGTATGCCCCAAAGCATTGGAAAAGCACTTTTTCTTACTCCCCCCTTGTGCTGTGGTGGCCACCACTGTCGCATTTTCAGGAAAAAGGGGTTTTTCTTGGCCTTTCCTTGGTTTCCACATCTACTTTAAAATACCTATAGTTTCCCTCACACAGAAAAATGGACGCTCACCATGGCTGGCGCTCTTTTGCTGCTCTGTTTGTAACATTTCCTACAGGAAGCTCAGCGCTCATGGCGCTGCCGGGGTTCCTGTGGCTTGGCTGGGTTAGTTTGGGTGCATGCCATAAACATGTGCATGTGCATCCCTCCCTGCAAGACGCAGCGTGACATAAACCCAACGCAAGACATAATATACCCATTCGCATGGGTTATCGTAAACCTGCTGGCGACCTGTGACCTGTCTTAGGGCGAAAAAGCGGTGGGGTCAATACTAAGATAGAAATGCCTGGATGCTCAGTGCATCTCTAATACAACTAGAGTATGCCCCAAAGCATTGGAAAAGCACTTTTTCTTACTGAAAGTATGAACATCACCCTGATGGCGCGCGCATCCTCTAGTTTAAGGTGGCAGCCCCACGACGGCGGTCGCTCACGTCGGGTCCTGAAGCCCGTTCGAACCCCCGTGGCCATCTTTGGGTCACTTGGGGTGTGTATCTATGGGCCGGCAAGCCGCCATTGGCTGATATCATACTCTCCCATCCACCTGACCAAACTGATGTGATAGTGTGATAGGCTTGGCCATTCCAGCTATGAGCGGCCATATTCAATACCGAGGCGCCGCCGGCTGAGATTTATATATCAAAATATCAGGAATCAACAGGGTTTTTTTATCATAATGTTTCCGTAATTTTTCGGCTATCCGTTCTGATTGTCAATGTATCGGCGACTGTCAGTTGGCTCGCGATTTTGCGGTAACCGATTAAATAACTGTTATTTCCAGATATTTTGGCGGAAACCCCGATGAAGGGTCAGATTTCATCAGTAAAGGGTTTGTTGCTTCCGCAATTTTCATGTTATACACTCGAAAAATTAATCTGATTTTTTCAGACATTCAGAATCAGATTTTCGACTTCGAGGTCGCCGCACTGGATATGATGAATTTCGAGTGGTCCTACATTTTTCCCCGATCACGAATCAACCTTCCTTTTGTTGTCTCCTTCATTTTTCGTGGAGATATAGGCGAAACAAAGTTGATTCGTGAGGCCACTTTGAAGAATCATATCTCCTGCTCATTGCGAGGAATTTCAATTTTGAGATATGGGCTTGAATCGCCTTGGTCTCGACTTAATTTAGGGAGCGTCAAACGCCTTTGATGTGTACATATGCCCGGCGTAGCAAGGGATAATGGTCAACGGGGTAGAAAATGATATATAACTCTTGGACCATGCAACCAAATATTTTAATGCGACTTTCGAGTGTACCACATGAGTGTTGGTGTTGCATAGAAACTTTTCTTGGGTTCGTACGTATTTTTAACGTGAAGTTATGTCCATGGAGGGGCATGGCATACCATGGTGGGAGCCATTTTTGAGGGTATGTGTTATATGCATGGTATGTGCTTCCCTATGCTCACGCCCATGTTATATATCTCCGATTGTAGGAAGATATGTGGAGTCATACGTGGCAAGGGCTTTGCCCGAGTTCCAATGGTAATCTCCATAGCGCTAGACTAAGTCTACCGCACATATAGTGCACGTGGGAAGCCTTACGGAGCGACCCATAAGCGCCCTTTCCATTTTTCTCATTTTCATGGTGCATGTCGAGAGGAGGTTTAAAGATGTCTTCATGCGTCCATGTGGGGATCCAAGTGGGGGGATTGTTCGCAAATGGTCCCAAGCAATTGTGTTTTGAACCATATGTCGATACCATGGGTGAGCGACGCTATATACTATTGTGATTATCTTGAATTTGGCAATATTTGCATGTTTTTGACCTCATTTTATGTTCATTTTTGTATTTTATGTGCTCAACTGGTCGGCTAACAGTAAAGTGCCTAGAGATCCGTGAACTATGGTATGTTGCTTATATGTTGGCATATGCTTCGGTGTTGCACCTCACCATATGCCGAATCACGTAGTCACCTTGGCGTGGCACCCGAGGCCTCACAAAATTAGGTCTCAAATTCGTGAGTTGACTTGTGAAGCATGGCATGCGTATATCCGGAAGAATTTGGGAACCAATGTTGGGATATTCTTCGGCATAGAACTTTGGTCTATATCACCCTCGTATTTCACTCTCCGGTTTGACACATGCATGGAGCATTTGAACATTTGCCGTATGCATTTTTGAGTATATAATTGAATTTTGGGCACTATGGTGTGATTTGCCTAATTTTGCTATGTTGTGAGGTCATTTTAATGGGGCAATTCTCCAAGCCCAATCGACTCCAAGTCCAACCAAAGTTATGTCAGGGTAGGGCATGGTCCTGAGTGCCACTCTAGGCCATGACACACCCCCTCCCTTTTTTGGGCTAGGATTTGGAGGCTTGGGAGTGAACACATTTTTGGGGTTTGTGTAGTGAGTTTGGACACATGGCATTTAGCCATCTTATTTGACTTGGTTTAGGGCATCATGTTGGTGAGTCAAGGGAAGGTCTTGAGTCCAGGGAATGAGGGGTCTATGGCTGTGATTGCGTATGTTTCCATCTTTCCCCAATGTTGCTTGATTTGTGATCATATGCCAATTTCAGGGCTTCTTTGTTGACTTTGGTGCAATTCTATGTACATGCCAAACGCCCGTGTCTCCGTCTGCTACCATAAAGAAGGTCCCTACCAGGACCGGCCCCCGCTATACCCCTTCCGCCTGTAACCCCTGCTGATTTACTCCGGATCAGTGATTGCATTCCTCAAATTCCAAAGGGTCCAAAGTCCAAAAATATAGAAATAAAATCCTCCTTCAACCCTGAAACAGCAACCAGATCCCACAAATACAGCAATAACCCAATTCAAAATCCAAATCAGGCTGCGGGCTTCCGTTCAGCACACCGGTCGTCTCACGGTGGCGGGCATGTACAAGAATTGCACCAAAGAAGAAAGCCCTGAAATTGGAATATGAACACAAATAAAGCAAAGTTGGGGAAAGAGGTAAACATACACATTCACAGCCATAAACCCCTCATTCCCTGGACTCAAGACCTTCCCTTGACTCACCAACATATTGCCCTGAACCAGGTCAAATGACATGGCTGAATGCCATGTGTCACAAGTCATTACACAAACCTCAAAAATGTGTTCACTCTCAAGCCTCTAAATCCTAGCCCAATAGGGGAGGTGGCGTGTCATGGCCTAGAGTGGCACTCAGGACCATGCCCTACCCTGACATAACCTTGGTTGGACTTGGAGTGGAATGGGCTTAGAGAAATGACCTATGAGTTTGAACTCATAACATGCCAAAAAACTGCCAATTCACACCATATTGGCCATATATCAAATATATGCTCAAAATTGAAGTTACCACTTATCCGAAGGCTCAAAGCAAGCATGGAATCGAAGTCTAGTATTCATGGAGGATAGAGACCAAAGGCCAATGCCCATGTACATCCCCATTTTACCCTCGAAACCCCTTTGGATATGGGCGCCACGCACTACCCAAGTCAGCCCATGATCTTGAGACCAAATCTTGTGATCCTTAGTGCGCCAAGCCAAATGAAGTACGCGATCCGGCATATGGTGGTGTTCAACTCCAAAGCATATGCCAACATATGAACAACATACCATGGTTCGACTCCCCATAGGCTTCTTGCTGTTTGCCGACCAGGTAAGTACACAAAACGCAAAAATGAGCAAAAATTGAGGTCAAAACCATGAAGATATGACCAAATACAAAGTTGTCATGATAGTATATCTCTATGCTCACCGATGATATCCGCTCATGGTTCAATACACAAATGATTGGAACCATTTGCGAACAATTCCCCCACTTGGATCCCCAATCGGGCGCATGGAGATACCTTCGCCACCCATATCTACATGCCCCATGAAAATGGGAGTGCACTCATGGATCTCTTTGCCAAACATACCATGAGCAATACATACGCGGTAGACGTGGTCTA
This sequence comes from Eutreptiella sp. 'Long Island Sound 2002', assembly GCA_964036045.1. Classification (NCBI taxonomy): domain Eukaryota; phylum Euglenozoa; class Euglenophyceae; order Eutreptiales; family Eutreptiaceae; genus Eutreptiella; species Eutreptiella sp. 'Long Island Sound 2002'. Next base: position 9,708,012 of record OZ038388.1, read on the forward strand.
GCGCTTTGAATTCCACAATTGAGACATGGGCAAAACCCTTGTCACTTATGGCTCCCCATCTCTTCGGCCACACGAAGATATATAACATGGGCGTGAGCATATCAAGACATCTACCATGCATATAAAACATACCCTCAAAAGTGGCTCCCACCATGATATGCCATGACCCTCCATGGACATAACTTCACGTTAAAAATGCGTAGGAACCCAAGGAAAGTATCTATGCAACCCCAACAGTCATGCGGTACACTCGAAAGTCGCATTAAATTATTCGGTTGCACGGTCCAAGAGTTATACATCACTTTATACCCTCTTGACCATTATCCCTTGCTACACCGGACATGTGTACGCACCAAAGAGGTTTGATGCCTCCTAAATTAAGTTGAGACCAAGGCGCTTACGACGCAACCTTCATTATTCTCTTTCCTCACACTCGCTCGTAGATATGGTCCTTCAAAGTGGTCCCACGATTCACTTTTGTTTCCCTTATATCTCCAAGTCAAATGGGTGGCAAGTATAAGGGAAACCTGATTCGGGCATAGGGAAAAGGGTATGATCACTCGAAGAAGTCCAAATCAAGTGCGGCGATGTCGAAGTCGAAAATCCGATTTCGACGTCGCGAAAAATTCAGATTAAAACTTCGAGTGCTTATTTAGAAAATTGCGGAAGCAATGAACCCTTTGCTGATGAAATCTGACCCTTCAACGGAGTATCCGCCAAAATATCTGGAAATAACAGTTAACCGATCGGTTAACGCAAAATCGCGAGCCAACTGACGGTCGCCGATACATTGACCATCAGAACGAAAGGCTGAAAAATTACGGAAACATCATGATAATAAAACCCTGTTGATTCCTGATATTCTGATATATAAATCTCCGCTGGCGGCGCCCCGGTACTGAATATGGCCGCTCATAGCCGGAATGGCCAAATCTATCACACTATCACATCGGGTTAGATCAGGTCGATGGGAGAGTATGATATCAGCCAATGGCGGCTTGCCGGCACATAGATACACACCCCAAGTGACCCCAAGATGGCCACGGGGGTCCGAACCGGCTTCACCCCGCTTCTCAGAGCGTTGTTACCGCTCGGAAGTAATTGAAGAGCGGACGGGAGGACCCCAATGGGCTCCAACCCCCCCCTCCATGTCCCAAGGACACATGGAGGCCCCACACACGTCGTAGGCGTCCCCCACGCCCCATGGGAGGGGTGAGGACACTGATAATCGGTGCCCTACGCCATATCCGGTCTCCTCTTGATCTACAACATGGACCAAGGGGATCAAAGATAGAAAAACGTCGTCGGTCGACCTAAATAAGTATACCACAATGAAATATATATGTGGAGATCGAGTGAACGGGGTAGATGGCCAATCAAGGCCCAAAAAATCCCCGGATGAACGCCCTCACCCGTGTCCTCAATCACAGAAACAAACAAAATGCCAAGGGGGGATCCATTACGGTGCTACAGCAGCAGCCAAATGGACCAACACGTCCTTGACATCCAAAGAAATATTCTTTTTCTTTAGGTAGTCCATCCAGACCGTGGTATACCTCGGCACGAAACTGCTCGGAGGTTCCCACAAATCCCTGGATGCGGCGAATCCCTTCCAACGGACTTTATAAAGCCTGCCCCCAGGCGTCCCCGGGTCCGGCTTGTCCGCCAGGCTTTTCTCGGCGGTGAAGTCGTTGTCCTCACCCTCGTCGTCCGAGTCCACATCGCCGGCCGTGAACTCGAAGGTGACGGGACGTCCGCTGGGGTCTGGTGCTCGGGGACGAAGCTGGGTATGGTCGCGGTCCAGCATCTTGTTATCCCCCACACGAACCGCGTACACATCCTGCCCGACCTTCCGCACGATTACCCCCGGCACATACCAAGATGCCTGCCGATGTCTGGACAGGACATCCTTGTGGTGCCGCTCCACCCACACGGTGTCTTGGAGAGCATACTTCTGGACCTTTCCCTGCTTGAGGTACTTGGCCCTCTTGTCGTGCTCGTCCTGAAGTGCCTTGCACACCTTGGCCGCCGTGTCGTCCGCCTCAGCGATCATAGCGTTCGCATCCGGGGCCACTTTGCCATAATTCAACCACGGGAGAGTGCGTGACACTCGATCCCGTATGAACAGGATGCGATGGGGCGACAGTCCAGTGGGTCCCTGAAGGTCGTGATACGCCTGGAGCACTCTCCACAGCGAGTTATACCAGTTCCGGCCCGGTTCTTCAATGTGCAGCTGGCGGAACTTCTCGAACATCTGCCGCCCGGCCACCTCAGCCCGGCCATTCGACCGGCTGTGGTATGCCACGGTCTTGGCGTGCCGAATACCCATGTGCTTGCACATCGTCTTGAACCACGTCCCCACGAATTGACTGCCCCGATCGCTGCAGATGACAGCTGGGACATCGAAAATCGTCAGCCAATGCCTGATCATGCCATTAGCGACGGTCTCGGCCTGCAGCCCCACTCCATGCTTGTCCTTCTTGTCCTTCTTCTTGGACTTCTTGCCAGGGACCGCCACGATGTACCCACTGTACCTGTCCACCGCCAGGATGACACAGTCGTAGGTCTCTCCTTCCACGGTGACCTCAGGCATGGCGAATACATCCATGGCCACGGACCGCATAGGGGCCTCCGGTATAGCCGTATACACCGGGTTGCCCGCTGTGGAGTGGTTGGGGCTCTTCGTAGCCCGACACACGGCACAGTCGCTGCAGTACCTATCCAGGATGGCGTAGTACCCCAGTGGGAACTTGAAGCGCCACTCCAGGTCCTGCTGCATCGTGTCTCGGCCAGGGTGCATGAGCTGGGCGTTGTGCCAATGGTCGATGAGCTCCTCCACTCGGTTTTCGGGCACCAGCAGCTTGTCCTTGAGGAACAACTTGTCTCCATCCTCGGTCAAGCCCTCGGGCCATTCGTCGTCCGACGGGGCGCTCACGGCATTCCAGTACTTGCTCCAGTGCTCGGATGCCGCATAGTCATCTGACCAGTCCTCTGTGAGCACCGACCTGACTAGCTCTACAGGGGCCACCATCCATTGCTCGAGGGTTTCCTCTCGAATAGCTTGGACACGGGCACCCCGGAGCTTGGCCAGGTCCGTACGGTTTGCCATCACCACAAAGCACTTGACCCCCTCTTGCTCCATGATCTTCTCCGTCTCGATGATGCGCTTGGCCTCCTCGGTCTCCTCGGCGTCTCCATGGCTGGATATGTCCATCCAAGCCTTGCCCGCGGGGTAGGCCCATCGACTGAGGCAATCTGCCACAGTGTTGTCCTTCCCCGGGACGTATACGACGCTGAGGTCGAACTTGGCGAACGTCTCGTGCCATCGGGCCCTCCTTGCCGCCGGTCCCGAGGGGGTGTCGACGTGCTCCTTGTGCCAGCTCTGCAAGGACTGATGGTCCGTACATACCACCACCGGTTGCAATCCGATGTGGCCAGACCACTTCCTGAGCGCACAAACAATGGCGTACGTCTCCTTCTCCCTCGCGGTCCGTGTGCGGCGTTGGCCCTCGGCCAGGATCCTGCTCCAAAACGCCACGGGTACATGTGACCCGTCGTCTCGGATCTGCTCGAGGACTGCCCCCACAGCATAGTCCGAGGCGTCCGTCCGTAGCACGAATCCCTTGTCCGAGGCCACCAAGAATAGCCCCAACTGCCCCAGGAGTCGCTCCTTCAGGCTGTTGAACGCATCCTCAGCCTCAGGGGTCCAGGCAAGCTTCTTCTTGCTCCCCTTCCGGCCATCGAACTTGCCCACTTGCAGCATCTTGTGCAGCGGCCCCGACAGTTCTGCATACATCCGGACATAGCCTGAATAGTAGTTGCAGAACCCCATGAAGGACCGGAGTTCGCTGATTGTCTGGGGCTTCTCCCAGTGGTGCAGGGACGCCAGCTTCCCAGGCATGGGACGGCGTTGCCCGTGACCAACCACGTGACCCGCGAACTCCACTTCCTTCACGAAGAGTGAGGCTTTGGTGGGCTTGCACACCATGTTGTGCTTGTCCAACTCGCTGAGCACTCGGCGCAGATCCTTCTCATGCGCGTCGATGAGCTCGTCCTCAGTCATGTTCTCACTGCCGGACCCGATGATGATGTCATCCACGAAGGGGTCGGCACAGTCCCGGACAGGACCGAGTAGGTCCTCCATCATGCGCTGGAAAGCGGCGTTGCCATTCTTGGCGCCCATGGGCACCACTTTCCACTGCATGGGCCCCAGCGGCGTCGACATCGCTGTGCAGGGCCTGGAGTCCGGGTGTAGCGGCATCTGGTGATAACCGTGTTTCAGGTCCAACACCGTGAAAATCCGCTTTTTCTGTTGTTTTTGGAGGATGGAGCCGATCAGGGGAAGCGAGTACGAGTCGTGCTCGGTCTGCTCGTTTAAACCTCTGTAATCAACCACCAACCTCCAGTCGCCCTTCTCCTTCTTAGGCACGATGAAGGCTGGGCTGGCCCACTCACTGTCGGAGGGTTCGATCCATCCTCGCTCAATGAACTCGGCCAACAACTTCTTCATGGCCTCGGCCCGATCGCCCTGAAGTTGGTACTCCCGATGACGATAGATCTTGGGGTTCGGCTTCAGCTTGATCTTCGCTGTGCCAAACCTCCCACGATCTGGAGGGTTCTTGTTGGCGACGCCACTGAATAGCCGCGGATAGGCCTTGATCAGCCTCTCCTTCAGCTCGGCGACCTTCGGGTTCTCCTGGGCCTCTTCAGCCGCTTGCTTCGGTATCGATACAACCGACCGCACTGCGGTATAGGCCTCTTCTGGGTCCGAGTCTGACTTCTCCTCGTCCGATATGCCGTCTTCATCGTCGTGGGTCGCGATTCCCACCGATAATCTTCAAAAATTTGCGGCATCGGGCTGGTGCTCGTCGCGCCCGACCCAACCGGACCATCGTATTGGTCCGCGATGTGATCCATGACCCTCGCCACGAACTCATCATTCTCGTACTTGCCGGTGACCAACATCTTGTCATCCCACCAATGCCGAGATGTGACCATGGCCCGCCTCTTCTTGGCTGCCACACGGTCGTGCATCCCCATCCGCATGTAGTTGACGACGTCGTCGATCTCGGCGTGGGACAGGACGTCAATGCCATCAATTGGCTGATCCGTGCCCTCCTTGGGCTCAAACATGACACGCATGGGCACCGCCTCCACCCTACGGATGAATGCTTCATCACCCGTGGGCTGGGCTTGCGCACCATCCAGCAGGAAAGCCTTGGTACCCCACGCTTGACCCGGGGAGGGCATTGATACACCCTTGGCGTCGATGAACAACTCCTCCTCTGGCCCGAATGACATCTCGTTCAGGGTGATGGAGTCCAGCGTCGACTTGAGACTCTCCAGCGGACATGGGGTGGATCCTATGCCGGTCATGACCAGGATCCCCTTCGCCCTATCCGCGATGATCTTCTCCACCGTACGTCTGGTATTATCCAGGGAGCCATGCCAATACATGGGTCCCCACTCCTTCAAACCCCAATGCCTGCGCCAGGCTGAGTCTCCTCGATGCCAATGCCTCCTACACTTCCGCAGAAGTGGGGCATCCCGGGAAGCGAAGACGTCCGTCTCGGGCGCTTCGGCTCCCAGCGTCTGGATCATCCTGTCGTACACCTGCGGCGCCATACCATACTCCGTGAGCTGAATGCCACGGTCTCCTCTGGACTTGGCACCCACAGCTTGCACCGCTCGGACGATCCGATCCTCCTCATCAGCATTCCATTGGGATGATCCGCATGCGTAGTCCGTGGACAGCCATGTGAGGCATTCATCATCCTCCCGGACCAGCGTTGCTCGATGAAGAAGGGCTCCAATGGCGTTTGCCACCATGAGGTCATACCCCATGATCATATCCCAATCGGTAATGTCGGCCACATAGAAGTTCCCGGATAGAGTGCTTCTCTTCGCCTGATCAGGGCGGTTCAAGCGCTCATGCTCCCAGAATTCCATACTGATGGTGGCCTCATGGGTGCCTCCACCCATGATTTCTCCGTTGGCGACCTTCAGGCGGACCGGTCTCCGGCTGGGCTGCAGGAGTTCCTCCTTGAACAACCCTGTCCGGACCAGGCTCACCTGGGCACCCGTATCCACTAACACATCCACCACCTTCTCCTCTCGTCAACACCGTACTCGCACTTTCAAGTGCAACTGCCGCTCGTCGCCATGAGGTGTATGGACGACTCTCACGGCATGCAACTCTAGCACCTCCGGGTGCATCAGGACTTCAAGGGTATGGTCACGGATGGTGTAGATCTTGGGTTGGTCCTGCCCGTCCACGGGGCTCTCCGTGGTCGCTCCTTCCTTCTTGCCATGTCCCGTACCCACATGTACTTCCCTTGGCAGGGCGCTCCAGGGGTTGGGAGTGGCGAAACTCAGTGGTTTTGGCTCTTCTGGAGCCTTCTTCGGCACCCGATGTGCCTTCGCTTTCTCCGGGATTCCACTGATTTTCGGAGGAGAGACCTCCGAGGTCCCACTCCCGTGGGGGCTCCTCTAGACTTGGCCTCCCGCAGCCCCTTCCAGCTGCGATCCGCCAGGACTTTGTCCTCCACGTTGCTGGGCTTTGAGTTCCTCCAACGTCCTCAACATGTCCTCAGCAACTTCCTCCATCGACCTCACTCGTCGGTCTTGGCCAGGTCCACCACCATAGCCTCTTCCTCCGCCTTTTCCTTGGCCTTTGCCTTGGCATTTTCCCCCGTCTCCGCCCTTCGCCTTCCAGTCGGAAATCCGCTGCTCCTTGGGCTTCTTCTCGGGGTGGGCTGCGAAGTAGGCCTTCTTGTCCGCCTCATACACCTTGCACTGACGGTGGTCGTGTGCATGGTTGTTTCCCTTGCCATAACAGACCCAGCACCCGTCGTGCTGAGACCTGTACTCTCGGAACGAGAGCGGTGGGTTCCCGATCCTCCTTGGTCCTTCTCTGTTCTTCCTGGGTCCCACCTGGCTCCATCTGGACCGATCCTGCCCATGGTTCCTCACGTTGTGCGCCACAAACGCGAAGAAATGGGCCTCCTCGTGATCCTCCCGGGACCAGTGATCTTGACCACTTCCACTACCATCCTCCGCAGAGTTGGCCGTGTCCTCCTGGATCTCCCGATGATGGCGGTCTTCTCGGTGGCCTCGTTGTCCATGACCATGTCGATCCTGCACGTGGGCCTCGTTCTTCGCATTGAGCTTCAGCTCCACCGTGATGTACTTCACGATCTCGTCCAGGCTCATGCGGGCGAAGATGACTTGCATCCTCAGCGGCTCCCCGCGCCTCCACTCCACGTTGTTGAGGCGCAGCAACCTTTGCCCGATGGAGTCCCGAAATACCTCCACGTACACGGCGTTCTTCAGGCCCAACATCCGGTTGGGTTCGCCCAGGTTCCTCCTGAAGAACTCCATGATACCCGCATGGGTATCCTCCGCCGCCATGATCCTCACCGCCACCCGCTTCTTGGCGCGCTTCTTCTCCTCGTCCTCCACTCTCCTCTTCCAGTTGCCGGGGAGGACGTCCTTCAGCAAGTGGCGGATCTCACTGGCCTCGTTTCAGTCTTCCACCAGCTTGAGGCATCTGCGGTACTTCCGCAGATACCGGTTCCACTCCCGGACCCGCAACTCACCGCGGTCCAGCGGCAGTGGAATGGACCACAGGTCCTCCAGCTTCTGGTTTGGAGCGTCCACCCGCTCCTCGTCCTCCAACCACTGGAGGCAGGCCTGCTCCGTACGGATCAATCCTTCCCGGATCTGATCCCGCAGCTCCTCCTTGAGGTCCTGCGCCAGCCGGTGTGGGAATGTCCGGCACACCCACTTGTCCCGCGGCGCACCCCGCATCTCGCCGACGACCTCCTCGGCGAAGTCCTCCCAGTCCAGGATGAAGTCATCCAGGTTGGACGGGTTCCCGTCGTAATAGGGGATTTTGATTCCCCTGAGGTCGTCGGTCCTGATGGCGTCTCCGACGTCTCCAGCCACCACTCCACCGAGACGGATACCACCTGTGGCCGGGGGGTGTGAGTACACTCCCCGTACATCCCTCTCCTCCATGGAGTGCGGTCCAGTTGGGCCTGAACCCATGGGGTTTGGAATGCGGGAGGGATTTGCTCCATCGGCCGTCCATATCCCCGTATTGGGGTCCTTCGCCCACAGGTTTCCGCTTGGATGGCCTCGACCATGTCCGTCGGCGCTTCGCATGTTTCGCCCCTGCATGGTCTGGTTCTGGATCTCGATCTTCTCTTCCGCATAGACTACCATATTCGTCGTGATCGGTACATCCTGGGCGGCATGGGACATCTGTACCGTCAGGCTCCTGGGGTCCGTGGTCACGTGCCCTTCCCGCATGGACCCAGCCGGTGCGGTGTGTTCCCCGAGCATTGTGGATTCGCTGAACATGGGAACAAACGGCAGCGCACCCGGGTCAACACGCGGAGGCGCGTATGGTGCCTCTGCAGGGCCTCCCATGGGTTTCTCCATGGCGCTCCTGAGGGTCTTAACCCGCTCCACCAGCTCTACCGCGGCCGGCTTTGCCGGGAGCTCCGGACCCGAGGCGAGAGGCTGTCGCTCCTCTAGCCTTTTCAGGCGTCCCGACATGTCCTCCACTAAGTGGAGGAGGCTGTCCACCACTTGCTGCTGCTTCTGCAGGGCCAGCTCCAGATTCTTCCGGTACCGGGCCTGATCCGCTCGCAGCTCCTCCATGTGGTTCTCCGCGGCTGACTGGTCGTCCAGGATCCCCGGGACGTCCTCCTCTAGACCGTCCTTGGCGTTTTCCAGGCGGTCGAGACGATGCACGATGGCGTCCATCCCCATCTTTGGGTACTTGCCCATGAGGAAGGACACGTGCTCGCAGTCGCACGCAGCGTGCTTTCCGCCGGATTCAGCACATCCCGCGGTTCCCGGCACCTCAGACTCATCGCCCATGGGCGTATCGCCTATGGCGTCCGTCTCTGGTCCCGTGTGCCGGGGCACAGGTGCCGTCCGGGCCCTGGCCGGCCTCTCCAAGCCCTCGGCGTCGTGCTTCAGGGCGGGCTCGGGGGCCGTATGCGCCCTGGCGATCGGCGCAGACATCTCTGGCTCCGAAGGTGGCTCGTAGGCTGTCCGATAGCCCTCGGAGTGCCCCTCGGATTCCCACAGCCTGACCGGGCTGGGGTCCGTGTCCATAGCCCCGGCGTCCCTTGCCGCGGACTTGGGTGACCCGCGCTTCCGGTATCGCCGGGCCCGTCCTCCACTGCTGCCTGAATGGCAAGCCTCATCAGAGTCCTCCGCGGCGGAGCGGAGGTTGCATGCCTTTCGGCAGCGACGCTCACACATGGAGACCAGGTCCTCCATGTCACGTCCTCCTCTTCCCGAATGTCGTACTTCTCTTCGGGCTTCAACTTCCGGAGTTCGCCATGCTCTTGAACGTCTCGGTTCTTCTATGGCTCCAATCTCCGGCGTGGTCTCCACCGAGTCCACAATACGCACCCGGGGCGTACTTGGGCAGGGCTCATAAGGGCCCAAGTCCCCGGGTCGGCAGTTGGTAGGGGCAGCAGGTAAGCCTCTGCTACCATAAAGAAGGTCCCTACCAGGACCGGCCCGCTATACCCCTTCCGCCTGTAACCCCTGCTGATTTACTCCGGATCAGTGATTGCATTCCTCAAATTCCAAAGGGTCCAAAGTCCAAAAATATAGAAATAAAATCCTCCTTCAACCCTGAAACAGCAACCAGATCCCACAAATACAGCAATAACCCAATTCACAATCCAAATCAGGCTGCGGACTTCCGTTCAGCACACCGGTCGTCTCACGGTGGCGGACATGTACAAGAATTGCACCAAAGAGGAAAGCCCTGAAATTGGCATATGAACACAAATAAAGCAAAGCTGGGGAAAGAGGTAAACATACACATTCACAGCCATAAACCCCTCATTCCCTGGACTCAAGACACTCCCTTGACTCACCAACATATTGCCCTGAACCAGGTCAAATGAGATGGCTGAATGCCATGTGTCACAAGTCATTACACAAACCTCAAAAATGTGTTCACTCTCAAGCCTCTAAATCCTAGCCCAATAGGGGAGGTGGCGTGTCATGGCCTAGAGTGGCACTCAGGACCATGCCCTACCCTGACATAACCTTGGTTAGACTTGGAGTGGAATGGGCTTAGAGAAATGACCTATGAGTTTGAACTCATAACATGCCAAAAAACTGCCAATTCACACCATATTGGCCATATATCAAATATATGCTCAAAATTGAAGTTACCACTTATCCGAAGGCTCAAAGCAAGCATTGAATCGAAGTCTAGTATTCATGGAGGATAGAGACCAAAGGCCAATGCCCATGTACATCCCCATTTTACCCTCGAAACCGCTTCGGATATGGGCGCCACGCACTACCCAAGTCAGCCCATGATCTTGAGACCAAATCTTGCGATCCTTAGTGCGCCAAGCCAAATGAAGTACGCGATCCGGCATATGGTGGTGTTCAACTCCAAAACATATGCCAACATATGAACATCATACCATGGTTCGACTCCCCATAGGCTTCGTGCTGTTTGCCGACCAGGTAAGTACACAAAATGCAAAAATGAGCAGGAATTGAGGTCAAAAACATGAAAATATGACCAAATACAAAGTTGTCATGATAGTATATCTCTATGCTCACCGATGATATCCGCTCATGGTTCAATACACAAATGATTGGAACCATTTACGAACAATTCCCCCACTTGGATCCCCAATCGGGCGCATGGAGATACCTTCGCCACCCATATCTACATGCCCCATGAAAATGGGAGTGCACTCATGGATCTCTTTGCCAAACATACCATGAGCAATACATACGCGGTAGACTTGGTCTAGCGCTTTGAATTCCACAATTGAGACATGGGCAAAACCCTTGTCACGTGTGGCTCCCCATCTCTTCGGCCACACGAAGATATATAACATGGGCGTGAGCATATCAAGACACATACCATGCATATAAAACATACCCTCAAAAGTGGCTCCCACCATGATATGCCATGACCCTCCATGGACATAACTTCACGTTAAAAATGCGTAGGAACCCAAAGAAAAGTATCTATGCAACCCCAACACTCATGCGGTACACTCGAAAGTCGCATTAAAATATTCGGTTGCACGGTCCAAGAGTTATACATCACTTTATACCCTCTTGACCATTATCCCTTGCTACACCGGACATGTGTACGCACCAAAGGCGTTTGATGCTTCCTAAATTAAGTTGAGACCAAGGCGCTTACGACCCAACCTTCCTTATTCTCTTTCCTCACACTCGCTCGTAGATATGGTCCTTCAAAGTGGTCCCACGATTCACTTTTGTTTCCCTTATATCTCCAAGTCAAATGGGTGGCAAGTATAAGGGAAACGTGATTCGGGCATAGGGAAAAGAGTATGATCACTCGAAGAAGTCCAAATCAAGTGCGGCGATGCCGAAGTCGAAAATCCGATTTCGACACCGCGAAAAATTCAGATTAAAATTTCGAGTGCTTATTTAGAAAATTGCGGAAGCAACGAACCCTTGGCTGATGAAATCTGACCCTTCAACGGAGTATCCGCCAAAATATCTGGAAATAACAGTTAACCAATCGGTTAACGCAAAATCGCGAGCCAACTGACGGTCGCCAATACATTGACCATCAGAACGAAAGGCTCAAAAATTACGGAAACATCATGATAATAAAACCCTGTTGATTCCTGATATTCTGATATATAAATCTCCGCTGGCGGCGCCCCGGTACTGAATATGGCCGCTCATAGCCGGAATGGCCAAATCTATCACACTATCACATCGGGTTACATCAGGTGGGTGGGAGAGTATGATATCAGCCAATGGCGGCTTGCCGGCACATAGATACACACCCCAAGTGACCCCAAGATGGCCACGGGGGTCCGAACCGGCTTCAGTGTGCACCGTGAGACGACCGGCGTGTTGAAAGGAGGTGTTGAGTGTCAACGGGGGACGTCAAACACCCTTGGAAGCCCTCAGTGTGGATTTGGATTTGAGCTATTGTACTTGGGAGTTGGTTATTGCAAGGGATCAGGATTTGTGTGAAGGAGCCATATTTTACTTTTTTTGTGGGAAATTGTGCAGGATAGGGCAAGATCATGCAGAACCTGGTGAGAAGCAAGACCATAGGAGTGACAGGAAATGGTGGAAGGGGTACAGCAGGGGCCGGTCCTGGTAGGGACTTTCTTTATGGTAGCAGAGGATTACCTGCCCCCTACCGCCGCACCGGGGACTTGGGCCCTCATGAGCCCTGCCCAAGGACGCCTTGGGTGCGGATCGTGGAGTCCGTGGAGTCGACGCCGGACTTGGAAGCCCGAGAAGAGCGAAGATGCTCAGAACGGAGAGCCCTTGCAGGACATGGGCTAGACTTGGAGGACCTGGCCTCCATGTGTGAAAGGCAATGCCGCAAGGGTTGCAATCTCCGCTCCGCTGCGGAGGAGTTGGAGGAGACTGGCAGCAACGGCAGGGCCCGGCGTTACCGGAAGCGCGGGTCCCCAAAACCCGCGGCGGAAGCCAGGGCGATGGAGACGGATCCCAGCCCGGTCAGGCTGTGGTCAGCTGCAGATTCCGAGGGGCATTCCGATGGCTATCGGACCGCTTTCCCTTCGGAGTCAGAGGAGATGGCCATACTGCCCACAAGGGCGCACACGGCCCCTGTACCCAGCCTGGAGCATGACGCCAAGGCATTGGAGAGGCCTACCAGAGCCAGAACGGCGCCTGTGGCCCGGCACACGGAGCGAAAGCGGGATGACATGGGCGACACACCCATGGCGGAGGAGTACGAGGCGCCGGGAACCGTGGGATGCGCCGGATCGGGTGGAAAGCACGTTGAGTGCCACTGCGAGCACGTATCCTTCCTCATCGGCAACTACCCAAAGATGCGGATGGACGCCATCGTGCAGCACCTCGACCGCCTGGACAACCAGAAGGACGGCCTAGAGGAGGATATCGCGGGGATCCTGGATGACCAGTCGGAAGCGGAGAGAGACATGGCGGAGGTGCGAGCGGAGCAGGACCGGTACCGGGAGAAGCTGGAGATTGCCCTGCAGAAGCAGCAGCGAGTGGTGGACAGCCTCCTCCACCTGGTGGAGGACATGTCGGGACGCCTGAAAAGGCTAGAGGAGTTACAACCCCTCGCCTCGGGTCCGGAGCTCCCGACAGGGCCGGCAACAGCAGAGCTGGTGGAGCGGGTTTAGACCCTCAGGAGCACCATGGAGAAACCCATGGGCGGCCCTGCAGAGGCACCCTACGTGCCTCCGCGTGTTGACCCGGGTGTGCTGCCGTTTGTTCCCATGTTCAGCGAGTCCATAATGCTCGGGGAGCATACGGCAGCGGCTGGGTCCATGCGGGAAGAGCACGCAACCACGGACCTGAGGAGCCTGACGGTACAGATGTCGCATGCCGCCCAGGATCCACCGACCACTACGACTGCCCATGCAGTTTATGCGGAAGAGAAGATCCATACCATGCAGGGGCAAACGATGGGAAGGGCCGACGGACATGGTCGAGGCCATCCAGGCGGAAACCTGTGGGTGAAGGACCCCATTACGGGGATATCGACAGCCGGTGGAGCAAGTCATTCCCGCATCCCAAACCCCATGGGTTCAGGCCCAACTGGACCGCACTCCATGGAGGAGAGGGATGTACGGGGAGTGTACTCACACCCCCCGGCCACAGGTGGTACCCGTCTCGGTGGAGTGGTGGCTGCGGACGTCGGAAACGCCATCAGGATTGACGACCTCGGGGGAACCAAAATCCCCTACTACGATGGCAACCCCTCCAACCTGGATGACTTCATCCTGGATTGGGACGACTTCGCCGAGGAGGTCGTCGGCGAGATGAAGGGAGCGCCAAGGGACAAGTGGGTTTGTCGGACATTCCCACACAGGCTGGCACAGGACCTGAAGGAAGAGCTCAGGGATCAGATCCGCGAGGGATTGATCCAGGCGGAGCAGGCCTGCCTCCAGTGGCTGGAGGACGAGGAGCGAGTGGACGCCCCCAACCAGAAGTTGGAGGATTTGTGGTCCATTCCGCTGCTGCTGGAGCGCGGGGAATTGAGGGTCCGGGAATGGAATCGGTACATCTGCAAGTACTGAAGAAGCCTCAAGCTGGTGGAGGACTGGAACGAGTACAGCGAGATCCGACACCTGCTGAAGGACGTCCTCCCCGGCCACTGGAAGAGAAGGTTCGAGGATGTAGAAGAAGAGAGCAAAGAAGCGCGTGGCCGTACGCATCATGGCATCAGAGGACACCCACGCCGGAATAATGGAGCTTTTCCAGCGAAACCTCGGCGAGCCCAGCCGAATGTTGGGATTGAAGAACGCCGTCTATGCCGAGGTATTCGGCGACACCATGGGGCAAAGGCTGATGCGCCTCAACAACGCGGAGTGGGGGCGCGGAGAGCCGCTGAGGATGCAGGTCATCTTTGCCGCCATGAGCCTGGACGAGATCGTGAAGTACATCACGGTGGAGCTGAAGCTCAACGCCAAGAACGAGGCCCACGTGCAGGATCGACAGGGCCAAGGACATCGAGGTCATCGGGAAGATCGCCAACACCGGGAGGTCAAGGGGGACACGGTCGGCAGCGCGGAGGAAGGGAGTGGAAGCGGCCAAGATCTCTGGACCGCGACAACCCGAGAGGATCATGAAGAAGCCCACTTATTCGCGTTCATAGCGCACAATATGAAGAAGCATGGGCAGGACAGGTCCAGGTGGAACCGCCTGCACCCAAGGACCAAGAACGGCAAGGAACCGCGGAGGATCGGGAACCCGCCGCTCTCGTTCCGCGAGTACAGATCACAGCACACCGGTTGCTGGGTCTGCTACGGCAAGCGGAAGAACCATGCACATGACCACCGGCATTGCAAGGTATATGAGGAAGACAAGAAGACCTACTTCACCGCCCATCCCGACAAGAAGCCCAAGGAGCAACGAATTGCCGATTGGAAGGCAAAGGGCGGAGACGGTGGAAAAGGCCAAGGAAAGGGCCAAGGGAAAGGCGGAGGAAAAGGCTATGGTGGAGGACCCGGCCCAGACCGACGCGTGAGGTCGATCAAGGAAGTTGCTGAGGACATGTTGAGGACGTTGGAGGAACTCAAAGCTCAGCAGCGTGGTGGACAAAGTCGCGGCGGATCGCACCCGGAGGGAGCTGCGGCAGGCCTCGTCTAGAGGAGCCCCCACGGGAGTGGGACCTCGGAGGTCTCTCCTCCGAAAATCAGTGGAATCCTAGAGAAAGCGAAGGCACATCGGGTGCCGAAGAAGGCTCCAGAAGAGCCAAAACCACTGAGTTATGTCACTCCCAACCCCTGGAGCGCCCTGCCAAGGGAAGTGCATGTGGCTTAGGCGGCTCAAGTTGCATGGTCAAAAACGAAGAAAAAGGTAGGAAAATGACAGGTTTCCAAAGGCATCGAAAAATAGTTGTTTTGCTGGATATTATAAAAGCGTCGCAAACAAGTATGGCGGATTAAATATTTCTATAAGAATGATGTGTCCCATGGGCGAGACAGGGAAAAGTATTGTTTGGTGACTATTCTTTGCGCGAGGCCTCGCGCAAAGACGTTCATTTGCGTCAGATTAATGTGATACAGCACGACACATTAGGCAGGTTGTCGAAAAATGGAACGCTGTCGTATTTATACACGTAACTTAGTACCATTATCAGGATTGCGTAATAGAGGTAGATCTATTAACGAATAAACTGCAACAATGGTGTACCCAAGAATCTTGAAAAGTATAAATGTTCCGGAACAAACTGCAGTTTCAAGCGCGAGGCCTCGCGCATGGAACGGCGCATGAAAAACATTACAGTTTCGGTGATCATTGCGCGAAGCGTTCATAAAAACCAAAATTGGACAGATCCACCAACTACACAGCATGTACGTTCCCTTGATGCGGCGCTGCTGCATGAGCGCCCATACAGGTCCCGCCGGCATCGCCGGTTTTCATACTGTGGTCACCGCGGACTTCACTGCCCAAGAGCGATGGTAGCGCGCCGCAACTGGGTACCGCAATCAGGGTTAACTAGTGAAATGTGGGATCACCAGACAGTTACAGGTAACCGAAAATGGTGCATGAGACAAACGAATCAAAAAATAATCGGTCGCGCGAAAACTGAGTGACAGGTTGATGTTTGAAATCAAGAAATTTTTTGAAACAGCGATTTTTACGCAGCTACAGTTACGCAATTATTCTTTACAGCAACAATGCCCCTGCGAAAAGAGGGGGACCTTGAGAGGACAGTGGCCGCAGCATCCGGAGTTTTCCGCGATGTCTGCTCAGAGGAACCGCCGTACCACACAGCAGAAGAACTGTGGGAAGGGCTAAAACAGGGGGACGAGGGCGCGCGATTGGTGTTTGTGTTTTTTCTGCGTCTGCGCAAAAATGAACGGACGCGTTGCAGCGTTGAAAAGGCGATTGCTGCAGAAGGGAAGAGATGGGTTGGTGCTTTGATAGAGGAGGCCTGGGGCCTCTATTTGCTGATGCGCCACCGCGCAGTTCCATACCAGGGAAAACCAAAGTAGGTTGTTGCGGTAGAGGGAAGTAGGGCGCAGTGTCGCAATCATAGCAAGGTCAGGTCTGGCGCGATACAGCGCACCTTCGCTGAAGGAGAAGGCCGCAGTCAGGTTACAGACTACATGGGACAAAATTTACCAACAGTGGGTTGTGTTGTGGATGGACAAGTGGTACAACAAACAGTTTACCACAAATCCCGACAAGAACGAGAAAAAGCCTGAACGCAACAGCGTTGGCTGTGTTGCTACTCAAGGATGCACTGCGCTACTGGCATGGTCATCCCAGCCTGGAAGACCTTGAACGGCGTGTTCCTATTGTTGCACGCATGCTGGGAAACACCGAGGGAACGTTTGCACGTATCCTGCACGATCTAGGATTTGCAAGCACGCGACCTGTTGTGCGAAGCATTAGGGCACCGCTTGACATTATTCGCCCTGTACCTGCCAAGAGACCACATTGGCGACCCCTTTGTCTAAGCAAAGAAAAGGTAAGCGGCCACCTATCGCTTCTTAACCTACTGCAATTTACTAGGGACTTGGCGCAGCACAGCTGACCAGTTGTCCCTGTCTTATGTGATGAGAACATCCATTACCGCATTTGTAAGATGATGTACGGTGAAAAAACAACGGGTTGGAACGTCCGGCTTTTTTTGCGTTCACACCCTATATTATATGGTTTCTGGCACGCGTACAAATTTTGCGTTACACAAACGTTTCGCTCATTTTGGCCGATTGTGAGTTTTTTCCGTAAGGGTTTGTTGTCATATGCTTGTGCTTGGGTGCATATAGAAAACCCATTTTCCTTGTCTTGCACTTAAAAATCAAATTGTTTCCAATGTTCTCCATTACAATTGATCTTGTTGGCAAGTACAGGACACAGGCAACAGCAAGAAGACGAAGTCGTGAACGAACATTGAGCTGGACCAACTGGCTGGTCCAGTAATACGGGTTCACATGCCTAAATAACAAGAAAATTGATATAACAATAAATTCTCATTAAAAAGGCAAGAAAACCTATATTTTAGCAACTTTCTGAGTAGTCTATCTTATCACAGGCCTTGTCAACATTACGTAAATTGCTGTCGGCGGCAAAAGACAGCGACAGTCGCGACAGGCCATCTGAAGCTTCCAAATAGCTTCAAAATAGCTTCTAATACATTAGAACCTTCTAAAATGCTACAAAACATGATTAAATCAGATTATAAGCATATGGGATGTGATTATTCATGTATGGCTACTAATGTATCCTAGATCTCTGCTCTCTGTAGTGTACCTAAGAGCAGTAGACTCTAGCAGTAAGCTATAGGCTTGGAATATAAGCCAAATATGAGCAAATATCCTAGTGTTCTAGGATCCTGAAGCTTGGAGAGGTCTAGTATAGATCCTCCAGAAAGCTTCTGAGAGGCCCAAATGCCCTGACTTATTACACCCCCTTCCTAAGCTTCATGCACATTCGCTAAGAATGTTCATGACAAGCTGATAATCTAACATAAGGAGGGGTATGGGCATAAGGAACGCTCATATTGAATGTTCTGAGTGTCTAATGTAGTGTTTTAGTACCCTCTTCCTAGAGGTAAAGATGTATCTGCACCTAAGAGGGTAAAGTTCCTAAGTCTTGGGTATAGGGGGCTCAAAATGAAACATGAGAAACACTAAGCAAAAAGCTAACATACAAAGTATGAACAATGATAACCTAAATCTTCAGGCAAACAATGAGGGTAAGGGTAATACACCTGGATGTAGACGTATAAATTACAATGAGCTATACAGAAAATCAATTACAATTGAGAATGAAATGCAACATGTGGGGGTAAAATGGAAATTCAAGCTCTGCCCAAGCTGTCTATTGACAGGCTTGTCTTCGTCATCCAAAGAGAGGATATACCACCTTACTCAACGGGCGCGTTACATGTGGCTACCTAATGCAATGGATGCATTAGTCCCTATTTGATGCAATGGGTTTCTTGGCCTGCATTACATGGACAGAGAAAGCGAGGCAGCATCAGTAATGACCAACTGTTGATTAGTTTAGCGGGTAGGGATAACTCATAGTGTCCGGGGGGGGTGGCAGTCACGATGAGTAGACATCATCTGACCCGGATCTGCTCTTTCTTATCCCGGCCATGGGGATTGATCCGTCTGGGGGTATGGGGATTTATACTAATACTTCAACCAAAAAAGCGTTGAAAGATATAGTCCGTCATTACCAACCTTTTACTCATACTTTCGGGCTATCTCTAAAAACAAAGCTGAAACATGCTTAGAAATCATGTACAAAAAAATCAATATTCCATCACGGAAAAATGCTCTGGGCCGCCGAGCATACGAACCATGTTCCTCAATAGGACACAGCCAACAGGAATCTAATGAGATATGAAGCTAGCGGGAATACTGAGTTGTGTAGAAATGTCCTAAATGACTTAAATTACCAAAACAAATAATTTGCACGAAGAAGTGAAAATGTAGAAGTGTGTTCACCATGTAAATTCAGAGAAAGAAGATGTATGGGTTGTGGCAAGTGCTAAAGATGACAAAACCAATGAATTGTATGTGTGCATGTAGGGGTTGGGTTCACGGGTAGGGGTGGGTTGGTCCCCTAGGGTTGGTTGGAAACGAAGTAGGTAAGTGATAAGTGAAAAAAAGTTGAAAGGTCGGATCTTTCATGGAACGCCGTTCAGCTCTAGTGCGAGCCAACGGATATCCTACACGACTAGAGGGTCGCCACTGCCTCATACGCGAAATGTATCATTGTCAGGTTGTCTCAAACAAGTGGAAGTAGTAAATCTCCGAAAAATGCTATTGTAGTTAAAGTGTGTTCTGTACCTTACCGGCAGACCAATTATGGCGAGCCCCTTGCCCAGCAGATGGTTGTACAAAGCCATCCGTGCGGGGGCCTGTCTTCCTACATGAAGAGTGAATTCCGCTCAACTGAATTGCAGGATGCAGGCTATCCTCTTGGAGCTTGACTCCGTCATCTATCTCTACCGCAAGAGAAGGGGTCTATCCCACTGCAGGGAAAGTACTTATCTACCCGCGCGAGGGTAGAAGCCCATTACTGTAGGCTTTCGATACCTTTCGATAATCCTTTTCAATGAGCCTACCGTAGTGCACCGCTGGTCTCGGTGGCTACCGGCGTAGGGCTCTTCACTAACACATCGCGGAATGCATTAGCCAAGTCACAGGCTAAGTGACCAAGCTTAAACCTGTTCACTTGTGTTACACAACAAAGACGTGGCGGGGTGAGACCAATGCCGGCTCTTGTAAGCGGACACTGACTATCTACACGAAGGAAATGACTTAGAAATTGGCTCATAGGCAAAAATTTGATGGATGTGGTACTACAGCAATTCCTCAGAGTGTGATATCCAAAGAGAACAAATGGAATAATCAAACGGTTCATGGTATGTGTTTGTGTGTGGGTTGTATGTGTGGTGTGATGAGGGAGGGAATGTGTGAAAAATCCAAGTAAGTTTGTCATGCTGATGGTCTCGTCGGGGGGATAGAGAATGTAATGTTGTAGACTGCGGACACTCAATTGAGCACTCTCAAACCCAGTAATTGAGGCTGTACCAGGCGATCTAGCGAAAGTTAACGAAGCGGAACGTACCCGTAGTGGTTCGGTAGCAAATTTGAGGATAAACTAGCTCTTTAGACCAAATGACCTAGATCAATGATCGCGAGGGTTGGAAAAGAGATTCATTCCTCACAACTTGCAGTTAATCAACAAAAGTTGAGTGGATACGAATGAATTGTTCGTCGCTGCGATCCAAAACTCGGGGTCTATTGAGCAAAAGGTGCTCATAGAACTACGAAGGGCAGATCAATTACGGACCATATTGCATGTTGAGCGTTATGGGCAAGCCCTTGCAATAAGGAAGTAATGCAATAAGTATGAAATGTAAGATTTGCAAAGTGAAATGCAATGAATGAGTGACCTTTCTGAACGAATGAACGAAATGCAATCCGAATGGAGAGTAGAATACGTCACTAGTCAAACGCTTGCCTTGACGGCCATGCAGTGAAGGATGAGATGCATGGTAGAGTGAAATGAGGACAAATCACTTCCTAGCTCAAATGCAATTGTGCTCAAATGAAACAGCTTGACAAATTCAGGCTTCCAGAAAGGGTCTCAGCACACGCATGAGTGGCGGACCGTGGCCAGAAGTCATGTAGTCTATGCAGAGTCTCGGGAACCCACGAGAGGGCACGGACCGTGCTCAGAACTACATTGAGCTGTGTCAGGTAGTTGAGTAAAGAGATGAAAATCAGTGAAATGGCATGGCACACTAACATTCCGGCCTGCACCTACTGGAATGGTTACCTCTATTACAGTACCAGCGCCTTGCGGCACTTCTCCTCACCACCCTGCCCTACAGGGGGAGGACCAGAGACATTAAGTTGCCTACGCAACCGTTAGCATTAGGGTAATACCATAAAATCAATGCACCTCCTAAACTAGCTAGTTAGCTAGCTAGTTAGCTAGAGTAAGTAAGTAAGAGTAAGTAAGTTTTGCAAGCTTCTTCCGCGACCAGTTACCACCACTAACCTCTCTCATCGGAGGATGGTCACAAGGACCCCAAGAGAGGTCAATGCCAATGGTTTGGTTGAATGCGGTCTTTTAATGTTTCACTTGGGTGCTCCTGCATTGAGTCTTCTTTCCGCCTTCCGCTCACACCCGTCTTTCGCCTCCCTACTCCCTGGTGGCAACAAGCCCCACGCCTTCTTTGTCCCCATGACAACGGGCCAGCCGAACTGAGCCACTCAGCCTGGGGAGTCGAAGGGAAAGGCTTGGACAGTGAATGTGGCGGATGCAAACGGTCTGTTAATGGTTGTGGCCAAAGTTTGTTTTGTGGCCGAAAAAGACAACAAAATGTTTCACTATTTATTGCGTGTCTAAAGTAATTCTAAGGTATCTACCTTTCTACCTAGGCTAACCCTAGTCAGAATGAATCAAAACTGATGCAAACAATCACAAACTGCAATATCATACAATGATTCAAGGTTAGAAGACCACAGAAATCGCGAACGGTTTTGCAAAACAATGACCGAAAACCATGCTTTTCTTTGAAAATGTGCAACTTCTGGACCTTTTTTCTGTACTATGTTGCTGAAAGGTCAGTAAAGGAATGTCCGCGCTGTGTAGGGCATGTCCTCAGGTTTCCGAAACATATTTGATGTTGCCCCAACTCATCATAGGCTCAGAGAAATAGAAGTTGGGGGGAGACACATGAATCTCACATGCCACACATGCTGAAAAACCATCAAAAAAGCATAAGGAAACCGAACTTTTTCACTGTCATCCCATTTTCAACAAAACCCAATGATTAAATATCTGCAAACTAGACACCATTACCTTTCCAAAACAGCTTTGATGACTGTCCAACTCACCATACTCTCTGAGAAAGGTCTTTTTCTTGCAGCATCAGGAACACAAAATTTGAAAACATGCTTTCATGCCCTAAGTTGACCACCATGGGAAAAATCCATTCTTGACCACAGAAATTCAAAGTAAACATTTGTCGTAAACTTCATGCACGAGTGTTCGTAAAACACCTTTGTTCAGGTTCGAACTCACCAGGGTCTCAGAGAAATGATTAAACCTCCAAAATCATTTTTCATGATTTTTCACCAAGTGGTTCGTGTGGTAACTTGCTGCAGTTTAACCATAGCCATTCTTATTTTCTGAAAATAAAAACGACTCAGGGTTAGAAAGCACATACTTCAGTGTCATTCAAAAAAATGATGTTAAACCTCAAACCTTTTTTCTCTGGGAGATATGAAGAAAGCACAAAAGGCACTTTTGAGGGGTTTTTGGGGTGTGGTTTATGGGTGACTTTGTTGGAGATGCGAAAAATAGCAGAAAAATTGGTTCCAAGAAAGTGAAGTGGGAGTTAGAAGCGTACCACTGTCTACTTTCGAAAAGTACTTGGTTCAGATTTTTTCAGCGCGGTGGCGCGAAGATATGCGTAAGACACCAAATGTCATTTTTGAGTGTTTTCGAGGGTTCGGCAAAAAGTGATTCATGGGTCATTCTGAAAAAATCACAGAAAAAAGCCCTTGAGAACGTGAAACAAAGTGAAAGGCGTATTTTAAAGCTGACGCTCTCTAGTTTACGACAACGCTTTAGTTGACGCGATTCGACGCAATGGCGCGAAGATACGCGTGAAATGGATCAGGCCATTTTCGACATTTTTGGCCTTTTGGTACATCAATGAGTTGAAAGAAATGTGAAAGAATTCAATGCTTTTGGACTCCCAAGAGGGTCAACAGTGACTGGGGTGGGGATTTATAGTCACGGACCATCCCTTTAGTCCCTTCCCTTGACATAGGGTCTCTTGAAGGACCGTAAGCAAGGAGAAGATAAGCCTTGAAAATGCACCACAAGAAGTATGCAACATGTAGCAAACAAAAGCAACACAATGAATGGCTCTAGGCCTCAAAGAGCCTCAAGAGAGCCTCTGGAAGCTTGCTTGCAGCTCTTCTGCAGCACGTCGTCGTCGTAGAAGTCGTCGTCGTCGTCGCTGAAGCGCTGGGAAGTCGCCTTGTGTTGTAGAAGTTCACCACATATTTGAAACTTCTTGTTAACTTAAAATCCTTTACAATCTTCACCAAACTCAATGAAATAAACCCACTGGACGGCTTTTCGAACTCTTCTGAAGCCTCTGGCGTCGTCGTACTTGCGTAAAGGTCGCTTCACGCTACGCTCTTGGAGTCTTCGAATTTATTTGAAGGTTCTTTGGCCATAGGAGGAAGTATACCTTCAAGACTTGAAAGTTTCTTGAACTTTTTGAAAAATTCAAGCAAGGAACTCACTTTACTTGAACAGCGTACGCTGGCCCAGCTGCTGCTCGTCGTCCTCGTCGTCGTCGACGTGCTGGAACTTCAGATTACTGGACTGTCATATGCTTGTGCTTGGGTGCATATAGAAAACCCATTTTCCTTGTCTTGCACTTAAAAATCAAATTGTTTCCAATGTTCTCCATTACAATTGATCTTGTTGGCAAGTACAGGACACAGGCAACAGCAAGAAGACGAAGTCGTGAACGAACATTGAGCTGGACCAACTGGCTGGTCCAGTAATACGGGTTCACATGCCTAAATAACAAGAAAATTGATATAACAATAAATTCTCATTAAAAAGGCAAGAAAACCTATATTTTAGCAACTTTCTGAGTAGTCTATCTTATCACAGGCCTTGTCAACATTACGTAAATTGCTGTCGGCGGCAAAAGACGGCGACAGTCGCGACAGGCCATCTGAAGCTTCCAAATAGCTTCAAAATAGCTTCTAATACATTAGAACCTTCTAAAATGCTACAAAACATGATTAAATCAGATTATAAGCATATGGGATGTGATTATTCATGTATGGCTACTAATGTATCCTAGATCTCTGCTCTCTGTAGTGTACCTAAGAACAGTAGACTCTAGCAGTAAGCTATAGGCTTGGAATATAAGCCAAATATGAGCAAATATCCTAGTGTTCTAGGATCTTGAAGCTTGGAGAGGTCTAGTATAGATCCTCCAGAAAGCTTCTGAGAGGCCCAAATGCCCTGACTTATTACATTTGTTGCGCAGTGGTGACACAGTCCCCTGTTTTCCCAAGCTGATCACAATGGAGATAACTGTTGGTGCACTGCTGTTGGGTATGTGCCCCCACATACGGCGCCTTAACCGAAAATGTCGTTCCCTTCAGCTGGCACGTCCTGCAAATCGGCGAAGTCGCCTTCGTTACGCTGTGTGTAAGGCCATGCAGGTTCTGTTAACACAATACTGTCCCATGTTACTGTACCTGGGACACCTCGTTAGTCAGTGCAATTGGGCTGGGGAGACGGCCAACACGGGTGTTTTTGCTTCTGAGGGATTGCAGATTGTTATGTGTCTGTTAGACCGTTTGAACATGGGGGACACAGTTTTAAAATACGAACGCACTGTTGCAACTGCGCTATTGTGCCACACTGCGTGGCACACAGCCATGCCTGGACAGGCTTTTGCCGAGGAATTTTGTGAACGTCTGCTTTCCAGCGTTGTGACAAAGAAGGGCCAGAACAGAGGTGCAGTAACCATTGAAGATGTTGACGATCTGTATCAGCTCATCACTATCCGCAAAGAAGGTCACAGGGTGAACGTCTCTAAAATCCCCAATTCCTTTGTCAATTCCGTGCGTCAGCGGTTAACTGCTTACTTGAACGCAGAGCGTGTATTTGTGCCTTGGGTTAGGTGGTGTGCTGAGCCTACTTGTGCAATTCGGGCGCATTGGCCGCGCAGGGGTGTACCTAACTTTCCACCGTCTCTTCTAATTCAAAAGGGTTCTAACCACTACAAACAAGTCCTTGTGTCTGTTTTGTTGGTGCTAACGCAGCAGGGGCCACTTAGGGCTGGTTTCAAGCGAAAATTGTCGGAGCTTCATCCCCCAACGCAGTGTGTTGGAGGAACAGAGAGAGGCCGACACGCTGCGAAACGTTCGAAGAAGATTGGAGAACATGCAGTGATGCGCGAGGCCTCGCGCAAACAGCATGAAACAACAGGTTAGTACACCCCCTCTCTTGCGCGAGGCCTCGAGGCTTCAGTTTTGCATTCTCAACCATACTGTACTCGTACTGGCTAAAAGCACCCCACATATGCATCATCGACGACGATTTTACCCATTTTGAATGTTGTGTTTCCTTCAATACAGGCTTTCTTCTTATCGCAGAATGGCAAGCCCCGCCCAAAAAACAGCCGAGGAACGAGAAGATACCGACTATGACCCTGGGACCTCAGGATCGGAGGCTGGAACACCAAAGAAGGGGCGTAAGAAGAAGGAAACACCAGATCCTGGCTTAACCTTGGGTACTGACATCGAGGACCACCTGAAGCCGGACGGGAGGCAGGTGGAGGTTGAGCTGGACGGCGTGAGAATCCACCAGGAGAAGACAAAGGGGCAGATCAGACGGAGAGATGCGAAGTTACTGCAGAAGCGTATTGAGTCACTCGAAGCAGCACCGCCAACAGGCCCATTACACGTCGTTCTCTCGGAAGATAATAGTATGTCGCCAACCGACTTTTTGCTCTTCTCGTTGTGCGAGCCCTTGCGCAAAGACGTGTCTCATATTTGCAGATGGCGATTATTGGTGTGTATCTGGACAGCACAGCCTGGAAGCGGTTGCAAAGATTCGGGATAAGCGACGCACCGCGTGTCTGGATCTGCAGCAGTGGCATACTACATGCATCGCCGATATTCTAAAGCCTACGACACCGTGGGCCTTCCGTGCAAAGCTGGCGGGACAAGCACAAGGAAGCGCACAAGACGTTGAGCCAATTCCGCTGTATGAGGCAGCAGATAACCTCATTCGATGTGTTGAAGATCAGCGGCGGCGAGGCCTACCTGACACGTACAGCAATCTCAAGATCGCCATTGTGGATGCTGTGCAGATGAGTGCGCTGGTTCCAACCGCTGAACTGAAACAACCTGGTCAATTCGTATGTTCATTAATCGTTGTTTCGGCGCTCTTGGTTGCGCGAGGCCTCGCGCGTAACGTTGTCACTTTCAGGACAAAACGTATAAATTGTGGAAAGATTTTATGACTTTTGCCTACTATGCTGGTCCGGAAGCTGTGAAAGGTCTGCAGAAGTTCCACGACAAAGGGGAGAAAGTCACGAAGAACGCGCTGAAGAAACTGGACGGGATCCTGTTGCCGGAGTTCTACAACAAAGTGGCAGAAGTGATGCAGGAAGAAAAGACAACCCTTAAATCCTTGCAGAATTCGTTTGACGACATCATCCTTGAGCAGTGGGTCTCAATGCATCTGGACCACCCGCACAACGGCCAGTACGTTCGACCTGAGAGAGGTGTGTACCATCGACGCGACTTGGGTTCCATTTCTGCATCAGTGCGCCGCACTTTCTCCATTTCTGTTCTTTAGCCAAAGACATACGGACCCGCAAAGAGGTTGCTGCACTTGGGAGGCCTGCCCTGAAGGTGACTCTTGGTACATGGGGCTATTGGCGTGAGTCTGAAAGCAAAAGTCGCGGTCCATGGCCGGCATGGAAATTCATGATTCGCGCACCACTGTGGCAGGTGGCAGAGGAAGGCAAACCCGCCCCCCTGAAAATCCTCAACGTCCAAAAACTCCCTGGTCAAGAGCCAACCAAGAGCCGTGTGGTCCCCCCACCTGCTGGCGTTACTGGTGACTTCAAGACAGTGGGACAGCAGGATCCATCATTGTCAAGTCAAACTATCACAGTTAAGGCGACCCGAATTGCAGCCTTGAACCACGAACCCCCGAAGCGGTTCATGGAGATTGACAAGAACCTGATTATCATCAACGGCGACATATTTGAACATCTTGCTCCTGAGACGATGTTCCCAGCCTGGCTGTATGAAGAGATGGCGCGTGCCGATACCCTTATCTGCGGCTCGAAAACTGTTGCTGACAACATGTTCAACGTGCTGGAAACGGAAACATAGAGGCGTCTCAACGATGATTTCAACGCGCCGCGCATTGGCCACATGTTGCTTATTCCCATCTTCAGTTGGCCAGTCAAACCGAAGCCTGCAGGGGATCTTACAACGTTTGACGTTCGCTGGCTGCTGATTGCGTCACCGGATAGCTGGTCGAGAAAGGTATAATTCCCTCATTACGTCCGCTCTCTGCGCGAGGCCTCGCGCAATAACTTCTCCCTCATTGCAGATTCCGAATTATCTGACGTTTGGACCTCCTCAGGTAGAGGAGATGGATCCTGTTGAATTCGGCGGTCACCTTCCGATAACGACGGTTATGTGGTATTTCGACACTCACCTCTTTCACCTGAAGCAGGATAAGACCTTCAAGCCTGCGTTTGTGTTCATTGATCATCAGCCGGATCTGGTGTGCAAGATCGCGTCCGTCGAGCTAGATTCTTGCATGTACCTTCTTGGTGTTACCTCCGACAATCTCTCCGATTTGGTCAACAGAGTGCAGACTCAGTTGAACCATGTATTGACACAAGAGTCGAAACTGCACGCGTCTGGTGATTGGGACCAGCAAGCCAACTGGGCAAACCGTGGTATTCCCCTATGGGTTTGCGATGACAAGGTGGGTTATGAGGCGTTGTCGCTGAAGGAGGAAGAGACTTTTGAGAAAGGTCAAGCTGCAGAAGCACTGGCCCCTGCAAGACGGAAGTCTACCGGTGGGGAACCAGCCCCCAAGAAGTAGAAGACTGCCTCCAAGCCTCAGGCAGCGAAGTCGGTTACCGGTGCAGAATCCGACGAGAGCGATGGGGATGAAGAGGAGGAGAGCGAGGAAGAAGAGGAGGAGGAAGCGCAGGTCTCCCAGGGCAAGGCAGCGAAGAAAGTGGCAGCGAAGCCGAGGTCCGAGGAAACCGGGGCCCGAGCTCCATTCAAGCAGCCAGGCCGTCAGTCCCAACCAAGAAGCGCGCCCGCAAAGCCACCTCCTAAGGGTAACACGTCTGTTGCTAAGGCTATGGGTTCTAAGATGCAAACTGTTCCGAAGAAAAAGTAATTTCTTCGCTTGTTCTGATATATCATGCGCGAGGGCTCGCGCTATGCATTCCTCTTCTCTTGCGCGGCACATTTTTCTCTGTGATGCATTTTATTGCGCTGTTGTGTTGGTGTTTGCAAAGAAGTGGTACCAAAAAATGCTTCTCGTGGTGCTGCGTGCAACATGGTTTTCGAAAACTGGTTTTCCAAAAGATTGAAAGCTCACGGGTGTTTTTATTGCAAAGCATAAATGGGAGAGGAAACAAAAAGTCGTGGTTTTCCCAAAAAAGAAGTTCATTTTGGTGGAAATAAATCATTTTCCCGGGCAGTCGGTTTTGTTGAAAATAAATGAAAATGGACCAGTTAATTGCTTTTCACGGGATTTTTGGTTCTTGCGTTTGACGTCCCCCCCAAAAGGACTATTTTTTCGCAGTGCCGTGGAGAGGCAGTTTTGAGCGCATTTTGACCATGCAACTTGAGCCGCCTAAGTGTGGGCAAGGGACGTGGCAAGAAAGAAGGAGCGACCACGGAGAGCCCCGTGGATGGGCAGAACCAGCCCAGGATCTACACCATCCGTGACCATACCCTCGAAGTCCTGATGCCCCCGGATGTGCTAGAGTTGCATGCCGTGAGAGTTGTCCATACACCGCAGGGTGACGAGCGGCAGTTGCACTTGAAGGTGCGTGTACGGTGCGGACAAGAGGAGTTGGTGGTGGATGTATTGGTGGATACGGGTGCCCAGGTGAGCCTGGTCCGGAGAGGGTTGTTCAAGGAGGAATCCCTGCAGCCCAGCCGTAGACCCGTACGCCTGAAGGTGGCCAATGGAGAGATTATGGCTGGTGGCACCCATTAGGCCACTATCAGTATGGAATTCTGGGAGCATGAGCGCTTGAACCGCCCTGATTTGGCGAAGAGAAGCACTCTATCCGGGAACTTCTATGTGGCCGACATTACAGATTGGGATATGATCATGGGGTATGACTTCATGGTTGGAAACGCCATTGGAGCCCTTCCCCATCGTGCAACGCTGGTCCGGGAGGATAATGAATGCCTTACATGGCTGTCCACGGACTATGCATGCAGATCATCCCAATGGAATGCTGAGGAAGAGGATCGGATCGTCCAAGCAGTACAAGCTGTGGGTGCCAAGTCCAGAGGAGACCGCGGAGTTCAGCTCACGGAGTATGGAATGGCACCGCAGGTGTATGCCAGGATGATCCAAACGCTTGGAGCCGAAGCGCCCAAGACGGACGTCTTCGCTTCCCGGGATGCCCCACTTTTGCAGAAGTGTAGGAGGCATTGGCATCGAGGAGACTCAGCCTGGCACAGGCATTGGGGTTTGAAGGAGTGGGGGCCCATGTATTGGCATGGCTCCCTGGAAAATACCAGACGTACGGTGGAGAAGATCGTCGCGGATAGGGCGAAGGGGATCCTTGTCATAACCGGCATAGAATCCAGCCCATGTCCGCTGGAAGGTCTCAAGTCGACGCTGCATTCCATCACCCTGAACGAGATGTCATTCAGGCCAGAGGAGGAGTTGTTCATCGACAGCAAGGGTTTATCAATGCCCTCCCCGGGTCAAGCGTGGGGTACAGAGGCTTTCCTGGTGGATGGGGCGCAAGCCCAGCCCACGGGTGATGAAGCATTCATCCGTAGGGTTGAGGCGGTGCCCATGCGTGTCATGTTTGAGCCCAAGGAGGGGACGGATCAGCCAATTGATGGCATTGACGTCCTGTCCCAGGCCGAGATCGAACACGTCGTCAACTACATGCGGATGGGGATGCACGACCGTGTGGCAGCCAAGAAGGGGCGGGCCATGGTCACATCTGCGCATTGGTGGGATGACAAGATGTTGGTGACCGGCAAGTACGAGAAGGATGAGTTCTCGGAGAGGGTCATGGATCACATTGCGGACCAATATGATGGTCCGGTTGGGTCGGACCCGCCGACGTGGGATTTCCCAAGAATGGGGGCCGGTAGCGACAAGAACCAGGCCGATGCCGCAAATTTCCGAAGTTTATCGGTGGGAAGCGCGCCCCACGACGATGAAGACGGCATATCGGACAAGGAGAAGTCAGAGTTGGACCCGGAAGAGGCCTATACCGCAGTGCAGTCGGTTGTATCGATACCGGAGCAAGCGGCTGAAGAGGCCCAGGAGAACCCAAAGGTCGCCGAGCTGAAGGAGAGGCTGATACATGCCTATCCGTGGCTATTCCGTGGCGTCGCCAACAAGAACCCTCCAGATCGTTGGAGGTTTGGCACGGCGAGGATCAAGCTGAAGCCGAACCCCAAGATCTATTGTCATCGGGAGTACCAACTTCAGGGCTATCGGGCCGAGGCCATGAAGAAGTTGTTGGCCAAGTTTATTGAGCGGGGCTGGATCGAACCCTCCGACAGTGAGTGGGCCAGCCCAGCCTTCATCGTGCCCAAGAAAGAGAAGGGCGAGTGGAGGTTGGTGGTGGATTACAGAGGTTTGAACGAGCAAACCGAGCACGACTCGTACTCGCTTCCTCTGATCGACACCATCCTCCAAAAAACAACAAAAAAAGCGGATCTTCACGGTGTTAGACCTAAAACACGGCTATCACCAGATGCCGCTACACCCGGACTCCAGGCCCTGCACAGCGATGTCGACGCCGCTGGGGCCCATGCAGTGGAAAGTGGTGCCTATGGACGCCAAGAATGGCAACGCCGCTTTCCAGCGCATAATGGAGGACCTACTTGGTCCTGTCCGGGAATGTGCCGACCCCTTTGTGGATGACATCATCATGGGGTCCGGCACGGAAGACATGACAGAGGACGAGCTCATCGAAGCGCATGAGAAGGATCTGCGCCGAGTGCTCAGCGAGCTGGACAAGCACAACATGGTGTGCAAGCCTACCAAAGCCTCACTCTTCGTGAAGGAAGTGGAGTTTGCGGGTGACGTGGTTGGTCACGGGCAACGCCGTCCCATGCCTGGGAAGCTGGCGTCCCTGCACCACTGGGAGAAGCCCCAGACCATCAGCGAACTCCGAACCTTCATGGGGTTCTGCAATTACTATTCGGGCTATGTCCGGATGTATGCAGAACTGTCGGGCCCGCTGCACAAGATGCTGCAGGTCGGCAAGTTCGATGGCCGAGAGGGGACCAAGAAGAAGCTTGCCTGGACCCCGAAGGCCGAAGATGCGTTCAGCCGCCTGAAGGAGCGACGCCTGGGGCAGCTGGGGCTATTCCTGGTGGACCCGTACTAGGGATTCGTGCTACGGACGGACGCCTCGGACTATGCTGTAGGGGCAGTCCTCGAGCAGGTCCGGGACAACGGGTCAAACGTACCCGTGGCGTTTTTGGAGCCGGATCCTGGCCGAGGGCCAACATCGAACCTTGCAAGGCAGAAGGAGACGTACGCCATTGTTTGTGCGCTCAGGAAGTGGTCTGGCCACATCGGATTACAACCGGTGGTGGTTTGTACAGACCATCAGTCCTTACAGAGCTGGCACACGGAGCACGTCGACACCCCCTTCGGGACCGGCGGCAAGGAGGGCCCGATGGCATGAGACGTTCTCCAAGTTCGACCTCAGCGTCGTATACGTCCCAGGGAAAGGACAACACTGTGGCAGATTGCCTCAGTCGATGGGCCTACCCCGCGGGCAAGGCATGGGTGGACATATCCAGCCATGGGGACGCCGAGGAGACCGAGGAGGCCAAGCGCATCATCGAGATGGAGAAGGCCATGGAGCAAGAGGGGGTCAAGTGCTTTGTGGTGATGGCAAACCGTACAGACCTGGCCAAGTTCCGGGGGCGCCCGAGTCCAAGCTATTCGAGAGGAAACCCTCGAGCAATGGATGGTGGCCTCCGTAGAGCTAGTCAGGTCGGTGCCGACAGAAGACTGATCGGATGACTATGCGGCATCCGACCAATTGAGCAGGTACTGGAATTCCGTGAGCGCCCCGTCCGATGACGAATGGCCTGAGGGCTTGACCGAGGATGGGGACAAATTATTCCTCAAGGACAAGCTATTGGTCCCTGAGGACCGAATGGAGGAGCTCATTGACCACTGGCATAACGCCCAGTTCATGCATCCTGGTCGGGACAAGATGCAGTAGGACCTGGAGTGGCGTTTCAAGTTCCCACTGGGGTACTACGCCATCCTGGACAAGTACTGCAGCGACTGCGCCGTGTGTCGGGCCACGAAGAGCCCCAACCACTCCACGGCTGGCAACCCGGTGTATACGGCTATACCGGAGGTCCCTATGCGGTCCGTGGCCATGGATGTATTCGCCATGCCTGAGGTCACCGTGGAAGGAGAGACCTACGACTGTGTCATCCTGGCGGTGGATAGGCACAGCGGGTATATCGTGGCGGTCCCTGGCAAGAAGTCCAAGAAGAAGGACAAGAAGGACAAGCATGGAGTGGGTCTGCAGGCCAAGACCGTCGCCAACGCCATGATCAGGCATTGGCTGACGATTTTTGATGTCCCAGCTGTCATCTGCAGCGATCGGGGCAGTCAATTGGTGGGGACGTGGTTCAAGACGATGTGCAAGCACATGGGGATTCAGCACGCCAAGACCGTGGCGTACCACAGCCGGTCGAATGGCTGGGCTGAGGTGGCCGGCCGGCAGATGCTCAAGAAGTTCCGCCAGTTGCACATTGACGAACCGGGCCGGAATTGGTATAATTCGCTGTGGAGAGTACTCGAGGCGTACCACGACCTTCCGGGGCCCACCGGACTGTCGCCCTATCGTATCCTGTTCCTACGGGATCGAGTGTCACGCACTCTCCCGTGGTTGAACCATGGCAAACCAGCCAGGGATGCGAGTGCTATGATGGCTGAAGCGGACGACACGGCGGCCAAGGTGTGCAAAACACTTCAGGACGAGCATGAGAAGAGCGCCAAGTACTTCAAGCAGGGAAAAGTCCAGAAATATGCTCTCAGAGACAACGTATGGGTGGAGCGGCACCACAAGGATGTCCTGTCCAGGCATCGGCAGGCATCTTGGTATGTGCCGGGGGTAATCGTTCGGAAGGTCGGGCAGGATGTGTATGCGGTGCGTGTGGGGGATAACAAGATCCTGGACCGCAACCATACCCAGCTTCGTCCCCGAGCACCAGACCCCAGCGGACGTCCCGTCACCTTCGAGTTCACAGGCGGCGATGTGGACTGGGATGAGGAGGATGAGGACGACGACTTCACCGCGGAGAAGATCCTGACGGACAAGCCGGACCCGGGGACGCCTGGGGGGAGGCTTTATAAAGTCCGTTGGAGGGGATTTGCCGCATCCAGAGATTTGTGGGAACCTCCGAGCAGTTTTGTGCCGAGGTATACCACGGTCTGGATGGATTATCTAAGGAAAAAGAACATTTCCTTGGATGTCAAGACGTGTTGGTCCATTTGGTGGCTGCATGGATCCACCTTGGCATTTTTGTTTGTTTTTGTGCCTGGGAGACGGCTGAGGGCGTTCATCTGTGGATTTTTGGGCCTTCATTGGCCATATACCCCCTTCACTCGGTCTCCACACATATATATTTCATTGTGGTATACGTATTTAGATCGATCGACGACGTTTCTCTATCTTTGATCCCCTTGGTCCATGTTGTAGATCAAGAGGAGACCGGATATGGCAGAGGGCACCGATTATGAGTGTCCTCACCCCTCCCTTGGGGCATCGGGGACGCCTACACCGTATGTGGGGCCTCCATTTGTCCTTGGGACAGGGGGGGGGGGGGCTGGAGCCCATTGGGGTCCTCCCGTCCTCTCTTCAATGACTTCCGAGCGGATACAACGCTCTGAGAAGGGGGGTGAAGCCGGTTCGGACCCCCGTGGCCATCTTCGGGTCACTTGGGGTGTGTATCTATGGGCCGGCAAGCCGCCATTGGCTGATATGATATTCCCCCCTCCACCTGACCTAACCTGATGTGATAGTGTGATAGGCTTGGCCATTCCAGCTATGAGCGGCCATATTCAATACCGAGGCGCCGCCGGCTGAGATTTATATATCAAAATATCAGGAATCAACAGGGTTTTTTTATCATAATGTTTCCGTAATTTTTCGGCTATCCGTTCTGATTGTCAATGTATCGGCGACTGTCAGTTGGCTCGCGATTTCGCGGTAACCGATTGGTTAACTGTTATTTCCAGATATTTTGGCGGAACCCCGATGAAGGGTCAGATTTCATCAGTAAAGGGTTCGTTGCTTCCGCAATTTTCATGTTATACACTCGCAAATCTAATCCGATTTTTTCAGACATTCAGAATCCGATTCTTGACTTCGAGGTCGCCGCACTGGATATGATGAATTTCCAGTGGTCCTACATTTTTCCCCGATCACGAATCAACCTTCCTTTTGTTGTCTCCTTCATTTTTCGTGGAGATATAGGCGAAACAAAGTTGATTCGTGAGGCCACTTTGAAGAATCATTTCTCCTGCTCATTGCTAGGAATTTCAATTTTGAGATATGGGCTTGAATTGCCTCGGTCTCAACGTAATTTGGGGAGCGTCAAACGCCTTTGATGTGTACATATGCCCCGCGTAGCAAGGGATAATGGTCAAGAGGGTAGAAAGTGATATATAACTCTTGGACTATGCAACCAAATATTTCAATGCAACTTTCAAGTGTACTGCATGAGTGTTGGTGTTGCATAGAAACTTTCCTTGGGTTCCTACGTATTTTTAACGCGAAGTTATGTCCATGGA
Organism: Eutreptiella sp. 'Long Island Sound 2002'; assembly: GCA_964036045.1. NCBI lineage: Eukaryota > Euglenozoa > Euglenophyceae > Eutreptiales > Eutreptiaceae > Eutreptiella > Eutreptiella sp. 'Long Island Sound 2002'. Next base: position 9,742,632 of record OZ038388.1, read on the forward strand.
GGGGCATGGCATACCATGGTGGGAGCCATTTTTGAGGGTATGTGTTATATACATGGTATGTGTATCGCTATGCTCACGCCCATGTTATATATCTCCGATTGTAGGAAGATATGTGGAGTCATACGTGGCAAGGGCTTCGCCCATGTCCCAATGGTAGGCTACATAGTGCTAGACTAAGTCTACCGCACACCTAGTGCACGTGGGAAGCCTTACAGAGCGACCCATAAGCGCCCTTTCGCATTTTCCCATTTTCATGGTGCATGTCGAGAGGAGGTTCGAAGATGTCTTCATGCGTCCATGTGGGGATCCAAGTGAGGGGATTGTTCGCAAAAGGTCCCAAGCAATTGTGTTTTGAACCATATGTTGATACCATGGGTGAGCGAAGCTATATACTATTGTGATTATCTTGAATTTGGCAATATTTGCATGTTTTTGACCTCATTTTATGCTCATTTTGGTATTTTATGTGCTCAACTGGTCGGCTAACAGTAAAGTGCCGAGAGATCCGTGAACTATGGCATGTTGCTTAAATGTTGGCATATGCTTCGGTGTTGCACCTCACCATATGCCGGATCACGTGGTCACTTTGGCGTGGCACACGAGGCCTCATAAAATTAGGTCTCAAATTCGTGAGTTGACTTGTGAAGCATGGCATGCGTATATCCGGAGGGGTTTGGGAGCCAATGTTGGGATATTCTTGGGCATGAACCTTCTGTCTATCTCACCCTTGTATATTACTCTCCGGTTTGACACATGCATGGAGCATTTGAACATTTGCCGTATGCATTTTTGAGTATATAATTGAATTCTGGGCACTATGGTGTGATTTGCCTAATTTTGCTATGTTGTGAGGTCATTTTAGTGGGGCAATTCTCCAAGCCCAATCGACTCCAAGTCCAACCAAAGTTATGTCAGGGTAGGGCATGGTCCTGAGTGCCACTCTAGGCCATGACACACCACTTCCCCCTTTAGGCTAGGATTTGGAGGCTTGGGAGTGAACACATTTTTGGGGTTTGTGTAGTGACTTTGGACACATGGCATTTAGCCATCATATTTGACTTGGTTCAGGGCATCATGTTGGCGAGTCAAGGGAAGGTCTTGAGTCCAGGGAATGAGGGGTCTATGGCCCTGATTGTGTATGTTTCCATCTTTCCCCAATGTTGCTTGATTTGTGTTCATATGCCAACTTCAGGGCTTCTTTCTTGACTTTGGTGCAATTCTATGTACATGCCCAACGCCCGTGTCTCCGTGTGCACCGTGAGACAGATGGCGTGTTGAGAGGAGTGGTTGAGTGTCAACGCGGGACCTCAAACACCCTTGGAAGCCCTCCGTGTGGATTTGGACCGGAGCTATTGTACTTGGGAGTTGGTTATTGCAAGGGATCAGGATTTGTGTGAAGGAGCCATATTTTATTATTTTTGTGGGAAATTGTGCAGGATAGGGCAAGATCATGCAGAACCTGGTGAGAAGCAAGACCATAGGAGTGACAGGAAATGGTGGAAGGGGTACAGCAGGGGCCGGTCCTGGTAGGGACCTTCTTTAGTCCCCAGGCCTGTGAAGAGGTGGTGCAGCAGGGGGGGTCATCGCCAGTCTTCTGGGCGGAAGGGGCATGGTCGACGGGAAGGAGGAGGGATCGCAGTGCTCAGGGCTGAGTTAACGCTGTCCACGACCGTGTTCTGGAACTGACCGACGATTTTACGGGCTGCCCTCAGACCACCGGAATGTTGGACGAGGTAGCGGTACAGGGAGCGGGGTACCGCCAGGCAGGAAACGATCCTGAGGTCCCGTCGCACTGCTGTGGCCCGCCACGTGGCAACCAGGGCCGAAACAGACCATGCATTAAGCCAGGCAGAGACCAGCGGGTGGGCAGGGGAGCAGTGCGCCAGCACACCGTGCACACTGCGATTGTGGCGGGTGCCGCATGCAGTACACGGGGTTTTCTCACCCTCATCTCGCCAGAACGTTGCATAGTGACTGAACCCTGCCCTGGACTTGATTGCAAAGAGCCACTTGTGCCAGGCCAGGCGCCGGTGGCCCAGTGGGCGCCATGACATCGGGTGGAAATGCTCATGCAGGTGTGAAGGGATAAGGTCATGGGACGTGTTCACCTTGCCTGATGATATCCCAGGAGAGGCACATCAAAAACACAGTGCTGAAAACACTATAAAACCTTCTGGTATAGCAAGAGGCAGACAGTCTCTGCGTACCGGCAGCAACCCCGTGCCGTACATCCAGTGCGCCGAGTACTGTCATAAGCAAGAAGGGCAAATATGGACACAGAGAAGGAGGACACCGACGCGAGGACGGCGCCTGAGGCACCAGCAATGCCAGCACCTGGTGAACCTGGACCTGAACCCAGCGCTGTACCTTCGTTGCCCTTACATGGGCCAGTGGATGTGGTTGATGACTCGCTGGAGGGACTTCAGTCGGCCTTCAGGGCCCTCTCAGTCCAGGAGGTGGACACCAACCCTGTGAAGAGAAAGAGGGAGAGAGAGAAGGATGCAGGAGAAAGCATGGCAGACGAAGGAGTAAACCATGGGCACGACCCGACGAGTGAGTCGACCTTCGAGGGCGCACCAAGCGCCTCTGGCCTCCACGCATCACCCTCTCCTACAACCACCACACTCCCACTTCTAGACCCAGCCGCTGCAACATCCACACCCATAACCACCCCGCCTATGGCTGAGGGCACAGGCTTTACTGGTATGCCTACCTACCCTGCCAATGGTGTGGACCCATCTACCACTGGGTTTCCCGAGGCAACTACTGCCAGTGAGCCAGTGGCCTCCAGTTCTGCGCCGCGCTGGTATGCGGCAGACTATCACCCTCCTCTAGCCGCTACGGGAGCCTATGTGGATGTTCCTGGGTATGCAACCCTGAGTGGTCTGAGGAGAGGCCCTAAGTCATGCGGGAGCAGGAGTAGAGGATCGGGGAGGTCCTCCAGCAGGTCTCTGACGCGGTCGGAGATCAATGAGGCACTCCGAGGAGCCACCTCTAAAATTGTCGGTGATCTCACTCAAGAGATTCGAGCTAAACTGGAGCCCCTGATTCCACCCCAAGCGTCACCTACCATCGCGGGAGTTTCACCCCACCGAGTACAGGCCAATCACCTGGTGGCAGGGTTGACAAACACCCTGGGGAGCCTGAGGAGCCGACCGATGCCGACGCCTGCTGCGATACCGAGAAGCCCTTTCATACCAAGAATGGCCCATCCTCCCTACAGCCACGTAGGGAATTCCACGAGAGCCGAGCTGGACCGGCTGGGGCTGACAGCCCTAAGGGCAATGGTTGACGTTGAGCCCTATGGCTCTAGTGACCTAGGCGGAGACCCCTCTGACGATGAGCCGCCGTCCATGACTTCTGCTTCGCCCTCGGAGGACGCCGACCCTGAGGACCCAGAGAACCCGAGTGGGCGGAAGAAGAAGAAGAAGAGGAAGACCAGGCGCCCTGAGGAACGCAGGTCTCAGGAGGCTAAGGCAATTGCCACCTCCAAGATTGTGGTGAACTTGCCTGAGTTCACAGGCAAGGATCTCAGCGAGTTCGCTGAGAATTTTGGCCGGTTCCTCCGAATGACGGGCCAAACCCATGCTAGTGGGCGAGTCAAGTGTGATCTGCTCCTGCAGTGCTGCAAGACCAAGTACCTGGAGAAGCAGGTCAAGCAGATCGTGACTAAGTCCGCCACCTTTGCCGACGTGTTGGTTGCCTTGGAGAGGCAGTACTACGAGGATTTGTCTGTGCTACTCTTGGAGCTGGCGCTGGAGAAAGAAAGCGACCAGCACCTGAACGCCTACCGTCCTGGAGGAGGAGGTTCTGGAAGCCAGGGCAAAGGGTACCAAGGATCCAGACCTGGACAGGGGACTACCCCCAAGCACGCCCGTATCATGGACAATGTCAAAGAGCTCTTGTGGTGTGACGCCAGAGATGAGCATGGCCACCTGCAGCACGCCCCTGACTGCGAGCAGCGAGACTGCTTCGTAGTCCAAGGGAAGAAGCAGGAGACCAACACCGGCGCCAAGGCTAAGATGCCGGATCACTACAGGTGTACTATCACCCGTGCCTTCTGTGGGAAGTGGAAGCACTACGAAGATGAGTGTTACCACAAGCAGCGCCTGTCGGCGAAGCTGAAGGGCGAGGATCCTGGCAAAGGCCCTGGCAAGGGCGGTGGCAAGGGCAACGGCAACGGCTCCGGCAAGGGCAAGTCAAAAGGACGTGGAAAAGGACAAGACAAGAGCCAAGGTGGACGAGGAGGAGGCGCAAACCGCCAGCCAGGCAAGGACAACAAGAACTCGGACAAGAACGGAGGCAACCCGAACCCTAATCCAGGGGGCAACTCCGAGCCCTCTGGAGGGCAGTCTGGTCCTACCAAACGCTAGCAAACTCAGGCCCAGCGGGAGCAAGGGGCCAAGCGTGAGCATGAAGGTGGTGATGACGGCAACGCCAAGAAGAGAAGCCGTTTCATGAGGATGGCCCGCAAATTGCGGAACAAGGGGTTCGAGGTGACCTGTCCCGCGGAGTTCTGACGGGGACGCTCCGGTGGGGCCCTGGACCTAGTGTTCTGGGTACGTATCCGACTGGGGGGACGTGAATACCTGGGGGTACTGGATACCGGAGCCACCATATCTATAGTGGCCAAGAAAATTTTACCTTGTGGAACCCTGAAGAACACCATGACCACCGCGGCTATATGAATGGGGGACGGACATGTGGTGCACAGCTGCGGGGACTGTGAAGTAGAGGTACCAACGGGCTCCCCAACTATCGCCCATCGGTTCTATGTGATGGACACTGAGGCCTTCGACTTTGTAGTTGGGGACTGACTTCTCCGTGCAGCACTCCCAGATACAATCCCTGACGCTGCAAGCGCCCTACCTCCTCTACGTGGACCACAGCAGTGGCAGAGAGTCTGTGCCACTGGAGCAGTCGGAACATACCTCGAGTTACCTGAGACTATCGAAGGAGGAGCCCTCGAACATGATGGCGGCCTCCAAAACTGAGGACTATCAACTAATGGGGGAAGTCCTAGACCAAGGTCTGAAGGAGTTGGGTTACTCCAGAGAAGACCTGAGCGTGGAGTTGTTCGCCAGCGACAAGCAACATGTCTTGGACCTTTACTGCAGCAAGGGGAGGAACTGCAGCTACAAATTTTACTGGCCCTCTTTCGGGATGGCCTACGGGAACCCGAGGTTCAGTGAACTGGGGAAGGTCTTGACCAAGGTGGCCCTGGAACATTTCCGTATGGTCCTGTGTTCCCCCGATTGGGGAGCGCATGGGGGCAACGAGTACTGGCGAAACCTCCTGGACAGGTTGACTATCAGCTCTCTTCGGTTACCTGATGAGGCCATCTACGTGCCCCTGGGGCGTAAGACGCCCATCGGGAAACCCGGATGGGGAAGTATGCTCAGCGTGGTGGACGGAGGTCTTACCTCCATCCCCTGGGAGAACCTGGACTCTACTCTGGTCCAGGCTATACAACGAGAAAGCGATGGACTCACCTTGGGGGACTTGAAGGATCGGCTACGACCTCAAGATGCTATTGAGACCATACCCGGGGGAGATGACTACGTCGTGACTAACACCAACGCCCCCAACTCTCCCTGCCAGGTACCTGTTCCTGATGGAGTCTCTGAGTGTGGACTATCCGAGCTCCCCAGCTCTATCCACTCAGATGACGAAACTGAGCACGACGCCTCCTTCGTGCAGACATGCGTGGAGGAAGTGGAGAACGCCGAGTACGTCGCCCCACTGAAGCCCTTACTCTCCATGAGGGTGGAAGACCCCTTGGACGAAGAGCTAGACCCCCGATCCAGGCTAAGGGAGTACGTGGACTCCAAGAGGAGGTTGGTGGCAAAAATGCCATGCTACGCTAAGCCTACCCGCAGCTCCTGGCCACTGAAGCAAGGACGTATGGGAGATCTATCCAAATTGAAGGAGGACCTCGAACAGAAGATCACCACCTGGCAAAGGGAGGTAGATCTTGAGCTCATGAAGAGCGTGTTGGGTGCCCATGTGAGGACCCCAGAGGAGGATGACCTCTCGGAGGAATGTGTACGTGAACCCCCTCGAGCGTGCCTATGTTGCCATCGTCCACCGGAGATGGTTGAACGAGACCTACTATACGCCTATCAAGGGTTGAAGGATACTACCAAGGGCGAAGAGTCGGTGGAGGATCACCTCCCGGCTTCTATTACCCAGGGGGCAAGGGACTTACAATCTGACGATGACATGGAGGACAAGATCAAGCTACTGGACCCCCGAGGGCAGAAGCTTATAAGGACCTATCTGGAGCTTTTCGGGGAACTACCACCCCCAGCCTCATGTGACAAGCTGGTACAGATGGACCTCAAGCTGAAACCTGAGTTCGTGGGCCCTGAGATCCGGAGGAGACCCTATCCCGCTCTTAAAGAGCAGGACGACGAGATTGAGCGACAGATACAAGAATGTATCGACGCTGGCCTAGTCCTGGAGTACAGGGAAGGGGACTACCCCCAACCCTGCAGCCCCTGTTTCCTGGTGGCTAAACCTGGGTCTACAGCCAAACGGCTGGTAGTGGACTACGGAGAGCTGAACAAGAAAACGCTGAACCACTCAGGGTCCATTCCTAATATGGAGTCTACCCTTGAGAGGATAGCCTCCCGTCGCTACAAGACAAAGATGGACAAGAGGAGCGGATTCTGGCAAGTGGACCTGACGCCCAACGCTCAGGAGCTACTAGCCTTCATTACCTCTCACGGGAGGGTGTTTAAGTGGAAGATCATGCCCTTTGGCGTGGCCAACACACCCGCTCTATTCCAAGAGCTGATGAACAAGATCTTGTCCATCCTACGGCGAAGACCCAAGGTGCAAGAACTCATATCCCGTGGGGCCCAGATGGAGGCGCACATCGACGATGTATGCCTCGGGACCAATACCCAGGAGGATCACCTAATCCTCTTGGGTGAGTTCTTTGCGGTCTGCCAGGAGAACCACACACGACTCAAGCTGGAGAAGTGTGAGTTCATGCAGGAGACCATGCAGTACCTGGGGTTTGACGTTGGCTATGGGTGGTGGACCCCAGCGGCCTCTAAGGCCAAACCCCTGATGGACGCCAAGGTATGACATTAAGCCCCAAGAAAGGACTCCATGATGTACGCAGTTTCATTGGGGCGTGCAACTTCTATCGCCGCCATATCAAAAACTTCACCTATACCAGCGCCATTCTGACGGACTTGATCAACAAGAGTACTACTTGGCGCTGGGGCCGACAAGAGCAACAAGCGTTTGACGAGCTCAAAGACAAGGTGGCCAACGCTAAGTGCTTGGGCGTGCCTAGAGCACAAGGTGAGATTATCCTGGTGACCGGCGGCAGCAATGTGGGCGGTGGTGGAACGTTGTTCCAATGGCAAGCACTAGAGAAGGAGGAGTTCGACTCCGCTATTTCCCAATGGGGGACTGAAGGTCTCAACCGAGATGGAACTCTCAAGCACAGCTACCCTGACGACAAGTGGGTACTAGTACCCCTGGGCCACTGGAACCGCAAATGGAACCAGGCCAGGGGGAACTACTCCAACTATGAGCAGGAATTGCTCGCGGGTATGCTGGTGCTATCCTCTCAGGCACGACTGTCCGGGAGTAACCCTGTGGTCTGGCTGTGCGACCAAGAGCCGGTCCGCACTTTCCAGAAGGGTCTGCCACCTGAGAAGGCCAAGCTACGGCGCTGGTGGACCTACCTCAGCCAACTACGGCTGACGGTACACCATATCCAGGGAGTGAAGAACGAGTGTGCAGACTACATCAGCCGCAACAACTTCGACGCCCTGATTGGTGCCCGGTCTGAAGCGCTGGCTAAGGAGGCGTTCAGCCGTATGGACGTACACTTGGACCTCAACATGACTATGATACGCCCCCTAGATGGACTCCAACAAGCGGAGTACCTGAAGGAGTTTGGGGATATCTACAAGCGCCTGGAGAAACGCCTTGAACCCCTCCTGGTCAACCAAGAACAGTGGAAGAGGGACAAGAGCTACCTCTGGCACGAGGACCACATAGTGGTAACCAGTGACAGAGTACCAGCGCTGCTGAAGTGGACCCATGAGTCCAGTGGTCATGTGGGTGCTGACCGTACCCTGAGGCTATTCAAGCAGTGGTAAAGAAGGTCCCTACCAGGACCGGCCCCCGCTGTGCCCCTTCCGCCTGTCACCCCTGTTGACTTGCTCCTGATCAGCGATTGCATTCCTCAAATTCCAGGGTCCAAAATCCAAAAATATAGAAAATACAATCCTCCTTCAACCCTGAACAGCAATCAGATCCCACAAATACAGCAATAGCCCAATCCACAATCCAATCCACAGTGCGGGCTTCCGTTCAGCAAACCGGTCGTCTCACGGTGGCGGGCATATACAAGAATTGCACCAAAGAGGAAAGCCCTGAAATTGGCATATGAACACAAATAAAGCAAAGTTGGGGAAAGAGATAAACATACGCAGACTCAGCCATAGACCCCTCATTCCCTGGACTCATGACCTTCCCCTGACTCACCAACATGATGCCCTGAACCCAGTCAAATAAGATGGCTAAATGCCATGTGTCAAAAGTCACTACACAAACCCCAAAAATATGTTCACTCTCAAGCCTATAAATCCTAGCCCAATAGGGGGGGTGGCGTGCCATGGCTTAGAGTGGCCCTGAGGACCATGCCCTACCCTGACATAACCTTGGTTGGACTTGGAGTCAGATGGGCTTGGAGAACTGCCCCATGAAGATGACCTCACAACATGGCAAAATCAGGCAAATCATACCATTATGCCCAAAAGCCAATTATATACTCAAAAATGCATACAGCAAACATCCAAATGCTCCATGCATGTGTCAAACCGGAACGTAGTATACAAGGGTGATATAGACCAAAGGTCCATGCCCAAGAATATACCATCATTGGCTGCGAAACCCCTCCGGTTATGTACATGACATGCTTCACAAGTCAGCTCATGATTTTGACACCTAATTTTGTGAGGCCTCGTGTGCCAAGCCAAAGTGACCACGTGATCCGGCATATGGTGAGGTACAGCACCGAAGCATCTGCCAACATATAAGCAACATACCATAGTTCACAGATCTCTAGGCACTTTACTGTTAGCCGACCAGTTGAGCACATAAAACACAAAGATGAGCATAAAATGAGGTCAAAAACATGCAAATAATGCCAAATTCAAGATAATTACAATAGTATTTAACTTCGCTCACCCATGGTATCAACATATGATTCAAAGCACGATTGCTTGGGACCATTTGCAAACAATCCCCCCACTTGGATCCCCACATGGTCGCATAGGACACCTTCGAACCTCCTCCCAACATGCACCATGAAAATGAGAAAATTGATAGTGGCACTTGTGGGTCGCTCTGTAAGCCCTCCCACATGCACAATATGAGCGGTAGACTTAGTGTAGCGCTTTGGAGTTCACCATTGGGACACGGGCGAAGCCCTTGCCACGTATGACTCCATATATCTTCCTACAAACGGAGGTATATAACATGGGCGTGAGCATACCGAAGCACATACCATGCATATAACACATACCCTCAAAAAGTGGCTCCCACCATGATATACCATGCCCCTTCATGGTCATAACTTCACGTTAAAAATACGTAGGAACCCAAGGAAAGTTTCTATGCAACACCAACACTCATGCGGTACTGAAGCGTTTTCGCGGACCCCTTGCAAAGCACCGCACTTTCTGCAAGAATCGAACATTTCGTGAGTCGGTTTAAGCTGCTTAAACTGTTCTAAGGCGTTAGCCACAGGCCTTCCAAATCTACATAGATGCCTGTGAAAGCACGGAAAAACAGTGCAATCTCGCGAATAATTACAAGATGGGGTACAACGGCATAAATTTATTATAAAAAAACTGCTATTTTAACATAAAAAAACAGCAATCCTCGCTATTGTTCCGTAGCCTTCGTAATCCCATTTTACGTCATAAATTGCGCTATTCAGCGCGCGTGCGAGCCACAGCGGGTAGCGGTAGGGAGACCTTCCCGCTACCGCTTCACCCCCCTACTTAAAGGTTTGTTTATCCCCCAAGGGGAAAAACAAACCCCTAAGGTAGCCTTTTCCTAGGTGTCCGGTGGGGAGCACCAATACTACCCTCAGGCAAAAACCTGCTTTGCCACACTAGAAAAAGAAAAGAAAAAGGCCTTGGGTGGCCTGCCCCGTTTGTTTTTGAAAACCTGGAAAAAGTTTTCAGTTTTCCGGAAACCTCCATGCTTTCAAAAATCAAGCAACAGGACAGGCACGCACACAGCACTGTAACTCAGCATCAACTCCATGTTGCTGTGTCAGTTCGTGCCTTACCCAGGCACCGTGCACTGTACTGTACAAGTGCGGGTGCGTGTGCCAGGGGCTGATCTGCTCCATATATACATGGGTTTTAATACCCACATATATACCCGGTTGGTGGAGCCTGACAAGACTGGGCTCTCACCACGGCAAGTCTGACAAGACTGAACTTGCCCACAGGTGTTCCAACAAACGGAATTTTAAATTATCACCGTCTCCAACGACGGCTGCCACTGCCAGGCGTCTGCGTCCCACTGTCTTGCTTGGTCGCTCCGCTGGCTGTGGCGGTCTTTTTCGGCGTCTGGAAGTCCTCCACGACTTCCACCCTTTTATTCGCTTCGCCCGTAGCGGACTTCGTCTTGGACGTCTTCTCCAGGCGGCGCACTCGCTGTTGCAGACTCTCCTGCTCCGACTTCAGGGTCCGGATCTCCGCTGCTGCATTCCTCGCCCACGCTGTCATCTCTGCGGCCCAGGCCTTCAACTCCACCGTCTCGGTTGGTAGGATGGCGATCTCCGAGCTTAACCGACTGGGACTGGGGTTGCGTGGATTCCCGGTGAACTCTCCTCCACGTTGGGGTACTGGTCGGTACTCCGGCGCTTTCTGGGGCGCAGGTTGGCGCTCCCCCGACGGTTGACCACGGTCTGCGTGACCACGGCTTGGACCTTGTCTTCGGTGGAGCGCTGGATGGCGCTCCGGCGTTCTCCAGGATGCTGGTTGGTTGACGATGGTCCGGCTTGCGGAAGAGTTCTCGTTCGACGGCTGGGTGGCCGTCACGGTAACCCGGATGGCGGCTGGTACTGCCGCTCTTGGGACGGCCGATGCTGCCGCCGTACTGGTTCCCAGGGCCATAAGGTTGACGGCTGGAAGGGCCATACCTCTGTTGCTCGAACGCGGGACTGTGGCTCGAACTTGGCCTTGGACTGGGACTCCAGTCTGACGCGTCGCTCATGCTGTCCAGGTTGTAGCCTCCATTTTGCGGTCCCCACGTCCTGACGCCGCTGCTGTCGCTGCTGCTCATCCGGGACGCTGCGGAGGCACTTGCTGCCTCTCCTCTTGCCGCTTGCTGCGGCTGACGGCCACGTTGCGGTGATGACTGGCGCTGCGCGCAACGCCTTCTTGTTTCAGCGCGTGTTAGCGCCGCTCTTTGGCGCTGCGATGCGCTGCGGCCGGCGGCTGTCCCTGTTCAGGGTTGTTAGAACAGTTTTGAAGCGTTTTCGTGGACCCCTTGCAAAGCACCGCAATTTCTGCAAGAATCGAACATTTCGTGAGTCGGTTTAAGTTGCTTAAACTGTTCTAAGGCGTTAGCCACAGGCCTTCCAAATCTATATAGATGCCTGTGAAAGCACGGAAAAACAGTGAAATCTCGCGAATAATTACAAAATGGGGTACAACAGCATAAATTTATTATAAAAAAACTGCTGATTTACCATAAAAAAACGGCAATCCTCGCTATTGTTCTGTAGCCTTCGTAATCCCATTTTACGTCATAAATTGCGCTATTCAGCACGCGTGAGGGCCACAGCGGGTAGCGGTAGGGAGACCTTCCCGCTACCGCTTCAGTACACTCGAAAGTTGCAATAAAATGTTTGGTTGCATGGCCCAAGAGTTGTAAACCACTTTCTACCCTCTTGGCCATTATCCCTTGCTACACCAGGCATGTGTACACACCAAAGCAGTTTGATGCTTCCTAAATTAAGTTAAGACCAAGGCGGTTCCAACCCAATTCTCGAAATTGGTATTCCTCGCGATGAGCCGGAGATATGATTCTTCAAAGTCGTCTCACGAATCACTTTTGTTTCGACTATATCTCCAAGAAAAATGAAGGGCACAACAAAAGGAAAGTTGATTCGTGATCGGGGAAAAATGTATGACCACTCGGGCTTCATCATATCGAGTGCGGCGATGTCGAAGTCAAAAATCCGATTCTGAAAGTCTGAAAAAATCTGATAAATTTTGCGACTGTATAATATGAAAATTGCGGAGGCAACGAACCCTTTACTGATGAAATCTGACCCTTCATCGGGGTTTCCGCCAAAATATCTGTAAATAACAGTTAACCAATCGGTTACCGCAAAATCGCGAGCCAACTGACAGTCGCCGATACATTGACAATCAGAACGGATAGCTGAGAAATTACGGAAACTTTATGATAAAAAAACCCTGTTGATTCCTGATATTCTGATATATAAATCTCAGCTGGCGGCGCCTCGGTACTGAATATGGCCGCTCATAGCCGGAATGGCCAAACCTATCACACTATCACATCAGGTTAGGCCAGGTGGATGGGATAGTATGATATCAGCCAATGGCGGCTTGCCGGCACATCACCTATGATTTTGGCAGCTGTTTTTTCCCAAAATTGAAAATCATGCATTTTCAGAACCGCGATATCAAACTTTACACAGTAGTACTGTTGTTTTTATGTTTTCTCAAATTTTTATTAAAATTATGCTGTCGCTGAAGCTGGAGCCGCAGATAAACTGTCAGCAACTGCCGCGTACGCAAGTTTCAGATTCCCGACCGCCGTGCGCAATAGAAAATCGCCAAAAAGTCCACTTTTTTTCGCAGTTGGAAGCAAAGTAAAGGCATGAGCGTGTTCCCGAGATAAATACCTTGCTGCTGACCTAAAAAAATCCAGATTGGCAGGCACAGATTTGGAGAAATTCACGCTTCTCTACCCAAAAACCACTTTTTTACATGGTTTTAGGGTCTATGGAGGCCATATAGAGGGCCTTACAGGGCTGTAAGAGGTGGTATAGAGGTGATATATGAACAAATTGTCATCACCATTGGTAGAAGCCTACATGACAAGCGATGTTTTGCCTTTATTCTAGGCTATTCATCCCTTTCTCATGCACCATGGGGCCCAATATCCATATGGTTCATAGGTAGGGTTTTGATCACCTATCACCGTCCACACACATGTTTGGGGCTTTGGTTGGTATTGTATGCATTTGAATGATAAGAACTACATAAAATATGATAGTATGTGCATAAGAATGGGATGAAAGATGAACATTTGAGGTGTTTTTGGCCCTATTCTGCACCTTTTGTGGTCCATTTCCATATGGTTCATAGGTAGGCTTTTGCGTGCCTATCACCGTACACACACATGTTTGGGGCTTAGGTTGTTATTGTAAGCGTTTGTATGATAGGTCCTACATATAATATGATAGTATGTGCGTAAGAATGGGATGAACGATGAACATTTGAGGTGTTTTTGGCCCTATTTTGCACCGTTTGTGGTCCAATATCCATATGGTTCATAGCTAGGGTTTTGATCACCTATCACCGTCCACACACATGTTTGGGGCTTGGGTTGGTATTGTATGCATTTGAATGATAATAACGACATAAAATATGATAGTATGTGCATACGAATGGGATGAACAATGTAGTTTTGAGGTGTTTTTGGCCCGTTTTTGCACCTTTTGCGCTCCATATCCATATGGTTCATATGTAGGGTTTTGATCACCTATCACCGTCCACACACATGTTTGGGGCTTGGGTTGGTATTGTATGCATTTGAATGATAAGAACTACATAAAATATGATAGTATGTGCATAAGAATGGGATGAACGATGTAGATTTGAGGTGTTTTTGGCCCGTTTTTGCACCTTTTGCGCTCCATATCCATATGGTTCATAGGTAGGGTTTTGATCACCTATCACCGTCCACACACATGTTTGGGGCATAGGATGGTATTGTAAGCATTTGAATGCTGGGTAAGAAATAAAATATGATACTACGGGCACAAGCATGGGATGAACAATGTAGTTTTGAGGTGTTTTTGGCCCGTTTTTGCACCATTTGTGCTCCATATCCATATGGTTCATAGGTAGGGTTTTGATCACCTATCACCGTCCACACACATGTTTGGGTCTTGGGTTGGTATTGTATGCATTTGAATGATAAGAACTACATACAATATGATACTATGTGCATAAGAATGGGATGAAAGATGAACATTTGAGGTGTTTTTGGCCCTGTTTTGCACCGTTTGTGGTCCATTTCCATATGGGTCATAGGTGGGCTTTTGCGTGCCTATCACCGTACACACACATGTTTGGGGCTTAGGTTGTTATTGTAAGCATTTGTATGATAGGTCCTACATATAATATGATAGTATGTGCATAAGAATGGGATGAACGATGAAGATTTGGGGTGTTTTTGGCCCTATTTTGCACCGTTTGTGATCCAATATCCATATGGTTCATAGGTAGGCTTGGAACTATTTGAGCCATTTGAGAATTTTCTTTCTCCGTGTGTCATCGTTGTACATAAAATATGATACTATGTGCATAAGAATGGGATGAGCGATGAACATTTGAGGTGTTTTTGGCCCTATTTTGCACCGTTTGTGGTCCATTTCCATATGGTTCATACGTAAGCAACGATTGTCTTACTGCCTTCATGCCCTTGTTGCGTGCTTTTTGTGTGTATTATGCCTTCCTAGGTAGGGTGAGCAAAGGGTGAAAAGATAGTGAACTAAGGGTGAACGAATGGTCATGGGAGCATGCATGGCGACAAAATGTGATTTCCCTTTGGTACAACCCACAGGGCTAAGCAATGGCTCCTTCCAAGAAGAAAAAGGTTGTGATTCCAAAGCCTGACATGCCAGCCTTGGTGCCTGCCGATTGTCATATAGGCAAGGGGGACGTGGAAGATGGGGCGGAACAGGGAGAAGGCGGAGCATGGGAAAATTGCGAAAGTTTGGACCCGGAGCTAGAAAGGCTCCTTGCAGGGCATTGTGTTAAGGAAGACCAAAGTGTTGAAGTCGGGACCTTCAATTACATCAAATGTGGCATGTCCACCAATGTGCAAACCGGTGAAAAGCGGGTCTTGTTTTGGTACGGAATGCTGATTATACCGAAAAAAATACCGGAACCAAACAAGAACGACCTATGCATGAGGTTCCCAAATAATTACTTCTATTGGTTCAAACGCGCTGACGTCTTCCCAACCCTTCCTCTTGGATTGCCTGCCTTCTTCAACGATGGGTGTGACGTCCCGAGTGATGAAACATCCGACTACGGCGAGGCACCTTCTGATGAGAGCTCGGAAAATGAAAGTAGTGATGATGAGGACGATGGTGACGATGGCGACAACTCGGAGGATGGCGCAAGTGGCACACCCAAAGCCAAAAAGGAAAAGAACAAGAAAACTAAACCAAAGCCCCCAAAGTTGAGGAAGTATACCAAAAAGAGTAGGTCACCCGATGTGTCTGAGGAAGCGTTGGCATCAAGAATAGCCGAAGCAACTGAGCATATGACGCGTATGGAGCTGTTTAAGCAGGCAAGTGCTTACTCAAAACATTATTTGATCAAACTCTGCGAGAACCTGTGTGTTAGCGGTATGAGTTCCAAAACGATACCAGAGATTCTTCGAGCGCTTGAGGACAGAAGTAAGACTGGAGGCTTCACAATCCAAAAGCTGTTTCCACCGCACAAACCGCAAGTGAGCTTCAAACCCATGGACATATCAATGAGCAGCATTCGACAGGCATCTATTGCTGTTCAATGCTTGTTGATGTTGTTGCTTGCGGTGCATTAAATGTTTGTGACTCACACATAGACCATCACCCCACCGCATGGGTGGCACAACCCGTGAATATCGCTGGCTGGGATTTGGGCCGGTGGGACACGCTTCATAGGCCAACAGTTCGGTGCTTTGTGTAACTTCGTGCCACTCAGGTTGAGAAGCCCAGAAAGGCAGAGAACCCATGTCCCCAGGAGCGCACCGAACGAGAGGAGGCGGAGAGGCGAGACAGAGCAGAAGAGGACAGAAAAAAGGCGGAGGCAGCGCACCGACCGAAGCAAGCGGATGAGGAGCAACAGCAAAAGGTAACGTTCCAAAGTTGTGCAGTTAGGGTCTTTCAATTCTGTGCATGCATATCGCGTTAATTTCTCTCCGACCGACCGAGATGGGATTTTGATTTTTGCATGTCCCCAGGAGCGCACCGAACCAGAGGAAGCGGAGACGCGAGACGGAGCACAAGAGGACATAAAAAAGGCAGAGGCGGCAAAGCGTCAAAAGCAAGCGGATGAGGAGCAAGAGCAAAAGGTAACCTTCCAGGAGCGCACACGGAATTCTGCAGTTACGCTCTCACGATTCTGTGCATACGTATCGTGTTCATTTCTTTCCAATTTACGGAGATCAGATTTTGATTTTTGCATGTCCCCAGGAGCGCACCGAACGAGAGGAGGCAGACAGAAAGAAGGCGGAGGCGGCAGAGCGTCAAAAGCAAGTGGATGAGGAGCAACAGCAAAAGGTAACCATGCAAATTTCTGCAGTACCGCTCTCTCTATTCTGTGCATACGTATCGTGTTCATTTCTTTCCAATTGACGGAGATCGGATTTTGTTTTTTGCATGTCGCCAGGAGCGCACCGAACGAGAGGGGGCGGACAGAAAGAAGGCGGAGGCGGCAAAGAGTCAAAAGCAAGTGGATGAGGAGCAACAGCAAAAGGTAACCATGCAAATTTCTGCAGTACTGCTCTCTCTATTCTGTGCATATGTATCGTGTTCATTTCTTTCCAATTGACGGAGATCGGATTTTGTTTTTTGCATGTCGCCAGGAGCGCACCGAACGAGAGGAGGCGGACAGAAAGAAGGCGGAGGCGGCAAAGCGTCAAAAGCAAGTGGATGAGGAGCAACAGCAAAAGGTAACCATGCAAATTTCTGCAGTACCGCTCTCTCAATTTTGTGCATACGTATGGTGTTCATTTCTTTCCAATCGACGGAGATCGGATTCTGTTTTTTGCATGTCGCCAGGAGCGCACCGAACGAGAGGGGGCGGACAGAAAGAAGGCGGAGGCGGCAAAGCGTCAAAAGCAAGTGGATGAGGAGCAACAGCAAAAGGTAACCATGCAAATTTCTGCAGTACCGCTCTCTCTATTCTGTGCATATGTATCGTGTTCATTTCTTTCGAATTGACGGAGATCGGATTTTGTTTTTTGCATGTCGCCAGGAGCGCACCGAACGAGAGGAGGCGGACAGAAAGAAGGCGGAGGCGGCAAAGCGTCAAAAGCAAGTGGATGAGGAGCAACAGCAAAAGGTAACCATGCAAAGTTCTGCAGTAACGCTCTCTTGATTCTGTGCATGCGTATCGAGTTCATTTCTTTCCAATTGACGGAGATAGGATTTTGTTTTTTGCATGTCCCCAGGAGCGCACCGAACGAGAGGAGGCGGACAGAAAGAAGGCGGAGGCGGCAAAGCGTCAAAAGCAAGGGGATGAGGAGCAACAGCAAAAGGTAACCATGCAAATTTCTGCAGTAACGCTCTCTTGATTCTGTGCATACCTATCGTGTTCATTTCTTTCCAATTGACGGAGATAGCATTTAGATTTTTGCATGTCCCCAGGAGCGCACCGAACGGGAGGAAGCAGAGAAGCGACACGAGAACCGCCAAGCGCAAAACGTCAACACGGCATCAGAGCGCAAGATCGAAAGCGAGGGTCCCGACATTATCGCTCTTCCACCGCCTCCACCATTCAGCCGAAAGCAAACAGAGCCTCTCAAGGTTTTTGCATTCCTGTCACTGTACCCCTCAGCAAAATGTAGGATGATCTGCCTGTCCAACGGCCACCACATCAGCAACTCTTCAAAGCCTTGGCAACAGAGAACAGGATCCATGCGAGGTTTCATTGGCGTCAAAAAAGACGCAGAGCTGTGGGGTTCTGACAGCGTCATGCAGGCAGCCATGTGCTCTTGCGAGCTCCAAATACAATGGTAGGGCGGTACTTGGGTGCAGGCACCAATCAGCGTTGTAGCAACTATTTCGCATACCACGCCACGTTGCTGTAGGCTGTTTTTTGATTTTATTTTTCCTAAGATGCTAGAACCTTGCAGACCGGCAGCCATGTGCTCTTGCGAGCTCCAAATACAATGGTAGGGCGGTACTTGGGTGCAGGCACCAATCAGCGTTGTAGCAACTATTTCGCATACCACTCCACGTTGCTGTAGGCTGTTTTTTGATTTTCTTTTTCCTAAGATGGTAGAACCTTCCAGACCGGGACGGCCCAAACTGCCTGAATGGCAGCTTTCACAGAAATCTCTGGCCAACAGACGCAGCCTTGTGAGGTCGTATGCGAAGCAGTTGCATTGCGGGCACCTGATTGCGGAGCATGCAGTCAAGCGATCACTGAATCGAGACAGACTGAGGGCAAGACTGGCCACATTTGAGCAATTGAGGGATACCCTCATTGCAAAGTTTACGACCCATGATACATGGGAAGATTTCATTCGCGCGCGCAGAAATAATGATGGCAATGGTCAGGGGGTGTATAGGACAGGCGTGACCAAACTCATGCAGCTTTTGACAGCCGACATTGGGATTGCTACCACACCGGTAGGTGCGTACCTAGACCCGAGTACCGCCCTTCCACTGTATTTGGAGCTCGCAAGAGCACATGGCTGCCTGCATGACGCTGTCAGAACCCCGCAGCTCTGCGTCTTTTTTGACGCCAATGAAATGTATGGGCGCCGCAAATGCCAGGTGCTGAGCGTACATCTACCGCAAGCACGTCAGCCACACCAACTCCTTCTGCAACTTCCCCTTGCGAGATACCTGGACCAGGATGATCACATCACAACCTCGTCGCAGTTTGAGCGCATGGACCTGCTTCCTGCCCTTGAGAAGGCGTTGGAGAGCGGCTGGGGTGGTGAAAGCATGGAGCTGGTTCTTTCTCCTGATTATGCCGCCTACTACCGAACCACAGGGACGCCTCCACCAACAGCAGATTGCTGTTGTGTGGAGTGCTATGGTTCAAAAAAACTCTGGAAGCACCCTGATTGGATACGGCAGCCTTTGCGGGATTTTCACAACTACCCTTCACGCTGCGCTCCCTTCTTTCGCCTCATGAAATGTCGCCTCAACAGCGTGTATGATGTACACCACTGCAACAATCACGTGTTGGCAAACGGGGTGATCCACCCCCTGTGGTTCTGGACCAGAGCAAACCTGCCTGAGGAATGCACTGTCCAATTGAAGACAATTTTGGAGAAACATTTTACGCGCTTTCCATACTACCCACCTTTCAAAGAAGCTATTGGCAAAAGGGACTGGTAACCCCCAAACATTGTCACGAAGGATATCCTGAAGGAGGATTTTTTTTTGGAAAGCCCTAGCTGATCTGTTCCCACGAACGGCAAATGGTCTCACAGTCAAACGGAACAGTGAGGTTCTGCAGGACCCAATACACCGATATTTGAAACTGATGCGGATTCTGATGGTCCAGCTGAACAGCTGGAGTCCGGAGGGTGTTGACCAGCGTGATGACATGTGCCGTGAAGCACACCAGCTCTTTTGGGACCTCGGGTTTCCCCTGCGCCGGTTTGGAGTCCCAATTCATTACTTTCTGGAGCACTACACCCCCCGGCTACGCAAACATGGCAACCTCCCGGGCATGTCATCGGAGGGGGGCGAGCATGTCCACCAGCCCCACTCCAAGATCGTGCAAAAACGCCCCTCTCGCCCACGAGGGAAATGCCCATTGGGGCTGGTGGAGATCATGAAGCACGTTAGGCTCTGGTTGGGGCTGTGGAGGCAAGGCTGGCTGTCTCCAACTCTCTGGTACACGCATGAACCGAAATTGCCAGCTGACAATTAGCGGTATACCACCTTCTTGCCACCACATCCCTTGGCTTGTGATAGATTTACTATTTTTGGCCATTTCTTGCTAATGTTGCTAATCTTTCATTGTTTATGGATTTGGGTAGATTTTGGAACGTATTCATGCTGATATTTTCAGTACCCCTCTGTATCTCTCTCCACTTCTGTCGTCCACAGGATCCATTGAAGAGAGCCAATGGGGTGCCGCTGGCGTTGATGAAGCCCCTGATTGACGCAATTCAAAAATTGGGCAGAAGTCTGTGGTACGACGTGACTGGGGGCTCAAGGGCCTGTGGAGTCCCTGCTGCTGACATCATCAAGCATCTTGAGCGGATCTGCCCTGTGCTCGGAATGGCTTGCCCCGGTGCTGCCCAAGTGATAACGCTCACAGATCGTCCGGTCCCCTGTCAGCTGGCTAACATGGAGAGCGTGCTAATGATTTGTCTTGTGTGCTTGGGCCGAGAGGCCAGTCATTTTTGCGTAATGCATACTCTTGACACAATTCAGTACAGCGCAACCCCTCTGTCACTGTCACCAGGTGACACTTTGTTTCTGCCAGTTGAAAAGCACTGGATGCTGCCAAAGTTGGGTCCAGGCATTATTTTTTTTGCTGCTGTACCATTCTCGAATTCGCAAAATGCACCATTCGTGCCCGACAATAGCTGTTGGATCAGCAAACATTTACGGCCGTCCAGTGTGACCTGGAGTGACCTGCAGCACGGTGACACTGTGCGGATGTATGACGGCCTAAGTGATGCTTCGGTTCTGCTGCACACCCAATTGTTGTGGAGGCCCACTGTGCGTTGTCCCGGTCTGTCGCGAAAAGGGCAGCCCCTGTTCCCAGGCAGGTGGACAGTCCAGCTTGAACGGGGCGTCACTGTTTTAGTATTAGCCGTGATTCCTACCAATCCGGCTTTCTGGGATGTTGTCGGCGTCTGTGCATTTTGCTGTACGGCAGGGCAGGCAGACTTCAGATCCCTTCTACGGTTTTCAGAATCCAGCCTCAGAGAAATTGCCCTGGCTGACAAGCAGGGCTGTGAAGCAGGGAAGACCTGGATGGAAGGTTTGTATTCCGGGCAGTGCATTTATTTCCAGTTTCCTCAGAGGTGTCAGTCCTGCGGTCCGCACCAGGCCAAGCGTGAACTGGCATATGAGGACAGTCGGCGGAGCACACGTCTCCCTGAGATCACAAACCTCAGTACCACAGCGGTGAAGAAGGAATCTGTCACTACCAATGGGAAACCCAAACCGAACCCGAAACGGAATTCGACCGCAAAGCCACCACCAAAACCGAAACCAAAACCGAAACCAAAACCAAAACCAAAAGGCCATAAAAACAACAGCCCACCAAGCAAACAGCCAAAGAAGGAAGAGACGGGCAGTGGGACGGTAAAACAAGAGGCTGACCTTGTTCAGCGGCTCTTGGCTGCACTGCAACAAACAACCCAACAACAAAACAACCGAACAAACCCCCTGAAGCGCAAACGCGGGCAAGGTGAAAACAGTGAAAATACCCGAAAAAAAGGAAGGGTTAAACGGGAGTCAGGAGAGCACATGTCTCAGCAGGTGTCTCAAGTGTCTCAACAGGTGTCTCCGAACCCCCCTGGGCAGGTGTTTCAGCAGGAGCAGCAGCAGCAGCAGCAGCAGTGGCAGCAGCAGCAGCAGCAGCAGCAGCAGTTGCAGCTGCAGATGCAGATGCAGACCCAAGTGCAGCAGCAGCAGCAGCACCAGCAGATGCACCAGCAGGCCCAGCAGCAGCAGCAGCAGCAGCAGCATATGGGTCCTTTGCAAATGAACATCCCAGTTGCCATGCCCATGGCCATGCCAATGCCAGCCATGAACATGCACCAGCTCCAAATGCCCATGCAGCCCATGCAGCAGCTTTGTTCGACGATGAGCAGCATGCAGCCCTTTGGTTTTCCAATGTACCGGCCCTATTAGCAGCGCCTGCATATATGTCTTTTGTTTTTTTCCCTCTCCCAAAAAAGAACTTTGTGCTGTTTAGAGTTTGGTGATTTAAATTTATTGCCGTGTTTGTGAATACGGCAGGATCATATCTCTGGAAGTGCAGATGCCTGAGCTCTGTGTTCATTATGCACTTTGTGCGATGTTGAACTGATTGAGAGAACCAGATGCTCAGATGCTCAGAGTGGTGCGGCTTGTTGCGATTGTCCTTTGTTTTCATTACCGTTGGTGGTTCCTTGGATTTGAATGCACGAACGTTTTGTAGGATCATTGACGACCGCCGGGGTCGGGGACGGACCCACTGAAACGTGTTTGCAGTTGTATTGGAGCAACATATCGGGGGTTGCAGGGCCGCCAGCACAAAAAAAAAATCAGTTTTCGCCGAAAAATGGCCAGCAATTGCCAACTTTTTGCCGAAAGACTGCACGAACGGTTTGTGAGATCATTGACGACCGCCGGCGTCGGAAAGGACCCACTGAAACGTGTTTGCAGTTGTATCGGAGCAACATATCGGGGGTTGCAGGGCCGTCAGCACAAAAAAAAACAGTTTTCGCCCAAAAATGGCCAAAAATTGCCAATTTCTTGCCGAAAATAGTGTTTTTTTAGCCGGTGTCGTGAGTTTTAGGGCCCCATACCCTATTCTTAGGGTGCCCAATTCAGTGAAATGTGTTTGGACTTGTATTGGAGCAACCTATTGGGTGTTGCAGGGCCGTCAGCACAGAAAAAAAACAGTTTTAGTCCAAAAATGGCCAAAAATTGCCAATTTTTGGCCAAAAACAGTGTATTTTTGGAGAACAATCGGGTAGGAGGAACCCCCCTCTCCTATTTTGAGCGGGCAGAATAAAAGAAAAAAGGTTTCCTGTGGTCTTTTTGGGTACAAAACCTCTTTTCATGGTATTTTTGTGCCTATACTATAGGATACAGGTACGCTGGTGTGCAGCACTGTTCTGTAGCACCACCCCACAACAGACAAAAGTACTCCAAAATAGGCCGAGTTCCAGGGTTTTTGATGGTTTAGGAGAAGGCTCGGGTGGGAAGAACCCCCCCATCCGTATTTTGGGGCAAGAGAATCCCAACAAAAGGGCAATTTCTGTCGAAAATCCTCTATAGGCAGGTACACTGGTGTGCAGCACTGTTCTGCAGGACCAGCCCAGAGCAGGCAAAAATACCCCAAAATAGGCCAAATTTCAGGGTTTTTGATATTTTTGGACAAAAGCCGGGTAGGAGGAACCCCCCCCCCCTATTTTGGGGCCGTAGAAACCAAAAAAGTAGGTCATTTCTCGCGAAAATCTGCCTTTTGCTGACTTTTTGAATTTTGGGAAAAAACAGCTGCTAAAATCATAGGTGTAGATACACAACCCAAGTGACCCAAAGATGGCCACGGGGGTCCGAACCGGCTTCACCCCCCTTCTCAGAGCGTTGTATCTGCTCGGAAACCATTGAAGAGTGGACAGGAG
This sequence comes from Eutreptiella sp. 'Long Island Sound 2002', assembly GCA_964036045.1. Classification (NCBI taxonomy): domain Eukaryota; phylum Euglenozoa; class Euglenophyceae; order Eutreptiales; family Eutreptiaceae; genus Eutreptiella; species Eutreptiella sp. 'Long Island Sound 2002'. The sequence continues at coordinate 9,765,981 of OZ038388.1, forward strand.
GACCCCAATGGGCTCCAACCCCCCCCCCCCCATGTCCCAAGGACACATGGAGGCCCCACACACGTCGTAGGCGTCCCCCACGCCCCAAGGGAGGGGTGAGGACACTCATAATCGGTGCCCTACGCCATATCCGGTCTCCTCTTGATCTACAACATGGACGAAGGGGAGCAAAGATAGAGAAACGTTGTCGGTCGACCTAAATAAGTATACCACAATGCAATATATATGTGGAGATCGAGTGAAGGGGGTATATGTCCAATCAAGGCGGGAAAATCCCCGGATGAACGCCCTCACCCATCTCCCAAGCACAAAAACAAACAAAAATGCCAAGGGGGATCCATTACGGTGCTACTGCAGCCACCAAATGGACCAACACGTCCTTGACATCCAAAGAAATGTTCTTTTTCTTCAGATAGTCCATCCAGACCGTGGTGTACCTCGGCACAAAGCTGCTCGGAGGCTCCCACGAATCCCGGGATGCGGCAAATCCCCTCCAACGGACTTTATAAAGCCTCCCCCCAGGCGTCCCCGGGTCCGGCTTGTCCACCAGGATCTTCTCCGCGGTGAAGTCATCGTCCTCATCCTCGTCGTCCGAGTCCACATCCCCGGCCGTGAACTCGAAGGTGACGGGACGTCCGCTGGGGTCTGGTGCTCGGGGACGAAGCTGAGTATGGTCGCGGTCCAGGATCCTGTTATCCCCCACACGAACCGCATACACATCCTGCGCGACCTTCCGCACAATTACCCCCGGCACATACCAGGACGCCTGCCGATGCCTGGACAGGACATCCTTGTGGTGCCGCTCCACCCACACGGTGTCTTGGAGAGCATACTTCTGGACCTTTCCCTGCTTGAAGTACTTGGCCCTCTTCTCATGCTCGTTCTGAAGTGCCTTGCACACCTTGGCCGCCGTGTCGTCCGCCTCAGCCATCATAGCATTCGCATCCCGGGCCACTTTGCCATGGTTCAACCACGGGAGAGTGCGTGACACTCGATCCCGCAGGAACAGGATACAATGGGGCGACAGTCCAGTGGGTCCCGGAAGGTCATGATACGCCTGGAGTACTCTCCACAGCAAATTGTACCAATTCTGGCCCTTTTCCTCGATGTGCAGCTGGCGGAACCTTTCGAACTTCTGCCGCCCGGCCACCTCAGCCCGGCCATTTGACCTGCTGTGGTACGCCACGGTTTTGGCGTGCCGAAACCCCATGTGCTTGCACATCGTCTTGAACCACGTCCCCACGAATTGACTGCCCCGATCGCTGCAGATGACAGCTCGGACATCAAAAATCGTCAGCCAATGCCTGATCATGGCATTGGCGACGGTCTTGGCCTGCAGCCCCACTCCATGCTTGTCCTTCTTGTCCTTCTTCTTGGACTTCTTGCCAGGGACCGGCACGATATACCCGCTGTGCCTATCCACCGCCAGGATGACAAGGTCATAGGTCTCTCCTTCCACAGTGACCCCAGGCATGGCGAATACATCCATGGCAACGGACCGCATAAGGGCCTCCGGTATAGCCGTATACACCGGGTTGCCAGCCGTGGAGTGGTTGGGGCTCTTCGTGGCCCGACACACGGCGCAGTCGCTGCAGTACTTGTCCAGGAGGGCGTAGTACCCCAGTGGGAACTTGAAGCGCCACTCCAGGTCCTGCTGCATCTTGTCCCGACCAGGATGCATGAGCTGGGCGTTATGCCAGTGGTCAATGAGCTCCTCCATTTGGTTCTCAGGGACCAATAGCTTGTCCTTGAGGAACAGTTTGTCCCCATCCTCGGTCAAGCCCTCAGGCCATTCGTCGTCTGACGGGGCGCTCACAGCATTCCAGTACTTGCTCCAGTGCTCGGATGCCGCATAGTCATCCGACCAGTCCTCTGTGAGCACCGACCTGACTAGCTCTACAGGGGCCACGATCCATTGCTCGAGGGTTTCCTCTCGAATAGCCTGGACTCGGGCGCCCTGGAACTTGGCCAGGTCCGTACGGTTTGTCATCACCACAAAGCACTTGACCCCCTCTTGCTCCATGGCCTTCTCCATCTCGATGATGCGTTTGGCCTCCTCCGTCTCCTCGGCGTCCCCATGGCTGGATATGTCCATCCATGCCTTGCCCGCGGGGTAGGCCCATCGCTTGAGGCAATCTGCCACAGTGTTGTCCTTCCCCGGTACGTATACGACGCTGAGGTCGAGCTTGGCGAACGTCTCATGCCATCGGGCCCTCCTTGCCGCCGGTCCCGAGGGGGTGTCGACGTGCTCCTTGTGCCAGCTCTGCAAGGAATGATGGTCCGTGCAAACCACCACCGGTTGCAATCCGATGTGGCCAGACCACTTCCTGAGCGCACAAACAATGGCGTACGTCTCCTTCTCCCTCGCGGTCCAGGTGCGGCGTTGGCCCTCGGCCAGGATCCGGCTCCAGAACGCCACGGGTACGTGTCACCCGTCGTCTCGGATCTGCTCGAGGACTGCCCCTACAGCATAGTCCGAGGCGTTCGTCCGTAGCACGAATCCCTTGTCCGGGTCCACCAAGAATAGCCCCAGCTGCCCCAGGAGTCGCTCCTTCAGGCGGCTGAACGCATCTTTGGCCTCAGGGGTCCAGGCAAGCTTCTTCTCGCTCCCCTTCTGGCCATCGAACTTCCCCACCTGCAGCATCTTGTGCAGCGGCCCCTAAAGTTCTGCATACATCCGGACATAGCCCGAATAGTAATTGCAGAACCCCATGAAGGACCGGAGTTCGCTGATGGTCTGGGGCTTTTCCCAGTGGTGCAGGGACGCCAGCTTCCCAGGCATGGGACGGCGTTGCCCGTGACCAACCACGTCACCCGCGAACTCCACTTCCTTCGCGAAGAGTGAGGCTTTGGTAGGCTTGCACACCATGTTGTGCTTGTCCAGCTCGCTGAGCACTCGGCGCAGATCCTTCTCATGCGCTTCGATGAGCTCATCCTCAGTCATGTTCTCCATGCCGGACCCGATGATGATGTCATCCACAAAGGGATCGGCACAATCCCGGACAGGACCGAGTAGGTCCTCCATCATGCGCTGGAAAGCGGCGTTGCCATTCTTGGCGCCCATAGGCACCACTTTCCCCTGCATGGGCACCAGCGGCGTCGACATCGCTGTGCAGGGCCTGGAGTCCGGGTGTAGCGGCATCTGGTGATAGCCATGTTTCAGGTCTAACACCGTGAAGATCCGCTTTTTCTGTTGCTTTTGGAGGATGGTGTCGATCAGGGGAAGCGAGTACGAGTCGTGCTCGGTTTGCTCGTTCAAACCCCTGTAATCCACCACCAACCTCCACTCACCCTTCTCCTTCCTGGGCTCGATAAAGGCTGGGCTGGCCCACTCACTGTCGGAGGGTTCGATCCATCCTCGCTCAATGAACTCGGCCAACAACTTCTTCATGGCCTCGGCCCGATCGCCCTGAAGTTGGTACTCCCGATGGCGATAGATCTTGGGGTTCGGCTTCAGCTTGATCCTCGCTGTGCCCAAACTCCCACGATCTGGAGGGTTCTTGTTGGCGACGCCACTGAATAGCCGCGGATAGGCATTGATCAGCCTCTCCTTCAGCTCGGCGACTTTGGGATTCTCCTGGGCCTCGTCAGCCGCTTGCTTCGGTATCGATACAACCGACCGCACTGCGGTATAGGCCTCTTCCTGGTCCGAATCCGACTTCTCCTCGTCCGATATGCCGTCTTCATCGTCGTGGGGCATGCTTCCCAACGATAATCTTCAGAAATTTGCGGCGTCGGGCTGGTTCTTGTCGCTATCGGCCCCCATTCTTGGAAAATCCCACGTCGGTTGGTCCGACCTGACCGGACCATCGTATTGGTCCGCGATGCGATCCATGACCCTCGCCACCACTCATCCTTCTCGTACTTGCCGGTGAACAACATCTTCTCATCCCACCAATGCAGGGATGTGACCATGTCCCGCCTCTTCTTGGCTGCCACACGGTCGTGCATCCCCATCCGCATGTAGTTGACGACGTCGTCGATCTCGGCGTGGGACAGGACGTCAATGCCATCCATTGGCCGATCCGTCCCTTCCTTGGGCTCAAACATGACCCTCATGGGCACCGCCTCCACCCTACTGATGAATGCTTCATCACCCGTGGGCTGGGCTTGCGCCCCATCCACCAGGAAAGCCTTGGTACCCCACGCTTGACCCGGGGATGGCATTGATACACCCTTGGCGTCGATGGACAGCTCCTCCTCTGGCCCGAATGACATCTCGTTCAGGGTGATGGAGTCCAGCGTCGACTTGAGACTATCCAGCGGACATAGGGTGGATCCTATGCCGGTTATGACCAGGATCCCCTTCGCCCTATCCGCGACGATCTTCTCCACCGTACGTCTGGTATTATCCAGGGAGCCATGCCAATACATGGGCCCCCACTCCTTCAAACCCCAATGCCTGTGCCAGGCTGAGTCTCCTCGATACCAATGCCTCCTACACTTCCGCAAAAGTGGGGCATCCCGGGAAGCGAAGACGTCCGTCTCGGGCGCTTCGGCTCCCAGCGTTTGGATCATCCTGGCATACACCTGCGGCGCCATTCCATACTCCGTGAGCTGAACTCCGCGGTCGCCTCTGGACTTGGCCACCACAGCTTGCACCGCTCGGACGATCCGATCCTCTTCCTCAGCATTCCATTGGGATGATCCGCATGCATAGTCCGTGGACAGCCATGTGAGGCATTCATCATCCTCCCGGACCAGCGTTGCATGATGGGGAAGGGCTCCAATGGCGTTTGCCACCATGAAGTCATACCCCATGATCATATCCCAATCTGTAATGTCGGCCACATAGAAGTTCCCGGATAGAGTGCTTCTCTTCGCCAAATCAGGGCGGTTCAAGCGCTCATGCTCCCAGAATTCCATACTGATAGTGGCCTCATGGGTACCACCACCGATATTTTCTCCATTGGCCAACTTCAGGCGTACCGGTCTACGGCTGGGCTGCAGGGATTCCTCCTTGAACAACCCTCTCCGGACTAGGCTCACCTGGGCACCCGTATCCACCAAAACATCCACCACCAACTCCTCTTGTCCGCACCGTACACGCACCTTCAAGTGCAACTGCCGCTCATCGCCATGCGGTGTATGGACGACTCTCACGGCATGCAACTCTAGCACATCCGGGTGCATCAGGACTTCCAGGGTATGGTCACGGATGGTGTATATCTTGGGCTGGTCCTGCCCGTCCACGGGGCTCTCCATGGTCGCTCCTTCCTTCTTGCCACGTCCCTTGCCCACATAAACTTCCCTTGGCAGGGCGCTCCAGGGGTTGGGAGTGGCGAAACTCAGTGGTTTTGGCTCTTCTGGGGCCTTCTTCGGCACCCGATGTGCCATCGCTTTCTCTGGGATTCCACTGATTTTCGGAGGAGAGACCTCCGAGGTCCCACTCCCGTGGGGGCTCCTCTAGACTTGACTTCCCGCAGCCCCTTCCGGCTGCGATCCGCCAGGACTTTGTCCACCACGTTGCTGGGCTTTGAGTTCCTCCAACGTCCTCAACATGTCCGCAGCAACCCCCTCGATCGACCTCACTCGCCGGTCTTGGCCAGGTCCACCACCATAGCCTCTTCCTCCGCCTTTCCCTTGGCCTTTGCCTTGGCCTTTTCCCCCGTCTCCGCCCTTCGCCTTCCAATCGGCAATCTGCTGCTCCTTGGGCTTCTTCTCGGGGTGGGCGGCGAAGTAGGCCTTCTTGTCCGCCTCATACACCTTGCACTGACGGTGGTCGTGTGCATGGTTCTTTCCCTTGCCATAACAGACCCAGCACCCGTCGTGCTGAGACCTGTACTCCCGGAACGAGACCGGTGGGTTCCCGATCCTCCTTGGATCTTTGTCCCTTGGGTCCGACCCGGTTCCATCTGGACCGATCCTGCCCATGGTCTCTCACGTTGTGCGCCACAAACGCGAGGAAATGAACCTCCTCGTGATCCTCCCGGGACCCGGTCCAGTGGTCTTGGCCACTTCCACTACCATCCTCCGCGGAGTTGGCCGTGTCCTCCTGGATCTCCCGATGATGGCGGTCTTCTCTGTGGCCTCGTTGTCCATGACCTTGTCGATCCTGCACGTGGGCCTCGTTCTTGGCGTTGAGCTTCAGCTCCACCGTGATGTACTTCACGATCTCGTCCAGGCTCATGCGGGCAAAGATGACCTGCAACCTCAGCGGCTCTCCGCGCCTCCACTCCACGTTGTTGAGGCGCATTAGCCTTTGCCCCATGGTGTCTCCAAATACCTCCACGTACACGGCGTTCTTCAGTCCCAACATCCGGTTGGGCTCGCCCAGGTTCCTCCTGAAGAACTCCATGATACCCGCATGGGTATCCTCCGCCGCCATGATCCTCACCGCCACCCGCTTCTTGGCTCGCTTCTTCTCCTCGTCCTCCACTCGCCTCTTCCAGTGGCCGGGGAGGATGTCCTTCAGCAGGTGGCGGATCTCGCTGGCCTCATTCCAGTCCCGGCCCCACCTGAGCACACGCAATAAGGTGGGATACGCCCGGGACCGTTGGTCAGCGGCCCGCGGTGGCACCGGCCTGGGGGGGTGACCAATGGGCCTGACCAAGAGCACTCCCCACGGCACGTACTGCGGTTCGGGCCCAGCGAGGGGCTGCGGGTAGGGCACACCGTCCATCGGGGCAGGCAAGAGACGCGCCTGTCCCGCGAGGACTCCCCAGCGACCCACAGTGTACCCGACCCCGGTGTGGGGAACGGCTGGAGTACCTGGCTACGGAACAGGTCCATGGACGGCATCCGTACAACAGAGTTACACCCTGACGGGGAGTGCAAGCACCGGCTCCCCCACGGGGAAACACCGGGGGAAGGGACCCGAGCCGGCCCCCCCCCACACACCACAGCCGGGAAGGCCCGGGCACGACACCGCCCCAAGCGACACGGAAAAGAGGAGGGCACACGCAAAGGGGACAGCAAGGGGACGCACCACCAACAGACCCCAGCCAAGGGGGGCGGGGAACCACACAGCCGAGACAGGGGGGGGGGCACGACACACAGCCCCCACACCAAACAGGGCCGCCAAACCACGCCCGCAAAGGCGAGGGCAGGCGCCCCAACGCACCACCAACACACCGCACACACGCCCGAGCGTGCACACAACACACACCCCCACAACCGCCACCGACACGAGCCCCACGAGCGCACACCACACACCAAAGCACAGGCGCCGCCCGCACCACACACGCAACACACACAAACCCAAACAACAGGAACCCAGCAACCCGCCAGGGGGACTGCAGGGCCGCCAGAAGCCGCTAGGACGCAAAGGAGGACCCACCAAGCCCGCAGCCAGGAGTGGCGAACGGCCACACCCAGAAACACCCGAACGGCCACGCCCAACACCAGGACCGGGCACTACGACACCCACACCAGCACCGCCACCAACGCCCAAACCGGACGCCACGACACCCACACCAGCGGACACACCCGAAACCAGCGGAAGCACCATCGGCAACACCAGCGACCCCAACACCCACCAACAACAAAACAACACAAAAAGCCACCCAACACTGCCCAACGACCGCACCCAACCGATCCGGTCCCCCACCGGCTCGCACCCAGAACCACCGCCACCGACATCCACGCCATCAGAAACACCAACACCGCCAAAAATCAAGCCAGCACAACACCCTCACCAACACCGTCACCACCGGCACCAACGCCTACGACACCTACGCATGCCACCGCCGGTTCCAGCACCTACATCACCCAAGCCAACGGCATCAAGCACACCATCGCCGGCAACACCCCACCATCAGCGTCACCACCAGCAACCTCTGCCACCGGAGGACACCGAAACCGCCACGGCCGGTGAGCCAACGAACCACCAAGCCCCGGCCAGGGGAAGCGAGGGCACGCGCCCGGAACCACCCCGGCGGCACCCACACCACCGGCGCCGCCGACACCACCCTCACCCACGACACCACCCGGAGCAACACCTACGCCACCCACACCAACAGCAGCACCAGCAGACCACACCACCTACTGCACACCCCCCCAGACAGAGCCACAGAAACCGACCACCGCCCTGAACGCAAGCCACGGACCACCCACACACAGACCCACGCCAACCACAACCAGCATCGGCAGCGTCCGAGACGCCGAGAACCATAGCGACACCCACAACGACCTCACCACCGGCATCACCGACACCGACACCGGCAGTACGGCCTCAGCACCGACAAACCAGAGCATCAACGGCAATCGCCACGGCAACACCGCCCGGTACGACACCATCGGCATCAACAACACCAAGGGAGCCAACACACAGGCCAGCGACACCCATGGGTACCTCCACCAGGAGTGGCGAGGTCCCACCCCCGCCGTCGGAACACCACCATCCACCAGGGCAACACCCGCAGCGCCCACATCGGCCGCAGCTCCACCGGCGGCGCCCTCGCCAACACCGTCACCAACACCGCGACGGCCAGCCACGAGTGGCACGCCCGGAACCGCCGACCACCCAAACACAGGCCGCGCCCAGCACCAACACCACGCCAACAGACCACCACAACACACGCCAACCACCAAGTAACACATAAGGCACCCTCGCCTTCGGCAACACCAACGCCACCAACACCCACGGCACTATCCACACCACCACCAACCCCACCAACGACGGGCCGAGGTGCCGTCACCTACAACGCCCCCAACACCACCACCACGGCCCCGCCACCTAGGGCAACCCCACCAAGGACGCCAGCACGGCTAGCGAACGAACGCCACAGAGCCCTCAGCCAGGAGAGGCGAACGCCCGCACCCAGCAACACCCGAACGGCCACGCCCAGACCCAGGGCCAGGAACTGCGACACCCGCACCGCCGCCAGCACCCAAACCGAACACCACAACACCCTCACCAACGGGGACGCCCGAAACCAACAACGGACCAACAGCGGCCAAGTTACACCCAAGGCGTTCCAACCGCGCCACCCACCGGCCCACACCCAGAACCACCACCAGCACCAGCAACAGCCACTGACAACCCACACACAGACCCACACCAACCACCAGCAGCATCAACAACATCAGCGACACCGTGAACCATAGCAGCGCCCGCAACGACCTCACCACCGGCACCACCGACGGCGCCACCGGCAGTGCGACCTCACCGACAGCAACCCGGAGCATCCCCCATCCCGCGTCCCGGTGAGACACCATCGGCAGCAAGGACACCGAGGGGGCCAAGGCCAACCCACCAGCCAACGACGTCAGAACACCACCAGGGCAGCAATTACAACACCCTACAACGCCAACACACACAGCTCCCCCGGCAGCACCCCCACCAACGCCAACACCGGCACCACCGACAGCGGCAACACGGCGACACCACCACCCAACCGCAGCAAGGTCACCCTAAACCGCAACCGCAGCAACACCTGTCACTACGGACCCACGGACAGCCGACACCACCAGGACCACAGACCGGCCAAACACCAGCCACGAATGGCACGCCCGGAACCACCGAACACCAGCACACAGGCCACCGGACCACCGCGAGACACACCACCGCCCCTAACACCCCTAACACCACCACCACGACCCCGGCACAGAGTAACACCTAGGGCGCCCCCATCGACGACACCACCCAGGACGCCACCACGGCTGGCGAACAAACGCCACCAGCGCCGCCCACCAGGCCCCCAACCAAGGGTAGAAACAACAACGCCACACGCCATCGCACCCACCGCACCGAAATCACCCGGAGCAACGTCAACATCAACCAGGGGTCCCCACCACCCACCCAAGCAGCACAAAACACCACAGCAACACCACCACACCCTCACCACCAGCGACACCACCGCCAGCACCCTCCGCCAGGAATGGCGAGGAGAAGGCCCAACAGCGCGGACCCACCCAACGTCCCCGGCACCCTCACCATCGGACCATCACCACCGGCGCCGACCCCCAACACACCGCCGTCACCAACGCCACCGACCCCGGACGCAAAAATCACACAGCCCGCACACACGGCACCAGCCAGAGCAACGCCGACACCACTCCCGGCCAACTCACACGAACACCACCGGAAGCACCACCGTCGACCGAACACCACGGCGACCCCAGGGTACGAGTCCCCCCCACCATCTGCACGGCCAGCGACGCCGTCACCGGCACCAACCGGAACACCGACAACGACAGCCTCACCAACAACCGACACCCCCCTACCGCTGCCACCCACCAGTCACGCCACCCGCCGTCAAAGCCACCCACCAATGCCGCACCCCGAACCACACTTACACCCGAAACCGGCACCAGCACGCCCGGCCGAACCGTCAATGGCACCAACGCCATGGCACCGCCTACGCTCACCACCGCCACCACCACCCCACGCGAGACCAGGAACCCCCGCCGTCGCCAACGGCCTCAACGAGCACCGACACCACCAACACCACCACCGCCGGACAGGGACTACCCACAAACCAGGAACATCTCCACCACCAACAACCAATACACCACCCGCGGCACCCCACCATCGCCGACACCACCACGGCACCCATCACACCTCCACCACCGGAGGCGACGTGGGCCACACCACCCGTCAACTACAGCACCCTCGCCACCACCGCCACATCCGGCCCACGAACGTTACCGCCGACAACACCACATACGCCCATACGTCACCCACGCCATGCTCACCGACCATCACCTCGTCATCAGAGACACCAACACCACCGGCGACGACGACAGCGACAACAGCTGACCCACCAGCTAACCACCATCAACCATAACCCAGCACCAGCTTCATCTACTCTAACGCCCATACCACCCTCGCCAACAGCGCCGCCACCGACACAATCATCCACTCCGGCGCCCACACCACCCTCACCACCAACATCACCAACACCACCACCCCCAAGGTCAGGGCCCGCGGGAAACAGAACGGCAGAGCGAGCACGCCACCAACCGCACGCGTCGCCCACCCTATCGTACACCGCTCCGCAACACGCCCCCCCCCGCTTCCCCTGACAGGGCGTGCGCTCCAGCCCACTGCTGGGAAGACGACTTCGACATCCTCCCGGCCATCCGACACCTACTGGCAGCCACGGCCCCGCGCCCACAAGCCCACCAGCAACCCACGGAACCGCAAGAGCCCGACCACCCCATGCCACCACGCTCCATATCCCCTGCGTCCACCGCAGACCGGAACGCGGAACACCAGCGAGAGGAGCCCGACCCCGGCCGCGCCGCCACGCCCCCACCGCCCCCCCCCCCAAAGGACATCTACGCCACGCTGGCCACCACCCTAGCCCCCATGGACGCCGAGCAGTACTACCAGTCCGTCCAACGAGACCTCCCTGAGGACCACGCGACCCTCCAGGGATGGAAGCAGGAGAAAAGGTACGACAACGAGTGGGGCACAGAGGAAGACCTTCTCTGGGACGACACCTGGAAAGGCACCGCGGACACCTTCCTGGAGGCAGCAGCCGAAACCTACCCCCGCCCGCCCGGGGACACCAGACACGGCCTCCACGCCCTCCTAGCGTTCCACAGCTGGAAACACCGCCACACCGTCACCCTCCACCCCCTCGACCACAATCCGCACCGATGGACACCTGAAGACGACGCCACAGCCACCATCACCGTACAGCAAAGCCCCGAGAACCCGGAGGAATACCACATCACCTGGGACGATCCGGCACCCCACCCCCCCGCCTCCCCCACCCTCCCAGATGTCTTCGCCGCCATCAGTGCAGAGCTCCAGGAGGCCAAAGCCCCCCACCAACTGGACGAAGACATGCCCCAGGCACCATCACCATCAACCACACAAGACCAACCCCGCACAGAGCCCCTCATCCACCCCATCACCACAATGGAGCTCCCCCCACAACACCGCACCACCCCAGACCGAAACGGGTTTCGAGACCTGCCGCGGGAATGGGCGGTCCACAACGGCACACTCCGATGGGACGAAATCACACCGGGCCTCCAGGCCATCCGCCTCCACTCAATCGCAGAGCCCACCACCACCTGGGCACTACCGACGGACCGCCACCACCTCCTCCTCACCGTCCAAGGCGATGCCACGATCACACCCACGGAAGGAGACCCCGTAACAGCAGCCGCCGCCCACGCCGTCCACATACCCCCGCAAGCATCGTCGGCACCTATGACGGTGCATCCAGGCCCCACCCCTTGGAAGGCCATCGTCGTCACCTACCCCGCCCCCAATGACCACACACATACCTGGCAGCAACGATGGGAGGACATCCGAGGGGACCTCCTCCAAGAACACCTAGGGCTCACACGCACCCACCACACCCTACAACCGATACGAGGAGTAGGCCAAGCGTCACACGGCATACACGCCCCGGGAGTATGGGCCTACGCCACACCCATAAACCCACATGCAGCGGAGGACATCAAGACCGCCCTATCCATCCAGCAAGCCCAGACCCAAACCCCGCACCGCAACACCCAACGAGGCTACACAATTTGGTGGGCGTACCAAGACCATGACACCCTCACCCCCCAACCGGGGGCCCCCCCTCTAGACACCAACACCACCGCCCTCCTCCAAGCCGCAACAGCGGCAGCCACACAGGTAGGGGCCCCGGAAACCTGGGGCCCACAATACCTGGTCGAAACCAAAGTGGCGCCCCACGCGAAGGGCCAAGACAAGCCCCCAACACCGAAGCCGCTCCACCCCCCGCTCAAGCTAGACCCGACGGAGCACACCCCCCAGGATGAATGGGCGACCCACTACATCATCCCCCACACCACCACCCGCAAGAACGACGCCGCCAAGATCACCGTCACCCGCCACCTCCCCCACACCACACAGGTGTATGAGCTGACGGCCCCCAACGTCCTCGTCACCCGTCGCCGACACGACGAGCGATACACCATACAGGCGGAAGGGGCCGCCGCGACCACCCTGTACACATGGGCAACACGGGGGGACCTCCCACACCCCACCCTCCACCACGCCCCCTCCTGGCCCACCCCCTTCCACACAGCGGACCGCCCCAACAAGAAGCCCAAACACACGGGTGTGCACACCCACGCCCAGGAGGCCCAACACCGACACGAAGCGAAGCGCAAGGCCCGCACCCTCCACGACGACCACACCATCCCCCGCATCGGCGCCCCCCCCGCCAGGGTATCAGATACCACCCACAACCGCACGATCACAGGCATCACCACGGACTGCCTGAACCCAGCGGCATCGCGGGCAGACGCCGTATGGATCAGCGAAGGGCGCTCCCACACACGGGCGGTGGCGCGCCTCCACAACATCCAACCCCACAAACTCCAGCGCGCCGTTGGACCCTTCGCCGTACACGTCACCCCGTACGGCATCGACCACCCCCGGTGTGAGCACCATGACCCGCCCTGCTCCACCCCATGCACCTCGCCCCTCCGCCAACCGCTGCCGGCCCCCACCATCACGGGCAACATGTACCTGGGCACCGTACCGGGAGACCCGGGCATATACATCCTGCCCAACAGGTCCAGGGAACACGCCATCCCCCTCCACTGTGTGGAATCCCTCGCCCTGGGACCACCCCCACCAAAACACCAACACCAACACATCCCGGGGGACAAACGGACACAGGCCCCAGACGGGGGAAAAAAGGCCCACCAACGCGCCCTGGCCCACATCACCCTCCACCCCGCAGCCCACCTACCAAAGGACTTCGGCACGGAGCGCCACATCGTCCTGGAGGGCCAAGCCCACCACATCATCACCGCCGCCCTGTACACCCTCGCCGCCCACGAACGCCACTGGGACCCCACAACCATCCCAGCAATGCCCCCACCGCCCCAAGGCCCCAACGATCCTGTCACCCCCTTCCACATCGATCAACTCCTAAGCCGCAAGGCCCCCCCACACCTCCACCCCTCCAGGATACCACTAGCCATTGCATCGTGGGACACCCTGGACACCCCCCCCCAACAACCCGCCATCCACATCCTCAAAGCGGACACCCAATGGTGGGTCCTCCACTGGGCACACGGAGTCCTCATGGCGGCCCAGGCCTATACCCCGGAAATGGACCCGGAAGACCCCCCACGGGGCCAGCAGCGAATCCTCCAAGCCACCACCCTCACAGGCCGCGAAGGCGCCCCCTGGGAAACCCTCCACACAGCACTCTACTGGGCTCAAGGCTCCCCCAAAGGCCCGGACACACCGGAACCCACAGAGGCCTGGGTCAGGCAGGCCAAGGCCATGAGGAACTACCACCTACACCACCCCTTCGACGACAGCCCCGCCGCACTGCCATGGCCAACAGATCCCCCGGAGACCGTACGCAAGCTCGCCGACATCGTACGCAGCCACGCGAAAGCGAAAATGCAAACACCGGCAGAACCCCCACTGAGGGATCCAGGCCAGCAAGCAACGCACCCCTTCTTCCAACCCCATGCCCCCCCAGCCCCGCCACCTCCAGTCCCACCCAAGCGAACGAGACGACAAAAGGGCGCACCCGCCCCCAGCCAAGCCGGAAAAGCAGCAACCTCCCGACCCCCCGCATCCCACCCGACCCACCCGACGAACCCAGACCAAGCATCCTCGTCATCCTCCCTCCCACCACTACCACCGCCCCACCCGGACCAGGCATCCTCATCATCCTCCCTCCCGCCACCAGCGCAGGCCCCGCCCGAAGCGTGCCCAGGGTTCGAAAAAGGTGCGAAGGTCCAACAGCCCTTCCGCAACGACCACACAGGCGACTGGATCTGGTGTGAGGGCACGATCCAGTACCGCCTCAAGGGACAAGGGGACAACGGGGGGCCACAGATCCGGGTAATCTGGCACCGCCAAAAGCAGCTAGACCAGGGCAACAGCGCCCCGGACAAACCACTCGGCGACACCCTGGAACTCACCAGCGCCCACCCCATCCGGCTCCGCACCGAAGAGAACAAGGCCCACACAGGCACCAAATACACTGGGGAGCTCCCCCCGGAGTGGAGCCACGGCCTCCCCCCGCCGCGCCTACCCAAACGCCCACAAACCGGCAAAAAGTCCCCAACCCCCAGTCCCCCTCCCTGACGGGGCAAGGGCCGAGGGCACAAGCCTCCACAGCCCCAGCCCGCCCCCACCGAGGCCACCGTCAACCTCCTCGACCTCAACCACCCGGCCGTCACATACTCCAAGGACGCCACAACCGCCCTCCAAGAGCTCCCGATGGCACAGGGGCCGGGGTGGGTCCCCCACCTCCTCACCTTCCAGGAACAAGGCCTACAGCGCGACGACCCCCCGGAAACCACCCCCATATATACCCCGGACCAGAAAGCGTACAAATGCTACTGGCACAAGGGGACCCCCCTATACGCCCAAACCGGCATCCACGTCCACCTCGTCCACCACCTCAGCGTCCCAGGGAGGCTAGGTGTCTATGAGGTCGTCGGGGACGGATGGCAACTCAACGTCATCAACACCCACGTCCCCTTCGGCGAAGCCACGGAACCCTTCCTCCAGGCCCTGGCCGAGGCGTACCGCCAAATGGCCATGCTCGCCCCCACAGTCATCATCGGCGACATGAACGCCGCCCCCACCCCAGCGGACCGAGGAGGACAGGCCACACCCCAGGACCAAGCAGTCCGCGACACCATCGAAATGCTGGGGCTCGTGGACCTAACAGCCAGCCTCGAAGGCCAACCATCCCACTTCCCCCACCAAACGGATGCCGCCCCATCCCGCATCGACGTATGCTATGGCGACCCCACCACCATCATCCGAGCGGAGGCCCGATATGGACCCCTCCCGCTGGGACCCACAGGCCATAGCCCCCTGCACATCCGCCTCACCATCCCCAACCTTCCCCCCAGCCCCCCAGAAGATGCGGACCAAGGCCTACCACCCCCCCTGAAGATGCCCCCGCTGCATGACAAGCATGCCTGGTCCCAATATCACAGGGCCATAGACCGCGCCCGGCGCATCCAACCAGACCCCACCGACCTACTCACAGCCATGCGCACGGCCGCCGTCGCCTGCGGCTTCCAGCAACACCCCCACACAGACGACGACCAACCACCCACGGCCCTGGGGGACATGCTCCATGACCTCTGGCATGCGAAGCAACAACTGGCGACCCTCCTCCACACCGACACCCCCCAAACCCGCCACCAGATACACCACTGCAGGACACACATAGCCCAAATCAGGGCGGACCTGCAGCGGTGGCACATCCACAGGCAACAGCGCATCGCCCAGGAACACGAACGGTAGGCGCAACACGAACTCCCCTACAAGGCCATCCGCCACCTCAACGACGCCATGACCGATACCGGCCACCGCACCATCACCACGGTCCGGCAGGAGGACGGCTCCCTCACCAACGACCCAGCCACAGTGCTCCAAGCCACCCAAGACAGCTTCCTCCGGCAACACACCCCCACCCAAGACACACTGGACCCGGACACCCAGGCCAAAATCGACCGCCTCCCTCGGGTCTTCAACCACGCCCAGAGGAGGCACCTGGAAAAACGCCCCTTCACCATCCACGAAGTCCGGAAGGCCATCCACAGTCTCCGGCAACACAAAACCCCAGGCTACGACGGCCTCCCTGCAGAGGCATACTACCACCTCCCCGCCCACCTCCTCCGCGTCCTCGCCCACCGCCTCTGGGACATCGTCACGGGGCGGACCCCCCTGCCACCAGACTGGGCAAACGTTGTCCGCCCCCTCTACAAAAAAGGGGACTGGGCGAACCCGGACAACTGGCGCCCCATAGTCTGTGCGGTCACGGAGGTCAAAATCGTCTGGACCATCCTCCTGCGCCGCATCCGCCCCCACCTGGACCCCCACATACCAGCGAGCCTCTGGGGGGCCATCCCAGGCCGCTCCCCACACGAGGCCATCTTCCTCCAGGACACCATCGCGGACATGGACCCGGTGGACCTCATCATCGCCTCCCTCGACGTCAAGGGAGCCTTCCCGAACACCCCCTGGCTCCTTCTAGAAGCGGTGTGGAAACGCCTAGGCCTCCCCTTCTACAACTTCACCTCCGACTACATCCGCACCCGCAAATACACGGTCCGCACAGGAGCAGGCCTCACCCCCTTCCTGGAGCCAGGCAGCGGGGTCCCCCAAGGGGGAGCAGAGGGCCCCTTCCTGTACCTTCTAGTGACGCTCCCCCTGGCCCTCGCAATCGAGCAGGATTACCCGGCCTACGCACCCTACCCCCTCCTCTCCCCCCTGGTCGGCTTCGCGGACGACACCAACCTCACCGTCGCGCACACCCCACACGACCCCCATGCCCCGGACCCCGGACCAACGGTCACCCAACAGGCCAACGACTTACTGGACGTGACCGTCTCCTACCTCTCCCACAACAACCTCATCGTCCACCCCACAAAGTCAGTGGCCATGATCAAGGGGTCTGCCACACCTCCCACCCTGGGGCCACAAGGGCCCCCCATGCAAGTCGTGACGACCACCACCCACCTGGGGGTAGTCCAGGCCGCCAACCCTGAGGACGCCACCCTCCCTCCCAAGTTGCAGTCACACCTCGCCCATCTCCCCAGATATGCGTCCCCGACCACCAAGGCCCTCTCCCTGTCCCACCAGAGCCTGGCGTACTACCTCACCGGGGTCTTGAACGCCTCCATAGGCTTCCAAGCACTCCACCTAACACACCCCACCACCGCCCTCCAGCCGGCCACACGCGCCGTGACCAAGGCATGGGCAGCACACGGGGGCTGGCCCACCTCCATACCCACCCGCGCCATCCGAGCGGCATGGCCCCACTATGGAGACGCCATAGGGGACGAGGTGAAAGCGGCCTATACCAGACACACCGCCCTCCTCCTTCACCGCATGACCCACAACCACTCACCGGAGGTCCGCGAGGTCACCACCATCCGCCTCCAAGCCGCACAACGGGCCCGCAACACATGCCCGCGCTGGGTACTCCACCAGACGGGCATGCCCACCAACATGAACACCCGCCTGTGGAACCACCTGCAGCTTCTGCTCCCATCCCCACACCACGCCATACTCACCAACCACACGTGCCCGGAGAAAGGGCCACTAGCGGTCCTCTGCGGGGACCTCCACCACCACCCCAAGGGCACCATCCACACCATAGACGTTGTCGGGGCCTCCATCACCGTAGTATACGTCACCCTCGCCCAAATGCGGGTCCTGCACCACAGCGGGGCACACCACACCCCCTTTCTACAGCTTCCCGAATGGCCACAATACCGCCTCTTCCACCACTACCTCACACAGACGGCACGAACAGCGGGACACACTCTACCGGGCAGCAAAGACATGCGCAAAGCCTACCGAGAATTCACAAGACAACACCCGCGACCCATCCCAGAGACACCGCCCTACGCACCCACCGGATCGAAACACGAACCCGTCCCCCCAGCAACGGGCCCAGTCCCACCACTAACCCTACTACTGGCCCCGAATGAAGCCAAACCCACGCAGACCACCGTCATCCACCACGGGGCAAAATGGCGCATACCGAAACACCACATGACCGCCCGAGACCTACCAAAGGTCCCCCAAGATTCCCAGAGCATGCCACGCACATGTTGGGCCTGTGACCCCGAGGCACCAACCGCACCATGGCCCGTGCTACACCTCATAGCACGCCACCACACCCACCCCACGACCCACCTGCCACCACAGGCCTACGCATGGATAGCCCCATGGTTCCACCGCACCGACACTAACCCCACGGTAGCATGGAACCCCGACCACGCGCCCAAATGGCTCTTCACCACTACACCCACATGCCCCCGCCCCGACCCGGCAGGGGTCGCCATCCGTTACAGCATGTACGAGCCAGGCAGAACGGGCAAACACGAGCACCCCTACTATCCACTCCACCACTCCTGCCACACACCGGAGCACCGAACACAAACCCTCACATGCCACGACCTAAACCCCGACACAGCCTACATCCTCCACTACATCTACTCCTACCTCACACAAGGACAGCCGGAGCAGGGACTCATAGCCCTGTCCCCCCAAGCAAAGCACATCATCTCCAAAGGAATAGGGGTGTACGCCACCCCCATCCTACAGCCCACAACCCCAGTAGCCCACCTCGCCACGGGCCTTGCCATATACGCCTACCTGCCCATGAACCCATGCCGCCTCCCACAACCATCACCGGCGGACCGGCTCTTCTTCACCGACGCCTCAGGCGAATCCGCCCTCACGCCCATCACCGGGGGGGCCACCCTGCAACTAACCCACACCGGGGAACAC
Source organism: Eutreptiella sp. 'Long Island Sound 2002' (assembly GCA_964036045.1). Lineage (NCBI taxonomy): Eukaryota > Euglenozoa > Euglenophyceae > Eutreptiales > Eutreptiaceae > Eutreptiella > Eutreptiella sp. 'Long Island Sound 2002'. The sequence goes on from OZ038388.1 coordinate 9,785,152, forward strand.
TACCACATGGACCACCACACGGGCCACACCACCTATGGGGCCTCTTCCCACGGGGAGCTAGGGGCCATGGCCGACGCCATCACCGAGGTCGCGGCCCACCTACCCGCCCACTCCCCGCACATCGTCCGGGTCTGGTTCGTGGTAGACGCCACTGTCGACACGCACCTGCTCCTCCGCATAGCCAGGCAACCACTTCACAAAGCAACCGCGACGAGCCTCGGCACCCAGGCACTGCTACTCTGGAAAGCCCTACGCAGCCTTCCCCCCTACGTCCAACTCCACATCGTGAAACAAGAGTCCCACAGGCACCAATACGGAAATGGTAAGGTCGACAACCAGGCAGTACACCAGCGCACAACACACCTACCAGCCCTCCAGATCCCTGACCTCGGCCGCAACCACACACACCTCCAACACGTGCCCCCTGTACCCGAGCCCCATCAGACCCCGGACTGGGTACCAGAGGACGCCCCCTATTCCTCCCACGACAGAGCGTACCACTACCCCAACCCCGTCCAACATCTCGCCCGCGTGCTCGGCGACGCAGACAGCCGGGCGCACATCCAGGAGCTCCAGGACAGACTGCAAGTCCCCCTCTACCACTCAGCGCTCCGCCCAGCAAACGTCCCAGCCCACCTCCAGAAACGACGCATCCAGCTCCTCAGGGAGCAACTGCCTTTCCTCACCAGGGTCGCCAGATGGCTCGCCCGCAAGCACATCCACGTCCCCGACGAACACACCCGTTGCCCATGCGACCACACCACCCCGGAGGACTGGGAACACTTCAAGAAATGCCCCCTCCATACAGACAGGGACACCCTAGTGGGCTGGTCCCCGGCGGAAACCCTGCGGCAACACGAAGGATGGCCAGCCCACAGCCACGCACACCAGGCCACCGAACACCTCTTCCGGGACCCCCTGATCAAAGAAGCCACCATGAGAGGGGCAGTGACACAGGCCCTGCACCGACACCTCACCAAACACACGGAAAGCCCCATGGAAGCAGCAGCACACCTCCAGCTAGAAGCGGTCCGCAGAGCAGCAGCCCAAATGGTACACCGCAAACACCTCCTGCTAACACACGCGGAACAACTCACCGACCCCACCGCCAGGGAACACATGCAGCGTCTCATCCATTACCATGCCGTGCATGACCCAGACGTCCACTAACCCGCTCCGCGCCCCGCACGCGCCCCCCGTCTCCATCCACAGGTCTCCAAGGCACCACCACAGCGCCCCGAGACCCATCTCGCACCCAAGAACCCACCCGGCACCGCCCAGTCCGGCCGAACCCAGCCAGGGCCAACCATCCATCGACGTAGACGCGCAAGACCCCGGCAGCCCATCCAGCCCACCCCCCCCGGACCCAGGACACCCTCCCCTCACACCGGCCACCATCCGCGACCCCGACCTCCTCCGAGCGACCCTCCAAGACAGGGCCCCGACCACCCCCCTGGGCTGGTACCGCCTACAAGAGGACTGGACCAAGCTCACCGTCAAAGCCCTCCGGGACCTGACCACCCCAGGCAGCGGCCTCCACGAGACCATAGTAGACCTCGTGCTCTGGCGAGCCCGCAAACACACCCGGGGCCAGCCCATCTGGATCCCCCCCATCGAGTGGGGCCAGGCCCTGACGCACGACACCGGCAGCAACGTCACGCGTCGAGGGACCGTACGCCTACGGCGGGCCCAAGCGGAAACGGACCACCCAGCGGACCCGAACCACCCGGAGCAGTGGGAACAGGCCACCGCGCCCAACCGCGACACCGCCCTCCGCGCCGCCGGCCTCCGCACCCCGGACGACGACCTCCCCCCCCCACCTACAGACAGTGACCAACCCCCGCCGGAGGTCTGGGTTACAGTCCTCGAGCGCGGCCACTACTACGTGATAGCCGCTATGGCTACGTCCCAAGGCCCGCAATGGATCATCCAGGGGACAGACACCATGTTCGCCCCGGAGACCGCCCCACCAGGGGCAGTGGGGGACCCCACCACCCAGCACAGGATCCTCAGGGGTCTCCTCCAGCCAGGGGACACGCCCCCAGCCCGCGCCCTGGCCCAAATCACCTCAGGGAAGGCGGGCTACCACCTGGGATTGTCCATGCTCTGCCTAACCCACTGGATCCAGCGCCACTGGCCACCCACGGGGACCGTGCCCTGGGTTTGGGCCATCCCCACCGCCCACACACAAGTCGAAGCAGGCCCGGACACACGACCAAACCCCCCCCCCAGGCCGCAGCAGTCCCTCACCTGCGGGTACCACGCCATCCACAGGGTCCTCAACCGCGCGGGTCTTAGCCCAAAGCTAGCATGCCCCCTTCCCACCACTGACCAAGAGGTCCACCAGATACGAACGCTCGTCTGCGAAATCCTTGCCGCGGCAGCAGAAGACGGCAAGCTTCTCCTCCAAACCGCCCGGCCTACAACTGCCCACGCAAGCGCGCAGCAAGCGGACACATACACCGGCGCAGCACAACCCCCCGCACAATCCCCGCCCATGCCCCCCCCCTCTCGCTGCTCAACCGGAGACCCACACACGCCCACTATCGCGCGCACCCCCGGGCCCCGCGACACGGGCCTCCCCCACCCGCCCGAACACCAGCACACGCCCGCCACACACCCACCCACCGGCCACCCTTCACCGCCCCCCACACTCGACAACCCACACACACCCGCCAAGGGGAGCCCCACGCCCCGCGGCACGCCCACCCCACCCAGTGGCCCGCCCACGCCCCCCACACACACCCCAGAGGACCCAGGCCCACCCCCCCCGGCCCCTGAATGCAGCCCACGCGAACTGTTCCCCCCCGCTGACACAAACCCACACGACCTCGCACATTGCAGGACCCGGGCCCAGCCGAGCCCAGAAAGAGAAGGCCGCAGCCCCGCGCCTCCCTCCCCCGCCGCAGCCGACCAGATCGGCCCGCCGGGCCGCCAGGTCACGACCGGGCCCCCCCAGCCGCCCGCCCCCAACCTACAACCCGGGGACATGCCCTCCATCCTCCCAGCCGTGGCCGCGGCAGAAGCCGCCGCCCGCAAGCCCGCCCGCATCACAGCCCAACCCGCGTCCACCACCTCCTCCTCGTCCTCAGCCTCGCCCACCTCCTCCACCTCATCCTCCGACCCCCCCCTCCCCGCCAAACTCATCCTCAAGGCCACGGCGAAAGCCAAAGCCGCGGCCGCACGCACCAACCCCCCAACCCCCACACAGGCGACTCAGGCACCCCGGCAACCCACCGGGACGACCCCCGACCCGGCATCGACGCCCTCACACCTCCGGACAGAGGTACTCCTCAACCTGGAACCGGACCCCAACCCCAAACCCGACCCCAAACCCAAACCGGACCCCAACCCCAAACCCAACCCCAAACCCAAGCCGGCGCCCACGCGACCACACAAAACACCGCATACGCAACGACACAAAACCACCCGATACCACCCCCACCCAGACCCTCGCCCAAGCCAGGACCCCCCACCCGACACGACCCGCGCCCCCCTCCCGCCGGCACCCACCACCACCGCGGAGACGGCCACCCAGCACGACCCCCTCCAAACCCTCGTCAAAATCTCCGTCATCAAACGCCCCGTCATCCATCCCCCACAAAACACCACCACCGCCGGCCAAACCGACCCAGGGACGTGGGACCCCTCAACCATCGTCACCGTCAAGCCCGCCCCCCAACCCTTCCTCCATGCCCACCACATAGTGCAGCCCCGGGGACTGCCCACGATGCCCAACCCCCCACCCCCACAAGGGGGACCGGAAAACCCACAAGGACTCCATGGGCCATACCCGCAACACCAACCCCACCACTACACACACCACCACCACCAGCGGCCCCACCACCACCACTACCAACACCACCCCCACCACTACCACTGCCCACCGCCCTACCCCACCGGGCCACAACCCCCCGTACACCAACAGCACCAGCGGACGGGATGGCAGCCGCCGAACGCCCCGCTCGCATACCCACCCCCCCCGTACCAGCCACCACCCCCGTACCAGCCATACCCCCGCGGCCACCATCCGATGGCCGAGGGGGCCCCATGGACGACGGGGGATCTCCCCCCCCAACCAGCACCGCGTGACGCCCCGTACCCCCCCGGCCACCATCCGATGGCCGAAGGGGCCCCAAGGACGACGGGGGACCTCCCCCCCCAAGCGGCGCCGCGCGAGCCCCCCCAGAGGCCGCCGACGCTTCCGGACTGGCCCGACTCGAGCGACGAGGGCCGGTCCCGCAAGCGGCGGCGCTCCCGCTCCCCCCCCGCACGGCACACTCGCCCACGGCACCCACACTCCCACCGCGCCTCAACCACCCACTCGCGCCGCTCCCGCTCCCCCAGGTACCACCACGACCCCCAGGGACCCCGCTCCCGTCGCTCCCGCTCCCCCGGGCACCACCACGAGCGCCACCGCCGCCCCATGTCCCCCTCCCCCTCCCCCCACCGGCCACCCAGCCCCCGCCACCACCACTCCCGCTCCCCCCGACGCAGCCAGGCACGCCGCCGCCGCCCCACGTCCACCTCCCCCTCCCCCCACACGCCCCGCCGGGCTCCCCGTTCCCCCCGCCACCCGTACCCATCCACCACCCCCAGCCCCCGCCACCACCACTCCCGCTCCCCCGGACGCCACCGAGCGCGCCACCGCCGCCCCATGTCCACCTCCCCCTCCCGCTCCCCCCTCCGCCCGTACCCGTCCTCCACCCCCAGCCCCCGCCGCCGCCGCTCCCGCTCCCCCAGCCACCGCCACCCCCGCCACCACCGCAGGTCCACATCTTCCCCCCGCCGCTCCAGGACCCCAGGCACGGACCCCTCCCCCCCCCGGGCCCCCGCCCACCTCGCCTGGTGGTCTCCCTCCGCTCTGCAGGAGCTCCGCCGCTGGGTGAAATGGGCCGGGGGAGCGGGAAGACACAGAGGGGTGCACACGGTGCATACCTTCGAGGAGGTGCGCACCCGCACCCCCGCAAACCCCAATGAGACCGCCCCGGAGACCATCATGCCGCAAGCGGCATGGGAGGCCCTCCTCCGCGAAGCGGTCCAGGGCCTCCGCCCCCCCTACACCCCCCAAGCCCTCCGCCGGTGGCTCCAGGCCACCCGGCCCCAAGCCTGGGCCACCGGCGCCCCCTCCCCACCCCGCCCCTCCCACCACCACCACACCAGGAAGGGGCAGGACAAGGGCAAGGGAAGGGCAAGGGACACCAAGGACCACACAGGCAAGAGGGCACGGAAGGGCCCCAAGTGAGGGCAGGCACACGCAGGGACAGGGCGCCGGAAGCGACACCACATGGGGTCAGGACACCACCCAAGAACCAGGAAGGAACGGGAACGGGGACCAAGACACGGAGGAAAAGGGCACCACGACAGCCCCAGAGGACACGAGACCAAGGCACAGGCCCCCAGGGAGGGCAACCCCACGGACCGTCACGCGACCACACCATGGGCTATAAGGGCCGGGCTGCGCTACCGTCGCGGTTTGACGCAGAGTATTGCTACGGGGGCTTGATCTCGGCTGGTCCCACGTCCGTGAGGGCGTCCGTCACCAACCTGTTGCGTCCAGTGGAGGAATGGCACTGCGGCGGCGCACCGATCCCATCCATGATGAATATCGAGCATCGCAAGGGGAAACGAAACGCTGTGATCGATCGCGAAGGCTTTGGTGCTGCTGGACGGTGCCCCCCTTCAACGCCATCTCCGAGCGCCGTGCAGACTGGAAGTACCAAGAATACTACCGATGCCCCGGACCCCAGCAGTCCAGCACCGGAGATATGGACATCCCCCTGACCCTACAGTGTGAGCTCATCCCTGCCGGCGGCACCGACCCGGACCCTGCCAGCGCAGCCGAGCTGCAGTGAAAGCCATTCGCCACTCAAACAGCGTTCGGAAGCCACCTCCACCGTCCGACTCCTGATGTCTGTTTGTCTGCCTTGGAGAAGGAACGCTTTTCCTACACCCCGAGTACACCTGCCTGTCTGCGAGGCCCGGTGAAGATTGAGTCCATGGGTGAGAGTCAGTGTGCACGCCCCAAGGACACCGTGATCATTCAGCAGAATTTCCCGAAGACCTAACCGACCCACACAGGCCAGGCTGACCTCCACTGACCCACCGCGGCACCACGCGAGACCACGGCACACCACACCACAGCGCGCCACAGAGCAACGCACCACAGCACGACGCGACGCGACGCGGCACAGAGCGGCACAACACGACACAACTGACCCTAACCTGAGGGACTAACCGAAGCCAGCCACCGCACACCCGGGAAGGCGCCGCGCCACCACGCCACACACCGGCACCACAGGCCACACACGGGACCACAGAGCGCCAGGCGACAACGGTGACGGACCACCCAGAAGATTACAGCCGGCACCGCGGAGGGGTAAGGACACGAGCAACCCCAGCCCCCTAACCCAAAACCACAAGCAGCCGCCTGGCGCAGCCGCCCAGCCGGCAGAGCCAGGACCTAACCCAGCAAGAAGGGGCGCCGAGCCCACAGTGTACAGAGCCCACCCGACCCATGGGGCCGGAACAAGGCCACACAGAACCCAACTGCAACCAGCAGCCCGGAAGACAACACTGAATACAGGCCAGTGCGTGCACCAGCCCAGGGAAGGCAGAGGGAGGAACAGGCAAGCCCCCCCCGAAAAAAAAAAAAAAAAAAAAAAAAAAAAAAGGGAGGGGGGAAGGGGAAAAGGCACGAAAACAGCCCACAGCCGCCCAACCACCCGCCAACACCACCACAGGCGGCCAGGCCCCCCCCCCAGACGAGAAAAAAAAAAAAAAAAAAAAAGGGGGACCCCCGCAGAGGCACAGGCGAACCACCCACCCAAAACCGGCAACACCAAGCCAGTAACAGCGGACCACGGGGAAAAGGGACAGAAAAAAAAAAAAAAAAGAGAGCCACCAGCCCAGCCCGAAAGAAAGGGGATGGAGGGACAGGGACCACAAAACCCAGAAAAAAAAAAAAAAAAAAAAGAAAAGAAAAAACCAAAGCAAAAAAAAAAAAAAAAAAAAACACACCCCGACAACCCAGCCAAGACGGACTGGGCACAGGCGAGACCCGGGCCCGGCACACACGCCCACACCGCGCGCCGGAACCGGAAACGGCGGGGGGCAAGCGGGGCGCCCACGAAACCACACACGTCCCAAAAGCAGACCGAAACCGAAGCCCAACCACGAACACCACAAATAGCCGACACTAGGGGGACAACACCACAAAACGAGCCCAAAAACACCCACCCTAAACCCCAGCCAGGACAGACGGGGTTAACAAAACCCGCACCCAACCGCCAACCGGACCCAAACACAAACACCACACAACAGTAGGAAACCCAGTGCCCACAGCCCGGGCACTGAGGCAGCCCGTGCCATGCAGGTGACCCGGCCAAACGAGATCCGGAGCCCGGGGGTAAGGCTGCATCCTAAGGCCTGCGCTGCTTTGGGACTCGAGGCGGAGCGTGCGACACCCAAGCGCCTCAGAACCCTAGTACCAGGAACGTGCATGCACGCCTTGGGAACGGGATACGCCAGGAAGTCCGGTGAACCCCTAGGGTTCCGCCCAAAGGAGGGGACGTGCGCAAGCACGGGGGCACACCCTCCCGGCGAGACAAGCATGTCACGCTGGCGGCGATCAGCCCTCCCGGCGTAGCCCGGGGCCGCTTTGTTGGGGGCCAACAGTCAGGTCTAGCGGGAAGTAAGCCGCCTCCCCTCTTCACGCGCGAAGCCTCTTCCTGTTCGTCACAGGGGCGACGCCAGGGGGAACCATGGGGCGCCTCTCCACGACCGAGTGCACCTACCTACCTACCCTCATTCCAGTCCTCCACCAGCTTGAGGCTTCTTCGGTACTTGCGGATGTACCGATTCCACTCTCGGACCCTCAATTCCCCGCGCTCCAGCAGCAGCGGAATGGACCACAAATCCTCCAGCTTCTGTTTGGGTGCGTCCACTCGCTCCTCGTCCTCCAGCCACTGGAGGCAGGCTGTAATGGTACTGATCCTCTGTTATTGATTTGCGATATCCTGCAATGCTTTTTCAAAATCACTCAAATTTTTGAAATCCTTGCATCCTCTTAGAATCCCTCAGTGAACACAACAGAAGACTGTCCCAAAACGTAATGTCATCCCGTTCTCTGTATAACAAAAAAATTCACATATGCACTGCAAAATACCTGGATTAATTCTGATTGTCTATTTCATATCGCTGTGATCCCTGTTACGCATCTGCACGTACTCGCTACGCATGCGCGACCCATCGCGTTAGCGATCTTTACACCGTGTCCTATTACACTCCCTTCCCAAGCTATTTGCTGGGGTTTACCTCAGCAAATGGCTGACTAAGGAAAATAGACACTCAGATCTTTACACTAGTGTGGGGAGGGGGGGGGGGCGAGCTGCTGTAGACAGCCCAGAGCAGGGTGTCAAACAAAAAAAGTCAAACACACACCCCAAACAGAAATTTACTGTGGTGTGCTGCAGTGCAAGAGTGCACTGCAGCCCTACATGCTGGTTAGAGTGGGTGTGGGAGTAGCAATGTGGGTGGCCTAAGTTGCACAGGAACCCTACAATACTAACCTGCCTACAAACAGAAACTGCCTGCAGCAATGGCTAAGCAGGCAATGCAGCCCCAAAAGCCTCCTGAAAAAAAAAGAAGGGGCCTGTCAGAAAATCTTTAACAATTTTCTGCCTGCCTGAAAAGGTTAGAATATTGTACAAAAATGCATCCCTGCCTGCCCTGCAGCACACACAGCAAATGGAGTTTTGTGTTCCTTTATACTGCCAAATGTTGGAAAAAATGCAAACCTGTAAAAATGTACAGAAATCCAATTAACCTATACTGTTTTAAAATTCATCTTCAATTCACTACAATCGCTTGTCCCGCCCCGAGTTCAGGACACTCCGATGATCTTCTCTGGTCCTGCCCCGAATTCAAGACCCTGTGATATTCTCCACTTGCTGGCTGCAGAAGCAAAACAGAAACCCAAGACATGCACATAAAAACAACGAAAAGCGCAGAAAAAGCGATGCAACGCAACCGCTCGCGCAGCGACGACGACACAGCGTAGCAGAGCCACAAAAACACACCTGAAGTGCATTGCTGCTGTTCGCTCCGGTGCCGTCGCGCCTTCAGTGCGCCGTCTGTACCAAAACAGACAAACACGACTATCAAATAAAAAAATCGCAACAGTGTCACCACCACACAAACACAGTACTACACCTGTGTCGCCTCCTACGACCGTATTCCCATACGATCTTCTTTTACTGATCTCCTTCCTGACCTGCATGAGCGCACAGAGGTTAGAAAATACACACACACAAACGACAACTATGCCAATGCGCACGATGTATAAAAACGCAAACGAAAGCCTACGGAAACGCAGTCTGAAATATTTTTATCATTGTATCCTGTGGTCAAACGCGTAACTGTATTTGTAAAATCTATAACAAAAACCAATCAAGCTGGACTGCGCAAACCTACGCCAACGCTTTGCCACACCTGGCGCACGCACAAATGCACACACATACTTGCAAGAAAAAGCAAAACACCAACACAGACAAAATATTTTGAAATGTAAAAGAATTAAAGGTAGAAGTAAAAGTATACTGAAACACAAACAACAAAGAAAACTCACAATTCATGACACAACTGACATGAACACACACAGGGTCACAAAAGATATAATACAAAAGCGGGCATACATTCCCTGCTCACTGACCCACAGTAACTATATACCTCAGACCAGGCCCTGCGCATCTCGCACCACGGCCAGGGAGCGGGGCGAAACACACGCACCACTCCGAAAAGAAAATCACCCTGGAAAAACTAACCATTCACAGGGAGGGGTTTCCGGGGGAAGCATCGCGCAACCCCAAGGACTGGGCGCTTTGCACACCACACAAAAAAAAAATCGCCGCATCACGCAGCGCGGGCGGGGTGCCTCACACACCTCTAAGCGCATCACGCGCACACCCTAGGGTTTGGGGGTTTTGAGCCTCACGCTCCTTAGACAGTAGGGGGTTTACCGTACCTCTAATCGTCGCCCACGATGGGCAGCAGCCGCCGAAGGCAGGAAACAGAAAAATAGCACCCATCCTGAAATGTAGAAATAGAAACCCAGAAACCCCTACCAACTCACCATGGAAGGTCGCACCCCTAATAATTGAAAATCAAAAATGAAATAAGGGTCGTGTCTATGCCCAAAGGAGGCAGGAAGACAACCAATCCAAAAATACTTAAAAAAGAAAAGAAAGACAAAGAAAAGAGACAAAAAATCAACACCAAAAAGAAACACCAAGCAGGCGTGCAACAAACAACACACCGAAAATGTGTTTGTCGTTGCTCACCATACTCATGTGTCGTGCCGTTGCTGCCGCTCTTTGCGTCCACCTGCAAGGCAGGGCAGAAGGCAAAACGCAAAGTAGCAGTTCTAAAATACTAAGTCACGAAGCGAGGCGTAGCGCGTTGAAATTCGAAGACAACACGTTCACAACAAGAAAAAATATATACAACGCACTCGTAAATTTACCTACATTACTTCTCTGGTTGCTTCGACTTACGCACTGCACTGTTCACCGTTGTTCAGCGTCACCTTGACGCCGCATTGTGGCGCTCTCCTTGGCGCCAGTCTCTTTTAACGCCGTCAACAAAGTTTCCACACGATTCCGCAGGACGGCGTTCTCATCATCCCTGGCCGCCAAACGCCGCTCCAACAAAACTATCCTCGCGCTCTGCTCAGCGACCTTCGTTTCAGCGGCTTCGAAGCGTACTCGGTCATCCTGCTGACGCTGCTGCATACGCGCGGTAAGAATCCTTATTTTGCGATGAAGACCCTTGCAGGCCTTGTCAGCGCGCCTCCGCTCTGTACGCAGCTCCTCAGCGTGCTGGGCGCGCGCCGCCTCAAGTAATCGACTGATCATCTCCTTGGCGTCCGTCAAGCCCTCACACGTTGCCATGGACGCGGAACTGGGTAGATCGCTCTCACACAAGCCGTTGTCCCCATTGGATGACGGTCTCCTCGACGACGGCGCCCCTTGCACAGCAGACATACCAAAATTCTCCACGGCGATTTTTGAAATTTTCGAGAACGGGATTGTAATGGTACTGATCCTCTGTTATTGATTTGCGATATCCTGCAATGCTTTTTCAAAATCACTCAAATTGTTGAAATCCTTGCATCCTCTTAGAATCCCTCAGTGAACACAACAGAAGACTGTCCCAAAACGTAATGTCATCCCGTTCTCTGTATAACAAAAAAATTCACATATGCACTGCAAAATACCTGGATTAATTCTGATTGTCTATTTCATATCGCTGTGATCCCTGTTACGCATCTGCACGTACTCGCTACGCATGCGCGACCCATCGCGTTAGCGATCTTTACACCGTGTCCTATTACAAGGCCTGCTCCGTCTGGATCAATCCCTCGCGGATCTGATCCCTGAGCTCCTCCTTCAGGTCCTGCGCCAGCCTGTGTGGGAATGTCCGACATACCCACTGGTCCCTTGGCGCTCCCCTCATCTCGCCGACAACCTCCTCGGCGAAGTCCTCCCAATCCAGGATGAAGTCGTCCAGGTTGGAGGGGTTGCAATCGTAGTAGGGGATCTTGATTCCCCTGAGGTCGTGAATCCTGATGGCGTCTCCGACGTCCGCAGCCACCACTCCACCGAGACGGATACCACCTGTGGCCGGGGGGTGTGAGTACACTCCCCGTACATCCCTCTCCTCCATGGAGTGCGGTCCAGTTGGGCCTGAACCCATGGGGTTTGGAATGCGGGAAGGACTTGCTCCACCGGCTGTCCATATCCCCGTAGCGGGGTCCTTCCCCCACGGTTTCCGCCTGGATGACCTCGACCATGTCCGTCGGCGCTTCCCATGGTTCGCCCCTGCATGGTCTGGCTCTGGATCTCCTCTCCCGCATAAACTGCATGGGCAGTCGTAGTGGTCGGTAGATCCTGGGCGGCATGGGACATCTGTACCGTCAGGCGCCTCGGGTGCGTGGTTACGTGCCCTTCCCGCATGGACCCAGCCGGTGCGGTGTGTTCCCCGAGCATTGTGGATTCGCTGAACATGGGAACAAATGGCAGCGCACCCGGGTCAACACGCGAAGGCGCGTAGGGTGCCTCTGCAGGGCCGCCCATGGGTTTCTCCATGGCGCTCCTGAGGGTCTTAACCCGCTCCACCAGCTCTGCCGTTGCTGGCTTTGCCGGGAGCTCCGGACCCGAGGCGAGGGGCTGTAGCTCCTCTAGCCTTTTCAGGCGTCCCGACATGTCCTCCACTAGGTGGAGGAGGCTGTCCACCACTCGCTGCTGCTTCTGCAGGGCAGGCTCCAGATTCTCCCGGTACCGGTCCCTTTCCGCTCGCAGCTCCGCCATGTCTCTCTCCGCGGCCGACTGGTCATCCAGGATCCCGGCGACGTCCTCCTCTAGGCCGTCCTTCGCGTTGTCCAGGCGGTCGAGGCGATGCACGATGGCGTCCATCCCCATCTTTGGGTACTTGCCGATGAGGAAGGACACGTGCTCGCAGTGGCACTCAAAGTGCTTTCCACCTGATCCGGCGCATCCCGCGGTTCTCGGCGCCTCGGAATCCTCCGCCATGGGTGTGTCGCCCATGCTATCCCGCGTTGGCTCCGTGTGCCGGGCCACAGGCGCCGTCCTGGCTCTGGCGGGCCTCTCCAACGCCTCCGCGTCATGCTCCGGGCTGGGTTCTGGGGCCGTGTTCGCCCTTGTTGGCGGTCTGGCCGTCTCCTCCGACTCCGAAGGTTGCTCATAGGCTGTCCGATAGCCCTCGGAGTGCCCCTCGGAGTCCCACAGCCTGACCGGGCTGGGGTCCGTATCCATAGCCCCAGCGTCCCCTGCCGCGGGCTTGGGTGACCCGCGCTTCCGGTAGCGCCGGGCCCGTCCTCCACTGCTGCCTGAATGGCATGTCTTCTCAGAGTCCTCCGCGGCGGAGCGGAGGTTGCATGCCTTTTGGCAGCGACGCTCACACATGGAGACCAGGTCCTCCATGTCAAGTCCTCCTCTTCCCGAACGTCGTATTTCTCTTCGGGCTTCAACTTCCGGAGTTCGCCATGCTCCTGAGCGTCTCGGCTCTTCTCTGGCTCCAATCTCCAGCGTGGTCTCCACCGAGTCCACAATACGCACAGGGGCGTAATTGGGCAGGGCTCATAGGGGCCCAGGTCCCCGGGTCGGCGGTAGGTAGGGGCAGCAGGTACGCCTCTGCTACCATAAAGAAGGTCCCTACCAGGACCGGCCCCCGCTGTGCCCCTTCCGCCTGTCACCACTGCTGACTTGCTCCTGATCAGCGATTGCATTCCTTAAATTCCAGGGTCCAAAATCCAAAAATATAGAAAATACAATCCTCCTTCAACCCTGAACAGCAATCAGATCCCACAAATACAGCAATAGCCCAAACCACAATCCAATCAACACTGCGGGCTTCCGTTCAGCACACCGGTCGTCTCACGGTGGCGGGCATATACAAGAATTGCACCAAAGAGGAAAGCCCTGAAATTGGCATATCAACACAAATAAAGCAAAGTTGGGGAAAGAGGTAAACATACGCAGACTCAGCCAGAGACCCCTCATTCCCTGGACTCATGACCTTCCCCTGACTCACCAACATGATGCCCTGAACCCAGTCAAATAAGATGGCTAAATGCCATGTGTCAAAAGTCACTACACAAACCCCAAAAATATGTTCACTCTCAAGCCTATAAATCCTAGCCCAATAGGGGAGGTGGCGTGCCATGGCCTAGAGTGGCCCTCAGGACCATGCCCTACCCTGACATAACCTTGGTTGGACTTGGAGTCGAATGGGCTTGGAGACCTCCCAAATGAAGATGACCTCACAACATGGCAAAATCAGGCAAATCATACCATTATGCCCAAAAGTCAATTATATACTCAAAAATGCATACGGCAAATATCCAAATGCTCCATGCATGTGTCAAACCGGAAAGTAGTATACAAGGGTGATATAGACCAAAGGTCCATGCCCAAGAATATTCCATCAATGGCTCCGAAACCCCTCCAGTTATGTACATGACATGCTTCACAAGTCAGCTCATGATTTTGAGACCTAATTTTGTGAGGCCTCGTGTGCCAAGCCAAAGTGACCACGTGATCCGGCATATGGTGAGGTACAACACCGAAGCATATGCCAACATATAAGCAACATACCATAGTTCACGGATCTCTAGGCACTTTACTGTTAGCCGACCAGTTGAGCACATAAAACAGAGAAATGAGCATAAAATGAGGTCAAAAACATGCAAATAATGCCTAATTCAAGATAATTACAATAGTATATAACTTCCCTCACCCATGGTATCAACATATGATTCAAAACGCAATTGCTTGGGACTATTTGCAAACAATCCGCCCACTTGGATCCCCACATGGTCGCATAGGGACACCTTCAAACCTCCACCCAACATGCGGCAAGATAATGGGAAACTTGGTAGTGGCGCTTGTGGGTCGCTCTGTAAGCCCTCCCACATGCACTATATGAGCGGTAGACTTAGTCTAGCGCTATGGAGTTCACCATTGGGACATGGGCGAAGCCCTTGCCACATACGACTCAATATATCTTCCTACCAACGGAGATATATAACATGGGCGTGAGCATATCGAAGCACATACGATGCATATAACACATACCCTCAAAAAGTGGCTCCCACCATGATATACCATGCCCCTCCATGGTCATAACTTCACGTTAAAAATACGTAGGAACCCAAGAAAAGTTTCTATGCAACACCAACACTCATGCGGTACACTCGAAAGTCGCAATAAAACATTCGGTTGCATCGCCCAAGAGTTGTAAACCACTTTCCACCCTCTTGGCCATTATCCCTTGCTACACCAGCATGTGTACACACCAAAGGCGTTTGATGCTTCGTAAATTAAGTTGAGACCAAGGCGGTTCCAACCCAATTCTCGCAATTGGTATTCCTCGCGATGAGCCGGAGATATGATTCTTCAAAGTGGTCTGACGAATCACTTTTGTTTCGACTATATCTCCAAGAAAAATGAAGGGCACAACAAAAGGAAAGTTGATTCGTGATCGGGGAAAAATGTATGACCACTCGAGATTCATCATATCGAGTGCAGCGATGTCGAAGTCGAAAATCCGATTCTGAAAGTCTGAAAAAATCGGATTAATTTTGCGAGTGTATAATATGAAAATTGCGGAGGCAACGAACCCTTTACTGATGAAATCTGACCCTTCATCGGGGTTTCCTCCAAAATATCTGTAAATAACAGTTAACCAATTGGTTACCGCAAAATCGCGAGCCAACTGACAGTCGCCGATACATTGACAATCAGAACGGAAGGCTGAAAAATTACGGAAACTTTATGATAAAAAAACCCTGTTGATTCCTGATATTCTGATATATAAATCTCCGCTGGCGGCGCCTCGGTACTGAATATGGCCGCTCATAGCCGGAATGGCCAAACCTTTCACACTATCACATCGGGTTAGGCCAGGTGGATGGGAGGATATGATATCAGCCAATGGCGGCTTGCCAGCACATAGATACACACCCCAAGTGACCCAAAGATGGCCACGGGGGTCCGAACCGGCTTCAGTGGTTCCACACTACGTGGACTGATGACCAACTGCGGAAGACCCTCCAGCCTATCGTGGACAAGTGCCCGTGTAGGTCCTGCAAACCTGGGGATATCAGGGACAGGGGTCTCTACTCGACCCTGCCCATCCCTCACTGTGCTAACAGTGTCCCCTACGTGGACTACACGGAGATGCCGAGGTTTCGGGGCTATGATTTTGCCCTCGTGGTAACCTGTGGGTTGACCAGGTTTACCAGGGTGTTCCCATGTACCAAGCACATTACCGGGGAGGAGACTATCAAGATACTCCTGGATTAGTGGTTTTGTGTCTATGGGGCGCCCAAGGAGATCAACTCCGATGAGGACGTACGAGTACGCTCCGATACCGGCTGGTACAAGAGGGTCCTGAGATCCCTCAATGCCCAGGTGTCTACGGGAATCCCCTACTCTCACACGAGCAACCCCCTATGTGAACGACAGATTCGTGTCCTCAAGGAGAATGCAAGGATATGGTGCAAAACTGAACGCACCAGAGACTGGGTGAGACTACTCCCCGTCATATCCTTGATGATGAACTCCCAAGAGATTTCAGCGACTGGCTACTCGCCCAATGAGGTATTCCTAGGGCGCCCGGCGTGGTTCCTACACGCTCCCTATCCCGAGGACACCCATTCTTCTGTGGGTGAGTGGGTCCAAGAGCAACAAGCGAAGGTGGACAAGGGCAAGGCAATGCTCCAGAGAGTCAGGGAGCGTCAGTGGAACAAGAAGAACAAGCACCGAGTGCCGGCTTCCTACCAAGAGGGAGACTGGGTGCTGGTGCACCACAGTCGACTACCCGCCTGGCCACGCTCTACCAGCGATGACCCCTACTTCGGGCCCTACAAGATTCTATCAGTGGATGGACACCGTATCACCGTGCGGTGTTCTCCCCGTCTAGGGGGGACCCTGGTGTGCGCTGCTCAACACCTGAAGCGCTACTATGATCCTGAAGACCTATGTGGGGAGGAGTGGGAGCTAAACGACAAGGAGATCGCCGCCCTAGACCTACAGGGGGCTGCCAGCCCTATGGAAGTTGAAGGGGACCTCCCCGACATGAACGCCGAGGTGATGGCTAAGGAGGGCTTCTACCTCGTGAAGTCTGTCCTACGCCACCGCTATCGCCAGGGTTGGCGCTTCCTCACCCTCTGGGAAGGGTTTGGAGTCGAAGAGGCAACCTGGGAGCCCTTCTCTGCGTTTGTACTACCTGAGGGACGCCTAAACTCAGTTCTGGTAGACTACTTGTCCCAGAACAACCTTGGTGAGTTGCTGAGGCTCGCCGAGACGCTTGCCTCCAAGACTAAAGCTAGGGACTGAACCTTACCCTTACCAGCCTAAGCGTATGTGTGACTGTGCTATTCCTAAGTCCCTGAGAGCAAGCCGCAGAAATGGTGTCCTAATTTTACCGGAGTCTGCACGCTTGCTAAACCTGGAGGATGTCTTACCGGTGCCACGGGGTACGCCCCGGGTCTCTCCTCCCCTAAGCGCCCAGTTTCTGTGCTGGCGCAAAACCTTGGGGGAATACCCAGCATACTAATCCAGGTATTGTTTTCCCTACCTATCTGCCTACTACAGGGGAGGGGTAGCCAAAAGCTATGAAGGCTTGAAAACGGCCATTTGCTATGATCGCCAAAATTTAGCCTAACCACTGCCGATGCCCACCAACCCCGCTAAAATTGCAGGAAACGGGTGGGACAGTGCCTTGGGTTGGGAATCGACCCGAAATAGGCACGAGGAATTCGTCGCCTTGGGCAGGAAATGGCCCTAAATTCAGGCGCGAGGAATTCGTTGCCTTGGGTTTGACCCTAAATATTTTTTTTTGAATTTATTGAATTATTATGTTTCCATGCCCATGGAGAAAAAGGGCCAATATGTGCGCCTCAGCGCCATCAGTCAGGTCGGAAGGACCTGCAGCGCCCCTGGTTTGGTCACCAGAGGCTAAAGGGAGTGCCAGGGACCAGTATGGTCGCCTGGGGGGCAATTGCCCTATGAATATATCAGGAAATAAGAAAAAAAAGGGGGGGGGGGATCTACATGGGAGTGGCATGTAGATTCCTTACGAAGCCCCCCCCCCCCCACTGTCCTGCTGAATCAGTTTTGAAACCAGGGCAGTGCAGGGGTCAGAGCGCCTCCTTGGCCTTGCCTTCCTTTGGATATAGGCAAGGCTTCTAAGGAGGGGGGTGAAGCGGTATGGGGTGCCTCACCCATACCCGCTGCCCAGCCTGTGGCGCTCTTCGCCAGGCTGGCTCAGGAATTTTCCTCGGCTGATTACGGCATCTCGATTTCTCTGGGATTTCTGTAAAATACCCCAGAAATCGTCTTTTTTCGTCATTTTTGGGCTGGCGACGACAGTCGTCGCCTGCTCGACGCAGCCCCAGATCGAAGTTTATTTGCCCGATTTCTGGGGATTTTAATCAATTTTATTATTGATTTATCGTTTTTAGAAATAAAGGAATATAACGTGACCTTTTTCGCGGCGTTCCGCGAAGGTCAATTTTTGCGAAAACATTCACGTTCACGATTTTTTTAAAAAATCCTGAGGCGATCCCAGGAATCAGCCAGACGACCATGGTGTGGCCCAACAGTGGGCCTTTTCATATATAGTTTGAATTGGGACAGAAACGCGTCGTGTCGGCTACGCGACGCGTTGGGGGGAGACACGCGAAATGAGTGTTTTTGGCTCAAAAATCACTATATTTCACTGTTTTTCGCCCAAAAACCACTGTTTGGCCCAGTTTGGGCAGGATCTCAGTGGAGATCCTGATGGCGACGACTCGTAGCCGTCAGATTTTCTGATGGCGGCGACGCCGCCGCCTTCATTTCGTCCACTTTTCTATACTATTTTATAGTATAAAAGTGTTACATATACATATTACTTGTCTACATGTTTTCTTTGTCTACATATACCTTCATCTCTTGCCTACGACGCCAGATTGTGTCATGGCTGAGGCAAGGATCACAGAATTTCTTGGAGAAACCCAAATTCGAGAGGAAGTCTTGGATTTCATGGGATTGGGGTCGTGCATGCCAAGGGAAGCTGCCTTCTTGCCCTCCCCCCAACCTCTTCAATACACGCACTACAGGTCCTACACACTCTGCAGTGGCACCATCCTGGTGGGCGAGCACCTCTGCAACTGGCTCAAGCCCCCACTGAGGACTACCACTCCTACACGCACGCTCTACTGGGTGGCGCTGAAGGAGAAGTCACGAGCCCTAGCGGCTCGCCTGTGAAATGGCAAGCGAACACAGAGCTACTAAGCCTCTGTGGGGTAGCAGGGACGCCACAACGCGTTTCCCTGCTAGGGCTTGGAGGGAAGGAGTGCTCTTGGGGCGTGCACAGGGCGTATGTCGATGGAGTCGGACTCCCTGCCCCGCCACAGGCAGAGGCGGAGTGATTTGTTTGTGTGATCAGCGCCCTTGTTTGGCAGGGCAGGAGAAAAGGGATCGCTGCTGCACCAATCACCCTGACCTTCCCACCGGTAAAGCAAAGGCAGATGACTGAGGTTTGCGGCTGAGGAACCAAGACTACCTCCACGTATTATACGCTTCTCAGGTAGCCCTATAATACGCTGTCCTCAAACCACAGTACAAGCAAGCAAGCTTAAGGAACTCCAGCCGTTCTCTTATAGAACTTGGGGTGGAGCCCTTGGGTAACCTAAACAAGGGTTGCACCGAGCGCACCACGTGTGGCCTACCCTTTAATGCGTGTGTGAATGCCCGAGCATGCACGAGTTTTTCAGCCTGTCAACAACCTTGTTCAATCCTTCCTTTTTCCTAACAATCTTACCCACAATCACGAACTCCACCAGGGGCTGGTCCCACCTGGGCTTTCCTACCTTACCAACAGCTGGAGAGTGAAGCAAGGTAAGGGAAAAGCGAGACACAAGCGAGAAACGACGCTATGCATATGTGTGTATGTCTAATCACCCTGAACTTACCTCTAATCATCTGCAATCTTCTAATCTATCCCTCTATCGTTTGTTAGCGCTCCTACAAGGCACCTTCACGGAGACACGAGACGAGCAATGTGCATGCTGCATACGAGACGAGCACACCTGTGGTTTATACCTGATTCATTGAAGTCCTTCTGTTGATTTTCGAATTCTTGAATCTTGAATTCTTTCTGTCAGTGTGGGTGGAATCTTTATGTTTGTTTATTTATGTGTGTTTCGTCATTTTCGTCATTATGCGTAACATACGTTTATAATCTTATTAATTCTTTGTTTTCCGGCGCTTCGCTAAGACCCGCGCCTGCGCGCCGTCTTTTTCTGCGTGGGAATTTCTTGATTTAAAAAATCAGGAGATGACCACAAATTTTAGAAAAATGTGCATCTGATGCACAATTGGATTCTGTTCAGGTATGTGCTTTCAGAAAAATTCTAGGAAGTCATTTGACGGATTTAGGTGTTGTCGCTTCGCGTTTGCGTGGATTCGTCCCTCATCCTCCCATTCCTCTGTTGTACAGATATCCTCGCAAAGCTTCGCTGAGTAGGCCGCTGTTCGGGCCGAAAAGCAGCAGCAGGAGACTGAACCAGAACCAAGACCCCTCCAAGGGGCAATTCTAATTTAATCGTCGCCCCCTCGCCCCAGTACCAGGACAGGTGTCTCCATCAGGTTCCATGAGACTTAGATCGAGCGTCTTATGAGCGTCTGGCGTTGGGTTGTGTTACGCTGCAGCTTGGAGGGAGGGATGCATATCCCTATGGTCTTTGCATGCCCTACGCTAACTCCACTAAGCCACAGGAACCCCTGCAGCGCCAAGAGCGCAGAGTTTTCTGTTGGAAATTGTCGTGAACAGTGCAGCAAGAGTTGTTGGCCATGGTAAAGCGCTCTATTCCGGTGTTAGGGAAGCTACGGGTATTTTACAGTAGGTGTGGAAACCAAGGTAAGGCCAAGAAAAAAATCCATTTTTCCTGAAACTGCGACAGTGGTGGCCACCACAGCACAAGGGGGGAGTAAGAAAAAGTGCTTTTCCAATGCTTTAGGGTATACTTTAGTTGTATGAAAGGTGCTCTAAGCACTCCTGCATTTTTATCTTAGTATTGGCCTAACCAAAATGGGTGATAACACATTTTGACCTATAGAACCAAACACTAAATCAGGATGTGGTGTGGACCCCTTAAACCCCAAGCTATATGCACTAAAACATCTTTTCCTGGGTGACTGAGGCACTGATATACTGAAGGCAGAGCCTATGAATTTATCTATGTTTTCTCATGAATTCTTAGCTATCCTAGTGGAAATGCACCCTAGGGGGCTGGGGCACCTCTTTTTGAGAGGTCCTGGGTTCAATACCCAGTCAGCCTAGCTAGGTACGAATATCCCATGTGACATGGCAGTGACCTCCGCGCCACAAGCCATGCCAGCTCAGCACCTATGGGACCCAAAGCCAAAGAGTGCACATCTCTAGATGGCACTATAGAAGAGAGTGAGCCCTAGGGGCAGTTTTCCAATCAGTTTTTCTCACACATGTAAAATATTTCACCCTGAGTTGCATTGAATGTAAATTGCTGCGGTCTATTGTTGATAGTTGTCTTTATCTAACTCTTTGTGACTGCAGCCCTTCATGCTTTGATCCTGTTTATCTTCTACTTGCTTATCTCTGGTTTGGGTTATCCTGGATTGGTTGTATTTCAACAATAAAACATTTTCCTCATCAAAAACAAGCAGCAGAAACCCTACACCAGCAGCAAGCAGCAGGAGAGGCACATCAAAAACACAGTGCTGAAAACACTATAAAACTTTCTCCTGTGCGGTGCACTCTGCATTATCTTCGTCAGTCGTTGCTGACCCAGATTCTCTCCTGGATAGTGTATTGCATTTAATTTTCCATGGGGACGCCTTGGAACGAGTCACGGTGCGGACCCCAGAGAATGAGGTTCCTCAGGTGGCACGACTATCGTCGGGGGTTTCTAGCCCTCTGCCGTTTTATTATCAGAGTCCATTTGTGTTTGCTTGAAATCTGCTGATGCGTCATTTTGTTTGTATGTCATTTCAGATTGGAATTCTGTAGTCCAATTTGCTCTGGAGTTCTGGGATTATTTGGAGGCACCTTCCGTTGCAACAGACTACGATGTCCAACACGTCGGCACGTGCCTCTCAATCTGCAGGTTCCTGTTGCTGTAATTCTGACTGTGACTGCGTGCAGGGTTGTGTGGAATTGGGACTGCGCGGTGCGTGGTCCATTCCCATGCATCTTCAATTGGTTTCGCCAGCACATGAGTGCTGTGAAGACACTGGAGCCCGGTGTCCCTGTAACATGACATGTCGTCCGCCGCCGTCGGTGGCAAATTCTGCTCTTCCCTATCTTCCGGCGCCTGAGTTTGTCCAACGCTCTATGTTGCATGCTCAGAGCGGCTCTGAGGAGTCGGATGGCATTTCTGATTTGGAGTCCGAATCAGGTTCTGAGAATATCGGTACTGCGCCAGCCGGTATTGGCGACCCCCACTAGATTCCTTCGCTGCCGGTTGGGGTTATTCTCAGTCTCATGGGGGCTGTTGGAAGGCTGCCCTGGATCATCCTGATTTTGATTTGCCTGTCACAGTTGGTCCTGCATTACCCGAGCATCCCGACCCTTTGCTCTCAAAGGTTTGAGGTTTTAGGTTTGATTTTGCGGGTACTACACACCATTCGGCCCCGGGGGGCCACGTGGTCGGGCCAGGTGATATCCTCCCCACCGGGACCTAGTGGGGGGCCCTTCATGACACACCTCCTGCCTGGTGGCGGAGTCCCCCGGACTCACGGGGCTCGGAGCCCTGTCCCTCCCCGGCTTCCCCATTTCGCCACTCCCCGGTCAGTGCATCACTTAGCAGCCGTAGCTGCAGGCGCTTACCAACCGCGTCGCCCCCGTGATGCGTGGTCGCCCGGGGCGCCGGCAGCGCCGGGCCAGTGCTACTGGCTTGTCGCCAGTGGGCTGGCGCGTAGTCTGCCTAGCCTTGGGGCTGGTGCGTGGCGCGGTGCGCCACTACCACCCAAAGCTACCCCCACCTCACAGAGGAGGACATGCCTGGCATCCAGCGATGCTTCTTCCGGACCCTCGACTACCTCCAGCAAACACAACCGCACGTCCTGGAGCAGATATGGCCACCCCCCGGGTAACCCACGTGCCCGCACAGCCGAGACAACGCCACCATACCAGCACCAGCACGCACGGATCACCAGGGAAAACGCGCGCACACGCCCGATGCCCGAACCCGCACCCTCGTTCTTGCTACTTGCAGGACCCAGCATCATACGCCCGCCACCGAAGCCCAGGACCCTCCGCCGTCTCCCACAGCCCTCTCCTCCGCCTCCGACTCCACAACCTCCACCACCACGACCACCTCATCCACCGCCACCACCACGTCCTCATCCAGCACTCCACCCCCCAGGCCGCGGGGGACACCTCCCAAACGGGCCCCAAAACCCGTCCCCACCGCGAGCAACCCCGCCGCCGCCAAGGCCCACGCCCCGACGAGGCCCACACCCGCTACCCAGCCGAAACCCAAGACCGCCGCCAAACAGCCACCCAAACCCGTCAGCGCGCCACGACCGCAACCCGCAGCCAAGCCCAAACCCAAGTCCAAACCCGGCGCCACGACAGCAGCGCGAACCCGGCCCCCCGAGGACGTCCTCTATGACATTCGGCCCCAGCCGTCCCAGGCCCGAAGGCAGCAGCGTGCAGCGCGGCGCCCCCCCGCCGTCACCGACGCCACCGCCACCACCTTCATGTCGGAGCGCGCCGCGGCCGAAGCACGACGC
Organism: Eutreptiella sp. 'Long Island Sound 2002'; assembly: GCA_964036045.1. Classification (NCBI taxonomy): domain Eukaryota; phylum Euglenozoa; class Euglenophyceae; order Eutreptiales; family Eutreptiaceae; genus Eutreptiella; species Eutreptiella sp. 'Long Island Sound 2002'. The sequence goes on from OZ038388.1 coordinate 9,808,494, forward strand.
GCCTCGTCCCGCCACCTATCAAAGCCCGCACCCAAGGCCCACGGACCGCCCCCGACCAGGCCAGAACGACGCCAGGGTCCGCCAGCAGCGCCCCTGCCCCCCTACCAACTCTCGATGACAGCCCACATACAGCGCATGCCCCACTACCGCCGCCGCCGCGAGTCCCCGCCCAACCCCGAGGCGGAAGACCTATGGAACCAAACACCCAATCAGGATATGGAGTGGACCCCTTAATCCCCTTTCAAAGTGAGGCAAATCATCTTTTCCTGAGTTGACTGAGAACTGACATATCCAAGGCAGAGCCTATGAATTTATCTATGTTTTTCCATGAATACTTAGCTGTCCTGGTGGTATGCACCCTAGGGGGCTGGGCACCTCTTTTTGAGAGGTCCTGGGTTCAATTCCTGGTCAGCCTAGCTAAGTAGGAAGATCCCATGTGACATGGCAGTGACCTCATCGCCACATGCCCTGCCACCTCAGCACATATGGGACCCAAAACAAAGAGTGCACATCTCCTGAGATGGCACTATGGAGATAGAGTGACCATGGGGCAGTTTTCCAACTCTTTTCCAAAACATTTCAGCTATCTTTGTGAATATGCATTCCGATGTGACCTGAGTTGCAGTTTCGGTGACTATCCTTTCATCTTTCACTGTTTACACTGCAGCCCTTCATGCTTTGATGCTGATTCTCTTCTCCTTGCACCCCTCTGGCTTGGGTTATCCTGGATTGACTCTATTTCAGCAAACAAAAGGTTTTCATCTCCAAAAACAAGCAGCAGGAAACCCTACACCAGCAGCAAGCAGCAGGAGAGACAAAAACACAGTGTTGAAACCACTAGAAACTTTTCTGGTAGCAGAGGCAGTCTGTCTCTGCGCACCGGCAGCAACCCCGCGCCGTACATCCAATGCGCCGAGTACAGGCACATATAAGCAGAAGGGCGAACGAAGATGGATACAAGGAAGGAGGACGCCGACGTGAAGACAGCGCCTGAGGCACCGGCAAGGGGAGCACCTTGCGCTGTACCTTCGGAGCCCTTACATGGGCCAGTGGAAGCGGCTGAGGACTCGCTGGATGGACTCCAGACCGCCTTCGGGGCCCTGTCAGTCGAAGAGGTGGTCTCTCAGCCTGTGAAGAGGAAGAGAGAGAGGGCGAGAAGGATGCTGGAGACGAAGCAGACGAAGGAGAGGAACAAGGGCAAGACCTGATGAATGACCCTACCTTCGAAGGCGCACCAAGCGCTTCTGGCCTCCACGCATCACCCTCTCCTATGACCACCACACTCCCAGCCGCCGCAACATCCACTCCCATAACCAACCCGCCTATGGCAGAGGGCACGGGCTTTACTGGCATGCCTCCCTACCCCGCCTATGGTATGGGCCCACCTACCACTGCGCTCCCTGAGGCAACTACTGCCAGTGAGACGTTGGCTTCCAGCTCTGCGCCGCGGTGGTATGCGGCTGAATATCCCCATCCACTACCCGCTACTGGAACCTATGTGGATGTTCCTGGGTATGCACCTGGCTATGCAACCTTGAGTGGGTTGAGGAGAGGACCTGAGTCTCTTGGTGGCAGGAGTAGAGGATCGGGGAGATCCTCCAACAGGTCCCTGACGCGGCCGGAGATCAACGAGGTGCTCCGAGGAGCCACTTCTAAAATCGTGGGCGATTTCACTCAAGAGATCCGAGAGAAACTGGAGCCCCTGATGATCCCGCCCCAAGCGTCACCTACCACGGTGGGAATGTCACCCCACCGAGTACAGGCCAACCACCTGGCGGCAGGGTTGACAAACACCCTGGGGAGCCTGAGGAGCCGACCGATGCCGACTCCTGCACCTATACCGAGAAGTCCTTTCGTACCGAGAACGGCCCAGCAGCCCTACAGCCACGTGACGAAATCTACGAGGGCCGAGCTGGACTGGCTGGGGCTGACAGCCTTAAGGGCAATGGTGGACGTGGAGCCTTATGGCTCTAGTGATCTAGGCGGAGACCCCTCCGATGATGAGCCGCCGTCGATGACTTCAACTTCGCCCTCGGAGGACGATGACCCCGAGGACCCCGAGGACCCAAAGGGGAAGAAGAAGAAGAAGAAGAAGAAGAAGACCCGACGCCCTGAGGGACGCAGGTCTCAGGAGGCGAAGGCTATTGCCACCTCCAACATCGTGGTGAACCTGCCTGAGTTCACAGGCAAGGACCTCAGCGAGGTCGCTGAGAATTTTGGCCGGTTTCTCCGATTGACCGGCCAAACCCACGCTAGTGGGCGAGTCAAGTGCGATCTGCTCCTGCAGTGCTGCAAGACCAAGTACCTGGAGAAGCAGGTCAGGCAGATCGTGACTAACTCCGCCACCTTTGCCCATGTGTTGGTTGCCCTGCAGAGGCAGTACCCGACCTACGAAACCGACCTCTCCATCAGGGCCGAGATCCAGAACCCGCCCGTGCTGCCCAACAACCCCAAACCTGGCAGGGTCTCTGAGCTGTTGGCTGACCTGGATCACTGGGCTGGACGACTGACGCCCGGTTCCTACAGCAGCGACAACCTGCTGTTCTGGTTGTTGGCCAAGCTCCCTCGAGAGCTATGGGACGAGTGCCGTTCGACGGCGGAGCGCAAGGCTAGATCCCACCGCTACAAGGATCTATGCGTGCTACTCCTGGAGCTGGCGCTGGAGAAGGAGAGCGACCAGCACTTGAACAACTACCGTCCTGGTGGTGGAGGTTCTGGAGGCCATGGCAAAGGGTACCAAGGGTCCCGACCTGGGCAGGGGACTACCCCCAAACACGCCCACGCCCGTATCATGGAAAACGTGAAGGAGCTATTCTGGTGTGATGCCAGAGACGAGCAGGGCCACCTGCAGCACGCCCCTGACTGCGAGCAGCGAGACTGCTTCGTAGTCCAGGGGAAGCAGCAGGAGAAGTACACCGGCGCCAAAGCGAAGCTGCCGGATCATTACAGGTGCACCATCACATGTGCATTCTGCGGGAAGCGGAAGCACTACGAGGATGAGTGCTACCATAAGCAACGCCTATCGGCGAAGCTTAAGGGTGAAGATCCTGGCAAAGGCTCAGGCAAAGGTGGAGGCAAAGGCAAAGGCAACGACTCCGGCAAGGGCAAGTCGAAAGGACGTGGTCAAGGGCAAGACAAGGGTCAAGGTGGACGAGGAGGAGGCGCTAACCGCCAGCCCGACAACAAGAACGAGGACAAGAACGGAGGCAACCCCAACCCTAATCCAGGGGGGAACTCCGAGCCCTCTGGAGGGCAGTCTGGTCCAACCTCACGCTCACAAACGCAGGCCCAGCAAGAACAAGGAGCCAAGCGTGAGCATGAAGGTGGTGATGACGGCAACGCTAAGAAGAGGAGCCGTTTCATGAGGATGGCTCGCAAATTGCGGAACAAGGGGTTCGAGGTGACCTGTCCCGCGGAGTTCCGACGGGGACGCTCTAGTGGCACCCAAGACCTGGTGTTTTGGGTACGTATCCGACTAGGGGGACGCGAATCCCTGGGGGTATTGGACACTGGCGCCACCATATCTATAGTGGCCAAGAAAATTTTACCTTGTGGGAGCCTGAAGAAAACCATGACCACCGCTGCTATACGCATGGGGGATGGACATGTGGTGCACAGCTGCGGGGACTGTGAAGTGGAGGTGCCTATGGGCTCCCGGACTATCGCCCATCGGTTCTATGTGATGGACACTGAGGCCTTCGACTTTGTACTGGGGACTGACTTCTTCGTACAGCACTCCCAGATACAATCCCTGACGCTGCAAGCGCCCTACCTCCTCTACGTGGACCACGGCAGTGGCAGAGAGTCTGTGCCACTGGAGCATTCGGAACATACCTCGAGTTACCTGAGACTATCGAAGGAGGAGCCCTCGAACATGATGGCGGCCTCCAAAACTGAGGACTATCAACTATTGGGGGAAGTCCTAGACCAATGTCTGAATGAGTTGGGTTACTCTCGAGAAGACCTGAGTGTGGAGTTGTTCGCCAGCGACAAGCAGCATGTACTGGACCTTTACTGCAGCAAGGGGAAGAGCTGCAGCTACAAATTTTACTGGCGCTCTTTCGGGATGGCCTACGGGAACCCCAGGTTCAGTGAACTGGGGAAGGTGCTGACCAAGGTGGCCTTGGAACGTTCCCGTATGGTCCTGTGTTCCCCCGATTGGGGAGCCCATGGGGGCAACGAATACTGGCGAAACCTCCTGGACAGGCTGACTATCAGCTCTGTTCGGTTACCTGATGAGGCAATCTACGTGCCTCTGGGGCGTAAGACGCCTATTGGGAAGCCCGGATGGGGGAGTATGCTCAGCGTGGTGGACGGAGGTCCTACCTCCATTCCCTGGGAGGATCTGGACCCGACTCTGGTCCAGGCTATACAACGAGAAAGCGATGGACTCGCCTTGGGTGACTTGAAGGTGTCAGAAGAATCGCCTACGACCTCCAGATGCTGTTGAGACTACACCCGGAGGAGAGGAGTACGTCGTGACTGACACCAACGCCCCCAACTCTCCCTGTCATGTACCTGTCCCTGATGGAGTCTCTGAGTGTGGACTATCTGAGCTACCTAGCTCTATCCACTCAGAAGACGAAACTGAGCACGACGCCTTCTTCGTGCCGACCTGTGTGGAGAAAGTGGAGAACGCCGAGTACGTCGCCCCACTGAAACCCCTACTCTCCATGAGGGTGGAAGACCCCGTGGACGAGGAGCTGGACCCTCGATCCAGGCTAAGGGAGTATGTGGATTCCAAGAGGAAGTTGGTGGCGAAAAAGCTATGCTACGCGAAGGCTACCCGCAGCTCATGGCCACTGAAGCAAGGACGTATGGGAGACCTATCCCAATTGAAGGAGGACCTGGAACAGAAGATCACCACCTGGCAAAGGGAGGTAGATCTCAAGCTCATGAAGAGCGTGTGGGGCGCCCATGTGAGGACCCCAGAGGAGGATGACCTCTCGGAGGAATGTGTATGTGAACCCCCTGGAGCGTGCCTATGGTGCCATCGTCCACCGGAGATGGTTGAACAAGACCTTCTATATGCCTACCAAGGGCTGAAGGACACTACCACGGGCGAAGAGTCGGTGGAGGACCACCTCCCGACGTCTATTACTCAGGGGGCAAGCAACTTACACTCTGACGAGGACATGGAGGACAAGATCAAGGTATTGGACCCGCGGGTACAGAAGCTTATAAGGACCTATCTGGAGGTGTTCGGAGAACTACCCCCACCAGCCTCATGTGACAAGCTGGTACAGATGGACCTCAAGCTGAAACCCGAGTTCGTGGGTCACAAGATCCGGAGGAGACCCTATCCAGCTCCTAAAGAGCAGGCCGACGAGATTGAGCGACAGATACAAGAATGTATCGACGCTGGCCTAGTCCTGGAGTACAAGGACGGGGACTACCCCCTACACTGCAGCCCCTGTTTCCTGGTGGCTAAACCTGGGTCTACAGCCAAACGGCTGGTGGTGGACTACGGAGAGCTGAACAAGAAGACGCTGAACCACTCAGGGTCCATTCCCAATATGGAGTCTACCCTGGAGAAGATAACCTCCTGCCGCTACAAGACCAGGATGGACAAGAGGAGCGGATTCTGGCAAGTGGACCTGACGCCCAACGCACAGGAACTACTGGCCTTCATCACCCCTCAGGGGAGGGTATTCAAGTGGAAAGTCATGCCGTTTGGCGTGGCTAACGCACCCGCTCTATTCCAAGAGCTGATGAACAAGATTTTGTCCATCCTACCAAGGAGACCTAAGGTGCAGGAGCTCATATCCCGTGGTGCCTAGATGGAGGCTCACATCGACAATGTATGCCTCGGGACCAATACCCAGGAGGATCACCTAATCCTCTTGGGTGAGTTCTTTGCGGTCTGCCAGGAGAACCACACACGACTCAAGCTGGAGAAGTGTGAGTTCATGCAGGAGACCATGCAGTACCTGGGGTTTGATGTTGGCTATGGGTGGTGGACCCCAGCGGCCTCTAAGGCCAAACCCCTGATGGATGCCAAGGTACGACACGAAGACCCCAAGAAAGGACTTCATGATGTACGCAGTTTCATTGGGGCGTGCAACTTCTATCGCCGCCACATCAAAAACTTCACCTACACCAGCGCCGTTCTGACGGACTTGATCAAGAAGAGGTAGGTAGGTAGGTATCTTCGGGAGCTCGGGATGCCTCCTTTGACATTGCAGGAAGAAGGTCTTACCAAGGGGACGTCCTGTCCCTCCCACTGCCCTATGTCAGGTGCCTCTTGAGCCGCTCCCGCATGTGCTTGGGAAGGCATTGTCGCGGCCACCCGGTCCATGTGTCCCAGGTGGGAGGGTGTCCCCACATGTGTCCATGGGTAGGGCCACATGCCCCCTCCTTTGGGCGGCAGCTCTGGGGGGCTGCCCAGCCGCGTGGAGTATCTCTCACCACAAGGGGTATTGCTCCCGCTTGTCTACAGTACGACCGCCTCACCCTTGTGGCTTGAGTTGCGGGGCCACTCTGCTTGGCAGGTGACCCCCTCCTGGACTGTGTACCGGCTCGCCTGTCAGCGGTTGCTTCCATGGCTCCGGGTGACGTTTGCCATGGTCCCCGATGCAGCCTGGCCGGGCTCGGACCAGTGGCCTTGGAGTACCGCTCCTGCTACTGGCCCGGTGGGTCGGCTGGGTCGCCCCAGTGCGTCCGACCCATGGGGTATTGGTTCTTTCCTGTCCCTCGGCCGCCCTATGTGTGTGCAGTGTCCTGGGCCGCTGGGCTCCTGTTCACCGGTGTGCCCGCGCGGTTTGCTGTGGTGTGTCTGCGGTGTCCTGGGCCGGCTGGCTCCTGTTCACCGGTGTGCTCGCTCGGTGTGTTGTGTTGCATGTGCGGTGTCCTGGGCCACTGAGCTCCTGTTCACCGGTGCGCGTGCTGTGTGCGGTGCGCGTGTGCCATGGGTGGTTGTGTCCCTCTTCCTCCCCCCCTAGTTTTCGTTTTTTTTTTTTTTTGGGAAAAAAAAAGAAAAAACAAAAAAGAGAAAAACAGGGGCGCGCGTACACTGCAGGCACAGGCATGGGCAGCTGGTGCGGCGGTGCAATAGCGTTGTGTCCTCTGGCGTGTGTCGTCGGTGCTGTGGCGGCGGTCGCGCCCCAGGGGTGCGGCTCGCGCGTCCTGATGTACACGGGCTTGGGTCAGGGTGGGTTTGGTGAGGTGTCTCTTTGCTTCTGGAGCTGGCTGGTTAGGCGGCTGTGTGGGCTGTGGGTGTGGGCTGTGGTTACGTTGTTCCCTCGGCGGGCTTGGTTAGGAGTCAAGGGTTAGCGGTTTCGGGGTGTGGCTTGGGTTTGACTTGTGCTTGAGTTCTGGCTCGGTTAGGCGGTTGCGACGTTAGCGGGCCTGGGTTTCGTTGCCTTTGGGCGTAGTGGTGCTCATTGTCGTGTGCGTTGGCGTCCTTCGGCGTCCGGTTCGTTTGGTGACTTCTGGGCGGGGCCTGGCGTGGCGCCCCGTGGTGGTGGTTTGCTGGGTAACGGGGTTAGATGGCGGCGCCGCCGGCCGCGGGGTCAGGCGCGTCGTGTTGTGTGGCGCGCAGGGCTCCTGGGGTGCTGTGGGTGTTGCCGGTGTTTGTGCGCCGACGCTTGTGGTGTGTTGAGGGGGTGTGTGTGTGCGGGGCTGGGCTTTGGGTGATGTCCCACAGGCGGATGCCGTCTCGCTGCGTTTCCTGGAGGGTCTCCCGCAGGCGCCTGAGGACATACGGGTGGTCCTGGGGCGCGGGGAGGTTGCGGGGATGGACTCCCAGGGGGTGGAGCGCATCGGCCAGCATGGCTTCCCATGCGGCCTGCGGCATCCACCCCCCCGCCGGCTGGAGGCGGCAGTTCTCCACCGACCCCTTGCGGGGCCGATGGACCAGGCCCTCGAGGGAGGGCTCTCCCCGGGCCCACTTTCGCAGCTCCCAGAGCTGCGTGTGGGTCCAGCGCTGCCACCACTGTTCCTGGCCGGGCCTGCAGTCTTGGGCGGAGGAGTGGGCGTGGGTGGGTGTGACGGGGTCGTGGGGACCGGTGGCGGTGGCGGGCTTGGGGGATTCCTCGTAGTCCTGTTCCGTGGGGGTGCGTGGGGAGTGGGGGCGCACGCGGATGTGGACCCGCGGGTGTGCGCGTACGGTCTCCGCCTCGGGGTTGGGCGGGGACTCGCGGCGGCGGCGGTAGTGGGGCATGCGTTGTATGTGGGCTGTCATCGAGGGTTGGTAGGGGGGTGGGGACGCTGCTGGTGGACCCTGGCGTCGTTCTGGCTTGGTCGGGGGCGGTCCGTGGGCCTGGGGTGCGGGCTTTGAGAGGTGGGGGGACGAGGTGCGTCGCGCTTCGGCCGCGGCGCGCTCCGCCATGCAGGTGGTGGCGGTGGCGTCGGTGACGGTGGGGGGGCGCCGCGCTGGGCGCTGCTGCCTTCGGGCCTGGGACGGCTGGGGCCGAATGTCATAGAGGATGTCCTCGGGGGGCCGGGCTCGCGCTGCCGTCGTGGCGCCGGGTTTGGGCTTGGGTTTGGGCTTGGCTGCGGGTTGCGGTCGTGGCGTGCTGGCGGGTTTGGGTGGCCGTTTGGCGGCGGCCTTGGGTTTCGGCTGGGTCGTGGGTGTGGGCTTCGTCGGGGCGTGGGCCTTGGCGGCGGCGGGGCTGCTCGCGGTGGGGGCGGGTATGGAGGCCCGTTTCGGAGGTGTCCCCCGCGGCCTGGGGGGTGGTGTGCTGGATGAGGACGTGGTGGTGGTGGTGGATGAGGTGGTCGTGGGGGTGGAGGTTGTGGAGTCGGAGGCGGAGGAGAAGGCTGTGGGAGACGGCGGAGGGTCCTGGGCTTCGGGAGCGGGCGTATGATGCTGGGTCCTGTAAGTAGCGAGAACGAGGGTGCAGGTTCGGGCATCGGGCGTGTGCGCGCGTTTTCCCTGGTGATCCTATGCGTGCTGGTGCTGGCGTGGCGGCGTTGTCTCGGCTGCGCGGGCACGTGGGTTACCCGGGGGGTGGCCATATCTGCTCCAGGACGTGCGGGTGTGTTTGCTGGAGGTAGTCGAGGGTCTGGAAGCAGCATCGTTGGATGCCGGGCATGTCCTCCTCTGTGAGGTGGGGGTAGTTTTGGGTGGGGGTGTCTGGGCCACCACCACCACCACACACGACTCAAGCCGGAGAAGTGTGAGTTCATGCAGGCGACCATGCAGTACCTGGCGTTTGATGTTGGCTATGGGTGGTGGACCCCAGCGGCCTCTAAGGCCAAACCCCTGATGGATGCCAAGGTACGACACGAAGACCCCAAGAAAGGACTTCATGATGTACGCAGTTTCATTGGGGCGTGCAACTTCTATCGCCGCCACCTCAAAAACTTCACCTGCACCAGCGCCGTTCTGACGGACTTCATCAAGAAGAGTACTACTTGGCGCTGGGGCCCACAAGAGCAACAAGCGTTTGACGAGCTCAAAGACAAGGTAGTCAACGCTAAGTGCTTGGGCTTGCCTAGGGCACAAGGGGAGATTATCCTGGTGACCGACGCCAGCAATGTGGGCGGTGGTGGAACGTTGTTCCAATGGCAAGCACTAGAGAAGGAGGACTTCGACTCGGCCATTTCCCAATGGGGGACGGAAGGTATCAACCGAGATGGAACCCTCAAGCACAGCTACCCTGACGACAAGTGGGTCCTAGTACCTCTGGGCCACTGGAACTGGAAGTGGAACCAGGCCAGGGGGAACTACTCCACCTATGAGCAGGAATTGCTCGCGGGTATGCTGGTGCTATCCTCACAAGCACGACTGTTGGGGAGTAACCCTGTGGTCTGGCTGTGCGACCAAGAACCGGTCCGCAGTTTCCAGAAGGGTCCCCCACCTGAGAAGGCCAAGCTACGGCGCTGGTGGACTTACCTCAGTCAACTACGGCTGACGGTACACCATATCCAGGGAGTGAAGAACGAGTGTGCCAACTACATGAGCCGCAACAACTTCGACGCCTTGATTGGTGCCCGGTCTGAAGCGCTGGCTAAGGAGGCGTTCAGCCGTATGGACGTCCACTTGGACCTCAACATGACGATGATACGCCCCCTGGATAGACTCCAACAATCGGAGTACCTGAAGGAGTTTGGGGATATCTACAAGCGCCTGGAGAAACGCCTTGAACCCCTCCTGGTCAACCAAGACCAGTGGAGGAGGGACAAGAGCTACCTCTGGCACGAGGACCGCATCGTGGTGCCTAGTGACCGAGTCCCAGCGCTGCTGAAGTGGACCCATGAGTCCAGCGGTCATGTGGGTGCTGACCGTACCCTGAGGCTGTTCAAGCAGTGGTTCCACACTACGTGGACTGACGACCAACTGCGGAAAACCCTCCAGCCTATCGTGGACAAGTGCCCATGCAGGTCCTGTAAACCAGGGGATATCAGGGACAGAGGTCTCTACCCGACCCTGCTCATCCCTCACTGTGCTAACAGTGTTCTATACGTGGACTACACGGAGATGCCGAAGTTCGGGGGCTATGACTTCGCCCTCGTGGTAACCTGTGGGTTGACCAGGTTTACCAGGGTGTTCCCATGTACCAAGCACATTACCGGGGAGGAGACTATCAAGATACTCCTGGAGGAGTCGTTTTGTGTCTATGGGGCGCCCAAGGAGATCAACTCCGATGAGGACGTACAAGTACGCTCAGATACCGGTTGGTACAAGAGGGTCCTGAGATCCCTCAATGTCCAGGTGTCTACGGGGATTCCCTACTCGCACACGAGCAACCCCCTATGTGAGCGACAGATCCGTGTCCTGAAGGAGAATGTTCGGATATGGTGCAAAACTGAACGCACCAGAGACTGGGTGAGACTACTCCCCGTCATATCCTTGATGATGAACTCCCAAGAGAGTTCAGCTACTGGCTACTCGCCCCATGAGCTATTCCTAGGGTGCCCTGCATGGTTCCTACATGCCCCCTATCCCGAGGACACCCATTCTTCTGTGGGTGAATGGGTCCGAGAGCAACAAGCGAAGGTGGACAAGGCCAAGGCTATGCTCCAGAGAGTGAGGGAGCGTCAGTGGAACAAGAAGAACAAGCACCGAGTACCGGCCACCTACCAAGAGGGGGACTGGGTGCTGGTGCACCACAGTCGACTACCCGCCTGGCCACGCTCTACCAGCGATGACCCATACTTCGGGCCGTACAAGATTCTATCAGTGGATGGACACCGTATCACTGAAGCCGGTTCGGACCCCCGTGGCCATCTTGGGGTCACTTGGGGTGTGTATCTATGTGCCGGCAAGCCGCCATTGGCTGATATCATACTCTCCCATCCACCTGACCTAACCCGATGTGATAGTGTGATAGGTTTGGCCATTCTGCCTATGAGCGGCCATATTCAGTACCGAGGCGCCGCCAGCTTGGATTCATATATCAGAATATCGGGAATCAACAGGGTTTTATTATCATAATGTTTCCGTAATTTTTCAGCCTTCCGTTCTGATGGTCAATGTATCGGCGACTGTCAGTTGGCTCGCAATTTTGCGTTAACCGATTGGTTAACTGTTATTTCCAGATATTTTGGCGGAAACCCCGAAGAAGGGTCAGATTTCATCAGTAAAGGGTTCGTTGCTTCCGAAATTTTCTAAATATGCACTCGAAATTTTAATCTGAATTTTTCGCAATGTCGAAATCGGATTTTCGACTTCGACATCGCCGCACGTGATTTGGTCTTCTTCGAGTGGTCATACTCTTTTCCCTATGCCCGAATCAGGTTTTCCTTATACTTGCCACCCATTTGACTTGGAGATATAAGGGAAACAAAAGTGAATCGTGGGACCACGTTGAAGGACCATATCTACGCGCGAGTGTGAGGAAAGAGAATAAGAAAGGTTGGGTTGCAAGTGCCTTGGTCTCAAGTTAATTTAGGAAGCATCAAACGCCTTTGTTGTGTACACATGCCCGGTGTAGCAAGGGATAAGGGTCAAGAGGGTAGAAAGGGATATATAACTCTTGGACCGTGCAACCGAATATTTTATTGCGACTTTGGAGTGTACCGCATGAGTGTTGGGGTTGCATAGATACTTTCCTTGGGTTCCCACGTATTTTTAACGTGAAGTTATGTCCATGGAGGGGCATGGCATACCATGGTGGGAGCCACTCTTTGAGGGTTGTGTTATATGCATGGTATGTGCTTCGATATGCTCACGCCCATGTTATATATCTTCGTGTGGCCGAAGAGATGGGGAGCCACACGTGACAAGGGCTTTGCCCATGTCCCAATTTTGGAATTCAAAGCGCTAGACTAAGTCTACCGCGTATGTATTGCTCATGGTATGTTTGGCAAAGAGATCCATGAGTGCACTCCCATTTTCATGGGGCATGTAGATATGGGTGGCGAAGGTATCTCCATGCGTCTGATTGGGGATCCAAGTGGGGGAATTGTTCGTAAATGGTTCCAATCATTTGTGTATTGAACCATGAGCGGATATCATGGCTGAGCATAGAGATATACTATCATGATAACTTTGTATTTGGACATATTTTCATGTTTTTGACCTCATTTTATGCTCATTTTTGTGTTTTATGTGCTCAACTGGTCGGCTAACAGTAAAGTGCCTAGAGATCTGTGAACTATGGTATGTTGCTTATATGTTGGCATATGCTTCGGTGTTGCACCTCACCATATGCCGGATCACGTGGTCACTTTGGCTTGGCACACGAGGCCTCACAAAATTAGGCCTCAAACTCATGAGCTGACTTGTGAAGCATGCCATGTACATAACCGGAGAGGTTTCGGAGCCTATGATGGGATATTCTTGGGCATGGACCTTTGGTCTATATCACCCTTGTATATTACTTTCCGGTTTGACACATGCATGGAGCATTTGGATATTTGCCGTATGCATTTTTGAGTATATAATTGACTTTTGGGCATAATGGTGTGATTTGCCTGATTTTGCCATGTTGTGAGGTCATCATCATGGGGCAGTTCTCGAAGCCCATTCGACTCCAAGTCCAACCAAGGTTACGTCAGGGTAGGGCATGGTCCTGAGTGCCACTCTAGGCCATGACACGCCACCTCCCCTATTGGGCTAGGATATATAGGCTTGGGAGTGAACACATTTTTGGGGTTTATGCAGTGACTTGTGACACATGGCATTTAGCCATCTTATTTGATTGGGTTCAGGGCATCATGTTGGTGAGTCAAGGGAAGGTCTTGAGTCCAGGGAATGAGGGGTCTATGGCTGTGATTGTGTACGTTTCCATCTTTCCCCAACTTTGCTTTATTTGTGGTCATATGCCAATTTCAGGGCTTTCCTCTTTGGTGCAATTCTTGTACATGCCCGCCACCGTGAGACGACCGGTGTGCTGAACGGAAGCCCGCAGCCCGTATTGGATTGTGAATTGGGCTATTGCTGTATTTGTGGCATCTGGTTGCTGTTCAGGGTTGAAGGAGGATTTTATTTTCTATATTTTTGGATATTGGACCCTGGAATTTGAGGAATGCAGTCGTTGATCCGGAGTAAATCAGCAGGGGTAACAGGCGGAAGGGGCACAGCGGGGGCCGGTCCTGGTAGGGACCTTCTTTATGGTAGCAGAGGCGTACCTGCTGCCCCTACCTACCGCCGACCCGGGGACTTGGGCCCCTATGAGCCCTGCCCAAGTACGCCCCGGGTGCGTATTGTGGACTCGATGGAGACCACGCCGGAGATTGGAGCCATAGAAGAGCCGAGACGTTCAAGAGCATGGCGAACTCCGGAAGGTGAAGCCCGAAGAGAAGTACGACATTCGGGAAGAGGAGGACTTGACATGGAGGACCTGGTCTCCATGTGTGAGCGTCGCTGCCAAAAGGCATGCAACCTCCGCTCCGCCGCGGAGGACTCTGAGGAGGCCTGCCATTCAGGCAGCAGTGGAGGACGGGCCCGGCGCTACCGGAAGCGCGGGTCACCCAAGCCCGCGGCAGGGGACGCCGGGGCTATGGATACGGACCCCAGCCCGGTCAGGCTGTGGGACTCCGAGCACTCCGAAGGCTATCGGACAGCCTGTGAGCAACCTTCGGAGTCGGAGGAGACGGCCAGACCGCGCACAAGGGTGCATACGGCCCCAGAGCCCGCCCTGAAGCACGACGCCGAGGGCTTGGAGAGGCCAGCCAGGGCCAGGACGGCACCTGTGCCCCGGCACACGGGACCAGAGTTGGACGCCATAGGCGATACGCCCATGGGCGATGAGTCTGAGGCGCCGGGAACCGCGGGACGCGCCGGATCAGGTGGAAAGCACGCTGCGTGCCACTGCGAGCACGTGTCCTTCCTCATTGGCAAGTACCCGAAGATGGGGATGGACGCCATCGTGCATCGCCTAGACCGCCTGGACAACGCGAAGGACGGTCTACAGGAGGACGTCGCGGGGATCCTGGATGACCAGTCGGCCGCGGAGAAAGACATGGAGGAGCTGCGAGCGGAACAGGACCGGTACCGGGAGAATCTGGAGCTGGCCCTGGAGAAGCAGCAGCGAGTGGTGGACAGCCTCCTCCACCTGGTGGAGGACATGTCGGGACGCCTGAAAAGGCTAGAGGAGCTACAGCCCCTCGCCTCGGGTCCGGAGCTCCCGGCAAAGCCAGCAGCGGCAGAGCTTGTGGAGCGGGTTAAGACCCTCAGGAGCGCCATGGATAAACCCATGGGCGGCCCTGCAGAGGCACCCTACGCGCCTCCGCGTGTTGACCCGGGTGCGCTGCCGTTTGTTCCCATGTTCAGCGAATCCACAATGCTCGGGGAACACACGGCACCGGCTGGGTCCATGCGGGAAGGGCACGTAACCACGGACCCGAGGAGCCTGATGGTACAGATGTCCCACGCCGCCCAGGATCTACCGATCACTACGACTGCCCATGCAGTTTATGCGGAAGAGGAGATCCAGAGCCAGACAATGCAGGGGCGAACCATGGGAAGCGCCGACGGACATGGTCGAGGTCATCCAGGCGGAAACCTGTGGGCAAAGGACCCCAATACGGGGATATGGACGGCCGATGGAGCAAGTCCTTCCCGCATTCCAAACCCCATGGGTTCAGGCCCAACTGGACCGCACTCCATGGAGGAGAGGGATGTACGGGGAGTGTACTCACACCCCCCGGCCACAGGTGGTTTCCGTCTCGGTGGAGTGGTGGCTGGGGACGTCGGAGACGCCATCAGGATTGACGACCTCAGGGGAATCAAAATCCCCTACTACGATGGCAACCCCTCCAGCCTGGATGACTTCATCCTGGACTGGGAGGACTTCGCCGAGGAGGTCGTCGGCGAGATGCGGGGAGCGCCGCGGGACAAGTGGGTATGCCGGACATTCCCACACCAGCTGGTGCAGGACCTGAAGGAGGAGCTGCGGGATCAGATCCGGGAAGGACTGATCCGTACGGAGCAGGCCTGCCTCCAGTGGTTGGAGGATGAGGAGCAGGTGGACGCTCCGAACCAGAAGCTGGAGGACTTGTGGTCCATCCCGCTGCCGCTGGACCTCGGTGAGTTGCGGGTCCGGGAGTGGAACCGGTATCTGCGGAAGTACCGCAGATGCCTCAAGCTGGTGGAGGACTGGAACGAGGCCAGCGAGATCCGCCACCTCCTGAAGGACGTCCTCCCCGGCCACTGGAAGAGGCGAGTGGAGGACGAGGAGAAGAAGCGCGCCAAGAAGCGGGTGGCGGTGAGGATCATGGCGGCGGAGGATACCCATGCGGGTATCATGGAGTTCTTCAGGAGGAACCTGGGCGAGCCAAACCGGATGTTGGGACTGAAGAACGCCGTGTACGTGGAGGTATTTGGAGACTCCATGGGGCAAAGGTTGCTGCGCCTCAACAACGTGGAGTGGAGGCGCGGGGAGCCGCTGAGGATGCAGGTCATCTTCGCCCGCATGAGCCTGGACGAGATCGTGAAGTACATCACGGTGGAGTTGAAGCTCAATGCGAAGAACGAGGCCCACGTGCAGGATCGACATGGTCATGGACAACGAGGCCACCGAGAAGACCGCCATCATCGGGAGATCCAGGAGGACACGACCAACTCTGCGGAGTATAATAGTGGAAGTGGTCAAGACCACTGGTCCCGGGAGGATCACGAGGAGGCCCATTTCTTCGCGTTTGTGGCGCACAACGTGAGGGAACAGGGGCAGGATCGGTCCAGATGGAGCCGGGTGGGACCCAAGAAGAACAGAGAGCCAAGGAGGATCGGGGACCCACCGCTCTCGTTCCGGGAGTACAGGTCTCAGCACGACGGGTGCTGGGTCTGTTATGGCGAGGGAAACAACCATGCACATGACCACCGTCAGTGCAAGGTGTATGAGGCGGACAAGAAGGCCTACTTCGCCGCCCACCCCGAGAAGAAGCCCAAGGAGCAGCGGATTTCCGATTGGAAGGCGAAGGGCGGAGACGGGGGAAAAGGCCAAGGCAAAGGCCAAGGGAAAGGCGGAGGAAGAGGCTATGGTGGTGGACCTGGCCAAGACCGACGAGTGAGGTCGATCGAGGAGGTTGCTGAGGACATGTTGAGGACATTGGAGGAACTCAAAGCCCAGCAACGTGGTGGACAAAGTCCTGGCGGATTGCAGCCGGAAGGGGCTGCGGGAAGTCAAGTCTAGAGGAGCCCCCACGGGAGTGGGACCTCGGAGGTCTCTCCTCCGAAAATCAGTGGAATCCCAGAGAAAGCGAAGGCACATCGGATGCCAAAGAAGGCTCCAGAAGAGCCAAAACCACTGAGTTTTGCCACTCCCAGCCCCTGGAGCGCCCTGCCAAGGGAAGTACATGTGGGTACGGGACATGGCAAGAAGGAAGGAGCCACCACGGAGAGCCCCGTGGATGGGCAGGACCAACCCACGATCTACACCATCCGTGACCATACCCTTGAAGTCCTGATGCACCCGGACGTGCTAGAGTTGCATGCCGTGAGAGTCGTCCATACACCTCATGGCGACGAGCGGCAGTTGCACTTGAAAGTGCGAGTACGGTGCGGACGAGAGGAGAAGGTGGTGGATGTGTTAGTGGATACGGGTGCCCAGGTGAGCCTGGTCCGGAGAGGGTTGTTCAAGGAGGAACTCCTGCAGCCCAGCCGGAGACCGGTCCGCCTGAAGGTTGCCAATGGTGAAATTATGGGTGGCGGCACCCATGAGGCCACCATCAGTATGGAATTCCGGGAGCATGAGCGCTGGAACCGCCCTGATCAGGCGAAAAGAAGCACTCTATCCGGGAACTTCTATGTGGCCGACATTACCGATTGGGATATGAGCATGGGGTATGACTTCATGGTGGCAAACGCCATTGGAGCCCTTCCCCATCGTGCAACGCTGGTCCGGGAGGATGATGAATGCCTAACATGGCTGTCCACGGACTATGCATGCGGATCATCCCAATGGAATGCTGGGGAAGAGGATCGGATCGTCCAAGCGGTGCAAGCTGTGGGTGCCAAGTCCAGAGGAGACCGTGGAGTTCAGCTCACGGAGTATGGAATGGCGCCGCAAGTGTACGCCAGGATGATTCAGACGCTGGGAGCTGAAGCGCCCGAGACGGACGTCTTCGCTTCCCGGGATGCCCCACTTCTGCGGAAGTGTAGTAGGCATTGGCATCGAGGAGACTCAGCCTGGCACAGGCATTGGGGTTTGAAGGAGTGGGGGCCCATGTATTGGCATGGCTCCCTGGATAACACCAGACGTACGGTGGAGAAGATCGTCGCGGATAGGGCGAAGGGGATCCTGGTCATAACCGGCATAGGATCCACCCCATGTCCGCTGCAGGGTCTCAAGTCGACGCTGGACTCCATCACCCTGAACGAGATGTCATTCGGGCCAGAGGAGGAGTTGTTCATCGACGCCAAGGGTGTATCAATGCCCTCCTCGGGTCAAGCGTGGGGTACCAAGGCTTTCCTGGTGGATGGGGCGCAAGCCCAGCCCACGGGTGATGAAGCATTCATCCGTAGGGTGGAGGCGGTGCCCATGAAGGTCATGTTTGAGCCCAAGGAGGGGACGGATCAGCCAATTGATGGCATTGACGTCCTGTCCCAGGCCGAGATCGACGACGTCGTCAACTACATGCGGATGGGGATGCACGACCGTGTGGCAGTCAAGAAGAGGCGGGCCATGGTCACATCTCCGCATTGGTGGGATGACAAGATGTTGGTCACCGGCAAGTACGAGAAGGATGAGTTCGTGGCGAGGGTCATGGATCACATCGCGGACCAATACGATGGTCCGGTTGGGTCGGACCCGCCGACGTGGGACTTCGAAGAATGGGGGCCGATAGCGACAGTAACCAGCCCGACGCCGCAAATTTCCGAAGATTATCGGTCGGAAGTGCACCCCACGACGATGAAGACGGCATGTCGGACGAGGAGAAGTCGGATTCGGACCCGGAAGAGGCCTATACCGCAGTGCGGTCGGTTGTATCGATACCGAAGCAGGCGGCTGAAGAGGCCCAGGAGAACCCGAAGGTCGCCGAGCTGAAGGAGAGGCTGATCAAGGCCTATCCGCGGCTATTCAGTGGCGTCGCCAACAAGAACCCTCCAGATCGTGGGAGGTTTGGCACAGCGAAGATCAAGCTGAAGCCGAACCCCAAGATCTATCGTCATCGGGAGTACCAACTTCAGGGCGATCGGGCCGAGGCCATGAAGAAGCTGTTGGCCGAGTTCATTGAGCGGGGATGGATCGAACCCTCCGACAGTGAGTGGGCCAGCCCAGCCTTCATCGTGCCCAACAAGGAGAAGGGCGAGTGGAGGTTTGTGGTTGATTACAGAGGTTTGAACGAGCAGACCGAGCACGACTCGTACTCGCTTCCCCTGATCGACTCCATCCTCCAAAAACAACAGAAAAAGCGGATCTTCACGGTGTTGGACCTGAAACATGGGTATCACCAGATGCCGCTACACCCGGACTCCAGGCCCTGCACAGCGATGTCGACGCCGCTGGGGCCCATGCAGTGGAAAGTGGTGCCTATGGGCGCCAAGAATGGCAACGCCGCTTTCCAGCGCATGATGGAGGACCTACTCGGTCCTCTCCGGGACTGTGCCGATCCCTTCGTGGATGACATCATCATCGGGTCCGGCACGGAGAACATGACTGAGGACGAGCTCATCGACGCGCATGAGAAGGATCTGCGCCGAGTGCTCAGCGAGTTGGACAAGCACAACACCAAAGCCTCACTCTTCCCGAAGGAAGTGGAGTTCGCGGGTCACGTGGTTGGTCATGGGCAACGCCGTCCCATGCCTGGGAAGCTGGCGTCCCTGCACCACTGGGAGAAGCCCCAGACCATCAGCGAACTCCGGTCCTTCATGGGGTTCTGCAATTACTATTCGGGCTATGTCCGGATGTATGCAGAACTCTCGGGGCCGCTGCACAAGATGCTGCAGGTGGGGAAGTTCGATGGCCGGAAGGGGAGCAAGAAGAAGCTTGCCTGGACCCCTGAGGCCGAAGACGCGTTCAGCCGCCTGAAGGAGCGAGTCCTGGGGCAGCTGGGGCTATTCCTGGTGGACCCGGACAAGGGATTCGTGCTACGGACGGACGCCTCAGACTATGCTGTAGGGGCAGTCCTCGAGCAGATCCGGGACGACGGGTCGCACGTTCCCGTGGCGTTCTGGAGTCGGATCCTGGCCGAGGGCCAACGTCGAACATGGACTGCGAGGGAGAAGGAGACGTATGCCATTGTCTGTGCGCTCAGGAAGTGGTCTGGCCACATCGGATTGCAACCGGTGGTGGGTTGTACAGACCATCAGTCCTTGCAGAGCTGGCACAAGGAGCACGTCGACAGCCCCTCGGGACCGGCGGCCAGGAGGGCCCGATGGCATGAGACGTTCGCCAAGTTCGACCTCAGCGTCGTATACGTCCCGGGGAAGGACAACACTGTGGCAGATTGCCTCAGTCGGTGGGCCTACCCCGCGGGCAAGGCTTGGATGGACATATCCAGCCATGGGGACGCCGAGGAAACCGAGGAGGCCAAGCGCATCATCGAGATGGAGAAGGCCATGGAACAAGAGGGGGTCAAGTGCTTTGTGGTGCTGGCAAACCGTACGGACCTGGGTAAGTTCCGGGGTGCCCGCGTCCAAGTTATTTGAGAGGAAACCCTCGAGCAATGGATGTTGGCCCCTGTAGAGCTAGTCAGGTCGGTGCTCACAGAGGACTGGTCGGATGACTGCGGGGCATCCGAGCACTGGAGCAAGTACTGGAATGCCGTGAGCGCCCCGTCGGACGACGAATGGCCTGAAGGCTTGACTGAGGATGGGGACAAGTTGTTCCTCAAGGACCAGCTGCTGGTGCCCGCGAACCGAGTGGAGGAGCTCATTGACCATTGGCACAACGCCCAGCTCATGCACCCTGGCCGAGACAAGATGCAGCAGGACCTGGAGTGGCGTTTCAAGCTCCCTCTGGGGTACTACGCCATCCTGGATAGGTACTGCAGCGACTGTGCCGTGTGTCGGGCCACGAAGAGCCCCAACCACTCCACAGCGGGCAACCCGGTGTATACGGCTATACCGGAGGCCCCTATGCGGTCCGTGGCCATGGATGTGTTCGCCATGCCGGAGGTCACCGTCGAAGGAGAGACATATGATTGTGTCATCCTAGCGGTGGACAGGCACAGCGGGTATATGGTGGCAGTCCCGGGCAAGAAGTCCAAGAAGAAGGACAAGAAGGACAAGCATGGAGTGGGGCTGCAGGCCAAGACCGTCGCTAATGCCATGATCAGGCATTGGCTGACGATTTTTGATGTCCCGGCTGTCATCTGCAGCGATCGGGGCAGTCAATTCGTGGGGACGTGGTTCAAGACGATGTGCAAGCACATGGGGATTCGGCACGCCAAGACCGTGGCGTACCACAGCCGGTCGAATGGCCGTGCTGAGGTGGCCGGGCGGCAGATGTTCGAGAAGTTCCGCCAGCTGCACATTGACGCACCGGGCCGGAACTGGTATAACTCGCTGTGGAGAGTGCTCCAGGCGTATCACGACCTTCCGGGACCCACTGGACTGTCGCCCCATCGTATCCTGTTCCTACGGGATCGAGTGTCACGCACTCTCCCGTGGTTGAACCATGGCAAAGTGGCCCGGGATGCGAACGCTATGATGGCTGAGGCGGACGACACGGCGGCCAAGGTGTGCAAGGCACTTCAGGACGAGCATGAGAAGAGGGCCAAGTACTTCCAGCAGGGAAAGGTCCAGAAGTATGCTCTCCAAGATACCGTGTGGGTGGAGCGGCACCACAAGGATGTCCTGTCCAGGCATCGGCAGGCATCTTGGTATGTGCCGGGGGTAATCATGCGGAAGGTCGGGCAGGATGTGTACGCAGTTCGTGTGGGGGATAACAAGATCCTGGACCGCGACCACACCCAGCTTCGTCCCCGACACCAGGCCCCAGCGGACGTCCCGTCACCTTCGAGTTCACGGCCGGCGATGTGGACTCGGACGACGAGGGTGAGGACGACGACTTCACCGCCGAGAGAATCCTGGCGGACAAGCCGGACCCGGGGACGCCTGGGGGTAGGCTTTATAAAGTCCGTTGGATGGGATTCGCCGCATCCAGGGATTCGTGGGAGCCTCCGAGCAGTTTCGTGCCGAGGTACACCACGGTCTGGATGGACTACCTGAAGAAAAAGAACATTTCTTTGGATGTCAAGGACGTGTTGGTCCATTTGGTTGCTGCTGTAGCACCGTAACGGATCCCCCTTGGCATTTTTGTTTGTTTCTGTCCTTGGGAGACGGGTGAGGGCGTTCATCCTGGGATTTTTGGGCCTTGATTGGCCATTTACCCCCTTCACTCGATCTCCACATATATATTTCATTGTGGTATACTTATTTAGGTCGACCGACGACGTTTCTCTATCTTTGATCCCCTTGGTCCATGTTGTTGATCAAGAGGAGACCGAATATGGCGTAGGGCACTGATTATCAGTGTCCTCACCCCTCCCTTGGGGCATGGGGGACGCCTACGACGTATGTGGGGCCTCCATGTGTCCTTGGGACATGGGGGGGGGGGTTGGAGCCCCTTGGGGTCCTCCCGTCCTCTCTTCAATGACTTCCGAGCGGTAGGAACGCTCTGAGAAGGGGGGTGAAGCCGGTTCGGACCCCCGTGGCCATCTTGGGGTCACTTGGGGTGTGTATCTATGTGCCGGCAAGCCGCCATTGGCTGATATCATACTCTCCCATCCACCTGACCTAACCCGATGTGATAGTGTGATAGGTTTGGCCATTCCGGCTATGAGCGGCCATATTCAGTACCGAGGCGCCGCCAGCTGAGATTTATATATCAGAATATCGGGAATCAACAGGGTTTTATTATCATAATGTTTCCGTAGTTTTTCAGCCTTCCGTTCTGATGGTCAATGTATCAGCGACAGTCAGTTGGCTCGCGATTTTGCGTTAACCGATTGGTTAACTGTTATTTCCAGATATTTTGGCGGAAACCCCGATGAAGGGTCAGATTTCATGAGTAAAGGGTTCGTTGCTTCCGCAATTTTCTAAATATGCACTCGAAATTTTAATCTGAATTTTTCGCGATGTCGAAATCGGATTTTCGACTTCGACATCGCCGCACGTGATTTGGTCTTCTTCGAGTGGTCATACTCTTTTCCCTATGCCCGAATCAGGTTTCCCTTATACTTGCCACCCATTTGACTTGGAGATATAAGGGAAACAAAAGTGAATCGTGGGACCACGTTGAAGGACCATATCTACGCGCGAGTGTGAGGAAAGAGAATAAGGAAGGTTGGGTTGCAAGCGCCTTGGTCTCAAGTTAATTTAGGAAGCATCAAACGCCTTTGTTGTGTACACATGCCCTCTGGAAAAAAACCCTTCCGTGGTTTTTTTGTTGTGTGCTGACTTGAATATTGGCTGCTCCAAAACCAAGTTCTCCAATGATAACCCAAGACACACGGCGAGACAAATCAATTCAACTTCAGTTTTGATCTCGATCACAGTGCATAGTACTGAGATCGTAACGATCCCAAAGCACACTGAAACAATGTACATTACGGGCATCCACAATTCATGCATGTCGCAACACAATTACATTCCTACAAAATCAGATGTTTTTATAATAAAAATCAGTGCTTTTCAGAAAGAAAACAATGCACAAATCAGTGCGCACGCGTGCCATGCAGTGCCCAAAAAGCGGCATCTGCACCGCAACGCGACAGGATAATATATGGGTTTATGTAACATACATGTGTCAGTACAGCCAAGTACTGCGCACGATACCTAAATGTCAAAATAGCAACAACCATAATGAACCGAATCCTACGGAAAACACAGGCTTTCAGGCTTGTCCTGTCCTGTCCTGAGCTCCCCTTTACACTCCCCCCCCAAGCCCACACATACCCTGATGTGTGGCTGAGACCCCAAAACAAAAGGGTGCGAAGGGTTTTACCATAGGGCTGGGAAAAGCTCAGACAGAGCTGGGTGGGTGTAAAACGCAAGCACCCAAAAGGCTGCCTTGCATGTTTACACTCCCCCCCCAGGCTCAGCACTCCCCAAATGAGTTGCTGACCCGAGAAAAAAAAAATAGCAAAACATGCAGGCTTTAACCTACAATACAGTACAATACAGATATTACTGTCTGTGCTCTGGCTATTTCTACCCATTCCAGGTAAAAACAGCTACTATCTATGTGCAGATCATGCTAGTGGAATACCACTGATACCACAGATAGCTTTACCCTCCTGAAAGGGATTTCTGTCACAAAACAGTGCCCTAGGGGAGTGGTGAAGTGGTGTTTCAACCTATACCCACTCAACCTCCTCCAAGGGTGTAAAAACCTGATAAGTGCTCATGGCACACAACCTGAAGTGCTCATGGCACAGATAAAATTTAGTATAAAAATACTGAAAGAAAACCACTGCTTTTTCCAACAAAAGCAGAAAAACAAACGGCAAAACCACTCTGCTTTTTCTCCAAGACAGAAGCAGCTGAAAAAGAAAAAAAGACACACTGCTCACAAGCAGGCAGGTGCAAAGCAAAACAGAATTGCAAAACTGAGTAAACCAGAGTTCACTCAAAATGTAAAGCAGGGTGTATCCCACCACTGCTCATTGCAGATCCAAAATAGTATCTACAACGAAAAAGAAAGCAAAGGCATATGTCAGTGCCTGCACACAAGGCGCTTGGCGCCACTTGTAGGCCAAAAAAAGGCTTCGTTGACAAAGTCAACTTTTGGATGCATTGTAATTTACATCACATTCTGCCATCTGTGGCAGATATATACCACAAGGCGCTCGCAGCGCCAAAAGCTGACAAAGAAAGCGCTGCAAGCGCTCGCAAATCCAGTTACGATCTACTCTCAAAACAAATCCTTGTTTTGATTTTCGTATGCTTGTTGATGTCGAAATTGAGTTGGTGATGGTCTCCATTTGTTTGTCTACATTGCTTGCTAATTCCTCAAGTCTGTCGTATGATTGCTTCAATGAAGTATGAAACCCCATGAGGTCTTGGTGAAGTTTCCGAAATTGTTGATCATTTTGTTGATGGTTATGATCCACTATTTTCCGGAGGCCTCTCCCTTCGTTGAGCACACCAAAGGCATTGCGCTTCAGCCAGCGCGCCAACGGCAAAAGCAGCGCGCTTTAAAGAGCACTGCTCAGTCCAAGAAGGGATTCCCTTGGTTCTCCTTGGAGTTCACCACAGACTGCCCCCACATGTCTCGCGTAGGGTAACAGAGCGCTCTCAGCGCTCAAAAACTTAAAGGAAAGGGTTGTACTCGTTCGTGGGGGCCAAGCATTGACCCCAGGCTGAACGTGGTGGACACCTCCTCTTCAACGAAGTAGTCCTTTCACTTGAATACCCCGCCATTGAACGTATAGCTTCCAAGAAAAACGCAGCAGCCCTGCGGCGCTGTACAGCTCGTCCTCCTCTTCGGCCACGCTCCCTCACGCGTTCGGGTACCTTCCCCTTGGCTGTGTTTGAAGCGTCCCCGTGGTTTCGTTCTTCTTCGCTCGCCTGAGCTCTTGGTTTGGGTCTGGCGACGTCATTCATGGAACTGCTTCGCGCTACCCATTTTTCTTGGGCTGGTGGGTTTCGTCTCGTTTGCAACTCCTCCGCTCGGCGCTCATTTCTTTTCTCCTCGGTTGGACTGCGCGAAGAGGTCGGTGTTAAAAGTGTCAGTATCCTTTTTAACTCAGACAGTGACTTCTCTACGGCCGTAAGTGTACCTGAATGGTCTGGTATTGGCGTCGCATCAGTGAACTCTTTTTGACTTTTTGGCGTCGAGCCTGACTTCTTCACTTCATTCGGCGGTTCTCTCGTCTCCTTCACGCAATACTTGTCTGTATTTTTCGTGTCACACGTCTTTGGCTTCTTCCTCAATACGGTCGCGGCCAATTTCAGCTGTGCGGCGAAGGTAGAGAAAAGCTGCTGGAAGCGATAGCCAAAATTTGCGTAGAGGCGTGCCGACAGGTTCTCCTGCTCATACCTCCAACTTTTTCGAATTTTGAACTCTTCACTGACCAACTCGTTGACCTGCACGTCAAACTCTTGTTCTTTTTCGCCTTTTGTCACTCCGGTTGTTCCAAATCCTTCAACGGTCTCCAGTTTGGCTGCAACTGAACGTGGCGGCGATGGTGCAGGCCTTCGGGGAGCTGGCGGTGGTCTTGACGGCGCTTGGTTGCCTAAGCAAAGTTGTATTGACAGCGGCCGTAACCCATCAGGGTCCTTTCGTGGCGTCGGAGTTGTGGATCTGCAGTACTCTTGAGTCATCATCTTCGGACGTTACGATCTTCTGGAAAAAAACCCTTCCGTGGTTTTTTTGTTGTGTGCTGACTTGAATATTGGCTGCTCCAAAACCAAGTCCTCCAATGGTAACCCAAGACACACGGCAAGACAAATCAATTCAACTTCAGTTTTGATCTCGATCACAGTGCATAGTACTGAGATCGTAACGATCCCAAAGCACACTGAAACAATGTACATTACGGGCATCCACAATTCATGCATGTCGCAACACAATTACATTCCTACAAAATCAGATGTTTTTATAATAAAAATCAGTGCTTTTCAGAAAGAAAACAATGCACAAATCAGTGCGCACGCGTGCCATGCAGTGCCCAAAAAGCGGCATCTGCACCGCAACGCGACAGGATAATATATGGGTTTATGTAACATACATGTGTCAGTACAGCCAAGTACTGCACACGATACCTAAATGTCAAAATAGCAACAACCATAATGAACCGAATCCTACGGAAAACACAGGCTTTCAGGCTTGTCCTGTCCTGTCCTGAGCTCCCGTTTAGGGGTGTAGCAAGGGATAAGGGTCAAGAGGGTAGAAAGGGATATATAACTCTTGGACCGTGCAACCGAATATTTTATTGCGACTTTCGAGTGTACCGCATGAGTGTTGGGGTTGCATAGATACTTTCCTTGGGTTCCCACGTATTTTTAACGTGAAGTTATGTGCATGGAGGGGCATGGCATACCATGGTGGGAGCCACTCTTTGAGGGTTGTGTCATATGCATGGTATGTGCTAAGATATGCTCACGCCCATGTTATATATCTTCGTGTGGCCAAAGAGATGGGGAGCCATACGTGACAAGGGCTTTGCCCATGTCCCAATTGTGGAATTCAAAGCGCTAGACTAAGTCTACCGCGTATGTATTGCTCATGGTATGTTTGGCAAAGAGATCCATGAGTGCACTCCCATTTTCATAGGGCATGTAGATTTGGGTGGCGAAGGTATCTCCATGCGTCCGATTGGGGATCCAAGTGGGGGAATTGTTCGTAAATGGTTCCAATCATTTGTGTATTGAACCATGAGCGGATATCATGGGTGAGCATAGAGATATACTATCATGATAACTTTGTATTTGGACATATTTTCATGTTTTTGACCTCATTTTATGCTCATTTTTGTGTTTTATGTGCTCAACTGGTCGGCTAACAGTAAAGTGCCTAGAGATCCGTGAACTATGGTATGTTGCTTATATGTTGGCATATGCTTCGGTGTTGCACCTCACCATATGCCGGATCACGTGGTCACTTTGGCTTGGCACACGAGGCCTCACAAAATTAGGCCTCAAACTCATGAGCTGACTTGTGAAGCATGCCATGTACACAACCGGAGAGGTTTCGGAGCCAATGATGGGATATTCTTGGGCATGGACCTTTGGTCTATATCACCCTTGTATATTACTTTCCGGTTTGACACGTGCATGGAGCATTTGGATATTTGCCGTATGCAGTTTTGAGTATATAATTGACTTTTGGGCATAATGGTGTGATTTGCCTGATTTTGCCATGTTGTGAGGTCATCATCATGGGGCAGTTCTCCAAGCCCATTCGACTCCAAGTCCAACCAAGGTTATGTCAGGGTAGGGCATGGTCCTGAGTGCCACTCTAGGCCATGACACGCCACCGCCCCTATTGGGCTAGGATTTATAGGCTTGGGAGTAAACACATTTTTGGGGTTTATGTAGTGACTTGTGACACATGGCATTTAGCCATCTTATTTGATTGGGTTCAGGGCATCATGTTGGTGAGTCAAGGGAAGGTCTTGAGTCCAGGGAATGAGGGGTCTATGGCTGTGAATGTGTACGTTTCCATCTTTCCCCAACTTTGCTTTATTTGTGGTCATATGCCAATTTCAGGGCTTTCCTCTGTGGTGCAATTCTTGTACATGCCCGCCACCGTGAGACGACCGGTGTGCTGAACGGAAGCCCGCAGCCCGTATTGGATTGTTAATTGGGCTATTGCTGTATTTGTGGCATCTGGTTGCTGTTCAGGGTTGAAGGAGGATTTTATTTTCTATATTTTTGGATTTTGGACCCTGGAATTTGAGGAATGCAGTCGTTGATCCGGAGTAAATCAGCAGGGGTAACAGGCGGAAGGGGCACAGCGGGGGCCGGTCCTGGTAGGGACCTTCTTTATGGTAGCAGAGGCGTACCTGCTGCCCCTACCTACCGCCGACCCGGGGACTTGGGCCCCTATGAGCCCTGCCCAAGTACGCCCCGGGTGCGTATTGTGGACTCGGTGGAGACCACGCCGGAGATTGGAGCCATGGAAGAGCCGAGACGTTCAAGAGCATGGCGAGCATGGCGTGCGGTGTTCTCCCCGTCTAGGGGGGACCCTGGTGTGCGCTGCTCAACACCTGAAGCACTACTATGATCCTGAAGACCTCTGTGGGGAGGAGTGGGAGCTGAACGACGAGGAAATCGGAACTCTGGACCTACAAGGGGCTGCCAGCCCTATGGAAGTTGAGAGTGAACTCCCCGACATGAACGCCGAGGAGATGGCTAAGGATGGCTTCTACCTGGTGAAGTCTGTCTTACGCCACCGCTATCGCCAGGGTTGGCGCTTCCTCACCCTCTGGGAAGGGTTTGGAGTCGAAGAGGCCACCTGGGAGCCCTTCTCTGCATTTGTTCTACCTGAGGGACGCCTAAACTCAGTTCTGGTTGACTACTTGTCCCAGAACAACCTTGGTGAGTTGCTGAGGCTCGCTGAGACGCTTGCCTCCAAGACTAAAGCTAGGGACTGAACCTTACCCTTACCTGCCAAAGCGTATGTGTGAGTCTGCTATTCCTAAGGTCCTGAGAGCAAGCCGCAGAAGTGGTGTCCTAATTATACCCAAGTCTGCACGCTTGCTAAACCTGGAGGGTTGGCTTATTGATGCCACGGGGTACGCCCCGGGTCTCCCCTCCCCTAAGCGCCCAATTTCTGTGCTGGCGCAAAACCTTTGGGGGATACCCAGCGTACTAATCCAGGTATTGTTTTCCCTACCTATCTGTCTACTACAGGGAGGGGTGGCCAAAAGCTATGAAGGCATGAAAACGCCGTTTTGCTAAATGGCCAAAACACTGACCTAACCACTGCCACAGCCCACCAACCCTGCTAAAATTGCAGGAAACGGGTGGGACAGTGACACACGCACTACAGGTCCTACACACCCTACAGTGGCACCATCCTGGTGGGCGAGCACTGCGCAACTGGCTCAAGCCCCCACTCAGGACTACCACTCCTACACGCACACTCTACTGGGTGTTGATGAAGAACATGTCGTGGGTCTTAGCGACCCTCCTGTGAAGAAGACAAGAGAACACAGCGCTGCTAAGCAACTGTGGCCTAACAGGGGACGCCACAACGCGTTTCCCCTGCTAGGGCTTGGAGGGAAGCGGTGCTCTTTTGCGTGCACGGCGCAGATGTCGATGAAGTCGGACTCCCTGCTCTGCCACAGGCAGAGGCGGAGTTACTTCCTTGTGTGATCTGCGCCCTTGTTTAGCAGGGCATGAAAAAAATGGTATGCTGCTGCACCAATCACCCTACCTGCCCACCTGTAAAGCAAAGGCAAATGAAGGGGCGTTTGCGGCGGAGGAACCAAGCCACACTCCCCGTATTATACGGTTCTCAGTGTGACCTATAATACACTGTCCGCAAACACGCTGAAGAATCAGCTACCCCTGTCAAGCAAGCAAGCGCTAAGGGACTCCTCAGGTTCTCTTAAAGAACGTACCGAGGAGCCCCTGAGTAGCCTAAACAAGGTTTACCGTGCGCACTTCGCGTGGCCTACCCTTTAATGCGTGTGTGAATGCACGAGCATGCACGACGGTGTTGGGCAAACCTGCCCATCTTAACCGCAATCTCGAACTCCACCAGGGGGTGGCCCCACCTGGGCGTACCTACCTTACCTACCGCTGGAGAGTGAAGTAAGGTGAGGAGAAAAACGGGGCGCACGGGAAGAATGTTGCTATGCACTTGTGTGTATGTCTAATCACCCTGATCTGACCTCTAATCATCTGCAATCTTTGTAATCAATCCCTCTATCGCGTCCTATCGTTGTTAGCGCTGCTACAAGACTCGTTCACGGAGACACGAGACGAGCAATGTGTATGCGGCATACGAGACGAGCATACCTGTAGTTTATACCTGATTCATTGAAGTCTTTTTCGTTGATTTTCGAATTCTTGAATTTTTGATACTTCTATTAGTGTAGGTGGAATCTGTATGTTTATTTATTAATGTGTGTCTCGTCATTTTCAAGACTACGTGAGACATACGTTTATAATGCCATTATTTCTGCATTTGAGGGGCGCTTCGCTAGGAGCCGCTCCTGCGCGCCGCCTTTTTATGCGTAGGAATTTCTTGATTTAAAAAATCCAGAGATGACTATAATTTTTATAAAAATGTGCTTCTGATGCACAATTGGATTCTGCTCAGGTGTGTTGTTTCAGAAAAATTCTAGGCCGTCATTTGACGGATTTTGGTGTCGTCGCTTCGTTTTTGCGTGGATTCGTCCATAATTCTCCCATTCCTGCCTCTGCAGATACCCACGCGCAGCCTCGCTGAGTAGGCCGCAGCCTGGAGAGACTGAGCAGAACCCAAGACCCCACCAAGGGGCAATTTAATTTTTTTACGACTCCCTTCGCCCTAAGATAGGTCACAGGTCGCCAGCAGGTTTACGAGAACCCATGCGAGTGTGTATATTGTGTCTTGCGTTGGGTTTGTGGCGCGCTGCGTCTTGGAGGGAGGGATGCACATGCACATGTTTTGGCATGCTCCCAAACTAACCCAACCAAGCCACAGGAGCCCCGGCAGCGCCATGAGCGCAGAGTCTTCTGTAGGAAATGTTACAAACAGAGCAGCAAAAGAGCGCCAGCCATGGTGAGCGCCCATTTTTCTGTGTGAGGGAAGCTATAGGTATTTTAAAGTGAATGTGGAAACCAAGGAAAGGCCAAGAAAAAATCCCTTTTTCCTAAAATGCGACAGTGGTGGCCACCACAGCACAAGGGGGGAGTAAGAAAAAGTGCTTTTCCAATGCTTTGAGGCATACTCTAGTTGTATTAGAGATGCACTGAGCATCCAGGCATTTCTATCTTAGTATTGGTCCGACCAAAAGTGGTGATAACACATTTTGACCTATGGAACCAAACACCCAATCAGGATATGGAGTGGACCCCTTAATCCCCTTTCAATGTGAGGCAAATCATCTTTTCCTGAGTTGACTGAGAACTGACATATCCAAGGCAGAGCCTATGAATTTATCTATGTTTTTCCATGAATACTTAGCTGTCCTAGTGGTATGCACCCTAGGGGGCTGGGCACCTCTTTTTGAGAGGTCCTGGGTTCAATTCCTGGTCAGCCTAGCTAAGTAGGAAGATCCCATGTGACATGGCAGTGACCTCATCGCCACATGCCCTGCCACCTCAGCACATATGGGACCCAAAACAAAGAGTGCACATCTCCAGAGATGGCACTATGGAGATAGAGTGACCATGGGGCAGTTTTCCAACTCTTTTCCAAAACATTTCAGGTATCGTTGTGAATATGCATCCCGATGTGACCTGAGTTGCAGTTTCTGTGAATATCCTTTCATCTTTCACTGTTTACACTGCAGCCCTTCATGCTTTGATGCTGATTCTCTTCTCCTTGCACACCTCTGGCTTGGGTTATCCTGGATTGACTCTATTTCAGCAAACAAAAGGTTTTCATCTCCAAAAACAAGCAGCAGGAAACCCTACACCAGCAGCAAGCAGCAGGAGAGACAAAAACACAGTGTTGAAACCACTATAAACTTTTCTGTAGACAAGCGGGAGCAATACCCCTTGTGGTGAGAGATACTCCACACGGCTCGGCAGCCCCCAGAGCTGCCGCCCAAAGGAGGGGGCATGTGGCCCTACCCATGGACACATGTCGGGACGCCCTCCCACCAGGGACACATGGACCGGGTGGCCGCGACAATGCCTTCCCAAGCACATGCGGGAGCGGCTCAAGAGGCACCTGACATAGGGCAGTGGGAGGGACAGGACGTCCCCTTGGTAAGACCTTCTTCCTGCAATGTCAAAGGAGGCATCCCGAGCTCCCGAAGATACCTACCTACCTACCTTGGGACTGCGCGGTGCGTGGTCCATCCCCATGCATCTTGAATTGGTCCCGCCAGCACATGAGTGCTGTGAAGACACTGGAGCCCGGTGTCCCTGTAACA
Organism: Eutreptiella sp. 'Long Island Sound 2002'; assembly: GCA_964036045.1. Lineage (NCBI taxonomy): Eukaryota > Euglenozoa > Euglenophyceae > Eutreptiales > Eutreptiaceae > Eutreptiella > Eutreptiella sp. 'Long Island Sound 2002'. Next base: position 9,840,312 of record OZ038388.1, read on the forward strand.
TGACATGTCATACGCCGCCGTCGGTGGCGGATTCTGCTCTTCCCTATCTTCCGGCGCCTGAGTTTGTCCAACGCTCTATGTTGCATGCTGAGAGCGGCTCTGAGGAGTCGGATGGCATTTCTGATTTGGAGTCCGAATCGGGTTCTGGGAATATCGGTACTGCGCCAGCCGGTATTGACGGTCCCCCACTAGATTCCTTCGCTGCCGGTTGGGGTTATTCTCAGTCTCATGGGGGCTGTTGGAAGGCTGCCCTGGATGATCCTGATTTTGATTTGCCTGTCACAGTTGGTCCTGCATTACCCGAGCATCCCGACCCTTTGCTCTCAAAGGTTTGAGGTTTGAGGTTTGATTTTGCGGGTACTACACACCATTCGGCCCCGGGGGGCCACGTGGTCGGGCCAGGTGATATCCTCCCCACCGGGACCTAGTGGGGGGCCCTTCATGACACACCTCCTGCCTGGTGGCGGAGTCCCCCGGATTCACGGGGCTCGGAGCCCTGTCCCTCCCCGGCTTCCCCATTTCGCCACTCCCCGGTCAGTGCATCACTTAGCAGCCGTAGCTGCAGGCGCTTACCAACCGCGTCGCCCCCGTGATGCGTGGTCGCCCGGGGCGCCGGCGCCGCCGGGCCAGTGCTACTGGCTTGTCGCCAATGGGACCCCCGTGGGCTGGCGCGGAGTCTGCCTAGCCTTGGGGCTGGTGCGTGGCGCGGTGCGCCACTACTTCCTTGGCGGGTGCAGTGCCCCGATCGTGTGTGCGCGGCGCTCGCGGCCGGTTCGGGGGGCTCGGGCCAGTGCGTAGTGTCGTGTCTTCCCCGTTTCCCCCTTCCCGCCCCGCGTGTCCTGCGCTGTGTATGGCGGGCCGTCCCGTCCGGGTGTCCCTTACCCTGGCTCGCTGGTACGCCATTCCATGCGGTCTTTGCGTTCCGCGGGCTCGGTCCGGTTGCCCTTCTGGTATTCCCCGCGTGTCCTTTGTGTGTGTGTGCGCTCGCGCTCCCGCGGCGTCCGCGCCCCCCCCTCCTCCCCTGGTTGGTGTGGCGCGCGCACCTCGCGCGGTCCTGGTGCTGGGCGCTGATAGGGCCGTTCCACTCGGTCCGTGCCCCTCCGCGTGTCCTGCCCCGGTCCCGTGCTCCGTTTGGTTTGTTTTTTTTGGGGGGGGGGGGGGCGGCCCGGTCCCGTTTCCCCCCTACCTGGCTTGGGGCTGTGTGCTCCGCGTGGGGTGGGTCTGCGCGTCTGGGGCGTTCCGGCGCCGGGGGGTGGGGTGGGGTGGGGGGGGGGGCGGCTCGTGCGCCGTTCCCCCCGACTGTGCGGCCGGGGGGGTCAGTGGGGCGGGGGGTCGCCTTGCCTCGGTCCGTCCCTCTGCCTTCCCTGGGCAGGCAACAAAGCGGGTGTCCTTGGCGTCGCTCTGGCCATGGAGGGCGGGGCCCCCATACCGCTCTGGTTCGTGCTCGCTTGCTGTCCCCGGGCGCGGTCCGTGTGGCGCCCTGTTGTGGTGGCGCGGGTTCGCTTGTCCATCGTGGTTCCTGTGGGAGCAGGCGGCTGGGGCGTGGGGGCGGGCCCTGCCCCGGCCTCCCTCCCGGGCGCCGCGGTCCTGCCGGGGGGAGGGGGGATCATCCCCTCTGCCTCGGGGGGGGTGGGGGCCGGCGCCCCCATGGCTTGCGGGCCGTTGGGGGGGGTGGGGGGACTGGGGGGGGGGTCGTGCCGTGGCTCCCCACCTCCCTCTCTGGGGGGGGCAGCCTGCGGCCCTCTGCCCAGTCCCCCTTTCGTCGCCGGCGCATCCCCTCCAGGTGTACGCATGCGCTCGGGGTCGTGGGGCAGCCCCGGGCGCCGGGTGCGGCCTGCCGCCGGCGGGGGGGGGGGGGCGGCCCGTGAGCCGCCCCCCCGGAGGGGTAAGAGCTGGGGGGGGGGGGGGAGGGTGGTGCCCAGTTTGGCATAATGGTCGGAGGCCTCATTGAATTGCTGGCCAGTGTGGCCCTCTACCCAGTCAAGGTCCTGCTCCTTACTTCGCACGGATGCTCTGACTAGTTGTACCCAGTGGGCTTGACGGACGGGTCGTTTGTGCCCGGTGGATGACAATATGGCCCCTTGACAGTCAAGCCGTAGGCGGTCCCCATGGTCCCCGAAACGTGACCCCAAGAGGATGCCAACTAGTTCCGCCTTATATGAGTTGGAGGCGCCAGGGACCCTGCACACAACCACGCTGCCATCGCGAAGGTGTAAAGGCCAGTACAGTCCCATTAACAGACAGGGCTACATACAGGGTTATTTCATCATTCTGATGTTTTATAGCTAAGTCATGATTTGGTGTTTTTATAGTTCATTCAAGATTCGAAATGATCTGGTGTTTTTATAAGTTGCGCATTCATCAGCGATCTTACAGACATTGACATACAGAGTGACGTGCAGTGACTCAGGTGCTTCAATGGTCGCGCGTGTCGGGAGAATGGACCTCTTTTTTGGAATATTTTTCAAGACCTTTCTGATCGTTTGAGAATGCGTTTTTTACACCATTATAAAAGTACAACGATTCTACGATGTGTCATATTTTTTTTTTTGCGTCGGAATGCCGTTTACGAGATCTCCGAATTTCGACTGTCCTGACCTCTTTCGCTCTATGCAGCATGTCTTTGTGCCTCAAAATACTCCTTCTGTGGGGTCTGTGCCTATTCTTCATCGATCCGCCTTCTCTTCAAGGCCAAGTATGTCTTTTTGTGGTGCAAAGTAGTGCTTTTTTGGTTACTTTGGTTGTTGAAGTTTGATCATTCGTCACGATCTTAGATTGCGCTTCGACAGGAGTGTTGCTCTCATTTAACTTGTGCTGTGGAGAGGCACATTTCGAGGTTAGAAGTGCCATCTCACGTTGCGATTCCAAATTCAGAGTTAGATTCTTGCCCACCTCCCAATTCGCAATTCCCAACATCCACCGGTTTGGCCCAAACTTAGTTGGTATGTGATTGCCCGTGCAATGGGCATCCACAGATGGGCATGTGGACCTCCCGCGGATAGTGGATAGTGGATAGTGGATACAATTTTCCAATTGCCATCTCTTCTACTCCTACCGCCTAACCAACAAACCATCCAACCTCCGCCTACCACGCCCATCCTAACCGAGCTTGAGAGTAGTATTTGCGGAACCATGGCATGGAGTTTGCAGCACATTGTCAGCAAGCACCTTCTTTCCCTATCCCTTGCCGGTCCAGGTACTCTTCGGTCCAATAACCGCTATGGTGAAACGGAGTAAGAAAAAGTCACTGCCATGTCTTTCTTGGAGGGCTTGATCCAGGCTAAGCCCCCCTTAAAACCCTTTGTTGATGCTGAGACAAACTTAAGTGTTTTTATCTCTCTTTTGTGGCCTAAAGTACACTTTCTCAAAGTAACTAGGGTTGTGACCCTAGCCCCCCCATGAAGTTCACCCCTACCACTCAACTGAGCGGAGGTACCTTCCTTCATGGAGGTCATACCAAAATAAATCAGGCATTCCATGCTTGTGGGCCTTGGAGGTTAAGCCTAAGTGGTCTCCCACCCCAAGACCCCTATACTCAATTGATTCTACCACTTATTGTGGTCCTACTTTGTAACTGTTTCTGAATTCAGTTGCTTGGCCAAGTCATTTTCTGTGTGGTCCTGACATCTATGCCCCTCAGTCCTAACCAGCACCATTTCACCCAAAAGAGTGCACATGAAGTGCCTATTGCAACCTCTGAGGCTAGAGTCTGACCAATTTTCATATAAAACCTTTTGCTTTATCCATTTGTGATTGAATCTATGTTCATATACCTGCTTTGTCTATCTGCAGCCCTTCTGTGTTACACTGGATTACAAAACCAATCATTGATTTCATTGATTCGATCCATTTTCAGTCCTTGCTCTACTTGCTGCTTTGGTTTGGGGTTTTCAACTACAAAACCAACTTGCAGGAATACATCAAAAGACCTAGGGCATAATTCAAGGACATCTTTCCGGTAGCAGAGACAGTCCCTTGAGACCTTTTGAACCGACCCTGAGAAGTGCAGAACAAAAGCTCAACAACAAGTCCATAATGTCCACACCAAGTGTAAGGACCTGGCCTATCCGAACTGTCCAAGTACAAATGGGCAGTCTGGTCCACCCAATGAGTGAACCACCACACCGAGCACCACATCACCTCAGTGGCGCATCTGGGTCCCAAGGAGATCCAGAACGCAGAAGGGCGGAGAAGAATAAAGGCCTTACCACCGAGGCCTTAGCAGCACACGGTGGGGACAGCTTCAGTCACCTCCACAGACGTGTGGCTGCTTCAGTATCAAGATCCAATTGCCCAGCTTCATCCTCAACCGCCATTGAAGGACCTGAGGAATATGAGAAGCTGAAGATGAAGATGGATGAGTACATCATGCATGAGGAGTACTATAAATCCATCCGTGGGGAAGATGGAGAGGAGCCCTTAGCTGTACATGGATCCAGACCACGTACAGATCTTGGGTCCTACGCTCACTCAGGTCCCCCATCCACAGCATCCCTGCCAAGACGACTACGACCTGAGTACCCAACCCCAAGGGCTCCCGAAGTGGGCCCAACACGAGTCGAAGAACACCATCCAAGGCCAACCTACGGTGCCCTGGATCAAACGGCCGAGCTGCTGGCCAAATTCCTGTCTGGATCAGAAGATCCAGATGTGACGGCCTTGTCAGAGGCCATTAAGGCTAAACTGGGTATTGCAGAACCCTTACCCAAGCCTGAGTTCCTCTCTCTCTCTCCAGGGCTGAGTACCCTGGCCGAAGATCTCAAGAGATCGAGGGTCTCAAGGCTGTTGCCTAAGGTTACCTGCCCCAGCCCCTTTCACCCCCGTGCCAGGACTGTGCCTATGGCGGACCTACAGGACGTGCCTGTCACAGAGAGTGAGAGAAGAGGGTTGTCAGCCCTGGCCCCTCTTGCCGGCGTGTCGCCTTCAGGCCTAACTCCGGGGGGTGGGAAGACGGGCAGACCAATTGCCCAGGCGAACATCCAGCTGGAACTGCCGGAGTTCGACCCTAAAAATCTGCCTGAATGGGCAGAAGAATTTGCGGAGTTCCTATTGTTGACCGGCCAATCCCATGTGGATGTGGCCACCAAATGTTCACTGCTAAAACGCTCATGCCAAAAGAAATTTTTGCAAAAACAGGTCAAACAGATTGTGAAAACCTGTTCTACTTGGGCGGAGGTACTCCTGAGGTTAGAGAAAACATTCCCAGTCTATGAGACTGACCTCAGCGTACGCACACAAATCGAGGAGCTGCCTATGCTCCCGGAGTTTCCATCCGCTGCGCGAATTTCTGAGTATGTGTGCGACATGGAGTACTTATTTTCGAGGATGAATGTGGGCTCCTACGGAGCCACTGAGCCCCACCTGTGGCTCATGAGTAAGATCCCCCAGCGTACATGGGATGATTGCCGCTCAACCTCTGAGAGGAAGAGCAGGATTCACTCGTATGATACACTGGTGGATCTCTTGATTGAGCTAGCTCTTGAGAGAGAGAACGACTCCCACATGGAGAAGTTCCTCAAGAAGCATTTGGGACGAGGTGGTACCCCTACCCCCGAACGTGGCGAGGGGAAGGGGCATAAAAATCCCACTAACACCAACCAGGGAGGCGGTAAAGGGAGGGGCAACCTACGTGCCATGAACGAGGTACCAACTGATGCAGGCACCCCCCCCCTGTTTTACTGCCGACCTGTCAATGACAAGGGGGGACCTTGTCATGCCTCTGACTGCGATCTCCGCAGTGGCTGTATGCTGCAGATGAAACGTCAGCAGCATACTAAAGATGGGAAAACTGTGACCCATCAGGACCACTCCAGGTGTACCATCACGTGTGGTTACTGTGGCAAGCGTCGTCACTATGAGGACGAATGCCACATCAAGAAACGCGAGAGTGACAAACTCAAGCGTCAGGAGGCGGATGGGGATAAAGGTAAAGGAGGTGGCAAGGGGGGTGGTAAGACTGGACCCCCTAACCCCCAGAGGCGCTCATCAGCGCCTGTTGCTACGCCTACTCCTGCTGCCACACCCGCTCCTGCCGCAGGTGTCCCCCAGAAGCGACCCCAAGGGGATAACGCTACCCCTGAGGGGAATAATTCTAAGAAGAGGCGCTTGGCCTGGATGGCCAAGTCCCTCATGGCTGCAGGAGTGGATGTGAAATTCCCTGATGAGGAATAGGGGGGCGGCTCCGAAGAGGAGGACTTGGTTTTCTGGATCCTCGTGAAAATCGGGGATCAGGTTTTTCGAGCAGTGCTTGATACCGGTGCAACACTTTCCATAGTGGCCCGGCGCCTGCTTAAAACTTTCAGGAAGACTAAGACTGTGGCCATAAGAGTAGGGGATGGGCGTACCATCCATTCCTTGGGGGGGGTCGATGTGACCATCTGTCTGGGCGACGAAACCGTGACTCAACACTGCAGAGTGTTGGACACTGACGCCTTTGACATTGTCATTGGCACTGACTTTCTAAGAAGAAACCCCCAGGTTAAAATGCTGTCCCTACAGCGTCCTTACTCTTTGCACTGCGACTTTGGCAGTGGGCTATTCTCCGTTCCTTTGGAGCTGTCAGGACGAAAAGAGTCTGGGCTGCGCTACGCAGCCAAGACGAACTATCGTACTGAAAATTACCAACTGGCCCGTCATGTTCTCGAAAATGGACTGGCGGCCCTTCAGGTAAACCTGGATGAGATCCAGGTGGAATTGTTTGCGAGCCAACAACAGCACATCATGCAGTTGTACTGCTCGAAACAAATGAACAATGCTTTCCGTTTCTTCTGGAAAGCAATGGGCCTAGCGTATGCTAACCCTCCCTTCTCCCTGCTCGCGAAGGTCCTGAACAAGATCGCTTATGAGGGAGGAAGGGTTGTTATGTGCACCCCTGACTGGGGTTGCTCGGGTGAACATGCCTACTGGCGCCGTATGCTTGACCGAATGACCGTGGGAAGAGTGCAACTCCCCGACGGCCCCATCTATGTGCCTGAGGACTCAGACACAGCTATGCAGGCCCCTGAGTGGGCCAGTTTCCTGTCCATCATCGATGGATCTCTCAACCCTGTACCCCTGTGTGACCTGGACCAGGTGCTACTAAAAGAGGTCATGGCCGAAAAGCGTGGCCTGACCCTTTATGATCTCAAAAATCGATCTCCTGAGCACCTATCTGCCACACTTACAGGGTGTGAGTCTCCTGATGACTATCTGGAACCTGCAGCTGTAAAAGAGGATGCTGACGACCAACTGTCTGAGATCGCCAGCACTATTCCCTCTGTTGATCCCAGCTGTGTTGACCTAAAACATAGTGCTTTCCTGGCCCAGCTGTTGCTAGAGGAGGTAGATCTAGAGTCAACCTCTGAACCCGCTTCCTCTGTTGGGAAACCAGTGCTACACATGCAGCCTGTGCACACAGGTGAATCCGTGGCCCGGAGTACTGATGCTCTGGCACGGCCTGCTGCTAATAACATGCCCTTGTCTGAGCATGACACGCAAGAACTCCGACGGCTGTTGTACCTGAAGGCCGAAGGTATTGAGCGCCAAGAGCGGCTGCAATACCTCAGACAGACCTGGAAATACTCCATCTGGTCTGAGGAGGACGATGAGTCCTATACGCTGCCTGATCCTGAGATACCTCTAGTGTACTCTCTACACTATGGGCAGCAATGTCCCCCTGAGTGGGACGATGGTACTGTACCTGCCGAAACTGCTGATCGGCATAAAAAGAAAGAACATGGAAAGAGCAACCTCCATGCTGAGGAGGATTTCCTTCAGAAAGTCGAGAGTCTTAACCTTGACCCCCGCCTGAAGAAGCTGCTGATAACCTATGAGTAGGTGTTCGGCGCCTTGCCGCCTCCCCTATCTTGCAAAAAACTGGTCCAGATGGACCTGAAATTGAAACCAGAATTTGAAGAGACGCGAGTGAGGCGTCGTCCCTATCCCGCTCCACAGGAACAGGTTGAAGAAATCGAGCGCCAGATCCAAGAATGCATTGATGCTGGCCTCGTTGAAGAGTACAAACATGGGGACTATCCCCATCACTGCAGCCCCTGCTTCCTTGTTGCTAAACCAGGGTCGACTGCTCTACGTCTTGTTGTAGACTATGGTAGGGTCAACAAGAAAACCCAGAACCACTCAGGGAGTATTCCTAACATGGAAAACACCCTGGAGCGTATTGCCAAATGCAGGTATAAGACCAAAATGGACAAGCGCTCTGGTTTCTGGCAGGTTGACCTAACCGCCGCAGCTCAGGAGCTGCTTGCCTTTATAACCCCTAAGGGTCGTGTCTTCAAGTGGAAGGTTATGCCTTTCGGGGTGGCTAACGCCCCAGCGCTCTTCCAGGAGCTTATGAACAAAATTTTGTACATACTGAGGCGCAGGCCTCTAGTACAAGAGTTGATTTCCCGGGGTGCAGAAATGGAGGCTCACATCGACGACGTGAGTTTGGGTACTAATACCAAAGAGGACCATGTCCTTCTCCTACGTGAATTCTTCACTGTTTGTCAAGAAAACCATCTCCGAATCAAACTCGAAAAATGCGAGTTTATGAAAGATGAGATGGAGTATTTGGGTTTCGACGTGGGGTATGGCTGGTGGAAACCAGCCGCGTCTAAGATGCAGCCCCTACAGGACATGCAGATTCGCGATGACCCTAAGAAGGGTCTACACGATGTGAGGAGTTTTGTGGGCGCCTGTAATTTCTATCGGCGTCACATCCACAATTTTACTTACTCCTCTGCACCCCTCACTGACCTAATCAAGAAAACTACTCCCTGGAGGTGGACCTCCAGAGAGGAAGAGTGTTTCCAGGAGTTGAAGAAGAAGATTGCCTCCTCCAACTGCCTGGGAGTTCCCCGCCCTGAGGGCGAGATAGTCCTGATCACTGATGCCAGTGATGTAGGGGGGGGAGGTACGATCTATCAATGGCAGGAGCTTAACCCCGCTGAGCTAACCCACTGCCATTATCGTACTACTGGACTGAACCGTGATGGTTCGTTGAAACATGACTATCCTACCAGTGAGTGGCGACTGGTGCCACTGGGACACTGGAATTGGAAATGGAACCGAGCGCGTTCCAACTACAGCACCTATGACCAGGAACTCCTGGCCGGTATGTTGGTGCTATCGTCACAATCCCGACTCCTGGGGTCTAACCCTATTGTCTGGCTGTGTGACCAGGAGCCTGTGAAGTCTTTTCAGAAGGGCCCACCACCAGAAAAAGCGAAGCTAAAACGGTGGTGGACTTACCTGAGCCAGTTCAGGCTGACAGTGCATCATATCCCCGGGATTAAGAATGAACTGTCGGACTATATATCGCGCAACAACTTCGATGCGCTTATTGGTGAGAGCTCTGAGGCGCTCGCCAAAGAGGCTTTCCAGCGTATGGATGTCCAGCTTGACCTGTCCATGCGCACTGCTGGAATCCTCGAGGGTTGGAGTCTAACCGACTATCAGTCAGAGTATGAAGAAATTCTCCAAACCCTCAACACTGGTCTCGAACCCCGTGTCATTGACGGGCACCAGTGGTATAAAAACAATCAGTAACTCTTCTACGAGGACCGAATTGTGGTGCCTGAGGCACGACTGGATGGGTGCCTACAGTGGTCCCATCTCAGTTCTGGTCACACTGGCGCTAATCGCTCAGTGGACTTCTTCCGTGAGTGTTTCTACTCTAGTCTAACCCTGACTGAACTGAGGTCGCGTATGCAGACCATTGTGGATGCTTGTGGCTGTCATGCCAACAAGCAGAGCGACAGTAGGGATAGGGGTCTGATCTCCAGCTTACCCATACCCTATTGTGCTAACTCTCTTCTCTACGTGGATTACATCCACGGCCTACCACGCTTTGGCGGCTATGATAGTTGCCTCGTGGTCACCTGTGGTCTATCTCGCTTCACCCGTGTGTTTCCTTGCAATAAGAAAATCACAGGTGAGCAGACTGTAAAAATGTTGGTCGAACAATGGTTCGAACCCTATGGAGCACCAAAACAGGTGCACTCTGATGAAGATGTACGCATCCGCAGTGACACTGGGTGGTACAAACGAGTGCTAAATGCCCTCAACGTGGAGGTAACCAGAGGTGTGCCCTACACTCACACGTCTAACCCTCTCTGTGAGAGACAGAACCGTGTGGTAGAGCAAAACTTAAGAATCCTGATGAAACAGGAGCGCACCAAGGACTGGGTACGCCTAGTGCCCTGGGCAGTTCTGTCCATGAACTCACAGCGGAGCTCTTCTACGGGTTTCACCCCCCACGAACTGTTCCATGGAGGACGACCTGCTTGGTTCTTCAAAACCCCCTTTCCTGAGGACTTCAAGAGCCCTGTGAGAGATTGGCTAGAACACAAGCAGTCTCTGGCTAACCAGGCTGGTACTAACCTGAGGCACATTCGTGACCGTGAACAGAGCCGACGGAACCGCCTACGGCGACCTGCCAGCTTCAAGGTTGGTGACCTTGTTTTGGTACACCATTCGCGCCTACCCTCCTGGCCACGTAACTGCCTACAGGACCCTTACTTTGGACCCTATCGTATCATCAGGATAGATGGATCCAGGATCCATGTCAGGTGCAGTCCACGTCTAGGTGGTGAACTGCTATGTGCTCCTAAGCAGCTGAGGCACTATCACTCCCCTGACGACTTGTCTTGGGATGAGTGGCGCCTCAGCGACAGTGAGATTGAACGTATAGACCTGGAGAACGCTGCCAGTCCAGAGGAGGCAGACGAACTCGAAGAGATGACTGCCGATGAGATGGCAGTCGATGGTTACTACGTGGTTGCAGGTATTGCTCGCCACGAGTATAAACAGGGCTGGAAATTCCTTACCCTGTGGGATGGCTATGGGTTGTCCGAGGCGACCTCGGAACCTATGTCAGCCTTCATACAACCAGATGGGAGTATCAACCCCATCTTCCGCACTTACCTCGTTGAGAACAACGAGGGGCAGCTCCTAACCCGTGCTGAGACTATGTCCCAGCGTAAGAAGCGAAACTAATTACCCTGTGTCAGTCTACTGACCCTGTCTGTGCCCTGCGGACCCATGCCTATGGTTTCCAGCGTGAGCCAGGTGGCCGCTTATCAAGATTGCAGCCACCCAGCGAGTGTTTGCCTTGTTGACCATGTGTTGCATGGGTACTGCCCTAATGTAATGACCTTGGTGAGCCAACGAAGAACGGTGGCTTTCTACACCAGGGGGGGATGACAAGCAAGGTGTTATGAGGCAAGGTGTGTCTTCCCTCCTTGGGGACAAGCGAGCCCACAGTTAGGACCCCTGACTGGTCCAGACCCATGGGGTTCTACCCTTCCTTACAGGGTTTACCTTACCCTTACCTGCCATAGCGTATGTGTGAGTGTGCTAGTCCTAAGGTCCTGAGAGCAAGCCGCAGAAGTGGTGTCCTAATTATACCCAAGTCTGCGCCCTTGCTAAACCTGGAGGGTTGGCTTATTGATGCCACGGGGTACGCCCCGGGTCTCCCCTCCCCTATGCGCCCAATTTCTGTGCTGGCGCAAAACCTTGGGGGAATACCCAGAGTGTTAGTCCAGGTATTGTTTTCCCTACCTATCTGTCTACTACAGGGAGGGGTGGCCAAAAGCTATGAAGGCATGCAAAACGCCTGTTTGCTATGTGGCCAAAAACACTAACCTAACCACTGTCACAGCCCACCAGCCCAGCTAAAATTGCAGGAAAAGGGTGGGACAGTGACATGCCCCCTACAGGTCCTACACACCCTACAGTGGCACCATCCTGGTGGGCGAGCACTGGGCAACTGGCTCTAGCCCCCACTCAGGACTACCACTCCTACACGCACACTCTACTTGGCGTTGCGAAGGTGAAGTTCTCATGGGTCCTAACGACCCTCCTGTGAAAAGGACGAGAGAACACAGCGCTCCTAAGCAGCTGTGGCCTAACAGGGGACGCCACAACGCGTTTCCCCTGCTAGGGCTTGGAGGGAAGGGGTGCTCTCGTTGCGTGCACAGCGCAGATGTCGTTGAGGTCGAACTGTCCTCCCCAGTACTGGCTGAGGCACAGTGATATGATTTGTGATCAGCGCCCCTGTTTTGCTGGGGCAGAAAAATGGTAGCCGCCGAAGGCAGCTGCTGCGTGCACCAATCACCCTAACCTCTCCCACCTGTACAAAAGAGGCAGATGAAGGGGCGTTTGCGACTGTGGAACCAAGCCACACTCCAGGTATTATACCCTTCTCAGTGTGACCTATAATACGCTGTTCGCAAACACGCTGCAGATGCAGCTACCCCTGTCAAGCAAGCAAGCTTTAAGAAACTCCTCGGGTTCTCTTAAAGAACGTACCGAGGAGCCTGTGGGTAACCTAAACAAGGTTTACCGTGCGCAATTCGCGTGGCCTACCCTTTAATGCATCATGTGCACGCAGGGAAGGGAGGCTTAACCACAGACTCAACCAGGAGGTGAGCTCCTCCTGGGCTAACCTACCTTACTCACCATGCATCGTGTGAATGCCGCATTGAAACGAACACAAAACAAACCTAAGCGTTTTAAGCAACTCAACTTGAACGCTACGGCCGCACACGTACAAACGCTTACCTGTGAAGAAGGAAAAAAGGGTGGATTAGGGATACAGGTGAAGCGATACAGCGTGTGGATGCCTAGATTAGGCACATGCATCGCGAGCACAGCGCATATTCTAACCCTACGTGCGCGCTGCGCGCTCCATTCGCATCACATACCTTTCACACCTGCTTTCACCTGTGCAGAGCACGAGAGATGAACACCCGACCCCCCAACGAGCACAGCGTTAACAACCCTAACGTTTTGACGGAGCAACCAACACGAACGCAATGCGTGAGTGTGAAGTGACACAGACATACCTTAGAGACGGGTTGTTGAACTGCTCTGTGGTGCGGGCTGATTTTGAATACTTTACTCTGAAGTTTATAAAAATTTTGATGCAACTGTGCAAAGATTTTCTTTAAAACTTTAAAAACTACGGCTCATACCTTCTTTTCCAAAAGCCGTTTTCGCTTGCGCAACCCTTTTCTTGGCGTCCGCTTCGTTTGCGCTTGTCTGCGACTTTAAGTTATGTGTAAAAATGACGATTTCCCGCGTGGTTTCGTCGATTTTCAACGATTTCACTTGCTGAATCGCAACCCCTTCCGCAAAACCGCAGAAATCACTCCCTGCTGGTTCCATTTTCCATTTTTTTTCCAGCTCCTGGGGGTTTGTGTCCTCCATTGGGAGTATTGCTCCGCCCTGGCCCTTGGTCAGGACGTTTACTAAAACGCTGTTTATACGGCGATAACCGTCCGCATTAGAGCGTTCGACTGTACCTTAGTGGACAGACACATGTGCTCTGGACAGGGAGTCCTGAGTTCAATTCCCACTACCCCCACACTTTTTCCAAAAGTTTTCGCCTCACGCCGGCGACTTTTGAGGAATGCCCCTTCGAAGGGACATCATTCACGGTACATTACACTGTTTTTCAAGGGTCCCTACAGTGTGATAGGCTTCTATGAAGTGATGAGAATGTTTTTGGTAAGTTTAATGGATTTTTTTGAGGTAATTTTGGGAATATTTGAGCCTTTTTCCTTGGTCCTACTAGCTTGATCAACTAGTACTCCAGGGGGGAGTAAGAAAAAGTCACTGCCATGTCTTTCTTGGAGGGCTTGATCCAGGCTAAGCCCCCCTTAAAACCCTTTGTTGATGCTGAGACAAACTTAAGTGTTTTTATCTCTCTTTTGTGGCCTAAAGTACACTTTCTCAAAGTAACTAGGGTTGTGACCCTAGCCCCCCCATGAAGTTCACCCCTACCACTCAACTGAGCGGAGGTACCTTCCTTCATGGAGGTCATACCAAAATAAATCAGGCATTCCATGCTTGTGGGCCTTGGAGGTTAAGCCTAAGTGGTCTCCCACCCCAAGACCCCTATACTCAATTGATTCTACCACTTATTGTGGTCCTACTTTGTAACTGTTTCTGAATTCAGTTGCTTGGCCAAGTCATTTTCTGTGTGGTCCTGACATCTATGCCCCTCAGTCCTAACCAGCACCATTTCACCCAAAAGAGTGCACATGAAGTGCCTATTGCAACCTCTGAGGCTAGAGTCTGACCAATTTTCATATAAAACCTTTTGCTTTATCCATTTGTGATTGAATCTATGTTCATATACCTGCTTTGTCTATCTGCAGCCCTTCTGTGTTACACTGGATTACAAAACCAATCATTGATTTCATTGATTCGATCCATTTTCAGTCCTTGCTCTACTTGCTGCTTTGGTTTGGGGTTTTCAACTACAAAACCAACTTGCAGGAATACATCAAAAGACCTAGGGCATAATTCAAGGACATCTTTCTAACGGTATTTAAATACCTTAGAGACTTGTTTCAAAGAAACCAACATACGAGAATGGTCTATGCGGAGGCCTACGTGAGAGTAAAGCGGTCCTCCTACACGCCTCACATCATAGATAACCCTGACCTACTCTCTGCTGTGCGTGAGACCGCGAGACGGCGGTTTGAGGAAAAGGACCTAACCTTCAAGTCCTTTGCGAAGTACAAATTGACTGAACTTTTGAAAAGGAGGGTAAAAGCCATGGAGTCACAGGAGAAAAGGGATAGAGAGGGGAATCTCCTTGCTTTCTTGCAAAGTGATGACTTGGTTTCTGGTTCAGTAGAGAAGTTGACTGTGGAGGTTCTCAAGGGGGCGGTGGTGACATGGCAACAATCTAACCCTCACATTTCTGACCTTCTACGCCGCAATGGGACCAAGGAGGCCCTGATGAGGCAATTTGAGGAACTATATGGACAATGAAGCACATCATCCATGTGGCTATGCACACCGTGTGACCCATTTTCTGCCCTGTTTCAGCCCTGTTTTAGGACCTCAGAGACCCCCACTTGACCCCCCCGTGCTCCAAATTTTGGTCCGCAAACAGCCCCCCACCTACCCCGTACAACCATTTTAGACCCATAGAGACCCGAATGGTCCCGGGGGGGCTGTTTTAGGGCCCTTTTCCTCGAAAGAAAAAAGTGCCCTTTGGTTGCGCGTTTTCGGACCCTGAGGGGGGGCGTTGAAGCACGTGAGCAGTGACATGCAGCATCTATACAGCACAATACTTAAATCTGTTGCATTATTTTGTCGTTACAACCATTTGTGTTTGTATTCCATGTGCTCATGCTGCTCTGCAGTATGACCACGTTTTATTCATGTCTCTGGGATTCGAGATCACTGGCAGATTGGATTGATTTGCAATTACTTCGTGCTGCAGGGTTGTTGCAGGTATACTGGTACATTTGGTGTTCGGAGAAAACAAACAGCTTGCATGGTGGCAGGGTTAAAGAATAACACTCATCAACTCAGAGTCAAAAGATTACAAACGTGGTCATACTTCCTGCTTTGCCGGCTGTCATCTCCTGATCCTTTGAGGCTGCGGCAGTGTGTAAGCAACTCCAGGGAGTCAATTGAATCTGCTGGCGAGCATCCGCCCTTGAGCAGGGTCATCTCACAAAGGTCCTGGTTGCGGCAAGTTGCATTGTGTTACTTGGGTCTGCCGTCGCTTGATCTGGGTCTTTTTACGAAGATCGGGTTTGCCGCCGTCGACGCTTCGTTTGGGTCGTTTGGACCTGCCTTTGGGCACCGTCCTCTTGCCTGCGCGCGTGGCAGCTTGTGGATCTTGGCGTGGATCCAAGGTTGAAAGGTCCGAGGTCGCCGTCGACGCGCGACGCTTCGTTTGGGTCGTTTGGACCTGCCTTTGCTTCGTTGGGCATCATCATCTCGCCTGCGCGCGTGGCAGCTTGTGGATCTTGGCGTGGATCCAAGGTTGAAAGGTCCGAGGTCGCCGTCGACGCGCGACGCTTCGTTTGGGTCGTTTGGACCTGCCTTTGCTTCGTTGGGCACCGTCATCTTGCCTGCGCGCGTGGCAGCTTGGCGTGGATCCAAGGTTGAGAGGTCCGAGGTCGCCGTCGACGCGCGACGCTTCGTTTGGGTCGTTTGGACCTGCCTTTGCTTCGTTGGGCACCGTCATCTTGCCTGCGCGCGTGGCAGCTTGTGGATCTTGGCGTGGATCCAAGGTTGAGAGGTCCGAGGTCGCCGTCGACGCGCGACGCTTCGTTTGGGTCGTTTGGACCTGCCTTTGCTTCGTTGGGCATCATCATCTCGCCTGCGCGCGTGGCAGCTTGTGGATCTTGGCGTGGATCCAAGGTTGAAAGGTCCGAGGTCGCCGTCGACGCGCGACGCTTCGTTTGGGTCGTTTGGACCTGCCTTTGCTTCGTTGGGCACCGTCATCTTGCCTGCGCGCGTGGCAGCTTGTGGATCTTGGCGTGGATCCAAGGTTGAGAGGTCCGAGGTCGCCGTCGACGCGCGACGCTTCGTTTGGGTCGTTTGGACCTGCCTTTGCTTCGTTGGGCACCGTCCTCTTGCCTGCGCGCGTGGCAGCTTGTGGATCTTGGCGTGGATCCAAGGTTGAGAGGTCCGAGGTCGCCGTCGACGCGCGACGCTTCGTTTGGGTCGTTTGGACCTGCCTTTGCTTCGTTGGGCATCATCATCTCGCCTGCGCGCGTGGCAGCTTGTGGATCTTGG
This sequence comes from Eutreptiella sp. 'Long Island Sound 2002', assembly GCA_964036045.1. Classification (NCBI taxonomy): domain Eukaryota; phylum Euglenozoa; class Euglenophyceae; order Eutreptiales; family Eutreptiaceae; genus Eutreptiella; species Eutreptiella sp. 'Long Island Sound 2002'. The sequence goes on from OZ038388.1 coordinate 9,856,842, forward strand.
CGTGGATCCAAGGTTGAAAGGTCCGAGGTCGCCGTCGACGCGCGACGCTTCGTTTGGGTCGTTTGGACCTGCCTTTGCTTCGTTGGGCACCGTCATCTTGCCTGCGCGCGTGGCAGCTTGTGGATCTTGGCGTGGATCCAAGGTTGAAAGGTCATCCTTCTTTCTTGGGACTTCGTGGATCATCGCATAGATCTGAGGTTGAGAGGCCTTTGTTGGAAGTTCTTGGGATTTCTTGATTCTTGGGATTTCTTGGGAAACCTTGGGTCTGTCATTTTTTTTGTGCACTTTGAGACTTCGAAGTTTCGGGCAATTTTTTTATACCTGAACCATGGAGCATTCGGAGGGCCCAAGGTTGCTTATGAACAACCGTTCTCCCCCCCTTGCTTCAACGTCGGCGGTGTGGGGGCACGCCCACCCCAGAATACAACTCCCGGACCCACAACAACCACAAGGGCCGGTGAGAAATTTAGTGAGCTACTTCAATAGTATGGCTCACACAAGCCCCCCAGCTTCGGTCCCAATGGATGCCGACACAGGAGCCCCTCCCCGGTTTGTAGCTACCGAACGGGTTCGATGGGTTACTGAGTTAGGACTACCGGCCGAACAAATTCGCCGGTTTGAGTGGTCAGACGTGGCGCCCCAGGACCCCCAGCTGGCAGAACGCCTTAGTGACATGGGGCAGGTAGTTCAGCAGTTGCAGGGGTTGGGTTCGGACCTGGTGCGCGCCACGGGTGAGATACGCATCCAGTTGGAACACTGCCATGGGCAAACCCAGACCGTAGGCGGTATAGTCAACGAGTGTGTCAAGGCCCTGGATGACCACACCACCAACCTCCGCCAGGCTGCCACGGCACGGGAACACCTTCAGGCCGCTCGCTGGCTTAGCCTTGGAGTCTACGGTCGCCCAGGTCAAGGCCACACTGCAGGCTCACCAAGATAGTCTTGTGCACGCAGTCAGTAAATTTGAGGAGCGGGCCACCACACTGGAATCCAGAGTGAATGGTCTGGACACTGCCCTAGGGGGCCTGCGTGGCCGAGTGGAGCAGGTGTCAATGGAACACGCACCACAACCGCAAACCAGCGTCAGGTTCAGCAGAGCCTCCAGGAGCATACGCGGGAAATTGCGGCAATGCAACATTTTTTGAGCAGCATTAGGGGCGTTCCGGAACACCTCACGGATCTGCAAGCACGCGTCTACACCCTGGAAGGACCCGATGCACGGGCCAGGGTAGTGCCAGACCCTACTGCGGATTACAACGTCCGCCTGCAGTCCGTCGAGAACAAGGTAGCACAGTTGGAGCGTGTACCACAAGCCGTGCATTCGGCCATGCTGCCTACACGGGGTGCTACAGTCACCCCGTCCAAGCTTCTTGAAGCTGAAGGGCGCATGCAGACCGCGGCAGAGCAATGTGTGCGTTAGCACTACACCACGCTCCATGAGAGATTCACATCTCTCGAGCAAGAAGTATCCCGACGCGTCACGTCGGTAGAGTTGGCCCAGGCCGCCTGGCAGGCCAAACCGGAGGTTGCTCTTCCTCCGGACCCGACGACTGGCAGCGGCTATGAGCCCCTGGAGCACCGATTCAGAGTGTGCGAGTTGGACTCTCGGGTGACCGGAGTCCAGGACGACCTGTGGCAACTACAAGCCACGGTGGGGGGACTGGTTCACTTGACCAGGTCGCCAGGGGAACCACAGGCAAGCGCCGCCCCGGTGTGGGGACTCGGAGCGCCCGTGGATACGGCGTCTCCTTTGTGGGCAGAGGTGCCATCGGCGACCCCCGCTACCACCGTAGAGCCCGGTGCGTCTTGTGGTGTATACGCCGCAGGGTCATACGCCAGAGAGGCCCCGCTTACCCACACCACTACCTATCCGGCGCCGCCCCCCCTGCACGGAGGTGAGGGCCCTGAGAGACAGCCCGTGCCCCAACCCGCGGCTCCGCCGCACCCGGGCGTAGAGTCGTGGGCGGGGGGTGGTGGCCACGTAGGCCAGATTCGATTTTTTTGTCTGCATGACTGGCTTGATTCCCAGGACAAATTCGACCCCTTCGCCTTCCTCGATTACCTGGAAAACGTCGGCGATGGCGAAGTGGGTGTGTCCCTTAAGGTCAGGCCATCTGGGGTCCCGGATAATGGGAGAGCATTCGAGGAAGTATTGCTCGACGACATCCCGTCGACAAACTCAACGACCGCCCCTGGCAGCCTGTTGGCGGGTCTTTTGGGCCCACAGCTCGCGGCATTATTGGACCCCAATCAATTGAAGGCCACCCAGGCTAACACTCATCGTCCAACCTGGGATGGTGAGGGGGCCACTGCCCGCGACTATTGGCGAGATTGGCTGCTTTATGAAAACAATGTGAACCATATGCAGCCTGAGCACCTCCAAAAGGAGGCCTTGCTTCAAAGCTTGCCTGGATCGAGACAAAACGTCTTAAGGAAGCGATGCACCCGCCGCCTCATCGGTTACCAGGAGCTGAAAGCCCTGGTTAAAACACAAATAGACCGGGCACTGGCGAATTATGGCGCCTCCAAAAACTGGGAGGACATTGTTCCGCCGCACCCCGCCACGGCCAACTCACTCACTGAGTGGTTCGATGATTGGTGCCAGGCGGGCGCTCGCGTGCGTGGTGGAGTGAGTCACCACATGGCCAAGAGGCAGTTCCTCAAGGCTCTGTATGTATCCAATGCCTACAAAGGGCATTTGGACGCAATGGTCTTCGAGGAGGCCAAGCAGAACGGCAAGTTCTCCTATCTGGAGGCCTTCTGCTTCATTTTGCCGCGCCTGGTCAGCAAAAAGCGGGCCAAGGTGACGAAACAAAACATTGTGGGCGAGGCGCGTGCCGTCAACGCTATGCAGCCACATGGCCGGGGCCAGCCCCGCGGGCGTGGCAAAGGGAAAGGAGGTGCTGACACCGGCACGCCAAACCCTACGTCAGGCGATGGGGGCACCGGGACACCCGACCCGCGCCAGTGCACGGCCTGCGGGCGCACAGGCCACACGGAGGCTCAGTGCTGGGAGCGACACCCGCATTTGAGGCCCGCGGGCAAAGGCAAAGGGACAGGGGCAGGGGACGGCTTCCCAGCTGGAACGGCGGCACCCGGAAACCCACCGCCGGGAGGGCCGAGGCCCCAAGTTCCGTACTGCCCTGAGTGTGGCAGGGGACGGCACCCGCCGGAGCTCTGTTGGCTAAAGCACCCGGAGCTGCGTGAAGCAGCCATGCGGGCTGGTAAGGCCGGCAAGGGCAGAGGCGCCGGAAGGGGCAAGGGGCAGTAGAGCCGCGGCGGGTGGTTGGGTCTGGACGCCCAAGCGCCGCACCGTCCGTCCGCGTTGTTATGTCCTTTACGAGTCCGTAGTTTGTCTACAGCCCTCGATAGACAACTATGCACCCTCCAGGTTGGGGTGGGACCTGAAGTTCTACGCCCGCCACGTGGGGGAAACACCTACGAGCGCGACATTGAGCTCGAGGTTCCGGTCAGGATTACATTAACCGACGACTCTAGTAGGAGCACCCAGGTACTTATCGACTCAGGTAGTCAGGTTTTAGCGGTTGCCGGATTCGGCGTCCTTCCTCGTTCGCTTCGCACACAGGCACCTCATAAATTCGCACTCATGGGGGTGGGGCCCAATCAACTACAAGGGGGTTACAGGGGGCATTTGGTAAGTATGAGGCTGCCGGCGGTGCAAGGGGACGAGGTCACGACGGCATATTGTACCGATCTCTTTATACACGAGGCGGACATAGGACCTCGTATAATTTTAGGTTTTTTCATTCCTCGCCAGGTATGGGTTCGCACTCCTCCCCTCCAGCAAGCACCTGGTATACGAGGAATGCCTGCATGCATGTGTGCCGCACGTACCACTCCCCCCTGTGCAGGCAATGTGTTCCCGGGTACAGGGACATTGCCGTTGCGAGACTCCTTCAACGGCTCAAGCTACAATCGTACCAGCTTCTCCCCTCTCACCCCTCCCTTCCGTTCCTTCCCCCCCCTCCTCTTCCCCTCTTTCCAGACCTCTTTCTCCCGCACGGTCACAGGCGCCTCGGTTAGCAGAGATACCGGCTCCTCAAAGACCGTATATTTATAAACCAAGGGTAGAGGGTCAATCCCGCCGAGAACCGGTGGAACACGCGAGTGTGGTGGCACAGCCGCCCGCATCTAACCTATCCCTCAGCCAGAAGCCCGGCTCCGTACAGGGTTCAGAGTTCATAGCCCAGACCAGGCAGGTCGTCAAGTCGGCACAGGCTTCAGGTTCAGGTCAAGCCACCGCAGAAGTACAGGGGATAGGGTCACCACAGGGTCCCACATGTGGAGTAGAGTACAGTGTTGGAGGTCCAGTGTGGGGATATTTGTCTGATGAGTCCATTGATAGCCTGGACGATGCCACACTGGAGTTCCACCATAAGGGTAGTGAGTGTCCCGGCGGTGATAGGTGTGAATATACCGCTAAGGAGTGTATAGCACATGTCCGTCGGTTGCGAAAAAGGGCCAAACGGCCTAGGACACTAATGGTCCATACATGCTCTGACGCTGTCGCGTCACATAGGGACGGACTCTGTACCGTGCGCAGGATACATGAGCAAGCCAGGAGTACCATGGTTGCGATGGACAACCATTACAAAATGAGCCTCTGTGTGTGCATGTTCGCTACCCTGCCCTGCCTACTTGGCAAGCGTGAGGCGCGGCCGCGAATGCCGAAAAATTCGGCCTGGAACCCTTCAATACGACCGACCCATAGCCCCGGGGCTCTTGATGAGTCTTGGGGGCAGGTCGCGCATTACTTGGATGAAATTCACCCCTCCCCGTCGAAGCCAACTGCTTCTGACATGCGCCCCTCCCCACCCATGTTGCACCCTCCCCGGGACACTGAAATACCGGCCCCGGAGGACATACCCTTTTTGGCCCTTCGGGCATTGTCATCCAAACCTGCGCCAGACGAGGAGAGTGAATGCGCACTGTCGGATGAGGGAATATCTGAGGACTCGGATGGCGCGCAACGAGCCAGTTTTACAGGACTTCAAGACTGGTCTTCCCACCGACCAGTCCAGGTGCTTTCAGTTCCCACCTTTTCGGGCGGCGAGTCCCCCCCATCGGACCTCGAGGCTGATTCACAAATTTCAAATGGGACGAATGATCCTATCCTTCAGCATGCAAAAAAGCGCAAAATGCGCAAAACAAAAGGAGAAAAACCTCTGAACATTCCGGTCATACCCGACTGGCATACCGCAGCACCTTGGAGGGGGGTGACACGCGGAATTCTCACAAACATCACCAGCGCCAACGACCCAAGCGTCGCGCTTGGTGGGAGGTACGACAGGAGGCCATTGCGAATGGTCCTCCACGTACCCCATGTTCTACGCGTCGGGCCCATACCGTCGGGGATAAAGAGGAAGCATATAGTGTGGTTCCGAAGTTACGAGAGTGGATATTGCAATGGGCTAACCGCCCTGCCCAGGACACTGAGGCGAAAAAGCCTGCGCCGTTTCTGCCCACTATAGATGCTTTTGCATCCGGGGCAAATAGACAGCTTAGACGATATTGGTCCAAAACGGACAACGCGTTACGACAAGATTGGAGTGAGGAGGACTGCCTCTGGCTTAACCCTCCCTGCAGTCTATATCCTCAAGTGGTGGAGAAGATCTTTCTACAAGGGGCTAGGGGGATAGCCATAGTCCCCAGGTGGGAGCGACAAGATTGGTATTGGGCTCTGGGCCAGGCCGCCATTGATTGGGTGGACCTTCCGCACGACATACCAGTTTTCCAGGATGATTCCGGGACGGTATATCCACAGAGAGAGTGGGGCATCCGCGTGGTGCTGTTCGATGCATGTTTTGCCGCTCATGATGACCCACACCATGTTTTTGAAACGCCTAACAAAACCGGTCTTTCATGCTCTGCTGAAAGGGCTGTTTCACACAGGCCCTGATTTACCACTTGTGACAGATTCATAATTTTTGTACTCATCATCTGTTGTCTTTTGTCTGATGACTACTCACAATGAGGGTTCCAATGGAGACAAGAAGAGGCCCGCTGACGACGTCGATCCTGAGATATCTCTCCTGCGGGCATTCGCACAAACAGGGTTCCCAGCTTGGGTTCAAAGGATCCCAGGGGATTATTTAGCCAAACGAGTGGCCGAAGTATCCATCACATGCCAGAGGGCGGGCCACAACTTGCCGGAACTCACCCAAAAGATGGCCGCTCTGCTCCAGTCCGACATTAGTCCTGATCGCGTCCTGGATTTGGTCGTCGCCTGGGAGGATGTGACACGCTCTGCTTATGATCCTGCCCTGGCAACCTTTGTACCGCACGTCGAACCTCAACAGTCAGGCCGCGCCCCGCAGCAAGGGGCTCTGCATGATCTCTCCGCGCTCCAACAGGAGGTCCGAGATCTCAAGGACAGGCTCAAGAAGGAGTCCAGAGGCAAGTCCAAGGAGAAGCCCTTGCACTACAAGGACAGGCCTATCACTCCCGACGTCATTGCCGAGTTCAAAGAGGAGTCCGGCGTTGCGGAATGGATGCACGAGCTCGCCGACCTGATCAGCAAGGAGGTCGCAGAGGACATCCTGGACAGTCCAGCGGTACCGGTGGCTCATCTGTGGAAGTTGCTGGTCACTACTCACCATGCTTACGCCAAAAAGTACGGGAGGTACAAGAAGTCCCCATCTCGCTCGTCGAAGAGACGGTCCCACAAATCCAGGAGCCGTTCATCCAAAAAGCGCCACGCCTCCAGAAGATGCCGCAAGGGCTCGTCTACTTCGGAATCTGGGTCGTCGGGGTCAAGTTCCTCGTCTGAAGAGGAATTTTACTGGAGGGGTAAATACAAGTTCATCATGCGGGATGGAGTAGAGTTCCTGGTCACCTCGGCTGGCAGAGAGTTTCGCACAGACCGTCGCCCGCCAGGGGAATGTGACAAGTGCGGGGGTCGCCACTGGGAGTGGCTCTGTAAGAGGTCCAAATGACTCAGCCCACACCGTGGGGGACTGTCCGTGGATCCGGCGTCTGTACCCCCGACCAGGGGGGATCCAGAGTTCTACGTCTGGCTGTTCCAGTTCCAGGAGTACCGAGACCAGTCGGACTCAGTATCGTGGGAGTCCATTTTCATCCAGTCGTGGGCCACGTCCACGGTCGACGCCTACGAGCGCCACCTCAGGGCCCTATCGCAGCGGCACCTCCAACAACCCTCGTCATCACCCATCCAGGTCCTCCGTGAGTACCTCCTGTCACTATACCGCCACCAGCAAACCTCATCGGATATACGACAGGCAATCTCTGCCTGCAGAATGTTGGAGGAGGTCGAAATTGCCGCCCAGTTTATCCCCCGCTCTATATGGCGCATTGTGCGCGCCAAAGATAAGGTCCAGCACCTGGCGGCACGAGGGTGGGGTTCACTCTCGGCACTATGGGCAATGGCCGAAGCAGCTCAAACCGATGAAGAGATGTTGGTTACCGCGATCGCCGTGCTTGCCATCGCTTACTGCAACCGTATCGGAGAGAGTGCCTCAATTAGGGTCCAGGACATCGATCAGGCGGGCGGTACGGTCTCCTTCTTTGATCGCAAAACCCGCAACCGGTGGATTACGAGACCAGCCAGTACGTACGCCAGACGCTTGTTGGGTTTCATCAGGGCTACCGCATTACGACTCGGTCGACGTCCAGGGCAACCGCTCGTCAAAGGTGGGGCCAGGGCCATTCAGCAAGTCATGGTACGGCTCCTCCAAGACACGGAATACTCACACCTCCGGTGGCATGCGTGGCGCCGCTTGGGAGCTACCATGTTCATACGAAATGGGGCAACCATGCCGGAGTTACTATCCTGGGGCCGCTGGAGATCGCTGGAGGCCGCGCGACGTTACGTTGCGCGATGGGACGACTGTCCCTGGGAGGATTCCAATCTGCCACGACCTACACTCCTCCCGGGCCCGGGGGGGTGTTGGAGATTTGAGAAAGGATCCCGTACCTCTCGCTCCCTATGGCCTTCCTCTGTGCTCTCTAGGAGTGATGTCTGGGAGTCTGATGGGTCGGACGACCCAAACCCAGGACATTTTGGCGAGCCAGTCCCAGAGATCCTGCCCGAGCCTGAGGCCCCTGCCAAAGTCAAACGACCCCCCCCCCCCCCCCCTCCGGTACCAACCGCCACAGGTCCCTCCTCGTCTGCCGCGGCAGGCCCACATACCTCATCTCGAGATTCCAGACCCCAGACCTCAACACCTAAACAACCGGGGAAGCGACCCAAAGTCGTTCTCTCGTCCCCATCACGTCCCGGGCGGGGGGTCCAGACCTCTCTGGAGGACCGTATCAAACGCCTCGCATCCAAAGCCAAACAAACAGCCAAGGGTGGGGGGCTCATCGGAGTTCAATGATCATGTTTCCCATAGACCCCATCCAATACCCGCTGCTCAGCGGCGGGAATGGAGATGTTTTATGGCGCAAAGCCCGAAAAATCCGACTCCCGCCATCTTTGGGTTTTCGACGTTTTTGGACTGCTGTGTATGCATTTTTGCTCGTCATCTGTGGTATGCTGGTGGGACCCAAACCAAGGTCGGTGCAAGTTGTCCATATGTTGTTTGCGGCCGTGGATCATATGAGGAAGGCAGACTTTCTTACTGCCACCATAGTGCTCTCACCCACTAGTCCTGATCCCAAACGTCAGAGTGAGCCAGATGCTCAGGTTGCGGATTCCCGCGGCAGAGCAAGGGTGCCTGTAACTATTGCTCAGAAGGGTCTCGGGGAGGCCGGCAGGGTCCCCATACCTCCTGATATTTGGGATGAGGTCGTGCATCCAAAGTCTTTGGAGGCAATGCGTGGTGTCCAGATACCTCAACCCAGTTTATCCGTGGAGGTCAGGGCAATGGTGGAGGCTCTCATCAGTCAGAACCACGTCCACGTGATCTCGGATGGCATGCCGGGGGCGGGGCTACACCCAAGTGCATCCACCTTTTTAGTGCCGAAGTCATCCGAGAAATGTTCTTTCATAGTCAACTATAAGTCAGGGAATCACAGAGATCCACAACCACAGCCCAAGATGAACCTCCCCAATATGTGGTCGTTACGCCAAAAATTTATTAGGTGGTCGGCTGACCCTAAAGCCAGACATGTGCCCAGACACGCCTGTACTTTTGATATCAAAAACTGCTTCACTTCTTTGTGTCTCCCTCAACAGGCATGGGGGACTTTTCGTGTGCAGTCGCCCAGTGGGGTCTGTGACCTCCGAACCCTCCCGTTTGGATGGAAGCTTTCCCCCCCGATTTGTCAGAAGGTGGTGGCCCGCCATTTGCAGGAGTCATTTCAGCTCATGCCACCCCCGCCAGATCTCCCACCTGATTTTCTCCCGGATTATGACCACTATTTGGACGATGTCCTGGTGGTGATAGAGGCCAATAAAGAGTGGCTGCGCGCGTGCATGCGACTTTTATGTGCGGGAATGCGGTCGAAAGGTTATCACGTCTCCGATAAAAGTGTGCTGGAGCCGGTCTCTTGTGTTCGTTGGTTGGGGAAAGACGTTGATCTTGAATTTTTGTCGATCTCCAATACACAGGCGGTGCTGACCAGGCTTGTGGCAACCATGGTCCTGTTTTGGGATAAGTTTGTGCCGGTCAAAGACCTCCTGCGTGCGTTGGGGTTGATTGGGTGGATGGCCACACCGGCCAGGGGTCACCTGCCCTTCCTTGGTGGTGTTTACGGTGCGGTCTACTGGAACAGATCTGGATGGATAAAGATTACCACAAGGTTGTGGGCTTCCCTGGTTTCTGCAGCTGTCATTACCTCCCCTCCCTTTGAGGTTCCTAAAGGCTTAGTGATGTCTTGGCTAACCCTTAAGTGGCTGGCCGTCGACGCAGCGGAGTACATCACCTCGAGAGGCCTAACCAGGTATAGGGTTGGATTGTATGACCCTGTCAGTGGAGGGAAGGTGTTTGCCTGTCCGCAATGGGTCAATACCCAGCAAATAGCTGAGCTGTACGGGGTGTGGATCCTGGTGAAGGCTGCCATTCGCCGCAGAATCCCACAGGTGGTTATGCTCCAGGATAATTTGCAGGCCATTTGGGCCACGGTAAACCTCAAGTCCCGAACTCATTTCTGGCGTCACGATCGGGTTCTCAGAGCTATCATTCTTCACCTCAGGAGTTCGGGCCTGATCTTACACTCTGTGTGGGTCCCATCTGCCTACCAGCCCGCGGACCCTTTGTCTCGTGTTCCATATTTCTCTGCATCGCAGGTAGCCTTGGCTTCCGACATCGCTGCAACCATTTGGTCCAGCATGGTCAACAATATACATTATCTGGAGTATAAAGGGGTTTCCTTTGTTACGGCTTAACCCCTTCTGATGTTCTAATTCTGATGTTTGCTATTGCAAGAATTCTGGATTTCATTTGCTCATGTTGCCTTGAAACTATAACCAATGAGGGGAAGTCTTGTGTGCCACCCGCCTCAGATGTGTCGGAAGGAGAGACCGCTGACACAGAGGATTCACCAGGACTCCCTAGACGAATGCGGCGTATTCTACACCGCTTGTCCTTGTCTGAGGATGCCCAACGCATGTGGACTACGGGTGTCCTAGCCCATCATTTTAGGGGGCGCCTGATTCGGTCCGTGGTGGGCTCTGAGGCCGAGCATGAGCATCCCCTGGCACCCGAATACAAACGCAAGCTTCTCGAGTTGTTTCCCCAAGTCTTTGAGTCGAAGACATACAAGGACATTATGGATAACTACCTCGTTTGAGGAAATATGGGGTTTGTAAGATTGAGGAAATTCCGGGGGCTATCCCCAGGGAGTTTGGGGCGATTCGGGCGGTAGGACACCGACACCAGGCCCTCCGTGACAAAATTGATGAGTTTATACGGGGTTTATTGAGGCAGTCACGGATGCGGGATCTGGGTGGTGTTCCCGGGCCTTTTTAGTGCCCAAGCCAAACGGCAAATGGCGTCTTGTCATAGACTACCGCTATGTCAACACGCAGATAAAAAATTATAATTTTACGTTGCCGGTCATTGAGGACCAGCTTATAAAACAGTCCCGGAACCACCTCTGGACCATTGTGGACTTGGAGGATGGGTTCCATCAAATGCCCCTGCACGAGGACAGCAAGAAATACACCACGTTCTCGACGCCATTTGGGAATTTCCAATGGAACTTCTTACCGATGGGTATCAAAATTGCTCCTCAGGCTTTTCAACGCATGGTGGCGGACTGTCTTCAGCGAGAAAATGATACGGACTTTGAGCCGTACATTGATGATATCCTCAATGGCACACCGGCGGTGGACGGTGAAATTTGCCAAAAAACACTTGACCTGCACTGGGAGCGAGTCCGACGGCTGTTTCAACGACTGCATGACTGTTATTTGACAGTCAAGCCTGATAAGTGCCATCTTTTTCGCACACGGGTCAAATATTGTGGTCATATCCTTGAAGGGGGCACCCGTCGTCCGGCCAAATCTAAGGTCGAGGCCATAACTGGGTGGACCAAGGAAATGATAAAGACCCCAAAACAAATGAAGGGCTTCCTTGGGCTTGCCAATTGGTACGCTATTTACATAAAAAATTTCGCCCAGCATGCTGCCCCACTGATGGAGTCTTTGAAAGGAAAGTACTCCGAGGCACGGCCTCAAGGGCAGAAGGGCCACAAAATAAAAGTGAAGCCGGAAAACAATACTATACAGTGGACCAAGGAAATGGAAGCTGGATTCGAGGCCATCAAGCAGGCACTGGTCAGTGATGATGTCGTCATTCACATTCCTGTGCCCGGTGGCGCATACCGGATGCACACGGATGCCAGTGACTTTGCTGTGGGTGCAGTCCTGGAAAAGGAAATTTCTCCTGGGGTGTGGAAAGTCATAGCGTACTTCTCCCGCAAACTCCAAAATGGGCAAGTCAACTGGTCGGTGCGGGAGAAGGAAACGTATGCCTTGGTGACTGCCCTACTAAAGTTTGAGCCATGGGTGGGTGGGGGCCAGGTCGTTGTTGTCAACACTCAGACACTGACCACCAAGATCTGTTGAAGTGGTACCGGGAAGACCCGTGTACCATGTCGGGGTCCCTCGGGCGTCGGGGGCGCTGGCATGAATTTCTGGGCAGGTTCGACATTAGGTTGAACTATACCAAGGGTGAAGACAACGTCCTTGGGGACGTCATGAGTAGGTGGGCCTATCCGGCGGGGGTCCGAGAGGACACCACCATGCATGGTAGTGCTGTTAGTCAGGAGCAGTGGCTCCTAGACGAACAGAAGGAGGCTGATAGAGAGGCCAGGGAGCCTAGGGCCTGTGTGCAGCAGGGCGAAGAACTGGCAGTAGGACGGCTCCGCGCCGACTGGGTTACTCACATGTCCACGGAGTGGGAGGCCGATAGGGCACTCTACAATAGTAGGCAGAAGGCGAACCCCCCCTCAGTGACCCCTCCCATTTCCTCGGCGGCCATTTTTCATATCACACCAGCGTCAAAGGCCGACTATCTTTCTTCAGACACCCTCCCCTCCCGGTACCTCCGCCGCCTTCAGGCTCGTTTGAGCCGGCCCGTACTCGAGGCTTTCAGCAGGGGCTGGCGGGACCAGCACAGCCCTTCGGACAAAAAAGATTTGGCTAGGCGGAGGCGGGCAGACAAACAGGAAAGGCGGGACGCACGCCATAAGTTACAGACAGTTCCCAAGCTCTCATGGGTGGGATAGGGAGTCTCTTCTCATGATTAATGCCTTCTTGCGGAAAAAACTCCCCCCTTCTGTAGCCGTGTTGTACGATGATTGGGCTCCCCACTACCAAGCTGATCCCACTACTGCTCCCTATTGGACGTACCTTGAGCAAGAAAAATTTTTACACACGCGGGACTACCGCCTAGGCATGCACGACGGTAAAATTCGTCGTGATGGACGGGTATGGGTACCAGACGGCCTCGTGAATAAAGTCATAGAGGCGGTCCATACTTACACGCATCCAGGGGTGAGTAAGACAGTGGAGGCTTTTCAGCGCAAATTTTACACTCCGCTTACTCAGGCAGCACTCCGCGACAGGGCACAAAAAGTTGTCCAAGGGTGCACGTGTGCCACTAAGCCCCGACGTGGCGCGCATCCGGACAACCAGAAGTTTTTCCCCGTGCCTACATACCCTTTTGCCAGTATCGCCATTGATTTCGTGGAATTACCGGCGACACAGTTTCGCGGTGAAAAATATGATTACCTCATGGTGATCGTTGACAGGCTTACAGGCTACGTGTTGGCCCTGCCTTGTCGTAAAAAAGGGCTCACGGCTGAGAAAGCCGCAGAGCTATTTCTGGAACGGTGTGTATTCCTCATGGCCTTGCCCAAGGATATTACCGCCGACAATGCCGGTATTATAAATGGGAAATTTTGGGACACCTTGTTCACCCTTTCGGGGGTGGAGCAATGTAAGGCGGAAATTTATCGACCCAGCAGCAATGGTAGGGCCGAGAGGGCAGTGCAGACCGTCACCAACACACTGCGCAATTTTTTGGAACAAAGTGGACGCGAGGGTTCCACCTGGCCGCAACTGCTCCCACAGGCACTTTGGGGCCTGAATGACCTACCGGGGGTTATCAGCGGGTTTTCACCACATAGGCTGCTGTTTGGCCGCGAGTCTGTTGGCTTCGGTGATGTGGCGCCACTGGTCGATGAGTTTGATGGGGCCGAGGACGCCGAACAATTTTTTGACCGATTGGTCGAGGAACGCGCGCATGTCCAGTCCAAATTGACTGCACTGCACAAGAAAGAGGAGGCAAAATTCCTGAAAAAGCATCCTCCTCAGCGGTTCCAGCCGGGTGATTGGGTCTGGGTCCGCAATGTTGATGACAAGTCCACTGCGGCCAAAATCAAGCGAATCTGGCAGGGCCCCTTTGAGGTAATGGAAGTGGTGTCGGACGGGGTGTACAAAATTTCGTACCTCAATGATGTCCTAACGGTGCTCAGCAGCGCCCGCCTCAAGCCCTACCTTGCAAAGCACACCGGGGAGCGGATACCCCTCTGCTCCAAGACGGATGTGGATTTTTTGGTTGAAAACGACCAATGGGTTGTCGAGCGCATCACCGGACACCAAGAGTTCGGTAGGGGGCGAAACAAGGTGATGAAGTGGAGGGTTAAGTATAAAGGACATGCCGAGGAACAGTGGGAACCCGCCAGGAGCTTTGTACACCACCTCACTGACGAGTGGGTCAAGTACAACAAAGGGCACAAAGTGAATGTGTCCTTGGCCGAGGTGAAAGCCCTTTCACTCACGGCGGGTATTCGGCATATGTCCTCCCCTCCCCCGTCTACCGGTTCCCACGACATGCGCCGTGCGGTCCGGCTATGTTACTCTCTCCTTGTGTGGGACATGGGAATGTCCATAGAGGACATGCCCCTCTAGGATGATTTAGCATGGTATAGCATAGAAGAGTTAGGATGGTAATGGAGCAAAAACAGAGAATCTGAAATGCATGCGGGCACCCATGACGCATTTAGGCCCGCTCGAGGAGTTCGGGGCCCTAACGCGCGGGGTAGACGTGTACTTAGGCCCCCTTCCGGGTCGTGGGCCTTAGCACCATGTCACGCCTAGCATAGCCGTCATCCATATCCGACAATAGCACACTCAAACACCCATGTGCTTTTAGGCCCTCCCTTGGGGGTATGAGGCCTTACGGCATATGGGGTTGACAACGCATTAGGCCCCCCCGAGTGGGCCCTATCGCCGCGTCGTACACAATTAGCGAGTGGTGAGGGAACCGAAGAGGCTAGGCCCACCCTCAAGGGTATGGGGCCCTGTGCTCGGAGGAGGACCAACGGTTAGACCCCCCTTGAAGGGTCCTACCGGAAGTCACGCCCAATAGTCCTTCCATTCTCCCTCTCCCCTCTCCTTCCCATCACCATTCTCACAATCTCCCATACCCTCCCGAGCCTTCTCCCATGCCTTCTCGACATTTCAGGACGGGCCGGAACAAACGCCGTAGCCACGCCGAATACATCCAACGGGGCGCCGAAGTCAGCCACCACGTCAAGCCAGTCGGACCGGTTCGGAACACGCCTAACCCTCCCTACTCGTACCCTCACCTCTAAAGTAGGCGAGAGGACACCTCTAAAGTGGGCGAGCTCTACGTTGGGCGAACGACAAGCCCTGAGCCCGACAGGCCCAGCGACGGTCAGAGAAGTCACGCGTGTCTGCAGCCCCCCCCCCCCCCCCCAAGCCACTCGCAGGCAGCCCCCCCCCCCCCCCCCCCCAGCCAGTCACAGGCAGCCCCCCCAGCCTGAATTTCAGTGACAGACAGCCCCCCCAGGATGCAGTTCAGTGACAGACGGACCCCCCAGACTGCATTTCAGTGACAGACAGCCCCCCCCCAGGCAGGTCCCTCTGCGGCGTTACCTTCAGTGTCTGCAAGCCTCCCAGACTGCGATTCAGTCTCTGCAGCCCCCCCCCCCCCCCCCTCAGGGTACCTGCAGTGCTCAGTCTGTATCCATGCTCAGTCTGCGCTAACCTTGCTCAGTCTGTGCTAACCTTCCTCAGTCAGTGACACTGCATGGCACCGCGCTGCACTGCAGCGCCTGTTTTCAACAATGCGACGTTCACGTTGCCACTGGCCTCTGTTGCCACTGACAGTTCTGCCCACAAATATGTGTATATAAATTGCATGGTATGCGCTGGTGTTTTTTTTGCCCTTGCAGGGTTTTTTCTCCACTGTCATGCTACGCGAATTTGTTTACTGAGTGTCTATTTTGACAGCACTGTCCATTAGTTTGGTTTTCAGCATGCGTGTTGCATGTCTTGGGCGGGGGGTGTAATGGCCAGTACAGTCCCATTAACAGACAGGGCTACACACAGGGTTATTTCATCATTCTGATGTTTTATAGCTAAGTCATGATTTGGTGTTTTTATAGTTCATTCAAGATTCCAAATGATCTGGTGTTTTTATAAGTCGCGCATTCATCAGCGATCTTACAGACATTGACATACAGAGTGACATGCAGTGACATGCAGCATCTATACAGCACAATACTTAAATCTGTTGCATTATTTTGTCGTTACAACCATTTGTGTTTGTATTCCATGTGCTCATGCTGCTCTGCAGTATGACCACGTTTTATTCATGTCTCTGGGATTCGAGATCACTGGCAGATTGGATTGATTTGCAATTACTTCGTGCTGCAGGGTTGTTGCAGGTATACTGGTACATTTGGTGTTCGGAGAAAACAAACAGCTTGCATGGTGGCAGGGTTAAAGAATAACACTCATCAACTCAGAGTCAAAAGATTACAGAAGGACAGCGGCCGCACCTGACGTGGGGGGGTCACCCAGTTTGCTGCCATCGGTATAGACAGCGTCAGGGCGGTGCGGTGAGGGTACAATGTACACCCGCAGCCCAGCAACTGTAACAATTGAGGTAGCTTGGCGGTATATTTTGGGGGCGTCCCAGATGATAGGCAGCGGTGTGGGGGAGTCACCAGTGGGGTTACCTAGCGTGGCAATCGCCGAGAGGAACATGCCATAGGGCGTGAACGGGCGTCGAGCCGACGTGTCGAAGTCCTGTAGCCGGAAATTGCGGTGCAGGGAGTCTAGCACTCGGGTCGGATGTAGGGTGGGTACATGGGACAGGCCAAGTCCGTGTCTGCGATGTGTGTACAGAGTTTTTTTTGCGACCAGGGCGGGCAGCCCAGTGACCCCCGAAACGAAACGTTCAGTAAGGGCACTCAGCTCCTGTAGCTGGGGCACGGACAGGGGTAAGCACTCAGTGCGAAAAAGGAGGCGGGGGACCACCATGGTGTTGACCAAGAGAACCCTGTCGAGTGTTTGTATGGGGTGCGCGTGCAATTCGTCCAGTTGTGCCTTCAGCTCGTTGCGAACGAGGCAAAAAGCGTCATTCAATTTGAGGTAGGCTGGGATCGGGTGGCCCAGTTGCATTAAATGCTTGGCTGCGGTGAAGCGGTATACCTGGGTATCTGCCCACGGCGGAAGGTCAGCACATGGTTGACTGATCCACGGAGAGCCGGTTGATGCCTGTACGGGCGACGAGGGATGATGATATTTGGGCAGGGCGGGTGGGGCGGGGGGCGGGCGGATGTAGGTCGCACCGTACTCCAGCGCCAGGGAAATTAAGCGCAGCAACCGGAGCGGCGTCCCAAACCTCTGAAGGGCCATGCTGATGAGTGCCTTAGGGGGGCTGTCGAATGCGTGGTAGACATCGAAGGCCAGTATGGCTTCGACGTTGTCCAAGTGATCAATGTCATGCAGAAATGTTTGCGTGGCGTGGGCTGGGGAGGTACCTTGGCGGCCGCCAAACTGTCTAGGGTGCAGTAGTGGGGACAGGAGGGGGTACAGTGTACGGTATACCCACCGCATGAGCAGGCGGTAAATGGAGTTGCTCATTGCGATGGGTCGCCACCTATCTGGGTCCTGCCACGACCCTTTGCCTTTGTACAGGCAGAGGGGTTCAGACACGAGCCATGGGAGGGGTATATCACCTGTTTGGTAACACACCGAGACGCAAGCATGCACAGTGGCAAATGTGGTAGCAGGGAGTATGGACAATAGGTACGGGGGTATGCCGTCTGGCCCCGGGGACTTTTTCCTGGCGGCTCGCGCGAGTGTACGCAGAGCATCATACGTGGGTGGTGGCGGGTTGTCCAATTGCGGGTACTGGGGTATATGCTGGCCGGCCTCTGTAGACCATGGGTTGTTACGTTGTAATATGCGTTGTATTTTACGTGAGGGTACCGGTAGTGTAGATTGGGCGGGGGACTGAGCAGAGTATGCTTGACTCGCCGGTAGAAAATTTTGGAGCGCCGTTTGGCCTGCTTGGCAAGCTGGCGTACGACGGACGTCCAGTCGGTGACATCACAGCTGGACCGCGGGGGATCAGGCTTGGCCTCATTGACGGTGTTCATTGCCGTGAGCATGTGGGCGCATAGCGTTACGTAGGTGGCCTCTACCTCAGAATACGTGTCAGGCACGGGTAAGCTAGCAGTAAGTTGTTCAACATGTCTCTGAAAACGCTGCACATCCCGGCGGTTCCACTGGGCACACCGTGGGGGGGGCACATTGGGAGTCGACCAGGGGACTGTGTGTATTACAATGGGATCATGATTGTGGGCCCCATTTACGGAGGAAAAGTCGAGCACAGAGGCAGCAGTGGACGGGAGTAGGGCGCAAAAGGTACGTGTCCCGTAACCCCTATCAATATAACTTTTGGTGCCTCCGTAACGTCGCACTCGGGTGTACGGTGTGCTGTGACAATGCGGCGCCAGTAAGTCAGAGAGGGCTCGGGACCGTTCCTTGGCTATAAGCCAGGGCCACAGGTTGGGGCGTAGGGCAGTCGTGTGACCGGACTGGGTGACGCCATTATAATCCCCTAGTAGGATGCAGTTGTCTTTAAGGAGAGTGTCCAGAACTGGCTCTACAGCATGTTTGTCACGTATCGTATGCGGGCCGTAAAAAGAGGCGACGCGGACATGTGGGGATAAGGGGGAGTGGTGTAGGGACAACTGTACGGAGATGAGTTTGCCGGGTATGTGTACGGTGGGCTTGGGACACGTGGGTGCAATGGAAGTATGGACTAGCAACGCAACCCCGTCCTTGGAAGAGGGCGAGCTACTGACCAGGTGGTACCCCCAAAATCTGGCAACCCTACAGTGGTCTGTGATGTGTGAGAGGGCGCTGGGGCGGAACTCCTGGAGGGACAGGGTGTGTGGGGGAGGGGTGAGAATCCGGTGAGGATGTGGCACAGCCGGTTCGGGGTGATCTCCACACCCCTGACATTCAAAGAGGCAAAGGAGAGTGTGTCGTAGGTGAGTGTGCGTGTGGGCGGTGACACACCAGGCATCGCCAAATCGGCAGAGCTCTGGGTCGTCTGATCGCTGTGATGCTCTCTGCTGGACGCCTGAGACGTAGCAGGTTCGGGCACGGCGGGCCGGACCTCAGGTACGGGGGGTAGGGTGTCACAAGAGTTGGCAGGTCGGGTGACGGCACCACGCTTTATCGAGGTTGGGGTGGGGCCTGTGTCTAGCTGTGTGTGGGGTACAGAAGGTATCATACTGCAGTTGGGGGCAGGATCACATCTCTCCAGCGACGGCTCATCGGCAGCGTCACAGCTGTGGGAGATGTTGCGTTCCGGTGAGTCAGGGAAACCTGACCGTGCGGCTGGGGTGTGGGAGGTGTGTGCAAGCGCGCGTGCGAGTATACAGGCGTACACAAGGCATGTAACAGCCGAAGCTGTTGGGATCTTGGACGCAAGTAGGTACACGCGTCGCAGGTATATGAGGACTCCGGCGGCATGTGCGAAATCCCAGGGGGCATTCCGATGCTCGGGCAATCTGGCCATGGTTATCATTGATGTGTGCAGGCGCGACGAGGCGGGTGGTGGGGCGGTACGCCTGAGTGCGTGCCTCACCACAAGGGCAATGTGGAGGCCAATATACGTTCTAGTTAGGTGGCACAAGACCCGCAGGCACTGAGTGAAAATACGAAACGTGACCGCCAGTGCAACAGCGTGGGGAAGGCAAAACCCCGGGCATGATCGCATCAGTACGTCACGAAGTGCAGCAAAGCTGTGTACCCGCGTATGCGATGCGTGTAGGAGTAGGGGGACCGGGACCGGCAAGCGTGTCCGTACAGGATGATCAACTCCTTGGACCGGAGCATGTGGCTCAGCATCTGTGGAGCGCGGAACATGCAGTGGGGGTTCAATGGGGAAAGGGGGTTGTGCTGCCTCCTACCGTGAGGGTGGGCGAGGCCGGGTCACTACCACGAGGGGAAACAGGGCCAGAAGCGGCGGGAACTGCCGACGGTACCGGTGACACAGGTTGTGCAGAGGTAATGTCGGGTAAGTGAAGTGGTGACATGTCTGACAGGTTGGCGGCTGCAGCGAGATTTGCTTCATTGAGGATCGGGGTGGGCAGGGATGTCAAACGTAGACATTGCAGACGTTGCTCAATTGTGAGACAGCTGTCCGTATCGGGGGTGCCGGATGTAAAATAGATTGGTCCAGGCAACGATGCACCGTACGAGGCTGTGGCAGATTGAAAAGACTGATACTTAACAAGTAACATCCCCGGTTGTTGAAACAACTGGTGCGTCTCTACAGGTCCAAACGTAGCCGCGGAACGAAGGACATCGGGGATGGCAAGGGTAGGCGGGAAGCGGATAAGTACATGGGGTGGCGATACATTACGGGTGATGTCGCGTGCGATCATGCGCTGCTGTGTGGTGGCCGACACAACAATCATGTCCCCCAAGTTTTCAATTTCTTGTACTGCTGGTTGGATGAGCATAGGGTCATGCACCATCCCAAGTACATCGTACTTGTTAAGCAGTACAAGGAATGTAAACTTTTTCCGCAGGGTGGAGTTCATTGGGACCGCCTCTCGGACCTCGTTTGAGGGCATTTTCCTCTCCTTTGGTGCGTTTTTGACGAAGCGCGGCTGGTGTGAAATCACTATGGAGTTTTGCTTCACCGAGTTGTGGAGTAGGCCCAGGGAGACGTCCATTTCTGCAAGAGCTTCTTGCTCGTCATAAAATCGGAAGAGGATGTGGATGGGCACATGAAAATCGAAAATTTTGTAACCTTCCGGCGACGTGTTGACGACTACGGGCCAAAATTCCTTTGTAATTTTCGGCGCAACTATGTCTTTGAGCACCGTAGACGTGTCGTCTGGGGAGAGGCCGTTGAGGAGGAGCATGAGGGGGAGAGTGCCCGTGATATCCCAAACGACTTCGTTTCCCTCTACTTCAAGTGTGACACGGGAGGGGATGTCGATGCGGAGTTGGAAGACAGAGGGGGTAGGAACATAGAGATCAAGGCCCGGGACTACATCCGGCATACACTTCGGGTAAAACTCAATGGTGCGAGGCACATGTCGCTTCGGCAAAGGAATGGATGAAAGGTGCATCAGAATGAGAGGATGGTCGAGTGGACTTGGATGCTCAACGATTTCGTGAGTGTCCGGGTGGCGGTAAGCCAAGTGTACAATGGAACATACAACGGTAACATACAAAAATGATAGTGCCGGTATTATATCGATGCGGCGGTCCAAAATGGACGCGAATTCGCAATCAGCAACATTAGAGCGGGAACAGTATGCGAGCCGTTGTTGTCACCTTATTGTTTTTCTTTGAGTAACGGAGTAGGGAGACGAGCTGTTTAACGATTGTTTTGTGGGAAAAAAAGGGGGGCTCATCCTCGAAGGGTGCAAAGGAGGGCAAGAGGATGAAGATAGCGAGTCCCGCAAGTTTATTCCACTCAAGAGTGGGGAGGTCGGCCAAGGAAAATGAGCGAAGGAACCCATGATAGGGTAGGCCGTCTCCGTAAATTAAAAATTGAGGTGTGGGGTTGAGCGAGGCTAAAAGATTTTTTGGGGGCAGTGGTGTGGTATCGTGGTAGGTAAGGGGCGTCGGGCACAAGATATCAATTTTAGAAAACCTTGATTGGCCTTTGACGGGGAGTTTGCCCGCTGGGTGTCTTTATTGAGGTCACGTGCCTCCGGAAACCCGTTGGGGAGTGCACCGATGGGCCGGAAAATGGGGTCTTTCAAGTACGTGATGGGGTTGGGGTGAGTAGTGGGCGTAGGGAGGATATTCCCTTGGTGTTGAGGGTTTGCCTCATCGGTTTGCATGTCGTGTGTGTGTTTTGTAGGAGTAGGAATAAAGGCATCTCGAAGTACCTTCTTCGGTGTATCTCCGGCAAGATCACCGTGAATTTCTTCATCACCCATGGGGTCATCCAAAATTTGGGAATCTGCACGTGAGAGTGGAGCGGGCGGGTGGGCATCGGGCACTTTGTCACGCGAATCCGTATCAACATTAATTGCATTACTATCATCGGTACCTATGGAGTCCGTTCTCCTCTTTTTTTTCTCTTCGGCATCTTCAATGCCCTTTTCTCCTTCGCGTAGCGAGGAAGGCTCGTGTTCACCGTCTCTTTTTTTTCCATCTTCGTCTCGTGAACGAGCCGCTAAAGGCATGGGGCGGACAAAAGTGTCACTATGCATGGATAATGCAAGAGAGGGCGGCTCACTCGAAGCGGCGGCTGACGGCCCGGTATCATTTTTTTTGTCCCCAAGCTGGGCAAGAAGCTTGCCTAGATGCGGGTTGCTCTTATGCTTAGGAGGCTTGTGGGTTGAGGATACGGCTTTGGATGAGCCGGATTTTTTTTCCCGTCCTTCTCTTTTTTTTGGCGCTCCAGGAGCCGAATTGGGACGTGGAGGAGCCACGGGCAGGGCCATGGAAAGAGGATTGGCGGCTTGACCGCGGTGCGAGGAGACTCCAGGCTCAGACATCAGTAATGCAGAAATTAGATCCATGAGATCGGCGTAACGGACAGAACGGCAGAAGAAAGATCAGCTGCGGATCGCAGACAAATTCAAGGAGAATAATGTTCTGCGGTCCTGGGGCTGGTTCGGCTGCCACTCTGTTGACATTTCCCGGCACAGACCCCCCCGGCTTTTGACTTAGGAATCGCCAGTATTCAAAGGGCTAGGGTTAGGGTTGCGATTACTCAATCTAATGATTTCTTGCTGAAATCGATCTTTTGAAAAATAAATGCCTTTGGCTGAAATACCCTCTATGGTTCAGGATGAAGCCTCAAGACCTCAATTCACACCCACAGATAGCAATACAAGCCCACAAGAAGCAATGCAATGCGATCACGGAATCCTGGATAAGCGGCGTCCCCAACAATGGCCCCCACCCAGCTAACGCTGGGTTCCCGGGGGCCATTTAACCCTAATTGGAGGCTGCAGGGGGATTGATTTCAGCGCGACATCGTTTACCGGCGCCCCATTTTCCGGCGCCGCGGTATTTTGCGGTATGTCACGCGAGTGGCAGCCTTCCCCTGGGTCCTGAAAAATGTCGTCCAAAGGCGAACGCGCGCACGTCGGATGGCTGCTGCTGGTGCTTCTGCTTGTGCTGCAGCTTCGGCAGGTCCCTTGTCTTCTTGTGGGGGGGCTGGTGGCTGGGCTGGTGGGTTGCACCATTTCCGTCGTGAAATGTCGATGATATTTTTGGAAAATAAATGCCTTTGGCTGAAATACCCTCTATGGTTCAGGAAGAAGCCTCAAGACCTCAATTCACACCCACAGGTAGCAATACAAGCCCACAAGAAGCAATGCAATGCGATCACGGAATTCTGGATAAGCGGCGTCCCCAACAGTACGCGTTTCGGCTTAAATTACGCCCTCATCAGCTGAAAACAAACAAAAATCAATCCGGCAGGCCCAAAAAATAGACAAATCAACAAATAGCCCCAAAACATATAGCCACAGGAGAAGGCACGCGCGTCATGACCCAATGGGCTGCTGGAGCGCGCGCAAGGCCCAGCGCCTGAACAAGCGCTTAATGTTAGGCAGAGGGCGAAGAATAGCAAAGAGCTTGAGGCCGGGAATGAAGGGTAGTTTGGATTTCAAACCATGCACCACGCTAGACCAACGAAGGGGTAGCGCTGAGTGGTGTACCACCCTTAGGACATGCACAATGGGGCCTATAGTTGAGTGTGGATTTTGCTCGGCTTGGCTCAAAGAGACAATGTGTGAATCTACTGCATTCTTCCCACCACCACTAGCAGCAGAGTCACGGCGGAGTGTAGTGTATTTATGCCTATCATCCCAATCATAGCTTGTGCCTGGATAACGTGTTTGTGGTAATTGAGAAACAACAAGGCTCGGATAAGTCATTGGCAACACAATCTGTAAAAAGAGCAAGAAGAGCAAATTCTAATATAGCGAATGAACTCCCCCCTCACCCACGCGATTCTAATGTGCCTAGGCACATTCGCATCCCACCGGATGTAGGAGCACGTATGTGTGGGCTTCCAATACACGGAGGTTTTAAGGGGGCAAAGCGCCACGATGTGCACATCCAAAAAATGAATATCCGACACCCTATCCGTCACCTCGAAAGACCATGGGAGATTCGGGGGATAGATCACATCCAGGTGTTGTTTCACCACCGTGTGGGAAGAGCGGTGCAGGATCAGTCCATCGTCTAAGAAACGGAAGAGCAAACAATCACTCGGTAGGCGACCCGCATGTTCGTAACTTCTTAAAGTCAGCTGCGCCCATGGAGGCGCTGCGTTCGTGCCCATTGGCCACCCTTGGGCCTGGCGATAGACACCCAGACCCGGACTCAGGAATACGGTGTGCATATATACAAAATGCAGTAAAGCGAGACCAATGGTGGGGGCATGGCACTGTAACTCGAAGTAAGGGAGGTCACAACCCAATTCATGCATGGCGAACTGATTAATGGGGGTGAAAACAAAATCCAAGAAAGCTAACTCGACCTTAGAGATGTGAAGGGTGGAGCCACGGGGGGGACGTCTCCTCGGTCCCGGTACGCGACTCCCCCCCCCCCCCCCCCTCCGGGCCCTCCGGGCCCACTTAGTTACCAAGGGTCAATGGCTACTAGCCATACATAGGGTGGCGCCGAAGGCGCCCGAAAATTTTGGGGACCCCCGAGAATGCAGGGGGTGCGCTAAGGGGGCGCACTTAGGACAATCTTTGAACGCACGCTTCGTTGCGTGGTGCATCATGGTGACCCCCGGCATAGGTTTTGACTTCCGATTTTGTTCCCTTTGTTGGGGACCCCCGAGAATGCAGGGGTGATGTAGCATTTCCGCCCTCTTTTGGGCCCCAACCGTGCTATTGAGGAAACCGGGACAATCTTTGAATCCACGCTTCGTAGCGTGGTGCATCATGGTGACCCCCGGCGTAGGTTTTGAGTTTTGATTTTGTTCCCTTTGTTGGGGACCCCCGAGAATGCAGGGGTGATGTAGCATTTCCGCCCTCTTTTGGGCCCCAACCGTCCGGTGGTATTGAGGAAACCGGGACAATCTTTGAATCCACGCTTTGTTGCTTGTGTTGTTTGTGTTGTTTGTTGTTTGTGTCCAATTCGCCGATACCGGCGACCTGAAGATCCCTACCTCGAGCTTTAATACCCCGGCTCGAGGAGGAGGCAATCAGGGGTCTGGAGATCCCTGCCTCGAGCTTTTCCCCGGCTCGAGAAGGAGGCAAAAAGGGGCTTTCTTTCTTTCTTTGCTTTCTCGTGCTTTGCTTTGTGTTGCGTTGCGTTGTGTTTTGTTGCGTAGTTCCGTACAACCACCATTGCAATGGTGAGGAGGTAGAGTGGAGGCCTCCGTTGTTGTAGAGTAACCCTTTAGGCCACCGCGTCTCTGCCAGACTGGACTAGACCTCTGCTAAACCCTCCCCCCCAACCCCCCCCCCCCTAGCAACTAGCAGCAACTAGGTAGTCCCCTAGGGAGGCCCTCCTCGGCGGCTAGCCCCCCGCCCCCCCCCAGAAGCCCCCCCCCCCCCCCCCCTGGGGGCCTTCGGCCCACTTCTACTGGGGGGGGGAGTCGCGTACAGAAGCGAGGAGACGTCCCCCCCGTGGGTGGAGCGATCACAATTGTAGAAGACATTCTTCCAATAATTGTAGGTGTGTAGGGTGTGTTCCCACGTGACTCTAGTATACATGGCAGAAAAATCAATCGTAGAGCACTTCCAATCATCATGTGTGTTGGTAGAGAAGTGCTTACGTAATCTAGACAGCGGGTCATATGAGTCGATGATTGGCGACGCCATGGGGTGGAGTTGGCGGTCTATTTTCAAAAGAATCAAACCAGCAACACCAAGGAGGATGGAGCTCGGGGTAGTCGCCCAACGGAAGAGGCCAACGAGTGGCCTAGAGGAGAAACCACCCTTTGCATCAACGGAGGCACTCTTGTGTGTTTTCACAAGAAGACGGATTTTAGGCATCACCGGTTTGGAATATGAGTCCATGAACGTGCATAAAAACTCTCTCAAATGATCGGGATAAAAGTGTAGGGTTAAATGGCCCCCACCCAGCTAACGCTGGGTTCCCGGGGGCCATTTAACCCTAATTGGAGGCTGCAGGGGGATCGATTTCAGCGCGACATCGTTTACCGGCGCCCCATTTTCCGGCGCCGCGGTATTTTGCGGTATGTCACGCGAGTGGCAGCCTTCCCCTGGGTCCTGAAAAATGTCGTCAAAAGGCGAACGCGCGCACGTCGGATGGCTGCTGCTGGTGCTTCTGCTGGTGCTGCAGCTTCGGCAGGTCCCTTGTCTCTTCTTGTGGGGGGGCTGGTGGCTGGGCTGGTGGGTTGCACCATTTCCGTCGTGAAATGTCGATGATATTCCTCAAGAGTGGACCGGAATTGCTTGCGAACCGATTGCAAGGCGGTGTCTAGTTCATTAGATACTTGAGAAATCCGACGTTCCATTACGATCAATCGGTTGGCAAGTTCATCATGCCTAGATTGCAAAGTGTGAATGGAAGAACGAATTTTGTATTTGTTTTTTGATAATTCTCAATCTCAACATTCACCACCTTGTTGTGGTCTGATCTGCTGCAAAATGGAGAAGAGAAAAAGTAGAAAAAGCGGGACGAAATGCCAGAGACAGCAGCTTACGCACGAAAATTCGGGTGACTGCGGACAGAGGCGTATAAAACTCTCTGTCGCAAGTCTCACATCGGATGGGCAACAAGTAACCTCTTGTATACCGCATGTATGCTCGATGCATGTCAGGTATGTAGCATGAGACTCTCCACGTTATGGTGGTCGTGCCGCAGTGCGGGGTGCCAGAAAAACTAGCCTACAGTCGACACTTGCAGCAGATGTTGCACTCTCCACCCACAGGGTTCTTGTAACTGCAGCTCAAATGCTGGTCATCTTCCTCAAGGTAGTTCTGACACTGTGGTTTCTCCAGTCAAAAGCTGTATCTGTGCTCAGGACACCGACAGCAACATTTTGCGGACACAATGGTACAATTCAATGTGCCGCAATTTCGGGCAATGTTGCTATGTCCGTGGACAGCGACAACGACTTCGGGCCGTTCATCTGGGATGCCAAAGGGAAGTACACTGAGCTGGAAGTCCAGAACTCTACTGCTGGTCCAGTTCCTATGTATAATTTCGGCGATTGCTGGACATTGAAAATTTCGCCAGATGGCACAATGTGGGCGTTTGGCAACCGGCATGACGGGTTAATCTGGTTTGGATATTGGCCCAGTGGTGAAGTAATTGGGCTCGTCTATCCGCCTCCCTATCCAAATGGTCTGTACGTCTTTATCAGTTGGTCCGCAGACAGTGAGAATGTTTTTTGGACCAATGGAGAGAAATGCGGGTTGATAGGGGTTGCCAACCTCACTCAGTATTATGCGTCGAATGGTAACCTAGTGGTCACAGTGGAACCTGGTGGAACACCTGGTTCAACAGGTGTTCCATCAATAATTGGAGTTACCAGTTATCATGAAGATGTCCCTGCTGTTCCTCCATTACCACCATGGGGCACTCCGGCCTACCAGGAGACTGTCCGGATGCGAGACAATAGGGTTTCCAGAGCCGCAGCATGGTCGCCTAACGGAAATCTTCTTGTGGAAGGTGGTGGTCCTGCTGTGCGGATCCGCTCTATGCCTGACGGCAAAATCACACATACTCTCGAAGATCAGCATGGCTCAGTGATAGGTGTGGACTGGAAAGGCTCAACCATTGTCACTGTTAGTGCAGAATCTATCATGATTCGAGCAGCTGGCAATGGGTATGCGGGGCGCCCCCTTTTTGTTGGCTGTCCAGCAGAGTTGGCAGCTTGCTCCCGTGGCGCTGTATTGGACTTCACAAGTGTCAGTCTCTCACCTGATGGGATGCATTTGGCAACGTCATCCAAGGGCTATTTGGGTGAGGTGGCGGTTTGGGAAGTGGCTTCAGGTAACATTTTATGTATCATGCAACAGTGGGAGGCATCCATTGTTACGTGGGACCCGAGCGGGCTGCCACAATTGCTGGCAGGTGGCGGACCAACTCCAAGTCCTTTGGCTGATTCCAAGTGTCTCAGTCCCCTTCATTTGTGGAACATCAGTCAATGTTTCCCATCTCCATCTCCATCTCCATCTCCATCTCCATCTCCAAGCCCATCCCCATCACGTAATGTAATTACCTCTGCGACTCTATCACTGGCACAGACTGAACAGTACCTTGCAACAGTTTGGGGCTTTACCTTTGGCAAAGTGCCCTCCTCACCTCCAACTTTGGGCCGGACGGAGTTGGTGGTTGTGAATGGGACAACTCATTCCATTGGATTCTATTCTAGTGGAGATGTCGCTGTACCTGCGTCGGAAGTTGTGGGTGCCTCTGGCACCTATGCATATGAAGTCAAGTCCTGGGGTACCTCAGTCAGCTCCGGTGTCGTAATGGTGACAGACTTCTCAAGCATGCAGACAGATGTTGGCAGGTAGTAAATCAAGTCTCATGGTTGCGCTGTTGATGATGAGTTGGGCCTCCAGTTTTGAGTTCTGAAGGCCGCCTGAGCAGGGAGGGTACTTTGCCACCGACAATGGCTGCACCAGTGCACCAATGCTTCCAATGTAGAGCGTGACACCCCACCACAGATCCCTTCAACAACTCAGCAGCAGCCCTTCCATCAGTGCCCGAGGCAATTTTTTTTTGCAACGCCATTCTTCCCTCCCCCCTGCTTTTTTCCAAGGTTTTATCGTCAAATCTTGATGAAGAAAATACCCCTGAACACAGCCACCCCACTGGATCCTCAACCCCCCGGCCCGAGCACATACAGTGTTCAACCGTGTCGGGTGCTCGCTTTCAGCAGACTGATGTCCCCATCCAGGTCTGCAACCGATAATGAGAACATTTGAGTATATCAGTTAGATGGGAAGCCAAAAATACCGATGAACAACTGAGCAGGAGCTTGTTCATTCAAGTAATCTCCAACACAGACCTGGGTGACCCTTGAAAGGAAAAGGAAGGTTTGAGGGGACCAGGCAACCCACCGTACCATGTGCCGTGCAACCTGGATTTGGAGGCACATCATGCACTTCATAAAGAGCGTTTTCTCTGTTTTGCTCCTTACTGTGGTGGGCGCTCTTGCTTATGGGAATTTAGCATTTTGCAGGGTGGATGCTGGATTCCTTCGCCTGGTGGATTTTCGGGGACCCCGCAGTTGACAAAATGCACAGTGCCATGTCTTTTTTCATGTGTACGGTACGAGACGGTGATGTGGGTGCGCACCTAGCTGCATCTGTGGAATTCAGACCACACATCCTTCACGAATCTTACTGACTCATGACGGCTGTCGCCTACCACCTCGTTGATCGGCCGATCCCGTTAGTGCAACGCTGCATTAAATGCAAGCTGTGTAGTGCAATGCCTCCTTTGTGATTTGCTTCCTGTTCCTCCTGTTTGCTGGTGGTCAACACACACCCCCTCATATTCCCTTGAAGCAATTAGTTCTGAACCTGCTACAGTGGAAATCTGCACCCAAATTTGACGGTCTGGTCTGCACACTCTAGAATCTATTTCCCCCCTCCTACAGGACCCTTAACATTCCTGCTGGGCACACGGAGGCCCTCAGTCAAATTGTTACTTTGTCGCGCTTTGATGCCAACGGTGACAGCATAACGTCGGAGAACGTTCAATTCGAGATGACCATTCCGAATCTTGGTTCTGGATACTCTGTTTTTCGCTATCCTGACACCTCCAGCGATGGCATTGACCTCCAAGCTGAAGGTGGAAGTATTGGGGCATGTGCCTCCCCTTCATCGACATGTATTTTGGTGACCAGTCCACGGACATCCAGTTTTGGACTTTTTAGAGCAAGCTCAAGCCCAAGCCCAAGCCCAAGCCCAAGTTCAAGCCCAAGTTCAAGCCCAAGTTCAAGCCCAAGTTCAAGCACCAACACCGACAACTATTGGTGGATTGGATTGGTAGCTGGTTTGCCTGCTGGTGTCATACTGGGGCTCTCATTAGCTAAGGCCTCTCAGGCAGTTTTGGATTCAACAAATGAGAATCCTCAGTATCCCCCGGATGAGATGACGACGCCGGACCTAACCGATGCTTATAATCCGGTGTATCCCACGGATGAGATGACGACGCCGGACCTAACCGATGCTTATAATCCGGTGTATGCAATTACCGAGCCGGTACCAACCCTTGACACAGTATATGTATATGATGCAGCAATGGACCATCCATTACCACCCCAAGATGCAGTGTTGCAGTACAACCTGCAGTAGCCTCTATGCTCAAGCAGCACCAGGCGTTGGTTCCCTCCATTTGGAACCATGCCCTTTTGTGATGCCTTTTGCATCCCATGTGTTCTGTAGGGTACCCCGCCCCCCCTCCATTGTCCATTGTTTCGGCCAGGTTCCAACTCAGAGTGCTGGCCTTGAAGGAACCTCTCCTTGCCAAGATGGCATTTGTAGTGTGTTCTGTCGTTGGTCTCGTGCTATGCACCAATTACCATCCCCCCTCCCATGCCAATGGCCATCACTGGTGTCATGTGTTGGTTTTTTCAATATAGGTTTTCATTTCTCGATGTTCCCGTATGGAGCAGCTCGTCTGGTGTTGCCTGCATTGCAACTCAGCCATGTTGGCAAGAGCCTATGTGGCACACAAATTGCCATTATTTGCCCAGTTTCATGAGTGTGCAATGGCATGTGATGGGCACCATCCTTGGTGTCATGTGTTTGGTTTTCAATACAGATTTTTCTTTCATCAAAATGTTCCAAGTCCCGTATGGAGCCTCTCTCTATCTCAGTCTGGTAGATCATGCCTGCATTTTGTAAAGCGGAGTACCCACCCAGCTGCTCCTGCTTCGCTGCAGCGTTTGACAGCCATAGGGATCAATTTCTGGGAGATTTGCAAGGAAGATTGATCCAGCCAGGTTCACACTGCTGAAATGTTTTCAGGCATGCCTGGCGCCACAGATTTGAGGATGTTTCGCTCAGGTCAAAGTGCCGTGATTCATTCCGTCATTCAGCCGATTGCAGTTGCATTGAATTCATGTCTATTTGGAAACATTATTATTGCGCACTTCACAGTGTTAAATGTTTTCAAGCAGGCCTGGGGCCACCACTTTCAGCTCTGTTGTACGCCTGGTTTCCACAACGCTTCCCTGATCCGTGCCACATCTGGACCCAGTGGTAGGTTGCGATCGAATGCAGGCCACGCTCGTCACCTTCATTGACTGCCACATGAAGTATATGGTGCTCATATATTTTGAAGCAGGCTTGGGGTCATAAGTTCCTGGTCCCGGGCATAAAACCACCCCCAAATGGGGGATAAAACCACCCTTAAAACCACCCTGGGTGGTTTTATGCCCATTTTTATGGGGGATAAAACCACCCCTTTTGGGGGATAAAACCACCACGTTGGAGGGATATAACCACCCCATATGGGGATAAACCCCCCCCCCCCCTGTTAAAACCACTCCCTTCGGGGGCATAAAACCACCCCAAGGGTGGTTTTATGCCCACCAAAGCAAACATAGTTACCTAGGGTTATCTGGGACTGGAAATTCAGCACACAGGGTTGTTTGAGACTGAAAATTTGGTAAACAGGGTTGTCCAGGACTGGGATTTCAGCACACAGAGGTGTCTGTGACTGGAAATTTTGCGCACAGGGGTGTCTAGGGCTGTCTGGGACTGAAATTTCAGCAAACGAGGCGAAGAAAACAGAGCAGAACAATCTAAATCAAAGAAATCTGAAGAGTGCACTGTGCGAAACGTACGCACATAGTTAACTAGGGTTATCCGGGACTGGAAATTCAGCACCCAGGGTTGTTTGAGACTGAAAATTTGGTAAACAGGGTTTTCCAGGACTGGGATTTCAGCACACACAGGTGTCTGCGACCGGAAATTTTGCGCACAGGGGTGTCTAGGGCTGTCTGGGACTGAAAATTCAGCAAATGCGGCACAGAAAACAAAGCAGAACAATCTAAATCAAAAAAATCTGAAGAGTGCACTGTGCGAAACGTCACTGATATGGCTGGATAGCATGATATCCAAACTTTTGATGGTACCAATACAACATCTTTGGGTGACAATGCCATGTGGCATGCCATGGCCGCCGAATGTACACTTTGGTTAGAAACAATACTGCACAAAGAACCAAAAATCCGGTAAAAAGCATTTAACTGGTCCATTTTCATTTATTTTCAAGAGAACCGACTGCCCGGGAAAATGATTTATTTCTCCAACAATGGACATTTTTGGGAAAATCATGACTTTTTGTGCTGCCCAATAAAAACACCCATGGGCTTTCAATCTTTTTGAAAACCATGCTGCACGCAGTACCACAAGAAGCATTTTTTGGCACCCCTTCTTAGCGCGAGGCCTCGCGCAAACACCAACACCGCAGCGCAATAAAATGCCCCATAGAGAAAAATGTGCCGCACAAGGTGACAGCAAAAAGGTCGTCGAAGAGGATTGCATAGCGCGAGCTCTCGCGCATAATATATCAGAACAAACGAAGAAATTACTTTTTCTTCGGAACAACTTGCATCTTAGAACCCCGTGCCTTACAACGGACATCTTACCCTTAGGCGCTGGCTTTGCGGGCTCGCTTTTTGGTTGGGACTGACGGGCTGGTTGCTTGAATGGAGCTCGGGCCCCGGTTTCCTCGGACCTCGGCTTCGCTGCCGCTTTCTTCGCTGCCTTGCCCTGGGAGACCTGCGGCTCCTCCTCCTCTTCTTCCTCGCTCTCCTCCTCTTCATCCCCATCGCTCTCGTCGGATTCTGCACTGGTAGCCGACTTCGCTGCCTGAGGCTTGGAAGCAGTCTTCTTCTTCTTGGGGGCTGGTTCCCCAGCAGTAGACTTCCGCTTTGCAGGTCTTTGCTTCTGCAGCTTGACCTTTCTCAACAGTCTCTTCCTCCTTCAGCGACAACGCCTCAGAACCCAACTTCTCATCGCGAACCCAAAGGGGAATACCACGGTTTGCCCAGTTGGCCTGCTGGTCCCAATCACCAGACGCGTCCAGTTTCGACCCTTGTGTCAAGACATGGTTCAACTGCGTCTGCACTCTGTTGACCCTATCGGAGAGATTGTCGGTGGTGACACCAAGAACGTACATGCGAGAATCCGGCTCGATGGACGCAATCTTGCACACCAGGTCTGGCTGATGATCAATGAACACAACCGAAGGCTTGAAGCTCTTGTCCTGCTTCACGTAATGGAGGTGAGTGTCGAAATACCACATAACCGTCGTTATCGGAAGGTGACCGCCAATTTCAACAGCATTTTTCTCCTCTACTTGAGTAGGTCCAAAGGTCAGATATTTCGGAATCTGCAATGAGGGAGAAGTTATTGCGCGAGGCCTCGCGCAAAGAGCGGACGTAATGACGGAATTATACCTTTCTCGTCCAGCGATCCGGTGACGAAATCAGCAACCAGCAAACGTTGAACATTGTAGGATCCCCTGCAGGCTTCTGTTTGACTGGCCAACTGAAGATGGGAACACGCAACATGTTAGCCATGCGCTGCGCGTTGAAATCATCGTTGAGACGCCTCTCTGTTTCCGTTTCCAGCACGTCGAACATGTCGTCAACACCAGTTTGAGAGCCGCAGATAAGGGTATCGGCACGCGCCATCTCTTTATACAGCCAGGCTGGGCACATCATCTCAGGAGCAAGATGTTCAAATATGTCGCCGTTGACGACAATCAGGTTCTTGTCAATCTCAATAAACCGCCTCGGGGGATCGTGGGCCAAAGATGCAACTCGGGTCGCCTTAATTGTGATAGTTTGACTTGCCAGTAATGGATCCTGCTGTTCCACTGTCTTGAAGTCACCAGTAACGCCAGTAGTTGGGGGCCACACGGCTCTTGGTAGGCTCTTGACCCAGGAGTTTTTGGACGTTGAGGATTTTCAGGGAGGCGGGTTTGCCTTTCTCTGCCACCTGCCACAATGGTGCGCTAATCATGGATTTCCATGCCGGCCATGGACCGCGACTTTTGCCTTCAGACTCACACCAATAGCCCCATGTACCAAGAGTCACGAAGTGCAGCAACCTCTTTGCGGGTGCGCATGTCCTTGGCTAAAGAACAGAAATGGAGAAGGTGCAGCGCACCAATGCAGAAACGGAACCCACGTCTCGTCGATGGTACACACCTTTCTCAAGTTGAATGTACTGGCCGTTGTGCGGGTGGTGTGGATGCATTGAGACCCACTGGTCAAGGATGATGTCGTTAAACGAATTGTGCAAGGATTTAAGGGTTCTTTTTTCTTCCTGCATCACTTCTGCCTAACCCTAACCCTAACCCTAACCATTGTTGAAAAATATATTGCACATTGGGCCATCAATCAATGTGGTATTGATGAAAGCTCAAAAGGATGATTGGAGATGTGGGTATATATCACTTTGGTACCAATTGTGGTTGGTTACCATGAATGATGCAGGGACACTCCCCGTTCATTACGTTCCTTCTTCAGCTACTATCCCCCCTCCTCCATAAGGGTGGGAGACTTTGTTGGAATTCGATGAAAATTCAGGTGGTCCAACAAGGTATGCCACGCCGATCGGCTTCGTCTTTGAAGCTTGTAAACTGCTTCAATGGTGCTTTGCAAAGTCAGCCGTTTAGCCTGGATGTAGTACTGCAAAGTTTGTTTGTGCAAGCTTCAGAAATCCAGCAACCACGGAGGGCAGATTGGGCTGTGGGTGATGAATGTTGTGCTGTGTTCAATTATGCAGTGAAAGATGGTATGAAGCCCTATCGATGCAGGGGACGCATCACTGCTGTCCATGATAGTGAGGTGCAGGTGAAGTGGAATGTAGACAAGACGACGGACAGATGCCCCCCTGGTCATGTGCATCCTACGGAGGGAGCTGCGTATGCAGCATCTTTGGACCCAGCTATATGCATTCCAGAGCCAGCTCTCTTTTCTGCCGGCTCCATCAGCACACCCCATCGGACCGACCCTCTTCAGTCGCCAAAAAGGGTGCGATCCCAAACCACTCAGACTGCCACTCATGCACCAAAGGGCACAATCATAGGAGGACCAAGGCCAACCGGGACTGCTGCTCCTAAGGTGTCAGCTGAACCCGAACCTCCTGCAACCCTCCAGAGTGAATCTGCTATTTTGAGCCCCTGAACGACGAACACAGGCTCAAACAGCCCTTGAGTTGAGACCACCGGCTGAGTGTGTGCCTGCTTCGAATGTTATTTCTGATGTGAAGCCTCCCGTATTGTACGTTGGGAGACGCAAGTTTGAGCTGCCATCTGGGTACGCAGGCTCGCTGGTAAAAGACCAAGAGCAAATCAACGAATGGTGGAAGGCGATTGTTTTAGAGAGGTGGACAGCAGAGGAGC
Organism: Eutreptiella sp. 'Long Island Sound 2002'; assembly: GCA_964036045.1. Taxonomy (NCBI): domain Eukaryota; phylum Euglenozoa; class Euglenophyceae; order Eutreptiales; family Eutreptiaceae; genus Eutreptiella; species Eutreptiella sp. 'Long Island Sound 2002'. The sequence continues at coordinate 9,891,904 of OZ038388.1, forward strand.
TGTTTTTGTATCTATCTCCATCGAATAAGAAGATAGCATGTAGGGTGTAATTGGTGTTCATTCGCTTCTGTGGAATATATATGCTTTCGTTTCCGTTGATGGTCGTGTGTTGCTCTTGACGTATTCTTTTTTGGAGTGTGACTGTCTTTTTTTGCTCCATTTGTTTAGCATGTGGAGTGATTGGTATTCTATTTCTCTTAGGCGGCTCAAGTTGCATGGTCAAAATCGAAGGAAAAGGTACGAAAATGACAGGTTTCCAAAAGCATCAAAAAATAGTTGTTTTGATGGATATTTCTAAACCGTCGCAAACAAGTATGGCAAAATAAATATTTCTATAAGATAAAGAAGGTCCCTACCAGGACCGGCCCCCGCTGTGCCCCTTCCGCCAGTAATCCCCGCTGACTTGCTCCGGATCAATGCTTGCATTTATCAAAATCCAGGGTCCAAAACCAAAAATATAGAAAAAAGAAAATACAATCCTCCTTCAACCCTGAATGGCAACCAGATCCCACAAATCCAACAATAACCCAATTCACAATCCAAATCAGGCTGCGGGCTTTCGTTCAGCACACCGGTATTCCCACGGTGGCGGGCATGTACAAGAATTGCACCAAGGAAGAAAGCCCTGAAATTGGCATATGAACACAAATAAAGCAAAGTTGGGGACAGATGGAAACTTACACAATCACAGCCATAGACCCCTCATTCCCTGGACTCAAGACCTTCCCTTGACTCATCAACATGATGCCCTGAACCCAGTCCAATAAGATGGTTAAATGCCATATATCAAAAGTCACTACATAAACCCCAAAAATGTGTTCACTCCCAAGCCTCTAAATCCTAGCCCAATAGGGAAGGTGGCGTGTCATGGCCTAGAGTGGCACTCAGGACCACGCCTTACCCTGACATAACCTTGGTTGGACTTGGAGTCGAATGGGCTTAGAGAAATGACTTATGAGTTTGAACTCATAACATGCCAAAAAACTGCCAATTCACACCATATTGGCCATATATCAAAAATATGCTCAAAATCGAAGTTACTACTTATCCGAAGGCTCCAAGCATGCATGGAATCGAAGTCTACTATTCATGGAGGATAGAGACCAAAGGCCAATGCCCATGTACATCCCCATTTTACCCTCGAAACCCTTTCGGATATGGGCGCCACGCACTGCCCAAGTCAGCCCATGATCTTGAGACCAATTCTTATAATCCTTCGTGCGCCAAGCCAAATGGAGTACGCGATCCGGCATATGGTGGTGTTCAACTCCGAAGCATATGCCAACATATGAACAACATACCATGGTTCGACTCTCCATAGGCTTCTTGCTGTTAGCTGACCAGGTGAGTACACAAAACGCAAAAATGAGCAAAAATTGAGGTCAAAAACATGAAAATATGACCAAATACAAAGTTGTCATGATAGTATATCTCTACGCTCACCCATGATATCCGCTCATGATTCAATACACAAATGATTGAGACCATTTGCGAACAATTCCCCCACTTGGATCCCCAATCGGTCGCATGGAGATACCTTCGCCACTAATATCTACATGCCCCATGAAAATGGGAGTGCACCCATGGATCTCTTTGTCAAACATACCATGAGCAATACATACGCGGTAGACTTGGTCTAGCGCTTTGGATCCCACAATTGGGACATGGGCAAAGCCCTTGTCACGTATGGCTCCTCATCTCTTCGGCCACACGAAGATATATAACATGGGCGTGAGCATATCAAGACACATATCATACATATAAAATATACCCTCAAAAGTGGCTCCCACCATGATATGCCATGTCCCTCCATTGGCATAACTTCACGTTAAAAATACGTAGGAACCCAAGGAAAGTTGCTATGCAACCCCAACACCCATGCGGCACACTCGAAAGTCTCATTAAAATATTCGGTTGCACGGTCCAAGAATTATATATCACTTTATACCTTCTTGACCCTTTTCCCTTGCTACACCGGGCATGTGTGCGCACCAAAGGCGTTTGATGCTTCCTAAATTAAGTTGAGACCAAGGCAGTTCCAACCCAACCTTCCTTATTCTCATTCCTCACACTCGCGCGTAGATATGGCTCTTCAAAGTGATCCCACGATTCGATTTTGTTTCCCTTATATCTCCAAGTCAAATGGGTGGCAAGTATAAGGGAAACCTGATTCGGGCATAGGGAAAGGAGTATGACCAATCGAAGAAGTCCAAATCAAGTGCGGCGATGTCGAAGTCGAAAATCCGATTTCGACATCACGAAAAATTCGGAATAAAGTTTCGAGTGCTTATTTAGAAAAATGCGGAAGCAACGAACCCTTTACAGATGAAATCTGACCCTTCAGAAACGTTTCCGCCAAAATATCTGGAAATAACAGTTAACCAATCGGTTAACGCAAAATCGCGAGCCAACTGACAGTCGCCGATACATTGACCATCAGAACGAAAGGCTGAAAAATTACGGAAACATTGTGATAATAAAACCCTGTTGATTCCTGATATTCCGATATATAAATCTCCGCTGGCGGTGCCTCGGTTCTGAATATGGCCGCTCATAGCCGGAATGGCCAAACCTATCACACTATCACATCGGGTTAGTCCAGGTGGATGGGAGAGTATGATATCAGCCAATGGCGGCTTGCCGGCACATAGATACACACCCCAAGTGACCCCAAGATGGCCACGGGGGTCCCAACCGGCTTCACCCCCCTTCTCAGAGCGTTGCATCCGCTCGGAAACCAATGAAGAGAGGACGGGAGGACCCCAATGGGCTCCAAACCCCCCCTCCATGTCCCAAGGACACATGAAGGCCCCACACACGTCGTAGGCGTCCCCCATGCCCCAAGGGAGGGGTGAGGACACTGATAATCAGCACCCTACGCCATATCCGGTCTCCTCTTGATCTACAACATGGACCAAGGGGATCAAAGATAGAAAAACGTCGTCGGTCGACCTAAATAAGTATACCACAATGCAATATATATGTGGAGATCGAGTGAAGGGGGTATATGGCCAATCAAGGCCGAAAAATCCCCGGATGAACGCCCTCACTTGTCTCCCCATTCGCAGAAACAAACAAAATGCCAAGGGGGGATCCATTACGGTGCCACAGCAGCAACCAAATGGACCAATACGTCCTTGACATCCAAAGAAATACCCTTTTTCTTTAGGTAGTCCATCCAGACCGTGGTATACCTCGGCACGAAACTGCTCGGAGGTTCCCACGAGTCCCTGGACGCGGCGAATCCCTTCCATCGGACTTTATAAAGCCTTCCCCCAGGCGTCCCCGGGTCCGGCTTGTCCGCCAGGATCTTCTCCGCGGTGAAATCGTCGTCCTCACCTTCGTCGTCCGAGTCCACATCGCCGGCCGTGAACTCGAAGGTGACGGGACGTCCGCTGGGGTCTGGTGCTCGGGGACGAAGCTGGGTATGGTCGCGGTCCAGGATCTTGTTATCCCCCACACGAACCGCATACACATCCTGTCCGACCTTCCGCACGATTACCCCCGGCACATACCAAGATGCCTGCCGATGCCTGGACAGGACATCCTTGTGGTGCCGCTCCACCCACACAGTGTCTTGGAGAGCATACTTCTGGACTTTTCCTTGCTTGAAGTACTTGGCCCTCTTGTCATGCTCGTCCTGAAGTGCCTTGCACACTTTGGCCGCCGTGTCGTCTGCCTCAGACATCATAGCGTTCGCATCCCGGGCCACTTTGCCATGGTTCATCCACGGGAGAGTGCGTGACACTCGATCCCGTAGGAACAGGATGCGATGGGGTGACAGTCCAGTGGGTCCCGGAAGGTCGTGATACGCCTGGAGCACTCTCCACAGCGAGTTATACCAGTTCCGGCCCGGTTCGTCAATGTGTAGCTGGCGGAACTTCTCGAACATCTGCCGCCCGGCCACCTCAGCACGGCCATTCGACCGGCTGTGGTACGCCACGGTCTTGGCATGCCGAATCCCCATGTGCCTGCACATCGTCTTGAACCACGTCCCCACGAATTGACTGCCCCGATCGCTGCAGATGACAGCTGGGACATCGAAAATCGTCAGCCAATGCCTGATCATAGCATTAGCGACGGTCTTGGCCTGCAGCCCCACTCCATGCTTGTCCCTCTTGTCCTTCTTCTTGGACTTCTTGCCCGGGACTGCCACGATATACCCGCTGTGCCTGTCCACCGCTAGGATGACACAATCATATGTCTCTCCCTATACGGTAACCTCCGGCATGGCGAACACATCCATGGCCACGGACCGCATAGGGGCCTCCGGTATAGCCGTATACACCGGGTTGCCCGCCGTGGAGTGGTTGGGGCTCTTCGTGGCCCGACACACGGCACAGTCGCTGCAGTACCTGTCCAGGATGGCGTAGTACCCCGGAGGGAACTTGAAACGCCACTCCAGGTCCTGCTGCATCTTGTCTCGGCCCGGATGCATGAGCTGGGCGTTGTGCCAATGGTCAATGAGCTGCTCCACTCGGTTCTCGGGCACCAGCAGCTTGTCCTTGAGGAACAACTTGTCGCCATCCTCGGTCAAGCCCTCAGGCCATTCGTCGTCCGACGGGGCGCTCACGGCATTCCAGTACTTGTCCCAGTGCTCGGATGCCGCGTAGTCATCCGACCAGTCCTCTGTGAGCACCGACCTGACTAGCTCTACAGGGGCCACCATCCATTGCTCGAGGGTTTCCTCTCGAATAGCTTGGACGCGGGCACCCCGGAACTTGGCCAGGTCCGTACGGTTTGCCATCACCACAAAGCACTTGACCCCCTCTTGCTCCATGACCTTCTCCATCTCGATGATGCGCTTGGCCTCCTCGGTCTCCTCAGCGTCCCCATGGCTGGATATGTCCATCCACGCCTTGCCCGCGGGGTAGGCCCAGCGACTGAGGCAATCTGCCACAGTGTTGTCCTTCCCCGGGATATACACGACGCTGAGGTCGAACTTGGCGAACGTCTCGTGCCATCGGGCCCTCCTAGCCGCTGGCCCGGAGGGGGTGTCGACATGCTCCTTGTGCCAGCTCTGTAGGGACTGGTGGTCCGTGCAAACCACCACCGGCTGCAGTCCGATGTGGCCAGACCACTTCCTGAGCGCACATACAATGGCGTATGTCTCCTTCTCCCTCGCGGTCCATGTTCGGCGTTGGCCCTCGGCCAGGATCCTGCTCCAAAACGCCACGGGAACATGAGTCCCGTCGTCCCGGACTTGCTCGAGGACTGCCCCCACGGCATAGTCCGAGGCGTCTGTCCGTAGCACGAATCCCTTGTTCGGGTCCACCAGGAACAACCCCAACTGCCCCAGGAGTCGCTCCTTCAGGCGGCTGAACGCATCCTCAGCCTCAGGGGTCCAGGCAAGCTTCTTCTTGCTCCCCTTCCGGCCATCGAACTTGCCCACTTGCAGCATCTTGTGCAGCGGCCCCGACAGTTCTGCATACATCCGGACATAGCCCGAATAGTAGTTGCAGAACCCCATGAAGGACCGGAGTTCGCTGATGGTCTGGGGCTTCTCCCAGTGGTGCAGGGACGCCAGCTTCCCAGGCATGGGACGGCGTTGCCCGTGACCAACCACGTGACCCGCGAACTCCACTTCCTTCACGAATAGTGAGGCTTTGGTGGGCTTGCACACCATGTTGTGTTTGTCCAACTCGCTGAGCACTCGGCGCAGATCCTTCTCATGCGCGTCGATGAGCTCGTCCTCAGTCATGTTCTCCGTGCCGGACCCGATGATGATGTCATCCACGAAGGGATCGGCACAGTCCCGGACAGGACCGAGTAGGTCCTCCATCATGCGCTGGAAAACGGCGTTGCCATTCTTGGCACCCATAGGCACCACTTTCCACTGCATGGGCCCAAGCGGCGTCGACATCGCTGTGCAGGGCCTGGAGTCCGGGTGTAGCGGCATCTGGTGGTAACCGTGTTTCAGGTCCAACACCGTGAAGATCCGCTTTTTCTGTTGCTTTTGGAGGATGGAGTCGATCAGGGGGAGCGAGTACGAGTCGTGCTCGGTCTGCTCGTTCAAACCTCTGTAATCAACCACCAACCTCCACTCGCCCTTCTCCTTCTTGGGCACGATGAAGGCTGGGCTGGCCCATTCACTGTCGGAGGGTTCGATCCATCCCCGCTCAATGAACTCGGCCAACAGCTTCTTCATGGCCTCGGCCTGATCGCCCTGAAGTTGGTACTCCCGATGACGATAGATCTTCGGGTTCGGCTTCAGCTTGATCTTCGCTGTACCAAACCTCCCGCGATCTGGAGGGTTCTTGTTGGCGACGCCACTGAATAGCCGCGGATAGGCATGGATCAGCCTCTCCTTCAGCTCGGCGACCTTCGGGTTCTCCTGGGCCTCTTCAGCCGCTTGCTTCGGTATCGAAACCACCGAACGCACTGCGGTATAGGCCTCTTCTGGGTCCGAGTCCGACTTCTCCTCGTCCGATATGCCGTCTTCATCGTCGTGGGTCGCGATTCCCACCGATAATCTTCGAAAATTTGCGGCCTCGGGCTGGTGCTCGTCGCTACCGGTTCCCACTCTTGGAAAACCCCACGTTGGTGGGTCCGACCCAACCGGACCATCGTATTGGTCCGCGATGTGATCCATGACCCTCGCCACGAACTCATCCTTCTCGTACTTGTCGGTGACCAACATCTTGTCATCCCACCAATGCGGAGATGTGACCATGGCCCGCCTCTTCTTGGCTGCCACACGGTCGTGCATCCCCATCCGCATGTAGTTGACGACGTCGTCGATCTCGGCGTGGGACAGGACGTCAATGCCGTCAATAGGCTGATCCGTCCCCTCCTTGGGCTCAAACATGACCTTCATGGGCACCGCCTCCACCCTACGGATGAATGCTTCATCACCCGTGGGCTGGGCTTGCGCCCCATCCACCACGAAAGCCTTGGTACCCCACGCTTGACGCGGGGAGGGCATTGATACACCCTTGGCGTCGATGAACAACTCCTCCTCTGGCCCGAATGACATCTCGTTCAGGGTGATGGAGTCCAGCGTCGACTTGAGACCCTCCAGCGGACATGGGGTGGATCCTATGCCGGTTATGACCAGGATCCCCTTCGCCCTATCCGCGATGATCTTCTCCACCGTACGTCTGGTGATATCCAGGAGGCAATGCCAATACATGGGTCCCCACTCCTTCAAACCCCAATGCCTGTGCCAGGCTGAGTCTCCTCGATGCCAATGCCTCCTACACTTCCGCAGAAGTGGGGCATCCCGGGAAGCGAAGACGTCCGTCTCGGGCACTTCAGCTCCCAGCGTCTGAATCATCCTGGTGTACACTTGCGGCGCCATTCCATACTCCGTGAGCTGAACTCCACGGTCTCCTCTGGACTTGACACCCACAGCTTGCACCGCTCGGACGATCCGATCCTCTTCCTCAGCGTTCCATTGGGATGACCCGCACGCATAATCCGTGGACAGCCATGTGAGGCATTCATCGTCCTCCCGGACCAGCGTTGCGCGATGGGGAAGGGCTCCAATGGCGTTGGCCACCATGAAGTCGTACCCCATGATCATATCCCAATCAGTAATGTCGGCCACATAGAAGTTCCCGGATAGAGTGCTTCTCTTCGCCTGATCAGGGCGGTTCAAGCGCTCATGCTCCCAGAATTCCATACTGATAGTGGCCTCATGGGTGCCACCACCCATAATCTCTCCGTTGGCGACCTTCAGGCGGACCGGTCTCCGGCTGGGCTGCAGGAATTCCTCCTTGAACAACCCTCTCCGGACCAGGCTCACCTGGGCACCCGTATCCACCAACACATCCACCACCTTCTCCTCTCGTCCGCACCGTACTCGCACTTTCAAGTGCAACTGCCGCTCGTCGCCATGAGGTGTATGGACGACTCTCACGGCATGCAACTCTAGCACGTCCGGGTGCATCAGGACTTCAAGGGTATGGTCACGGATGGTGTAGATCTTGGGTTGGTCCTGCCCGTCCACGGGGCTCTCCGTGGTCGCTCCTTCCTTCTTGCCATGTCCCGTACCCACATGTACTTCCCTTGGCAGGGCGCTCCAGGGGTTGGGAGTGGCGAAACTCAGTGGTTTTGGCTCTTCCGGAGCCTTCTTCGACACCCGATGTGCCTTCGCCTTCTCAGGGATTCCACTGATTTTCGGAGGAGAGACCTCCGAGGTCCCACTCCCGTGGGGGCTCCTCTAGACTTGGCTTCCCGCAGCCCCTTCCGGCTGCGATCCGCCAGGACTTTGTCCTCCACTTTGCTGGGCTTTGAGTTCCGCCAACGTCCTCAACATGTCCTCAGCAACTTCCTCGATCGACCTCACTCGTCGGTCTTGACCAGGTCCACCACCATAGCCTCTTCCTCCGCCTTTTCCTTGGCCTTTGCCTTGGCCTTTTCCCCCGTCTCCGCCCTTCGCTTTCCAATCGGAAATCCGCTGCTCCTTGGGCTTCTTCTCGGGATGAGCGGCGAAGTAGGCCTTCTTGTCCGCCTCATACACTTTGCACTGACGGTGGTCGTGTGCATGGTTGTTTCCCTTGCCATAACAGACCCAGCACCCGTCGTGCTGAGACCTGTACTCCCGGAACGAGAGCGGTGGGTTCCCGATCCTCCTTGGCTCTTTGCCCTACTTGGGTCCCATCTGGCTCCATCTGGACCGATCCTGTCCATGGTTCTTCACGTTATGCGCCACAAACGCGAAGAAATGGGCCTCCTCGTGATCCTCCCGGGACCAGTGGTCTTGGCCACTTCCACTACCATCCTCCGCGGAGTTGGCCGTGTCCTCCTGGATCTCCCGATGATGGCGGTCGTCTCGGTGTCCTCGTTGTCCATGACCATGCCGATCCTGCACGTGGGCCTCGTTCTTCGCATTGAGCTTCAACTCCACCGTGATGTACTTCACGATCTCGTCCAGGCTCATGCGAGCGAAGATGACTTGCATCTTCAGCGGCTCCCCGCGCCTCCACTCCACGTTGTTGAGGCGCAGCAACCTTTGCCCCATGGAGTCCCCGAATACCTCCACGTACACGGCGTTCTTCAGGCCCAACATCCGGTCGGGTTCGCCCAGGTTCCTCCTGAAGAACTCCATGATACCCGCATGGGTATCCTCCGCCGCCATGATCCTCACCGCCACCCGTCGCTTGGCGCGCTTCTTCTCCTCGTCCTCCACTCTCCTCTTCCAGCTGCCGGGGAGGACGTCCTTCAGCAAGTGGCGGATCTCACTGGCCTCGTTCCAGTCTTCCACCAACTTGAGGCATCTGCGGTACTTCCGCAGATACCGGTTCCACTCCCGGACCCGCAACTCACCGCGGTCCAGCGGCAGTGGAATGGACCACAGGTCCTCCAGCTTCTGGTTTGGAGCGTCCACCCGCTCCTCGTCCTCCAACCACTGGAGGCAGGCCTGCTCCGTCCGGATCAATCCTTCCCGGATCTGATCCCGCAGCTCCTCCTTCAGGTCCTGCGCCAAGCGGTGTGGGAATGTCCGGCACACCCACTTGTCCCGCGGCGCTCCCCGCATCTCGCCGACGACCTCCTCGGCGAAGTCCTCCCAGTCCAGGATGAAGTCATCCAGGTTGGACGGGTTCCCGTCGTAATAGGGGATTTTGATTCCCCTGAGGTCGTCGATCCTGATGGCGTCTCCGACGTCTCCAGCCACCACTCCACCGAGACGGATACCACCTGTGGCCGGGGGATTGGAGTACACTCCCCGTACGTCCCTCTCCTCCATGGAGTGCGGTCCAGTTGGGCCTGAACCCATGGGGTTTGGAATGCGGGAAGGACTTGCTCCATCGGCCGTCCATATCCCCGTATTGGGGTCCTTCGCCCACAGGTTTCCGCTTGGATGGCCTCGACCATGTCCGTCGGCCCTTCCCATGGTTTGCCCCTGCATGGTCTGGTTCTGGATCTCCTCTTCCGCATAAACTGCATAGGTAGTCGTTGATGGCGGTAGATCCTGGGTGGCATGGGGCATCTGCACCGTCAGGCTCCTCGGGTCTGTGGCTACGTGCCCTTCCCGCCTGGACCCGGCCGGTGCCGTGTGTTCCCCGAGCATTGTGGACTCGCTGAATAGGGGAACAAACGGCAGCGCACCCGGGTCAACACGCGGAGGCGCGTAGGGTGCCTCTGCAGGGCCGCCCATGGGTTTCTCCATGGCGCTCCTGAGGGTCTTAACCCGCTCAACCAGCTCTACCGCGGCCGGCTTTGCCGGGAGCTCCGGACCCGAGGCGAGGGGCTGTCGCTCCTCTAGCCTTCTCAGGCGTCCCGACATGTCCTCCACTAAGTGGAGGAGGCTGTCCACCACTTGCTGCTGCTTCTGCAGGGCCAGCTCCAGATTCTCCCGGTACCGGGCCTGATCCGCTCGCAGTTCCTCCATGTGGTTCTCCGCGGCCGACTGGTCATCCAGGATCCCCGCGACGTCCTCCTCTAGAGCGTCCTTGGCGTTGTCCAGGCGGTCAAGATGGTTCACGATGGCGTCCATCCCCATCTTCGGGTACTTGCCCATGAGGAAGGACACGTGCTCGCAGTGGCACGCAGCGTGCTTTCCGCCGGATTCAGCACATCCCGCGGTTCCCGGCACCTCAGACTCATCGCCCATAGGCGTATCGCCTATGGCGTCCGTCTCTGGGCCCGTGTGCCGGGGCACAGGTGCCGTCCGGGCCCTGGCTGGCCTCTCCAAGCCCTCGGCGTCGTGCTGCAGGGCGGGCTCGGGGGCCGTATGCGCCCTGGCGATCGGCGCGGACATCTCCGGCTCCGAAGGTGGCTCGTGGGCTGTCCGATAGCCCTCGGAGTGCCCCTCGGATTCCCACAGCCTGACCGGGCTGGGGTCCGTGTCCATAGCCCCGGCGTCCCTTGCCGCGGACTTGGGTGACCCGCGCTTCCGGTAGCGCCGGGCCCGTCCTCCACTGCTGCCTGAATGGCAGGCCTCATCAGAGTCCTCCGCTGCGGAGCGGAGGTTGCATGCCTTTCGACAGCGATGCTCACACATGGAGACCAGGTCCTCCATGTCACGTCCTCCTCTTCCTGAGTGTCGTTCTTCTCTTCGGGCTTCAAATTCCGGAGTTCGCCATGCTCTTGAACGTCTCGGTCCTTCTATGGCTCTAATCTCCGGCGTGGTCTCCACCGAGTCCACAATACGCACCCGGGGCGTACTTGGGCAGGGCTCATGAGGGCCCAAGTCCCCGGGTCGGCGGTTGGTAGGGGCAGCAGGTAAGACTCTGCTACCATAAAGAAGGTCCCTACCAGGACCGGCCCCCGCTGTGCCCCTTCCGCCAGTAATCCCCGCTGACTTGCTCCGGATCAATGCTTGCATTTATCAAAATCCAGGGTCCAAAACCAAAAATATAGAAAATAGAAAATACAATCCTCCTTCAACCCTGAATGGCAACCAGATCCCACAAATCCAACAATAACCCAATTCACAATCCAAATCAGGCTGCGGGCTTTCGTTCAGCACACCGGTATTCCCACGGTGGCGGGCATGTACAAGAATTGCACCAAGGAAGAAAGCCCTGAAATTGGCATATGAACACAAATAAAGCAAAGTTGGGGACAGATGGAAACTTACACAATCACAGCCATAGACCCCTCATTCCCTGGACTCAAGACCTTCCCTTGACTCATCAACATGATGCCCTGAACCCAGTCCAATAAGATGGTTAAATGCCATATATCAAAAGTCACTACATAAACCCCAAAAATGTGTTCACTCCCAAGCCTCTAAATCCTAGCCCAATAGGGAAGGTGGCGTGTCATGGCCTAGAGTGGCACTCAGGACCACGCCTTACCCTGACATAACCTTGGTTGGACTTGGAGTCGAATGGGCTTAGAGAAATGACTTATGAGTTTGAACTCATAACATGCCAAAAAACTGCCACTTCACACCATATTGGCCATATATCAAAAATATGCTCAAAATCAAAGTTACTACTTATCCGAAGGCTCCAAGCATGCATGGAATCGAAATCTACTATTCATGGAGGATAGAGACCAAAGGCCAATGCCCATGTACATCCCCATTTTACCCTCGAAACCCTTTCGGATATGGGCGCCACGCACTGCCCAAGTCAGCCCATGATCTTGAGACCAATTCTTATAATCCTTCGTGCGCCAAGCCAAATGGAGTACGCGATCCGGCATATGGTGGTGTTCAACTCCGAAGCATATGCCAACATATGAACAACATACCATGGTTCGACTCTCCATAGGCTTCTTGCTGTTAGCTGACCAGGTGAGTACACAAAACGCAAAAATGAGCAAAAATTGAGGTCAAAAACATGAAAATATGACCAAATACAAAGTTGTCATGATAGTATATCTCTACGCTCACCCATGATATCCGCTCATGATTCAATACACAAATGATTGAGACCATTTGCGAACAATTCCCCCACTTGGATCCCCAATCGGTCGCATGGAGATACCTTCGCCACTAATATCTACATGCCCCATGAAAATGGGAGTGCACCCATGGATCTCTTTGTCAAACATACCATGAGCAATACATACGCGGTAGACTTGGTCTAGCGCTTTGAATCCCACAATTGGGACATGGGCAAAGCCCTTGTCACGTATGGCTCCTCATCTCTTCGGCCACACGAAGATATATAACATGGGCGTGAGCATATCAAGACACATACCATACATATAAAATATACCCTCAAAAGTGGCTCCCACCATGATATGCCATGTCCCTCCATTGGCATAACTTCACGTTAAAAATACGTAGGAACCCAAGGAAAGTTGCTATGCAACCCCAACACCCATGCGGCACACTCGAAAGTCTCATTAAAATATTCGGTTGCACGGTCCAAGAATTTTATATCACTTTATACCTTCTTGACCCTTTTCCCTTGCTACACCGGGCATGTGTGCGCACCAAAGGCGTTTGATGCTTCCTAAATTAAGTTGAGACCAAGGCAGTTCCAACCCAACCTTCCTTATTCTCATTCCTCACACTCGCGCGTAGATATGGCTCTTCAAAGTGATCCCACGATTCCATTTTGTTTCCCTTATATCTCCAAGTCAAATGGGTGGCAAGTATAAGGGAAACCTGATTCGGGCATAGGGAAAGGAGTATGACCAATCGAAGAAGTCCAAATCAAGTGCGGCGATGTCGAAGTCGAAAATCCGATTTCGACATCACGAAAAATTCGGAATAAAGTTTCGAGTGCTTATTTAGAAAAATGCGGAAGCAACGAACCCTTTACAGATGAAATCTGACCCTTCAGAAACGTTTCCGCCAAAATATCTGGAAATAACAATTAACCAATCGGTTAACGCAAAATCGCGAGCCAACTGACAGTCGCCGATACATTGACCATCAGAACGAAAGGCTGAAAAATTACGGAAACATTGTGATAATAAAACCCTGTTGATTCCTGATATTCCGATATATAAATCTCCGCTGGCGGTGCCTCGGTTCTGAATATGGCCGCTCATAGCCGGAATGGCCAAACCTATCACACTATCACATCGGGTTAGTCCAGGTGGATGGGAGAGTATGATATCAGCCAATGGTGGCTTGCCGGCACATAGATACACACCCCAAGTGACCCCAAGATGGCCACGGGGGTCCGAACCGGCTTCAAAGAATGACATGTCCCATGGGCAAGACAGGGAAAAGTATTGTTTTTTGACCAATCTTTGCGTGAGGCCTCGCGCAAAGACGTTCATTTGTGTCAGATTAATGTACTACAGCACGACGCATGAGGCAGGGTGTCGAAAAATGGAACCCTGTCGTATTTGAACAAGTAAGTTAGTACCAGTATCAGGATTGCTTGATAGAGATGGATCTATTAATGAATAAAGTTCAACAATGGTGTACCCAAGAATCTTGAAAAGTATAAATGTTCCGGAACAAACTGTAGTTTCAAGCGCGAGGCCTCGCGCATGGAACGGCGCATGAGAAACATTAAAGTTTCGGTGATCATTGCGCGAGGCCTCGCGCAATGGAGGTCACAAGCCGTCATAGAAACAAAAAATGGAACAGATCCACCAACTACACAGCATGTGCATTCCCTTGATGCGGCGCTGCTGCATGGGCGCCCATACAGGTCCCGCCGGCATCTCCAGTTTTCATACTGTGGTCACCGCTGGCTTCACTGCCCAACAGCGATGGTAGCGCGCCGCAACTGGGTACCGCAATCAGGATTAACTAGTCAAATGTGGGACCACCAGACAGTTACAGTTAACCGAAAATGGTGCATGCGACAAGCGAATCATAGAATAATTGGTCGCGCGAAAACTGTGTGACAGGTTGATGTTTCAAAGCAAGAAAGTTTTTCAAACAACAAATCACGGAGATACAGATACGCAATTATTTTTCACAGCAACAGTGCCCCTGCGAAGAGAGGTGGACCTTGAGAAGACAGTGGCATCTGGAGTTCTCCGCCATGTCTGCTCAGAGGAACCGCCGTATTACACGGCGGAAGAATTGTGGGAAGGGCTAAAACAGGGGGCCGAGGGCGCGCGATTGTTGTTTGTGTTTTTTCTGCGTCTGCGCAAAAATGAACGGACGCGTTGCAGCGTTGAAAAAGCGATTGCAGCAGAAGGCAAGAGATGGGTTGGTGTTTTGATAGAGGAGGCCTGGCACCTTTATTTGCTGATGCGCCACCGCGCAGTTCCATACCAGGGAAAAGCAAAGTCAGTTGTTGCGATAGAGGGAAGTAGGGCGCAGCGTCGCATTTTAGCAAGGTCAGGTCTGGCGCGATATAGCGCACCTTCGGTGAAGGAAAAGGCCGCAGTCAGGCTGCAGACTACATGGAACAAAATACACCAGCAGTGGGTTGTGTTATGGATGGACAACTGGTACAACAAACAGTTTACCACAAATCCTGACAAGAACGACAAAAGCCTTAACGCAACAGCGTTGGCTGTTTTGCTACTGAGGGATGCACCGCGCTACTGGCATGGTCATCCTAGCCTCGAAGAGCTTAAACGGCGTGTACCTGTTGTTGCACGCATACTGGGGAACACCGAGGGAACGTTTGCACGTATCCTGCGTGATCTAGGATTTGCAAGCACGCGGCCTGTTGTTCGAAACATTAGGCCGCCGCTTGACATTATTCGCCCTGTACCTGCAAAGAGACCACATTGGCGACCCCTTTGTCTGAGCAAAGAAAAGGTGAGCGGCAACGTCTCGCTGCTTAACCTATTGCAATTCACTAGGGACTTGGCGCAGCACACTCGACCAATGGTCCCTGTTTTATGTGATGAGAACATCCATTACCGCATTTGTAAGATGATGTATGGTGAAAAAACAACGGGTTGGAATGTCTGGCCTTTCTTGCGGTCACACCCTATATTGTATGGTTTCTGGCACGCGTACAAATTTTGCGTTACACAAACATTCCGCTCATTTTGGCCGATCGTGACTTTCTTCCGTAAAGGTGTGCTGCGCAGCGGTGACACAGTCCACTGTTTCCCCAAGCTGATCACAATGGACATAACTGTTGGCGCACTGCTGTTGGGTATGGGCCCCCACATACGGCGCCTCAACAGAAAATGATGACCTTCCACTTAAAGACACGACCCTTAGGGGTTATAAAAGCGAGCAGCTCCTCGGCTGCGGCGGTTAGGTCCACCTGCCAGACACCAGAGCGTTTGTCATTTTGGTCTTGTACCTGCATTTGGAAATACGCTCCAGGGTATTTTCCATGTTAGGAATACTCCCTGAGTGGTTGTGGGTTTTCTTGTTGACCTCACCATAGTCAACAACCGGTCGCAGGGCAGTCCACCCTGGTTTAGCAACCAAGAAACAGGGACTGCAGTGATGGGGGTAGTCCCCCTGCTTATATTCTTCAACGAGGCCAGCATCAATACATTCCTGGATCTGGCGCTCGATTTCTTCAACTTGTTCCTGTGGAGCGGGATAGGGATGGCGCCTCACTCGCGTCTTTTCAAATTCAGGTTTCAGTTTCAGGTCCATCCGGACCAGTTTTTTACAAGAGAGGGGGGGCGGCATGGCGCCGAACACCTCCTCATAGGTTATCAGCAATTTCTTCAGTCGGGGGTCAAGGTTAAGACTCTCGAGTTTTTGCAGGAAATCCTCCTCAGCATGAAGGTTGCTCTTTCCATGTTCTTTCTTTTTCTGCCGATCAGCAGTTTCGGCCGGCACAGAACCATCGCCCCACTTAGGGGGACATTGCTGCCCATAGTGCAGAGAATACACTAGCGGTATCTCAGGATCAGGTAGCGTATAGGAATCATCGTCCTCCTCAGACCAGATGGAGGATTCCCAGGTCTGTCTGAGGTATTGCAGCCGCTCTTTGCGCTCAATACTTTCGGCCCTCAGGTACAACAGCCGCCGGAGTTCCTGAGTGTCATGCTCAGACAGTGGCATCTTATTAGAAGCAGGCCGCACCAGAGCATCAAGACTCCGGGCCACGGGTTCACCTGTGTGCATAGGCTGCATGTGTAGCACTGTCTTCCCAACATGGGGAGCGGGTTCTGAGGTCCACTCTAGATCTACCTCCTCCAGCAACAGCTGGGCTAGGAAGGCACTGTGTTTTAGGTCAACACAGCTGGGATCAACAGGAGGGATAGTGCTGGCGATCTCGGAAAGTTGGTCGTCAGCATCCTCCTTAACAGCTGCAGGTTCCAAATAGCCATCAGGAGATTCACACCATGTAAGTGTGGCAGATAGGTGCTCAGGAGATCGGTTATTGAGATCAGAAAGGGTCAGGCCACGCTTTTTGGCCATGACCTTTTTCAGTAGCACCTGGTCTAGGTCACACAGGGGTACAGGATTGAGAGATCCATCAACGATGGATAAGAAACTGGCCCACTCAGGGGCCTACATAGCTGTGTCTGAGTCCTCAGGCACATAGATGGGACCGTCGGGGAGTTGCACTCTTCCCACGGTCATTCGATCTAGCATACGGTGCCAGTAAGCGTGTTCACCAGAGCAGCCCCAGTTAGGAGTGCACATGACAACCCTTCCTCCCTCATAAGCGATTTTGGTTAGAACTCTCGCTCGCAGGGAGAAGGGAGGGTTAGCATACGCTAGGCCCATTGCTTTTCTAGAAGAAACGGAAAGCGTTGTTTAAATGTTTCGAGCAGTACAACTGCATGATGTGCTGTTGTCGGCTCGCAAACAATTCGACCTGGATCTCAACCAGGTTTACGTGAAGGGCCGCCAGTCCAATTTCAAGAACGTGACGGGCCAATTGGTAGTTTTCAGTACCATAGTTAGTCTTGGATGCGTAGCGCAGCCCAGACTCTTTTCGTCCTGACAGCTCCGAAGGTACGGAGAGGAGCCCGCTGCCAAAGTCGCAGTGCAAAGAATAAGGGCGCTGGAGAGACAGCATTTTTACCTGGGGGTTTCCTCGTACGAAGTCGGTACCAATGACGATGTCAAAGGCGTCGGTGTCCAGCACTCTGCAGTGTTGGGTCACAGGTTCGTAGCCCAAGCATATAGTCACATCGACTCCCCCCAAGGAATGGATGGTACGCCCATCCCCTACTGTTATGGCCACGGTCTTAGTTTTCTTGAAAGTCCTTAGCAGGCGCCAGGCCACTATGGAAAGTGTTGCACCGGTGTCAAGCACCGCTCGAAAAACTTGATCCCCAATTTTCACGAGGATCCAGAAAACCAAGTCCTCCTCTTTGGAGCCGCCCCCCTACTGCTCATCAGGGAACCTGACATCCACCCCTGCAGCCATGAGGGACTTGGCCATCCAGGCCAGTCGCCTCTTCTTGGAGTTATTCCCCTCCGGGGAAGCGTTATCCCCCTGTGGGCGCTTCTTGGGGTCATCTGCGGCAGGAGGGGGAGTAGCAGCGGGCGCTGATGAGCGTCTCTGGGGGTTCGGGGGTCCACCTTTGCCACCCCCCTTGCCACCTCCTTTACCACCTTTATCCCCATTCGGGGGATTTCTGGTGGGTGTTTGGGTCTTCTGGCGTTCAGCCTCCTGTCGCTTGAGTTTATCACTCTCGCGCTCTTTATATGACATTCGTCTTCGTAGTGACGAGGTTTGCCACAATAGCCACAGGTGATGGTACACCTGAAATGATCCTGATGGGTCACAGTTTTCCCATCCTTGGTATGCTGGTGCCGTTTCATTTGCAGCATACAGCTATCGCGGTGATCGCAGTCAGGGGCATGACACGGCCCCCCCTTGTCATTGACAGGTTTGCAGTAGAACAGAGGGGGTGTACCTGCATCAGGTTTAACCTCATTCATGGCACGTAGGTTACCCCTCCCTTTACCACCTCCCTGGTTGGTGTTAGTGGGATTTTTAGGCCCTTTCCCTTCGCCACGCTCGGGGGTAGGGGTACCACCTCGACCCAAATGCTTCTTGAGGAATTATTCCATGTGGCAGTTATTCTCCCTCTCAAGAGCTAGCTCAATCAGCAGGTCCACCAGTTCGTCGTACGAGTGGGTCCGGCTTTTCCTCTCAGAGGTAGCGCGGCAGTTATCCCAGGTACGTTGGGGGATCTTACCCATGAGCCACAGGTGGGGCTCAGTGGCTCCGTAGGAGCCCACGTTCATCCGTGAAAACAGATACTCCAGGTCGCACACGTATTCAGAGACTCGCGCAGCGGAAGGAAACTCAGGGAGCATAGGTAGCTCCTCTATCTGTGTGCGCACACTGAGGTCAGTCTCATAGACTGGGAATTTTTTCTTCAATCTCTAGAGTACCTCTACCCAGGTTGAACAGGTTTTCACAATCTATTTCACCTGTTTTTGCAAAAATTTCTTTTTGCAGGAGCGTTTCAGCAAGGAGCATTTGGTGGCCCCATCCACATGGGATTGGCCAGTGAGCAAAAGAAACCCAGCAAATTCTTCTGCCCATTCAGGCAGATTTTTAGGGTCAAACTCCGGCAGTTCTAGCTGGATGTTCGCCCGGACAATAGGTCTGCCCATCTTCCCACCCCCCGGGGTTAGGCCAGAAGGAGAAGGAGATACGCCGGCAAGAGGTGCCAGGGCTGACAGCCCTCTTTTCTCAGTCTCCGTCACCGGCACGTCTTGTAGTTCAGCAATAGGGACTGTCCTGGCGCGAGGATGAAAAGAGCTGGGGCAAGTGACCTTGGGGAGCAACCCGGACACCCTTGATCTTTTGAGATCATCAGCCAACGTGCTCAATCCGGGTGAAGGTGAGAGTAGCGCTGGCTTTGGTAAGGGTTCAGTGATACCCAGTTTAGCCTTGAAAGCCTCTGACAGAGCTGTCACATCCGGGTCTTCCGATCCGGATAGAAGTTTGGCCAAAAGTTCGGCCGTACGATCCGGAGGCCCATGGTTGGGCTCTGGGCAAAGAGGATCCATTATCGGCAGGTCTGGATGCCTTGCTGTCGGGTGTTCGTGTACTCTCGGTCGTCTCGGTAGTGATACTGTGTCCGCCATGCCTTTAGATGGCCAAGAATAGAGGAAGGAGCCCATCTCAGTTTTAGGCGGTGACCCGAGAGCATCAAGAGGTATTTCTCCATCTTCTCCTACGGTGGACTTGTGGTACTCTTCGTGGAGCATGAACTCGTCCATCCTCCTTCGTAGGTCCTCTTGTTCTTCAGGACCAACTCCAAGTACGGTAGAAGACGAGGCCGGACAAGCCGACCGGGCGATGGAAGCTTCGACACGCCTGCAGAGCCTTTGCAGGCTGTCTTCACCATGGGCCGCTAAGGTTTCCATGGTTAATGGGATTGTTCTGGGCGGATTTAGTTCCGCCCTTCTGTGCTCTGGATCTTCCTGAGACCCAGATGCTGCTCTAAGTGGCGGTTCACTCTTTGGGTGGGCTACACTGCTATGTTGCACTTGTACACTTCTGATCGGCCAGGTTCGGGAGAGTAAGAAAAAGTGCGTTTCCAATGCTTTGAGGCATACTCTAGTTGTATTAGAGATGCACTGAGCAGACAGGCATTTCTATCTTAGTATTGGCCCAACCAAAAGTGGTGGTAACACATTTTGACCTATGGAACCAAACACCAAATCAGGTTATGGAGTGGACCCCTTAATCCCCTATTAATGTGAGGCAATTCATCTTTACCTGAGTCGACTGAGAACTCACATATCCAGCGCAGAGCCTATGAATTTATCTATGTTTTCTCATGAATTCTTAGCTGTCCTAGTGGTATGCACCCTAGGGGGCTGGTCACCTCTTTTTGAGAGGTCCTGGGTTCAATTCCCGGTCAGCCTAGCTAAGTAGGAAGATCCCATGTGACATGGCAGTGACCTCATCGCCACATGCCCTGCCACGTCAGCACATATGGGACCCAAAACAAAGAGTGCACATCTCCTGAGATGGCACTATGGAGATTGAGTGACCATGGGGCAGTTTTCCAACTCTTTTTCCAAAACATTTCAGCTATCTTTGTGAATATGCAATCAGATGTGCCTTGAGTTGCAGTTTCTGTGAATACTCTTTCATCTTTCACTGTTTACACTGCAGCCCTTCATGCTTTGATCCTGATTCTCTTCTACTTGCTTATCTCTGGCTTGGGCTATCCTGGATTGATTGTATTTCAGCAACTAAAACATTTTCCTCTTCAAAAACAAGCAACAGGAAACCCTACACCAGCGGCAAGCAGCAGGAGAGGCACAAACACAGTGTTGAAATCACTATAAAACTTTCTGGTAGCAGAGGCAGACCGTCTCTGCGTACCGGCAGCAACCCCGTGCCGTACAATCAGTGCGCCGAGATCAGTCATATAGAAGCAGAAGGGCGAACGAAGATGGACACAAAGAAAGAGGACACCGACTTGAAGACAGCGCCTGAGGCACCAGCAAGGCCAGCACCTGGTGAACCTAGACCTGGACCTAGCGCTGTACCTTCGGAGCCCTTACATGGGCCAGTGGACGTGGCGGAGGATTCGTTGGAAGGACTCCAGTCGGCCTTCCGGGCCCTCTCAGTCGAGGAGGTGGACCCCCAACCTGTGAAGAGGAAGAGAGAGAGAGAGAAGGATGCTGGAGACGAAGCAGACGAAGGCGTAGACCAAGGGCAAGACCCGTCGAATGATCCTACCTTCGAGGGCGCACCAAGCGCTTCTGGCCTCCACGCATCACCCTCTCCTATAACCACCACACTCCCAATTCCAGACCCAGCCGCTGCAACATCCACACCCATAACCAACCCGCCTATGGCTGAGGAGACAGGCTTTACTGGTATGCCTACCTACCCTGCCTATGGTTTGGGCCCACCTACCACTGCGTTTCCTGGGGCAACTACTGCCAGTGAGCCGGTGGCCTCCAGTTCTGCGCCGCGATGGTATGCGGCTGACGATCAGCATCCTCTACCCGCTACGGGAATCTATGAGGATGTTCCTGGGTATGCAACCTTGATTGGGTTGAGGAGAGGACCTGAGTCTCTTGGAGGCAGGAGTAGAGGATCGGGGAGATCCTCCAACAGGTCTCTGACGCGGTCGGAGATCAACGAGGTGCTCCGAGGAGCCACCTCTAAAATCGTTGGCGACCTAACTCGAGAGATTCGAGAGAAACTGGAGCCCCTGATGATACCGCCCCAAGCGTCACCTACCACGGTGGGAGTGTCAACCCATCGAGTACAGGCCAACCACCTGGTGGCAGGGCTGACAAACACCCTGGGGAGCCTGAGGAGCCGACCGATGCCGACCCCTGCAGCGATACTGAGAAGTCCTTTCGTACCGAGAACGGCCCAGCCGCCCTACAGCAAGGTGACGAACTCTACGAGAGCCGACCTGGACCGGCTGGGGCTGACAGCCTTGAGGGCAATGGTGGACGTGGAGCCTTATGGCTCTAGTGATCTAGGCGGAGACCCCTCCGATGATGAGCCGCCGTCTATCACCTCTGCTTCGCCCTCGGAGGACAATGACCCGGAGTACCCCGAGAACCCAAGTCGGAAGAAGAAGAAGAAGAAGAGGAAGACCCGACGCCCTGAGGGACGCAGGTCTCAGGAGGCGAAGGCTATTGCCAGCTCCAAGATTGTGGTGAACCTGCCAGAGTTCAGAGGCAAGGACCTCAGCGAGTTCGCTGAGAATTTTGGCCGGTTTCTCCGATTGACTGACCAAACCCACGCTAGTGGACGGGTCAAGTACGATCTGCTCCTGCAGTGCTGCAAGACCAAGTACCTGGAGAAGCAGGTGAGGCAGATCGTGACTAACTCCGCCACCTTTGCCGATGTGTTGGTTGCCTTGGAGAGGCAGTACCCGACCTACGAAACCGACCTCTCCATCAGGGCCGAGATCCAGAACCTGCCCGTGCTGCCCAACAACCCCGAACCTGGCAGGGTTTCTGAGCTGTTGGCTGACCTGGATCACTGGGCTGGACGATTGACGCCCGGTTCCTACAGCAGCGACGACCTGCTGTTCTGGTTGGTGGCTAAGCTCCCTCGAGAGCTGTGGGACGAGTGCCGTTCGACGGTAGAGCGCAAGGCTAGATCCCTCCGCTACGAGGATCTATGCGTGCTACTCCTGGAGCTGGCGCTGGAGAAAGAAAGCGACCAGCACCTGAACAACTACCGTCTAGGAGGTGGAGGCTCTGGAGGCCATGGCAAAGGGTACCAAGGGTCCAGACCTGGGCAGGGGACTACCCCCAAACATGCCCATGCCCGTATCATGGAAAACGTGAAGGAGCTCTTCTGGTGTGATGCCAGAGACAAGCAGGGCCACTTGCAGCACGCCCCTGACTGCGAGCAGCGAGACTGCTTCGTAGTCCAAGGGGAGCAGCAAGAGAAGAACACCGGCGCCAAAGCGAAGCTGCCGGATCATTACAGGTGCACCATCACTTGTTGCTTCTGTGGGAAGAGGAAGCACTACGAGGATGAGTGCTACCTCAAGCAACGCCTATCGGCGAAGCTTAAGGGTGAGGATCCTGGCGAAGGCTCAGGCAAAGGTGGAGGCAAAGGCAAAGGCAAAGACTCCGGCAAGGGCAAGTCGAAAGGACGTGGATAAGGGCAAGACAAGAGTCAAGGTGGACGAGGAGGAGGCGCTAACCGTCAGCCAGACAAGGACAACAAGCGGACGGGGGCTTTACGAGATGGGGAAAGGCAGTGTGCGGGCTGCCATCGCCTCTGAAGGGTATCTGTCAGACGACGGATTCAGATTGCACAATATGCACATGCATGATCAGCTATTGATAACAAAGAACGATGAGCATGTTGAGGAAATTTCAATGAAGCAATGATACATGATATGTTGCGGAGGGTGTGGAAAAGTAAGGTTAAATGATTCCTTCGTCTTTCGTGCTTGGTCTGGCTTTTCCTTTGGTGGTGCGAAGCACCATCAAAAGAAAAGCCTTATTACGTTTTGAGCCATTTTCCGGTCACCTTTCTATGTCGGAAATGGAACCGGGCGGTGACAAACAAACGCAAAAACACTCCTTTGCCTTATGTTTAAGCTAGCAGCGCAAGGACAGGGGAGGTGCATTGGGCAAGATTAGCGACACAAAGTGCAAATAGCATACAATTGACATATTCATAACTCGGGCCTATGGTATCGGATTTTGACGAAATTAAGGGCAATTTTGGTCAATTTGGGGGTGTTTTTTTCATTTTTGAGCTTAGGAAGGCGGCTGAGTGCGCTGAAAACCGTCAAATTGAAAAGCGGTGCTAAAACAAAATGACGGCGGTTTCTCAATTAAACAGCAAGACGAGGCTTTTAGAATCATTTATAAATTTGGTTTTAGATCGAAATTTCGTGCATTGTAGCCCGATTTCACCTTGGACAGTCAAAATGAAAGAGCGCAAATGCCGGCGACTGCAAAATGCACGCGTGCACAGCAAATAAATAATATGTCAAATAGATTTCTTGAGATTTCGGGCCTGTGGCTTATATATAGTGTTGTTCGGCACCTCAACTTTGCTAGTGCACCTTTAAATCGCATCCCTAGCTTATATGGAATTAGTGGATGCTGGTAAAGAAGTGAAAACCTTGTAAACGTCCTAACTTTGCAAAACAGCCATGATTGATCGAAATGAATATGACGGCGCAAATCAGCTCTTTGAGGCGGTCATTTAGAGGTGCTGCATCGTACACTTTTGAAATATATTTCATTTCGGCGCGCGGATCGTATATAATGGCATAAGGACTGCTTTTAGAGGGGGGCGGGGCCCCATTCCCCGGCCCCCCAATTAAAAGCCCCCCATGGGGGGGGAGGTGAACAAGCGGGGGAAAGTTGCACGAGGTGGGGTCGCACGGCAACGGTTCGGATGATAACGGGGAGGACAAAGAACACAAAGGCAAAAAGAATATCCAGAGGCAGAGAAGGAGAAAAGCATGAAAACACGAGATCAACAGCGCAAGCGCCGGCCGCTAGCCTCTGTTTTTGTGGGCCAAGCCCCACAAAAACTGAGCCTAGCGGATTCTGCCTCATGCCTCTTGCCCACTATGGCTGCCCCATTGGCGAAAAAGCCTCTTAAGATGGGCAGGTAGTATACATGCCAAATACCGCAAAAAATAGGGCAAAAAACTGCCAAAAAATGTCCAAAATTGGCCGTTGATCATCAAAAGGGCACCAAATGTGGCCAATGGGATTGATTTCCTGACGTTTCAGCCCAAGACGGTCATTGGAAGGGGCTGCAATGGAAGGTAACCTCGCAAGTATGAGCCAATACAAAATTCAGACCCAAATTTCCGGAGGCTGCCTGAAAAACGGCTTCAAACGCCGCTAACTCAACAAAACGACTATCGTCGGCCAAAAATATGAAGAGTCGCGTTCTTAGAATTCCATTACGATCATTTTAAGGGGCTGCATTGCAGGGTTTTGAGAAGGGCTGTCTTCCAGGGGGGGGGGGGGTCGCGTAACGTAGCAGTTGGTCACTGCTTCTGGCGCGGGGTCAGGGGCCCCCAACACCCCGACCCCCACAGAAGCGAGCCCCCTGCGGGGGGGATTTGAACAAGAACACCGACAAGAACGGAGGCAACCCCAACCCTAATCCAGGGGGGAACTCTGAGCCCTCTGGAGGGCAGTCTGGTCCTACCACACGCTCACAGACGCAGGCCCAGAAAGAACAAGGGGCCCAGCGGGAGCACGAAGGTGGTGATGACGGCAACACTAAGAAGAGAAGCCGTTTCATGAGGATGGCCCGCAAGCTGCAGAACAAGGGGTTCGAGGTGACCTGTCCCGCGGACTTCTGACGAGGACGCTCCGGTGGAACCCAAGACCTGGTGTTTTGGGTACGTATCCGACTAGGGGGACGTGAATACCTGGGGGTATTGGATACTGGCGCCACCATATCTATAGTGGCCAAGAAAATTTTACCTTGTGGGAGCCTGACGAACACCATGACCACCGCGGCTATACGAATGGGGGATGGACATGTGGATCACAGCTGCGGGGACTGTGAAGTGGAGGTACCTAGGGGCTCCCTGACTACCGCCAATCGGTTCTATGTGATGGACACTGAGGCCTTCGACTTTGTATTGGGGACTGACTTCTTCGTGCAGCACTCCCAGATCCAATCCCTGACGCTGCAAGCGCCCTACCTCCTCTACGTGGACCACGGCAGTGGCAGAGAGTCTGTGCCACTGGAGCAGTCGGAACATACCTCGAGTTACCTGAGGCTATCGAAGGAGGAGCCCTCGAACATGATGGCGGCCTCCAAAACTGAGGACTATCAACTATTGGGGGAAGTCCTAGACCAAGGTCTGAAGGAGTTTGGTTACTCTAGAGAAGACCTGAGTGTGGAGTTGTTCGCCAGCGACAAGCAGCATGTACTGGACCTTTACTGCAGCAAGGGGAAGAACTGCAGCTACAAATTTTACTGGCCCTCTTTCGGGATGGCCTACGGGAACCCCAGGTTCAGTGAACTGGGGAAGGTCCTGACCAAGGTGGCCTTGGACCGTTCCCGTATGGTCCTGTGTTCCCCCGATTGGGGAGCCCATGGGGGCAACGAGTACTGGCGAAACCTCCTGGACAGGCTGACTATCAGCTCTGTTCGGTTACCTGATGAGGCCATCTACGTGCCTCTGGCGCTTAAGATGCCTATTGGGAAACCCGGAACGGGAAGTATGCTCAGCGTGGTGGACGGAGGTCTTACCTCCATCTCCTGGGAGGATCTGGACCCGACTCTGTACCAGGCTATATAACGAGAAATCGATGGACTCGCCTTGGGTGACTTGAAGGATCGACTACGACCTCAAGATGCCATTGAGACTATACCCGGAGGAGATGAGTACGTCGTGACTGACACCAACGCCCCCAACTCTCCCTGCCATGTACCTGTTCCTGATGGAGTCTCTGAGTGTGGACTATCTGAGCTACCTAGCTCTATCCACTCAGATGACCAAACTGAGCACGACGCCTTCTTCGTGCAGACCTGTGTGGAGGAAGTGGAGAAAGCCGAGTACGTCGCCCCACTGAAACCCCTACTCTCCATGAGGGTGGAAGACCCCGTGGACGAAGAGCTGGACCCTCGATCCAGGCTAAGGGAGTATGTGGACTCCAAGAGGAAGTTGGTGGCGAAAAAGCTATGCTACGCTAAGCCTACCCGCAGCTCATGGCCACTGAAGCAAGGACGTATGGGAGATCTATCCCAATTGAAGGAGGACCTAGAACAGAAGATCACCACCTGGCAAAGGGAGGTAGATCTTAAGCTCATGAAGAGCGTGTGGGGCGCCCATGTGAGGACCCCCGAGGAGGACGACATCTCGGAGGAATGTGTATGTGAACCCCCTCGAGCGTGCCTATGTTGCCATCATCCACCGGAGATGGTTGAACAAGACCTTCTATATGCCTACCAAGGGTTGAAGGACACTACCAAGGGCGAAGAGTCGGTGGAGGATCACCTCCCGACGTCTATTACTCAGGGGGCAAGCAACTTACACTCTGACGAGGACATGGAGGACAAGATCAAGCTATTGGACCCGCGGGTGCAGAAGCTTATAAGGACCTATCTGGAGGTGTTCGGAGAACTACCCCCTCCAGCCTCGTGTGACAAGCTGGTACAGATGGACCTCAAGCTGAAACCCGAGTTCTCGGGTCACAAGATCCGGAGGAGACCCTATCCAGCCCCAAAGAGCAGGCCGACCAGATTGAGCGACAGATACAAGAATGTATCGACGCTGGCCGAGTCCTGGAGTACAAGGACGGGGACTACCCCCTACACTGCAGCCCCTGTTTCCTGGTGGCTAAACCTGGGTCTACAGCCAACAGCTGGTAGTGGACTACGGAGAGCTGAACAAGAAAACGTTGAACCACTCGGGGTCCATTCCCAATATGGAGTCTACCCTGGAGAAGATAGCCTCCTGTCGCTACAAGACCAAGATGGACAAGAGGAGCGGATTCTGGCAAGTGGACATGACGCCCAACGCTCAGGAGCTACTGGCCTTCATCACCCCTCAGGGGAGGGTGTTCAAGTGGAACGTCATGCCATTTGGCGTGGCCAACGCACCCGCTCTATTCCAAGAGCTGATGAACAAGATCTTGTCCATCCTACGAAGGAGACCTAAGGTGCAGGAGCTTATATCCCGTGGGGCCCATTTGGAGGCTCACATCGACGATGTATGCCTCGGGACCAATACCGAGGAGGATCACCTAATCCTCTTGGGTGAGTTCTTTGCGGTCTGCCAGGAGAACCACACACGACTCAAGCTGGAGAAGTGTGAGTTCATGCAGGAGACCATGCAGTACCTGGGGTCTGACGTTGGCTATGGGTGGTGGACCCCAGCGGCCCCTAAGGCCAAACCCCTGATGGATGCTAAGGTACGACACGAAGACCCCAAGATAGGACTTCATGATGTACGCAGTTTCATTGGGGCGTGCAACTTCTATCGCCGCCATATCAAAAACTTCACCTACACCAGCGCCATTCTCACGGACGTGATCAAGAAGAGTACTACTTGGCGCTGGGGCCCACAAGAGCAACAAGCGTTTGACGAGCTCAAAGACAAGTTGGCCAACGCTAAGTGCTTGGGCCTGCCTAGGGCACAAGGGGAGATTATCCTGGTGACCGACGCCAGCAATGTGGGCGGTGGTGGAACGTTGTTCCAATGGCAAGCACTAGAGAAGGAGGAGTTCGACTCGGCCATTTCCCAATGGGGGACGGAAGGTCTCAACGGAGATGGAATTCTCAAGCACAGCAACCCTGACGACAAGTGGGTCCTAGTACCTCTGGGCCACTGGAACTGGAAGTGGAACCAGGCCAGGGGGAACTACTCCACGTATGAGCAGGAATTGCTCGCGGGTATGCTAGTGCTATCCTCACAAGCACGACTGTTGGGGAGTAGCCCTGTGGTCTGGCTGTGCGACCAAGAACCGGTCCGCAGTTTCCAGAAGGGCCCCCCACCTGAGAAGGCCAAGCTACGGCGCTGGTGGACCTACCTGTGTCAGCTACCGCTGACGGTACACCATATCCAGGGAGTGAAGAACGAGTGTGCAGACTACATCAGCCGCAACAACTTCGACGCCCTGATTGGTGCCCGGTCTGAAGCGCTGGCTAAGGAGGCGTTCAGCCGTATGGACGTCCACTTGCACCTCAATATGACGATGATACGCCCCCTGGATGGACTCCAACAATCGGAGTACCTGAAGGAGTTTGGGGATATCTACAAGCGCCTGGAGAAACGCCTTGAACCCCTCCTGGTCAACCAAGATCAGTGGAAGAGGGACAGGAGCTACCTCTGGCACGAGGACCGCATCGTGGTGCCTAGTGACAGAGTCCCAGCGCTGCTGAAGTGGACCCATGAGTCCAGCGGTCATGTGGGTGCTGACCGTACCCTGAGGTTATTCCGGCAGTGGTTCCACACTACGTGGACTGACGACCAACTGCGGAAAACCCTCCAGCCCATCGTGGACAAGTGCCCGTGCAGGTCCTGCAAACCAGGGGATATCAGGGACAGAGGTCTCTACTTGACGCTGCCCATCCCTCACTGTGCTAACAGTGTTCCATACGTGGACTACACGGAGATGCCGAAGTTCGGGGGGTATGACTTTACCCTCGTGGTAACCTGTGGGTTGACCAGGTTTACCAGGGTGTTTCCATGTACCAAGCACATTACCGGGGAGGAGACTATCAAGATACTCCTGGAGGAGTGGTTCTGTGTCTATGGGGCGCCCAAATATATCAACTCCGATGAGGACGTACACGTAGGCTCAGATACTGGCTGGTACAAGAGGGTCCTGAGATCTCTCAATGTCCAGGGGTCTACGGGGATTCCCTACTCGCACACGAGCAACCCCCTATGTGAGCGACAGATCCGTGTCCTCAAGGAGAATGTAAGGATATGGTGCAAAACTGAATGCACTAGAGACTGGGTGAGACTACTCCCCGTCATATCCTTGATGATGAACTCCCAAGAGAGTTCAGCTACTGGCTACTCGCCCCATGAGCTATTCCTAGGGTGCCCTGCATGGTTCCTACATGCCCCCTATCCAGAGGACACCCATTCTTCTGTGGGTGAATGGGTCCAAGAGCAACAAGCGAAGGTGGACTAAGCCAAGGCTATGCTCCAGAGAGTGAGGGAGCGTCAGTGGAACAAGAAGAACAAGCACCGAGTACCGGCCACCTACCAAGAGGGGGACTGGGTGCTGGTGCACCACAGTCGACTACCCGCCTGGCCACGCTCTACCAGCGATGACCCATTCTTCTGGCCGTACAAGATTCTATCAGTGGATGGACACCGTATCACCGTGCGGTGTTCTCCCCATCTAGGGGGGACCCTGGTGTGCGCTGCTCAACACCCGAAGCGCTACTATGATCCTGAAGACCTCTGTGGGGA
The DNA here is from genome assembly GCA_964036045.1 of Eutreptiella sp. 'Long Island Sound 2002'. Taxonomy (NCBI): domain Eukaryota; phylum Euglenozoa; class Euglenophyceae; order Eutreptiales; family Eutreptiaceae; genus Eutreptiella; species Eutreptiella sp. 'Long Island Sound 2002'. Next base: position 9,921,487 of record OZ038388.1, read on the forward strand.
GGAGTGGGAGCTGAACGACGAGGAAATCGCCGCCCTAGACCTACAAGGGGCTGCCAGCCCTATGGAAGTTGAAGGGGAACTCCCCGACATGAACGCCGAGGAGATGGCTAAGGAGGGCATCTACCTGGTGAAGTCTGTCCTACGCCACCGCTATCGCCAGGGTTGGCGCTTCCTCACCCTCTGGGAAGGGTTTGGAGTCGAAGAGGCCACCTGGGAGCCCTTCTCTGCGTTTGTTCTACCTGAGGGACGCCTAAATTCAGTTCTGGTTGACTACTTGTCCCAGAACAACCTTGGTGAGTTGCTGAGGCTCGCTGAGACGCTTGCCTCCAAGACTAAAGCTAGGGACTGAACCTTACCCCTAAGTGTGCTACGTATGTCTGTGTGTGTCTCACTTCTGTCCCGGGCGTGGCGCTCGAATCAACGGGCTTCGCTGATGTCGGACCGAAGGTCCGAGTCAGGTACTGGTACCACTTCTATGGCGCCCAATTTCTGTGCTGGCGCCTATCCTTGGGGGAAGACGGCAAAAGCCCTACCTACTAGTGGGGAGGTGTGGCCGAGTGTGCTAAGGGCATTCAAGACGCCCATTTTTGCTAAAGGCCAAAAGCTAACGCACTCCGCTGCCCACGAGGAAAAGCACGCGGGACAGGAGACACCACTGCTCTACACACCCTACCTACAGTGGCACCATCCTGGTGGGCGAGCACCCCTGCAACTGGCTCAAGCCTGAACTCAGGACTACCACTCCTACACGCACACTCTACTGGGTGTGGTTGAAGATCAAGTCGTGGGTCCTAATGACCCTCCTGTGAAGAAGACAAGATAACTCACCGCTGCTAAGCAACTGTGGCCTAACAGGGGACGCCACAACGCATTTCCCCTGCTAGGGCTTGGAGGGAAGAGGTGCTCTAATTGCGTGCACAACGTGGATGTCGATGGAGTCGAACTGCCCTCGCCACTCCTGGCGGAGGTGCAGTCAATTGTTTGTGTGATCAGCGCCCTTGTTTAGCAGGGCTAGAAAAAAATGGTATGCTGCTGCACCAATCACCCTACCTGCCCACCTGTAAAGCAAAGGCCAATGAAGGGGTGTTTGCGGCCGAGGAACCAAGCCACACTCCACGTATTATACGCTTCTCAGTGTGACCTATAATACACTGTCCTCAAACACGCCCTGTCAAGCAAGCAAGCGTTAAGAGACTCCTCAGGTTCTCTTAAAGAACGTACCGAGGAGCCCCTGGGTAACCTAAAGACGGTTTACGGTGCGCATTTCGCGTGGCCTACCCTTTAACGCGTGTGTGAATGCACGAGCATGCACGAGTGTACGATCCGGCTTTGGCAAACCTGCCAATCTGAACCCCAATTCTGAACTCCACCAGGGGGTGGCCCCACCTTGGCTTACCTACCTTACCTACCGCTGGAGAGTGAAGCAAGGTGAGGAGAAAAACGAGGCGCCCTGATCTTACCTCTAATCATCTGCAATCTTTCTAATCTAGCCCTCTATCGTTTGTTAGCGCAGCTACAAGACTCGTTCACGGAGACACGAGACGAGCAATGTGCATGCTGCATACGAGACGAGCACACCTGTAGTTTATACCTGATTCATTGAAGTCGTTTCGTTGATTTTCGAATTCTTGGAGTGTGGGTGGAATCTGTATGTTTATTTATTAATGTGTGTCTCGTCATTTTCCAGTCTACGTGAGACATATGTTTATAATCTCATTATTTATTTCTTTTCCGGCGCTTTGCTAGGAGCCGCTCCTGCGCGCCGCCTTTTTATGCGTAGGAATTTCTTGATTTAAAAAATCTAGGGATGACTATAATTTTTATAAAAATGTGCTTCTGATGCACAATTGGATTCTGCTCAGGTGTGTTGTCTTCGAAAAATTCTAGACCGTCATTTGACGGATTTAGGTGTTGTCGCTTCGCGCTTGCGTGGATTCGTCCATAATTCTCCCATTCCTGTCTGTACAGATACCCACGCACAGCCTCGCTGGGTAGGCCGTGTTCGGGCCGAAACGCAGCAGCCTGGAGAGACTGAGCAGAACCCAAGACCCCATCAAGGGGCAATTTAATTTTTTCAACGACTCCCTTCGCCCTAAGACAGGTCACAGGTCGCCAGCAGGTTTACGAGAACCCATGCGAGTGTGTATATTGTGTCTTGCGTTGGGTTTATGTCGCGCTGCTTCTTGGAGGGAGGGATGCACATGCACATCTTTTGGCATGCTCCCAAACTAACCCAACCAAGCCACAGGAACCCCGGCAGCGCCATGAGCGCTGAGCTTTCTGTAGGAAATGTCACGAACCAAGCAGCAAAAAGGCGCCAGCCATGGTGGCGTCCATTTTTCTGTGTGAGGGAAACTATAGGTATTTTCAAGTAGATGTGGAAACCAAGGAAAGGCCAAGAAAAAATCCCTTTTTCCTGAAAGTGTGACAGTGGTGGCCACCAAAGCACAAGGGGGGAGTAAGAAAAAGTCCTTTTCCAATGCTTTGAGGCATACTCTAGTTGTATTAGAGATGCACTGAGCACACAGGCATTTCTATCTTAGTATTGGCCCAACCAAAAGTGGTGATAACACATTTTGACCTATGGAACCAAACACCAAATCAGGTTATGGAGTGGACCCCTTAATCCCCTATTAATGTGAGGCAATTCATCTTTACCTGACTCGACTGAGAACTGACATATCCAGGGCAGAGCTAATGAATTTATCTATGTTTTCTCATGAATTCTTAGCTGTCCTAGTGGTATGCACCCTAGGGGGCTGGTCACCTCTTTTTGAGAGGTCCTGGGTTCAATTCCTGGTCAGCCTAGCTAAGTAGGAACGATCCCATGTGACATGGCAGTGATCTCATCGCCACATGCCCTGCCACCTCAGCACATATGGGACCCAAAACAAAGAGTGCACATCTCCTGAGATGGCACTATGGAGATTGAGTGACCATGGGGCAGTTTTCCAACTCTTTTTCCAAAACATTTCAGCTATCTTTGTGAATATGCAATCAGATGTGCCTTGAGGTGCAGTTTCTGTGAATACTCTTTCATCTTTCACTGTTTACACTGCAGCCCTTCGTGCTTTGATCCTGATTCTCTTCTACTTGCTTATCTCTGGCTTGGCCTATCCTTGATTGATTGTATTTCAGCAACTAAAACATTTTCCTCTTCAAAAACAAGCAGCAGGAAACTCTACACCAGCAGCAAGCAGCAGGAGAGGCACAAACAGAGTGTTGAAATCACTATAAAACTTTCTGGGAGGACAGTTAAGTGGACATGTTCAATGTGCTTTTCAGTGTGCTTTTGCTTCTTTTGCCTCTGCTCAGAGTCGGTTCGAAAGGTTCTCAGGGTTTGCCTCTGCTACCGCAAAGATGTCCTTGATTAGTGCCCTAAAGACCTTGATGAAATCCTGCAGGTTTTTGATGGTGAAATCCCAAAACCAAAGGAGCAAGTAGAGCAAGAACAGGATGTGGATCGAATCAATGAATAGTTTGAAATCCAGTGTAACACAGAAGGGCTGCACATAGACAAAACAGGTATAAACACAAAGATTCAATCACAAATGGATAATACAAAAGATTTTATATGAAAACTTGGCTGACTCTTTCCTCAAAGATAGCATCAAGCACTTCATCCGCACTCTTTCGGGTGAAATGGTGCTGGTTAGGAATGTGGGGCATAGGTGTCAGGCCAGACACAGAATATGACTTGGCCAAGCAACTGAATTCAGAAACAGTTAAAAAGTAGAACCACATGAAGTGGTAGTAACAATTGAGTATAGGGGTCTTGGGGTGGGAGACCACTAGGCTTAACCTCCAAGGCCTAAAGCATGAAATGCCTATTTTATTTCGGTATATCCTCCATGAATGAAGATACCTCCGCTCAGTTGAGTGGTAGGGGTGAACTTCATGGGGGGCTAGGGTTATAACCCAAGTTACTTTGAGAAAGTGTACTTTAAGCTTCAAAAGTGTGATAAAAATACTTAAGTTAGTCTTAGCATCAACAAAAGGGTTTTAAAGGGGGCTTGGCCTGGATCAAGCCCTCCAAGAAAGACAAGGCAGTGACCTTTTCTTACTCTGGGTTCCTGCACTCATAGTGCATGCTACGCACAGTGACGTACTGCTTCCATTGAGCTGCAGCTTGGGCCGCCAGGTACAAATCCTCTTTGGTGCGCTACTTGCCATCGCCAGTTGTGATCACAGGGCTGGACTCATCCAGCTGAACAAAATCTGGCATATCAGTCTGCAGCAGGTACACGGCGGCTTCCATCATGCGCATGGGACCCGCAGTAGTACTAGCCTGATGCAGCATGTGTGCCAGCAAAGACAGCCCGCACTCAACGAGCTTGTTCCTGAATTAGCAATACACAGCATAGCGAACACCTTTGCAGGCATGACTCGCAGTGCGGTTACGGGGGGGGGGGTACAATGAACTTCAGCACACAGGGTTGTCTGGGATAGGAAATTTAGCACACAGGGTAGTCTGAGACTGGACATTTGGCAACCAAAGTTGTCTGGGACTGAGAAACATGTGACAGGGTGATCTGGGCTAGGAAATTTTGTAAACAAGGTTGTCTGGGGTGAAAAATCAGGTAACAGGGTGTTCTGTGATAGGAAATTCAGCATGCAGGGCTGTCTGGGACTGTAAATTCAGCAAGCAGGGCACACACAACAACAACCTACAAGGCAGTCCAGGTGGTGAAGGACCCACATGGAACAGGTCCTTTCCATGATTCTCTCTCCACCACTTGAACAAATTGGAACCACCCTATTCTTTTGAGTAGTGCTGCTCTAGTGCACTGTATAGACGCCGAAAAGCAGTGTCGGACCAGCACAGGTGCAAATCGTACACAACTGGAATCAGCGCGGTGCGTCCTGGATGTACGTCCCTGGGTCTCGGCTTCCTCCTGTTCCCGTTGTGCGTTGGTCCGTCTCGTTGATTGCGCGGTACAGGCTCCCTGTGGATTGTTGTTGTGTGCCGGCCGCCGCCTGCAGTACGCGTTGGATGGTCCATGGTGGCAGATTTGACATTGTGCACCAGTAGCTGGTTGCCCTCCAGATAAGTGGTGACAGCGTGGAGTACTTTGGTGGCCCTGGTGGTGTCCGGGGTAGTTGGCAGGGGTTGACGGGCGGTGGCAGTCACCACCGCCATGTCATCCGCAAACGCTAGGAGTGTGGTCCGTAGGGGGTACGGTGCCACGTCCGCGTACGTGCGCCGGATGTAAAATGCCAGCGCGAGGGTAACGAGTAGGAAGAGGAATGGGCCTTCCGCACCCCCTTGCGGGACTCCTCTGGCGGGTTGGACCCACGGGGTGATGCCCACGTCGGTCTTCACTGCATACATACGGTGGCAAGGTACGCTTTTAGGAAACCCTGGAAGGGGAGTCCCATGTGTTCCCAGACTGCTAGCAGGAGGTGGTGCGGGGTGTTGGTGAAGGCCCCCTTGACATCCAGGGACGTGATGATGAGGCTGATTGGGTCGATGTCCACCACGGCGTCTTGCATAAAGATGGCCTCTAACGGCCTGGTATGGCTCCCCACATTGTGGGCATTATGGCCCGGTACACTGCCGGGGCCACCCGTTTGAGGATGAGCATCCATATAATTTTGGCTGCCCTGGTGGCGCATACTATTGGTCTCCAGCTGTCTGGGTTCGCCCAGTCGCCTTTCTTATACAGCGGGTGTACCAGGTTCACCCAGTCTGGTGGTACGTCCGTCTTCCCGATGGCGACATCCCACAGGCGCGCGGCCAAGTGTCTCTTTAGGTTTAGTGGGAGCCTGCGGTAGATTCTGCCGGGAGTCCGTCCACCCCGGGGTTTTTCCCGGTTGTAGTTTGTACAGCATTCATCGAATTCCCAAATGGTGAACGGGTTTCGGTGCATGTCTCGCCGCTTTGTTCGGTTGTAGAGTTTCGGCAGATGCGATATCAATTCTTCCGTGTACGCTGATAACTCCTCGTCCTCGGTGTTGTGTTGGCGTTGGAAGCTGTTGAGGACTTCCTGCAGGACCACTCTGGGATCGTTCGTCACTGTGCCGTCTTGCAGGCGTACCGCCTTAGTGCAGCGGTGGCTTGTTTCCCCCAGGACTTTGTCCACGTGTTTTAAGGATTTGTAGGGTTGGGGGTTTTGGAAGTATCGTTGCTGTTCCTGTGCCAGCTCTTTTGCCCGGCGGACGTGCCACTCCCTGAGTTGTTGGCGTGTGGTGTCCAGCCGTGCGGCAATGTCCTGGGCATCATGCTGGGCTTGCGAGTCATGAGAGTGCACTGCTGTATGCAGCGCCCGCTTGTCGCGCCATATGGCGATATCCAGGGACCGTAGGTCCTGATGCGGGGTGGCGTCGCCCTGTGCGCACCAGTGTCCTCCGTGGAGGGCGCACGCCATGGCCGCTTGCCGCATGGCGAGGTTGAGGTCCGTCTTGCCCTGTTGGTCCAGGATGCGCTGCACCGTGCGGCAATACGCCATCCATCTGTGTGTGTCCTGCTGGTCTGGTGGTCTAATGGGTGGTTGTTTGTCATGGTGCATGTCTTCCGTGGAGGCCGGGGGTACTCGAAGTACCTTGATTTGTACGGCCAGGGGCCGATGTCTGGTTACCTTGGACGGCAGGTCGTCGTACCGTGCCCCTGCTACCTCGATGTGTGCCGAGTCCGCGTAGCAGAGGTCGATGCGGGAATCTGCCGAGCCAGGTTGCGGTGGCCGGTGTGAGGGCTGGCCTCGTAGAGAGGCTGTGAGGTCCTGTAGGCCTATGTGTTGCATGGCCATTTGTACCGCCGTGTCCTCGGGCGTTTGCCGCCCCTTGCGATCGTCCGCTGATGGGGCGGCGCTGAAGTCTCCTATGATGACAGTCGGCCCCATCATGGCAAGTTGCCGGTAGGCCTCCATGAGGTGTTCGAGGAATGTCTCTGTGGGTCTCCAAAGGGGACATGTACGTTGATGACATTCAGCTGCCACGTTGGGCCGACCAGTTCATATGCTGCCAGGCGGCCTTCTACACTCAGGTGGCAGTGGACGTGTACTTGGACCTCACTTTTGTGGGATATGGGCACTCCCTTGACCCATGTGGTGCGGTATTGGTGTCCTGTCCTGGTGAAGATGGGGGTTAGGTTGGGGCGAGCTGCCTGGGTTTTGAGGGCCTGTTCCTGCCACACCATGGCGTCCGGGTCGCTCCTCGCCATTACAGGCACGTTTTGCAGGTGTGGAGCTTTGGCCGCGTCATACAGGGCGCCTGGCTCGTTGAGGGACATGAGAGTGGCGAGCACATTGGTGACCTCCTGGATGTGCGCCTTGGTGGCCCTTGGGGGCTCCCTTGCGCGGCGCGGTAGTAGTCATTGTCCCAGGCGTAGTATGAGGTTGATCGCTGTTGCCACCCGTTTTTCTTTGGGTATATTCGGCTCTTCCAGCCATGCCTGTGGCACGTCACCTGTCCAGACAGTGCCCGGCGGCACCTGGTTGGCGGGTGTGCGGAGTTGTACCGGGCACTCCGGGAATTGCCTGTCGTCCCAGAGTTCGAGGTTCGAGGTTTCCGCTTTCTCGCCCCACTCCGGGATCTTGTGCTGCAGGTGGCCATGTTAGCCTGGAGTGGCCAATCTGCCCTGTAACTTGCCCCGGAACCATACAAATTGCTTCAGTTGCCCTTTGAGCGCGGCCCCGAATACCCCTTGTACTTCTGCGCCGTCTGGCCATTCGGGCTGCATGGCGGTCTGTTCCGCCACCGTGAAGAATGGGCACGCCTGGGGCTTTGGCTTCAGCTGTGGTTCGGGCGGCGGCGGTACTGGGGCAGCTTTCGGCTCCGGTTTGGGCCGTTTGGCCCTGTGGGCCGAGAAGCCCGTTCCTTCTTGGCGAGGACTCGGTTTGGGCCAGGGTTGTTCCGGCGTCGGCCCTGGGGGCCGGCTGCGGTGCGTTGCGGTTATGAAAGATGCTGTATGTCGGTCCTTGTTTTCTCACGGGGTCGGTGCATCCCTCGAAGTTGGTTCCTGTGTTCTTGTAGGCTGGTGGTGCAAAGTTTGAGGGTTTGTTCTGTGTCCATGGGCCAGGACATCCAGCGTTCCGCCCGTGATGTCACTTGCTTTCTCACGTAGGCCACCAGGTTGTGAGCGAGTGTGAGCCACATCGCGGGCAGCGTGGTGTCTGTAGCTGGGTCGTCCACCGTCTAGTGCATAGCCGTCTTGAGGGCCAACCAGTTCGCCCGGGGGTGGTCGGTGTGGTGGGTGGAGTGGTTAAACCAGTTCCCGAGTGCCAGTGGGGTTGCCGTCTTCGTTTCTGGCGTGAATGTGTGGACTCTGTCCGTTGTTCCCGTGGCGTTCCATTGTGCTACCCACCAGGTGTATTGGTGGCACGTTAGTGTCACCGTGGGGGCGTCTGGGGGCTTGTCGAGTATCGTCCAGTCACTGACCTTCGGGCCTTCGGTTCTTCGGTTTTGCTGCTCTGGTGGGCTGGTCAGGGTCACCAGATGGTTCACAAGGTCCAGTGTCAGGGTGCCTTCCGCACCCTGTAGCCTGTCCAGACGATGCTGTGGGGTGTCCCACGGCATCGTCCCAGGCGTCCGTGGTGGCCGCCAGGGTTTGGCCGCCAGGGTCATGACGTCGTCCGTTAGGCCTTCCACGATAAAGTGTTTTTGTCCCGCGAGGGTGGTCGGGAGATGGGCCGTGTGTTTCATGGTGAGGTGTAGTAGCGCCCTGTTGGGGCCCGGGGCGTTCGGGATGGCGGGTCTGGGGTCGCGTGCGCCGTGCCTCGCCAGCGGGTGCCTTGGTTTGTCGGTGTTGGGCAGACGCGGCCCCATGGCCATGTGGTGCACCTGATCGAGGGGGATGGCTTGGCCCGTGGTGTCTCCTGTCGTGAGGTACACTCCTTTGGCGCCTGTTACCGTGTTCAGGTAGTTACCCGGGAGTGGGGCAGGCTGTGGGGGTAGCGGTTGGAATAGGGCGTGGGGGCAGGGATGCTAGCAGGGGGGGTCCCCAGGTCGGAGCCCGGGGCAGTGGTCATCCATGCCGTGGGGCACGGGGTACAGTATATAGGGCCCTGCAACCCTGCGCAGTTTCTTGGGGTTCAGGTTGTTCAACCACCCCCCTACCCTGATGGTGATGGAGCCCTGGTCGATCCTGGTGGCTTGGTCTCGGTCGATGTCGTCGTGCAGGGCCCTTCTGATGGTGCCCCATGTTCTGCGGTGGGCGGCGTCATCTGGGGTGGGGCATCCTGTGTGGATGAGGGGCATGCTGGCGCTTGCGAGGGCGGAGTTAATGATGTGGGGGGGGGGGGCGGAGCGCCGTGGGTACCGGTAGCGCCGCCCCCCGTTGGTTTGATGCCTTGGCGGGGTACACGCCTCCCATGGAGGGGTTGGTGCCAGGACGGTTCCGGGTTCCAAATGGGGGCTGGCAGGTCCCCGTATCGTGCCCAGGTGTACACCGTGTACGCTGTGCCTTCGGTGTCGGTCAGCAATCTGTATGTGGACTTCCGTGTTTCTCCGTAGGTGACGAGTATGTTTGATGTGGGGATGGTGTAGTTGAGGTGTGTGTGCGGCAGGGCGTGTGCGATTTGTACTTCCTTGCCTTTCCGATTGTCCCCCTGGTCTTCTAGTATGAGGTGTACCATCCATGGGCTGTGGGGCGGGAGGTTGCCGTCTTTCTCGCGTATCGGTGGGTGTATGTGGCGCCCTGTCTGCTGTGCCTTGTTGGCGTTGTGGTGGGCTCGTTGCTCGACGAGGATGTTTGGTGTCAAGTCTTGTGGGGCACCTTCCCTGTGCGCCATGGCCTGGGCCGCCTTGGCGAGTGCCGTGAGGTGGGCGGCAGTGTGGATTCGGCGAATTGGGGTACCATGCTGGTGTCTGTTGGGAAGTTCCAGTATATTGTGAACATCCCCTGCTGGTTGGCGTTGTGGGTGTCCGGGACGCTCAGGGAGAGTGCCTCTTTGATCTGGGTTACCGCCTCGGGGGGTATGGTGGCAGGGTAGTGCCAGAGGGTGTGCTTGGTGGGATCCCGGTTTGTACAGGCCGCACGTCCCGCGGGCTCCATGGTCTGCGGTGTGGGGGCGTCGTCAAGTGTGACGTCGTCGAGGCGGTCGCGTTCGGCGGCCCACCGTGTCCGCCAGTCCGTCAGCGTGGGGTCGTTCTCGGTGCAGTCCAGGGTATAGTGGACGGCTGTCCATTCCGGGTCGGGGTCAACGGCAATGTCGGTGTCCGTTGTCGCGTTTACCCAGACAGCTTGTGTGGGTCTCGCCTGGGGCATGTTGTCGTCGTCTCCAAGGGCTGTGACTTCGATGGTGGCCGTGCCCTTGGTGGTTATGAAAAGGTGCATGGCCTGTGTTAGTTGTACTTGGTACGGCGTGAGGAGGCGCATGATTTCCATAGTTGTTACCCCTGGCAGGATTTTCTCCCAATTGATGTGGCCCGTCGGTAGCTGCCATGTTGTTGCTGTGCTCCTGGTGTGGTTCCCCCCTCGGGGTAGTTGGTGATTATCCGGGATGTGGCGTGAGGTGAGGGGCTTGTCCAGTTGTTTGACGGTCGTGGTGGCGCTGGGAGGCTCGGTCCCTTCGTGGGCTGGTGGGCTGCGCCCTCTTTGCGGGGATTCGTGTTGCGGGGGCGCGAGGAATTTTGTTAAGCTGCGGGGTATGTGTGGCTCTGGTATCGGTTGCGGCGCTGTCGGCCGAAGGCTGGTGATGGTGTGCCCCCTTCGTGCAGGTAGAACTCCAGCGCTGGTGGTCCAACAGGGTGCCATTCCCGTGGGTCGTCGTGCGGGGTGTGGGGGTGGATGCTTTGCTGAGTGGACCACCTGTGGTAGGCCAGGATGGCGTTCGTGATGGCGGGGTCGTAGTCGTCTCCAAACGGGTGGTCGGGTCTCAAGCAGTCTATGAACGTGGTGCCAGCGTCTCAATGTCTCTGTCTGGCACTACCTCGTCCCATGTTGGATGCATGGGCCAGCTGTTTGTACAGGGTACAGTGTCGGGGGGCCGGTCTCGTTGGTGGGGTCCCGGCTGGTTCGGGCATGGGCTCCTTTTTCTAGGTTGCCCTGCTCCCGTGGCGGTTGGCGTGCACCAGGGTGTACTCGTCATCTTCTCGTTGGGATGTCCATTCCAGGTGGGCTTCCCCCGTGGACGCGCCAATCGGTCGGCACGTTGTGGTGCACACGTAGGGGGGGGCGTCTTGTCATGCAGGACGATGGTGTGGCCTCGTGTCCAGCTGTGCAGGGTGAGGACTAGCGCCGCCGCTGTTTCCTCGTGGGTTGCTGGCGCTGGGGCGTCAGATTTTTGGATGAAGGTCAGGGTCTCCTGCGCGCGCCGGGATCTCGGGAGTGTCGTCCAGGCTCCAATCGTGGTTTCCCGCCCCTGCATTATCGCTCCATCCGGTGACTGTTGGTGGGCGTTTTGTATGTCTCGCGAACCACGACCCCATGGACCTAGACGGCGACCCACTGCAGGACAGCATCCGACGCGTACTGCAGGCGGCTGCCGGCGCGCAACAACAACACCCATGGAGCCTGTACAGAGCACTCAACGAGACAGACCAACAGATAACGGGAACAGGAGGAAGCCGAGATTCAGGGGCGTACATCGAGGAGCTGCAGCAGTGACGTCAAGGCCACTGGGCAGTGAATCCGGGGGGGGGTTAGGGGCTTCGGCATCGGTGGATACTCGGTTGTGGGTTTCCTTCGCGGTGCTGGATAGTTCACTTGACATGGATAGTGGTGCTGCGTGTGTGTGGGCCTCCCTCGCGCGTGGCTGCGTTGCCTCCGTGGCCAACGGTGCCGTTTCTGTTTCTGGCTTCGGGTTGTCGTGGTGCTGCGCCTCGTGTTGAGGCGTCTGGGAGTGGTCCGTGTTTTTGGCGCTGTATTCTGTGCGGTCTTAACTCAGGGTACTCCAGCATGGTGTGGTGTTTGCGGTTCGGTTCCTGGTTCTGTCGCTGTAGTCAGTGCGTGGTGACGGGTGGTCCTGTTCCAGGTCCAGCCCTTGCTGTGCTCTCTGTCCTCCGGTTGCCCTTTGCCCGTGGGGCTCGTTCCTGTCGGCCGTCTCGTGGTAGTGGTCGGTGTGCCGTTGGGTCGTTGCGTGGGTGTGTCGGGTTTCTTCCCGCTGTGCGCTGTACACCGTGTGTGTCGGGCTGGGGCCGTATGCCTCTGGTGCCCGTCCTTTGCCTCCATCGCTGGGGTTGTTGTGGTACTTGGTGTCGCGCCGCGGTATGTGGCTGTAGTCCGTGTTTTGGGTGCTATACTCCTTGCCGTCCAGGCTCGGGGTACGTTGGCGTGTCGTGGTGCTTGCGGTTCGGTCTGTGGTGAGGGCGCTATAGTCGGTGCGCTGTGATGGGGTGTGGTCTGGTTCCGGTTCCACCAGTCGTTGTCGTGTTGTTCGTTCCCCTGTCGCCCCCCCCCCCCCCCTTGGGGCTCGGTTGTGTCAGTGGCGCTGGGGTAGTGGCCCGTGCGCCATTGGGCTGCTGGTTCCTGGTGTTCGCAGTATACCGTGTGGGTCGGGCTTGGGGTGAGTGCGCCTGGTGCATTTTCCCTGCTCCTGTTGCTGGGGCTGCCGCGGTCGTTGAGGTCGGCTGGGCGCTGTCTCCCCTCACTAAGATTTAGGCTCTAACCAGCACCCCTTAGAAAGCACTGCACCTTGGACTCATTCATTGTATCACACTGAGGCTGTACAAACACAGAGTATGTGACAAACCACTGACTTATTTACACTCGCAGTTTTCCATTCACTTCGTTTACTTTACACGCTTTGCTTATTTGCTTTCTCTATTGCCCTTTGCTTGTTATTTGTGTTGTGCACATGTGACCACCATGGGTATTTCCTACCAAGAGCAAAAGAATGAATAGCGCCAATAGCCCACAAAGACTCCCACTCAAAGAGGGGCGCATAGCTCGAAACTGTGTTAAATAGTAGTAAAAGCGACTCCAATAGCCTTAGAGACACAGGGCTGCAATGATACAAAATCAGTATAAATGACCATCCAAATCATGATCATCATGCATCAGCAAATGACATGCATGCCAGTAAAATGACATCAATGTGTCGATCTGTCTAAACCTTTTTAACCTGTGGTGCTTAGGATTGTGGGTCCACTTCACTCCCCCCTCGTCGAAGACCACGTGGGCGTACTTCGTCGCATCTTCGTGGCCTTTCGACGCTGCGGTGTTGTGATTGGCGCCGATCTTGTCGTTGTTGACGACTCCTCACTCCTACGATCCTTCAGACTCCCACCAGGTCGCTGTCGCTCTTCAAGGCCTCGACGCTGCCCTGCTCGAGGTCCACAGCCACGCGTTGTACTCCATTCCTTTCAGACGCGTTGTCGCTGTCCTCATCCTCTTCTGCACTTCGGCTGGATCTTGTTGTATTCCTTGCTCATCCTCCAATTCGCGCGTTGGGGACGACGCAGGACGGTTGTCGTTCTGCACGCAGTTTGCATCTTTTCGAAGTGCCTCAGTCTTCAGTACTCATCTTCCTGGAGGCTTCGCAGTCGTCATAGTCCTCCATTGACATCAGTCTTCATAGGCCTTCTTTGATGCTTCGGCCATTCGTTCAGTCGACTCCAAGTTCGATTTACTTCATTTTGGCCCAGCGCGTCGACGATTTTGCATCCGTCTGATATAGTGATTGTGCAGGTTGACGAACGCACAGATTTGCTGGGGTACCGACTCCATTGCGGGGCAGTGCCATACAAACCTAACCTTAGGGTCTCAAAACCAACTACCCTTCCAGTATCTACTACACTCAGGCGCAACAGTGTTTTCAGTCAGCAGTGTACAGCCAGTCACACTCCACCTATTCCTATCTCTCTCTGGACTATTGCAAACAAACAGTCTGTGGTTATACAGTCAACAAACAGCAGAGTTTCAAGTCAGGCACTCTCCTTGGGGCGTCTTGCTTTCCCCCCTGGTCTCAGACAAAGCGCACGTGCGCGCTTCAGATATCGCGCTTCAGACTTGTTCCAATTTTGCAGACTACTCCCTTCAGCTTGCATAAGTCAGTCTTTTCGTCCCTTTTTTATTTCTTTTTCTTGTCAACAGTATGGTTAAAAAGAAGAGTGTGCCCCGCCGTTGGGGCTCCTCTGCGGCGACTGCGCCAGCTGCTGCTCTTGCAGTGCCTGTGCCAGTCGCCCCTCAAACCCCACGTCTCCCCAGCAACCCGCCTCCGTCGCTGCCGTCGTACGTCAACACGGCGTATGAGCACGGACGGCCTGCTGGGTTGACCGCGCCGACGTGGGTTCCGCTCCATGGGGCTTGGATCTTGCAGACTCCAACTGCAAGTCCTGCCCAGTGGTTCGGATCAGGAGGCGCCGCGCTTCCAGGCGTGCCCCGCCGCTCCATGCGGCGCGCCCCCCGGCTCACCCCTGCTGGGGTCCACTGGGAGTGGACCTGGGACCCTCCGGGCCCCAGTGTTCCTGTGCCCGAGGAGTGGGTAATCCCTCCTCGCCATGGTCCTCCCGCTCTCCCTCAGGAGGAATCCCTCTTGGAGGTTGAGGACGTGGAGGTGATCGTGGAAGTGGAGGGCATCAGCCCTGAGCAGCAGCAGCGCGCAGCCCACGCCGCCGTCGTCGCCGCGCTGCTCTCCATCTACATCCTGATCGAGGGGGATGGCTTGGCCCGTGGTGTCTCCTGTCGTGAGGTACACTCCTTTGGCGCCTGTTACCGTGTTCAGGTAGTTACCCGGGAGTGGGGCAGGCTGTGGGGGTAGCGGTTGGAATAGGGCGTGGGGGCAGGGATGCCCGCAGGGGGGGTCCCCAGGTCGGAGCCCGGGGCAGTGGTCATCCATGCCGTGGAGCACGGGGTACAGTATATAGGGCCCCGCAACCCTGCGCAGTTTCTTGGGGTTCAGGTTGTTCAACCACCCCCCTACCCTGATGGTGATGGAGCCCTGGTCGATCCAGGTGGCTTGGTCTCGGTTGATGTCGTCGTGCAGGGCCCTTCTGATGGTGCCCCATGTTCTGCGGTGGGCGGCGTCATCTGGGGTGGGGCATCCTGTGTGGATGAGGGGCATGCTGGCGCTTGCGAGGGCGGAGTTAATGATGTGGGGGGGGGGCGGAGCGCCGTGGGTACCGGTAGCGCCGCCCCCCGTTGGTTTGATGCCTTGGCGGGGTACACGCCTCCCATGGAGGGGTTGGTGCCAGGACGGTTCCGGGTTCCAAATGGGGGCTGGCAGGTCCCCGTATCGTGCCCAGGTGTACACCGTGTACGCTGTGCCTTCGGTGTCGGTCAGCAATCTGTATGTGGACTTCCGTGTTTCTCCGTAGGTGACGAGTATGTTTGATGTGGGGATGGTGTAGTTGAGGTGTGTGTGCGGCAGGGCGTGTGCGATTTGTACTTCCTTGCCTTTCCGATTGTCCCCCTGGTCTTCTAGTATGAGGTGTACCATCCATGGGCTGTGGGGCGGGAGGTTGCCGTCTTTCTGGCGTATCGGTGGGTGTATGTGGCGCCCTGTCTGCTGTGCCTTGTTGGCGTTGTGGTGGGCTCGTTGCTCGACGAGGATGTTTGGTGTCAAGTCTTGTGGGGCACCTTCCCTGTGCGCCATGGCCTGGGCCGCCTTGGCGAGTGCCTTGAGGTGGGCGGCAGTGTGGATTCGGCGACCTGGGGTACCATGCTGGTGTCTGTTGGGAAGTTCCAGTATATTGTGAACATCCCCTGCTGGTTGGCGTTGTGGGTGTCCGGGACGCTCAGGGAGAGTGCCTCTTTGATCTGGGTTACCGCCTCGGGGGGTATGGTGGCAGGGTAGTGCCAGAGGGTGTGCTTGGTGGGATCCCGGTTTGTACAGGCCGCACGTCCCGCGGGCTCCATGGTCTGCGGTGTGAGGGCGTCGTCAAGTGTGACGTCGTCGAGGCGGTCGCGTTCGGCGGCCCACCGTGTCCGCCAGTCCGTCAGCGTGGGGTCGTTCTCGGTGCAGTCCAGGGTATAGTGGACGGCTGTCCACTCCGGGTCGGGGTCAACGGCAATGTCGGTGTCCGTTATCGCGTTTACCCAGACAGCTTGTGTGGGTCTCGCCTTGGGCATGTGGTCGTTGTCTCCAAGGGCTGTGCCTTCGATGGTGGCCGTGCCCTTGGTGGTTATGAAAAGGTGCATGGCCTGTGTTAGTTGTACTTGGTACGGCGTGAGGAGGCGCATGATTTCCATAGTTGTTACCCCTGGCAGGATTTTCTCCCAATCGATGTGGCCCGTCGGTAGCTGCCATGTTGTTGCTGTGCTCCTGGTGTGGTTCCCCCCTCGGGGTAGTTGGTGATTATCCGGGATGTGGCGTGAGGTGAGGGGCTTGTCCAGTTGTTTGACGGTCGTGGTGGCGCTGGGAGGCTCGGTCCCTTCGTGGGCTGGTGGGCTGCGCCCTCTTTGCGGGGATTCGTGTTGCGGGGGCGCGAGGAATTTTGTTAAGCTGCGGGGTATGTGTGGCTCTGGTATCGGTTGCGGCGCTGTCGGCCGAAGGCTGGTGATGGTGTGCGCCCCGGTGGGTGCCTCTTCGTGCAGGTAGAACTCCAGCGCTGGTGGTCCAACAGGGTGCCATTCCCGTGGGTCGTCGTGCGGGGTGTGGGGGTGGATGCTTTGCTGAGTGGACCACCTGTGGTAGGCCAGGATGGCGTTCGTGATGGCGGGGTCGTAGTCGTCTCCAAACGGGTGGTCGGGTCTTAAGCAGTCTATGAACGTGGTTCCAGCGTCTCAATGTCTCTGTCTGGCACTACGTCGTCCCATGTTGGATGCATGGGCCAGCTGTTTGTACAGGGTACAGTGTCGGGGGGCCGGTCTCGTTGGTGGGGTCCCGGCTGGTTCGGGCATGGGCTCCTTTTTCTCGGTTGCCCTGCTCCCGTGGCGGTTGGCGTGCACCAGGGTGTACTCGTCATCTTCTCGTTGGGATGTCCATTCCAGGTGGGCTTCCCCCGTGGACGCGCCAATCGGTCGGCACGTTGTGGTGCACACGTAGGGGGGGGCGTCTTGTCATGCAGGACGATGGTGTGGCCTCGTGTCCAGCTGTGCAGGGTGAGGACTAGCGCCGCCGCTGTTTCCTCGTGGGTTGCTGGCGCTGGGGCGTCAGATTTTTGCATGAAGGTCAGGGTCTCCTGCGCGCGCTTGGATCTCGGGAGTGTCGTCCAGGCTCCAATCGTGGTTTCCCGCCCCTGCATTATCGCTCCTTCCGGTGACTGTTGGTGGGCGTTTTGTATGTCCCGCGAACCACGACCCCATGGACCTAGACAACGACCCACTGCAGGACAGCATCCGACGCGTACTGCAGGCGGCTGCCGGCGCGCAACAACAACACCCATGGAGCCTGTACAGAGCACTCAACGAGACAGACCAACAGATAACGGGAACAGGAGGAAGCCGAGATTCAGGGGCGTACATCGAGGAGCTGCAGCAGTGACGTCAAGGCCACTGGGCAGTGAATCCGGGGGGGGGTTAGGGGCTTCGGCATCGGTGGATACTCGGTTGTGGGTTTCCTTCGCGGTGCTGGATAGTTCACTTGACATGGATAGTGGTGCTGCGTGTGTGTGAGCCTCTGTCGCGCGTGGCTGCGTTGCCTCCGTGGCCAACGGTGCCGTTTCTGTTTCTGGCTTCGGGTTGTCGTGGTGCTGCGCCTCGTGTTGAGGCGTCTGGGAGTGGTCCGTGTTTTTGGCGCTGTATTCTGTGCGGTCTTAACTCAGGGCACGCCAGCATGGTGTGGTGTTTGCGGTTCGGTTCGTGGTTCTGTCGCTGTAGTCAGTGCGTTGTGACGGGTGGTCCTGTTCCAGGTCCAGCCCTTGCTGTGCTCTCTGTCCTCCGGTTGCCCTTTGCCCGTGGGGCTCGGTCCTGTCGGCCGTCTCGTGGTAGTGGTCGGTGTGCCGTTGGGTCGTTGCGTGGGTGTGTCGGGTTTCTTCCCGCTGTGCGCTGTACACCGTGTGTGTGGGGCTGGGGCCGTATGCCTCTGATGCCCGTCCTTAGCCTCCATCGCTGGGGTTGTTGTGGTACTTGGTGTCGCGCCGCGGTATGTGGCTGTAGTCCGTGTTTTGGGTGCTATACTCCTTGCCGTCCAGGCTCGGGGTACGTTGGCGTGTCGTGGTGCTTGCGGTTCGGTCTGTGGTGAGGGCGCTGTAGTCGGTGCGCTGTGATGGGGTGTGGTCTGGTTCCGGTTCCACCAGTCGTTGTCGTGTTGTTCGTTCCCCTGTCGCCCCCCCCCCCCCCCCCTTGGGGCTCGGTTGTGTCAGTGGCGCTGGGGTAGTGGCCCGTGCGCCATTGGGCTGCTGGTTCCTGATGTTCGCAGTATACCGTGTGGGTCGGGCTTGGGGTGAGTGCGCCTGGTGCATTTTCCCTGCTCCTGTTGCTGGGGCTGCCGCGGTCGTTGAGGTCGGCTGGGCGCTGTCTCCCCTCACTAAGATTTAGGCTCTAACCAGCACCCCTTAGAAAGCACTGCACCTTGGACTCATTCATTGTATCACACTGAGGCTGTACAAACACAGAGTATGTGACAAACCACTGACTTATTTACACTCGCAGTTCTTCCATTCACTTCGTTTACTTTACACGCTTTGCTTATTTGCTTTCTCTATTGCCCTTTGCTTGTTATTTGTGTTGTGCACATGTGACCACCATGGGTATTTCCTACCAAGAGCAAAAGAATGAATAGCGCCAATAGCCCACAAAGACTCCCACTCAAAGAGGGGCGCATAGCTCGAAGCTGTGTTAAATAGTAGTAAAAGCGACTCCAATAGCCTTAGAGACACAGGGTTGCAATGATACAAAATCAGTATAAATGACCATCCAAATCATGATCATCATGCATCAGCAAATGACATGCATGCCAGTAAAATGACATCAATGTGTCGATCTGTCTAAACCTTTTTAACCTGTGGTGCTTAGGATTGTGGGTCCACTTCACTCCCCCCTCGTCGAAGACCACGTGGGCGTACTTCGTCGCATCTTCGTGGCCTTTCGACGCTGCGGTGTTGTGATTGGCGCCGATCTTGTCGTTGTTGACGACTCCTCACTCCTACGATCCTTCAGACTCCCACCAGGTTGCTGTCGCTCTTCAAGGCCTCGACGCTGCCCTGCTCGAGGTCCACAGCCACGCGTTGTACTCGATTCCTTTCAGACGCGTTGTCGCTGTCCTCATCCTCTTCTGCACTTCGGCTGGATCTTGTTGTATTCCTTGCTCATCCTCCAATTCGCGCGTTGGGGACGACGCAGGACGGTTGTCGTTCTGCACGCAGTTCGCATCTTTTCGAAGGGCCTCAGTCTTCAGTACTCATCTTCCTGGAGGCTTCGCAGTCGTCATAGTCCTCCATTGACATCAGTCTTCATAGGCCTTCTTTGATGCTTCGGCCATTCGTTCAGTCGATTCCAAGTTCGATTTACTTCATTTTGGCCCAGCGCGTCGACGATTTCGCATCCGTCTGATATAGTGATTGTGCAGGTTGACGAACGCACAGATTTGCTGGGGTACCGACTCCATTGCGGGGCAGTGCCATACAAACCTAACCTTAGGGTCTCAAAACCAACTACCCTTCCAGTATCTACTACACTCAGGCGCAACAGTGTTTTCAGTCAGCAGTGTACAGCCAGTCACACTCCACCTATTCCTATCTCTCTCTGGACTATTGCAAACAAACAGTCTGTGGTTATACAGTCAACAAACAGCAGAGTTTCAAGTCAGGCACTCTCCTTGGGTCGTCTTGCTTTCCCCCCTGGTCTCAGACAAAGCGCACGTGCGCGCTTCAGATACCGCGCTTCAGACTTGTTCCAATTTTGCAGACTACTCCCTTCAGGTTGCATAAGTCAGTCTTTTCGTCCCTTTTTTATTTCTTTTTCTTGTCAACAGTATGGTTAAAAAGAAGAGTGTGCCCCGCCGTTGGGGCTCCTCTGCGGCGACTGCGCCAGCTGCTGCTCTTGCAGTGCCTGTGCCAGTCGCCCCTCAAACCCCACGTCTCCCCAGCAACCCGCCTCCGTCGCTGCCGTCGTACGTCAACACGGCGTATGAGCACGGACGGCCTGCTGGGTTGACCGCGCCGACGTGGGTTCCGCTCCATGGGGCTTGGATCTTGCAGACTCCAACTGCAAGTCCTGCCCAGTGGTTCGGATCAGGAGGCGCCGCGCTTCCAGGCGTGCCCCGCCGCTCCATGCGGCGCGCCCCCCGGCTCACCCCTGCTGGGGTCCACTGGGAGTGAACCTGGGACCCTCCGGGCCCCAGTGTTCCTGTGCCCGAGGAGTGGGTAATCCCTCCTCGCCATGGTCCTCCCGCTCTCCCTCAGGAGGAATCCCTCTTGGAGGTTGAGGACGTGGAGGTGATCGTGGAAGTGGAGGGCATCAGCCCTGAGCAGCAGCAGCGCGCAGCCCACGCCGCTGTCGTCGCCGCGCTGCTCTCCATCTACATCGCCCCCTACCACAACTTCTTCTCCAACTTATACTTAACCTGTATGCACCTCTACGGTCATCACCTATTCGGAGGTCAGTTTGCTCGCAATCTTTTGCTCCTTCTTGGCACTGCCTCTGGCTCTTGCTCATCGTCTACTCGTTTCCGTGCCTCTTCCCTTTTCTCTTCGCGACGTAGCGTTCGTTCCGACTTCCTTTGAGCCATCTTCCTTGCCGTTTCCAGGATCCCACTGAGATCGTGCAGCCGACAGTACGAGACAAACTGGTATGTCAGATTACCGTTGTCTAACACGAATGCGCTGATAGGTTCCCACGTGCTGTCGCTAACTTCGTATTCAGCCCATCGTGTGAGAAATCGCCACCCGTGCTTGTACTTGTGCTGCAGGATCGAGTCCACAGTGTAGCAGTCCTTCTCTTTCATTTCTTCGTCGTCCATTTCAGGAAGCTGCTGTACCCCTTCTTCTTCTTGCACGCCGCCTTCGTTCTCGTCCTCGTCAGTCGCCATCTTCGACCTCTCCGCCTCGATCGCCAGTTCTTCCCATGCTTCCAGGTCGTCATCTTCCACCGCGGTGTACCTTTTTAGTTGGTTGTAACCCACATCGACGAACCCTCCCATGCTTGGGCTCGCCTTAACTTTGACAGTACTGGGCCCAACTTCTGTCACCAGGTACGGTCCGAAGTACGGCAGATCCAGGTCGTTTCGTGGCCATCGAGGAAAACGAGTATGATGAGCGAGTACCAGGTCTCCCTCTCTGTACTCGGCGTGTGATTTCCCTCTGTTTTGTCGACGGTGTTCTCGATGACGCACTCTGGTCAGCAGCTCTTGTGCCTTCTCAGCCATGGTTCTTTGCTCTTCAAGCCATCCTTTCACCTTCACGTTGCAATCGTCCGCGGTAGGGAGCTCGTAAAAGAAACCCGGACGTCCCAAAAACAATTCGGTGTGAGCGTATCAGGTCCGACTTGAGATTTGATTGTTCATCATGTAAACGGCTACAGGCACCAGCTTAATCCAGTTGCGGCTACTTTCTTCGGCAAGTAGTATTCTTGTAATCGCTTTGAACGCTTTGATCTGCCTCTCGCACTGCGTGTTCTTCCTCTTATAGTTCGGCGTTCCGAAGTCGACCTCGACGCCCATGTTCTTGAGGACTCCGGTGTACCAGCCAGTGTTTGAGGTAAATCTGATGTCTCTGTCGCTGTGTATCCGTTTCGGCATCCCGTAGGCTTGTATCCAACCTTCGAACAGCTCTTTCAAGACAGTTTCTCCATCGCATCTCTTCGTGAGCGGAAACACACGTGTGTACCTGCTCAATCCACAGGTCACGAGCAAGGCGAAGTTGTGCCCTGAATACTTGGGCATCTCCGTGAAGTCCAGGTACAGAACACTGTTCACCATTCTCGGTATTGGTAAGTGAGCTGTTAAACCTTGATCAGCACTGGTGCTTTGCTTGGCCTTCGAGCATGAGCATTCCATGCAGACTCCCCTTAAGACTTCGTTCAGTCGCTCTTGGCTCAGGGTTGTGTACAAGTGCTTCTCGAAAAACCAACGTGTTCGTTCCACTCCAGGATGTCCGTTCTTCTTGTGTGCCCATCGCCCCATCGACTTCACGTGTGTTGACGGTACACATATCACTTCTTCTCTGTACAGGTGACTCGCCGTACGCGCCCATTGGACTCCTCCGTCATCTACGAAGCTTCGTCCCTCCTTCAACGTTTTCAGGATGGGATACTCGGGCAACAGGTCTGTGACCTTCCATTCTGTAGATTTCGAGGGTGTAGCCTTTGCGAAGAGGTCCAACTGCACGTCCATCTTAGCGAAAGCCTCCTTCGTCAGTTCTTCCGTGTCTCGTCCCAGCAAGTCGTTGAACGAACCTCGTGAAAGGTAGTCGCATAACTCGTTCTTCACGCCAGGAATGTGGAAGGTCGCCAATCGAAGTTGTGATAAAAAGGTCCACCATCTCCTGATCCTCTTTTGTTCGGGTGGAGGCTTATGTAGGAATGCTTGTGCCGGTTCCTGATCACACAACCACGTAACAGGGTTTGACCCCACGATGCGAGTCTGGCTTGCCAGCAACAGGACTCCGCTCATGATCTCCTGCTCGTAGGTTGGGTAGTTCTTCCTGGCGTCATTCCACTTCCAGTTCCAGTGACCTAACGGGACCAAACGCCACTCGTCTTCATTGTACTCGTGTCGTAGCGTTCCTGTTTACGCCCAGCGTTCTGAGCTTTTGGTCCACTTCTTGGCACATTTCCCTGTTCAGGCGTTGCCATTGGAAGAGTGTACCTCCGCCTCCAACATCCGACGCGTCCGTAACCAGCAACATCTCACCGACTGGCCGAGGTACGCCTAAGATCAGGCAGTTCTTATGCTTTCCTTTCATTTCCTCCAGTGCTGCTTGCTCTTTCTCTGTCCATTGCCACTTGGTCTCATTCTTGATGAGGTCGGTCAAGGGTGCACTACTGAAGGTGAAGTTGTTCAGGTGTCTTCGGTAAAAGTTACACAACCCCACGAACTGGCGTATTTTCTTGACTCCTTCGGCCTTTCCATTGACTTCAGACAGGTCAAAGTCGAGCAATGGTCGCAACTTTGCATCCGTTGGCTTCCACCATCCCGGTCCAATCGTAAACCCCAGATACTCCATTTCACTCCGGAGGAACTCGCACTTCTCCAGCTTTATCCTCAAGTGTTGCTCTTGACAGACTTCGAAAAACTCACTCAAGAGTACCAAATGGTCCTCGACCGAGTTGGTCCCTAGCAGCACGTCGTCAATGTGCGCCTCCAACACGGCACCTCTTGTGAGTAGCTCCTGAACGGCTGGTCTCTTCTTGACGAGGCACAGGACTTGAGACATCATCTCCTGGAACAAGGCTGGGGCGTTGCTAATGCCAAAAGGCATCACTCGCCACTTGAAAATACGGCCTTGTGGAGTGATTAAAGCCATCATGTCCTTTGCGCGCCCTGTCAGGTCCACTTGCCAAAAGCCTGACCTCTTGTCCATCTTCGTCTTGAACTTGCAGTCCGCTGCGTTTTCCACCGTGTTCTCCATAAACGGCAGGGACCCACTGTGCTGCTTGATCTTGCGGTTGAGCTTTTGGTAGTCCACGACTAACCTCTTCGCCGTAGACCCTGGCTTCGCCACTAGGAAACAAGGGGAACAATGCTTTGGGTAGTCTCCATCCTTGAATTCCTCGATCAGCCCTGCCTCCACGCACTCCAAAACTTGCCGCATGATCTCGTCCATGTCAGCTTTGGAACACGGATAAGGCTTCGACCTTATTCGATCTTTGGCGTGCTCTTCTTTCAGCTCCAAGTCAAGCTGTACCAGCTTTTTACAGGTTCCAGGTGATGGCAATGGTCCGAACACCTCTTGGTACTTGTGTAAGATGTTCCACACGCGCTCGTCGTGTTCTTTAACTTTGCTCATGAAGTCCTCGCTCGCTTGCAGGTTGCTTCGCCCGAATTCATCCTTCTTTTGGTTGTGGAGACCGTCCGGTTTCACTTCTTCGGGTATCCCGACTTCAGTCAACCCAAAAGCACGTTCACATCTTTTGGTACGTTCTTTCTTCCTCTGGCGTTTGTTCTTCTTGCATCTCTTCGCGCCACCTGTGTTGAGTTCCTCATCGGCATAGTAGTCCGTAGTCTCCCTGTACTCTTCTAACAGGTCACACAGATCGGTGTAGTTCAAGACCTCCGAGTACTCGTCTGTCGCTCCATCATCGTGATCGGGCAAGTAAACCTTAGACTTCCAGAGGTCTTTCAACTCCTGTTTCTGAATCTGATCGATGCGCGTCCAGAGTAGGGACTTCACTTCTTCTCGATCCTGCTTTGACATGGGCCACGACTCTGTCGGCTTAGCTAGATTCGTCTTTCGCTTCTTTGTTTCGAACCCGTACTGAAATCCATGCCATTCGCTCTTCGGCTGTAGGTTCTCCTCGATGGTTCGTCGGAGCAACAATTGTTCGTTTTCACCAGCCAAAAGAACGTCGTTGAACATGTCTTCGTACTCCATCGAAGTTGGGTAGCTCCCTTCAGTCACAGGTGCGATGGTGCTTATACTAGGAGCTTCCGACAGCCCATCGCTGTCGTGCGCTTCTTCCGAGAGTTCACTTTTCTCTTCCGCCGGGAGTTCTCGGTTTCCTTGTGGGTAGTTCTTTGATGGTCACCTTCATGTCTTCGGTTTTCGGTCTTGTTGCGATTCCTTCAGGTCAGGAAAGTGTTGTAACATGTGCTTTCTTCCCCATCCTCGGTTGTTCTTCGTGATCTTCTCGACAACTTCGGGGTTCAAGTCCTCTCGCGCCACCGGGTTGAGCGATCCGTCAACAAGACATAAATTCGTTCGCCACTTGGGAGCGGGCAGTAGCTCCACCCCGTAGTCAACTTTGTACATAGGAACATCGGGTAGTCGTACTTGGGTTATTGTCAGCTTGGTCAGTAATTCGCTCCACGCTTTCTTCATCCATTTCCCTTCTTCAGGTACGACAAGGATTACTCGTGCACCTTCCAACGCGACTTTCGTCAAGACTTTCTCCATTTGGGAGAACGGTGGGTTGGCGTACAGGTACTTCCATCTCCCCAGGTGTCGCCAATCGTACCACCAGGCGCTGTTGCCTTGTCTCCAACAGTAGAGTTCGCTGTCTGCGTTAACGTGGTTAGCGAAGAGTTCGATAAAATCGTCACCGCAGGGATCACCTTCGATGTTCAACTCCTCGTACGCGTGTAGCTTCATCTCTGTCGCTAAGGTGTAGGTCTCCAGGGTTAGTAGCATTTCTTTCTCCAAACGCAGCAGCCCTTCGACCTTAACTTCCGTGTCCAGGTCAAAGCTGATGTCCCTCAAGACCTTTACTCCTTCGACAATCTCCGCGGTCTCTTCGAGGTGCACCTTCTCCCACTCTCCGTCGTCTGTCCGTACTAGGAGGTGTCTCGGTGACTGAAGGCCCAGGTAACGAATCTCCGGGTTCTCCTCGAAGAAGTCCTCACCGAGCACTGCGTCGAACGCGTCCGTCTCGAGGACTAAGAAACTTTTCGGTAATCTCCTTCTCCCCAGAATCACCGTCCCTCTGTACTTCCCTTCGGTCAGGCATATTCTCCCGTCGCCAATACGAATACCTACGCTCGGCGCGTACTCAATTTCTCCCTCAGGTACGTGTTTCGCCGCCATTATACTGCCCGTAGCCCCCGTATCAATAAAACTTTCAATCGCGGATGCTTCGGTTACTTCGACTGGCAACAGGTAGCCCTTCCCCAAAGAGCCGCCTCCCTACTTGTCTTGCGGAGGGAGTGGCTTTGCGTCCATCGTCAACGCAAGTCCACAGGATTTGGCCATGTTGGTAAGGTTCTCTTGAAGCTTGAGGAACCTCCTTCTCTTTCGATTGCTTGGTCCTTCTTCTCCTTCAGCGGTTTCAGGCAAGGGAATCGCGTTGGGTGGCGGTGTGGTTTGGCTTGGTTGTCCTTTGCCGGATTCTCCTTTGCCACCTTTCTCTCCGTTGCCTTTGCCCTTCCCGTCGCCTTTGCCTTTTCCGGCGCCTTTGCCTTTCCCTTTGCCAGGATCTTCTCCTTGTTTCTTGGCTGCAGCGCGGGCTTTCCTCTCGTCCCTTTCTTTCGTCCAGCATTGGTCATGAGCATGGTTCTTTTTCCCACAGTACTCGCACCACACGATGGAATGGAATTGAGGCGGTTGCCATACCCACTCTCCGCGACCGCCTCCACGACCGCTGCCTTTCCCACGTCCTTTTCCTTTGCCTTTGCCTCCGTTGCCTTTTTGTCCTTCTGACCAGTATAAGTCTTGGATTTCTTCGTCTTGACCAGCTTCGGGAGGCGGTTCTTGGTTTTGGTTTTTGTTCTTGTTCCCTCCTTTCAGGAAATTGAGTTGAGCTTCGCGTTCACCTTCGACATGTTGGTCTGATATTCGTTCGAGGGCGAGTTCCTCCAGCAAGTCAGCCAAGTCTTGATAGGTGTGCGTCTTCGCCTTCCTTTCCACGGTCGACCAACATTCGGTCCAAGTCTTCTTCTGAATCTTTCGGGTCAGCAAAAGGAGTTTCTCGGTCTCGGACATAGGAATATTCAACTGGGTCATAAGGCTTTTGAGCTTCTGCAGCAGTTGACGAACATCGGCAGGAGTTGGGAGTTCTTTAAGTTTCTGTACTTTCTCCAAGGCTCCGCGAATGGATGCATCCGTCTCGAAGTGAGGGAAGGCAGACTCCACTTGTTTCAGAAAGTGTACCCATGATTCCGACGTGGTTAAGATGTCGTCTACCACTCCTCGAAGCCATTCGTTCTTGCAGCCTGTCACGATCAGGTCGGCGCGGGTCATCTCATCTGCAGCTTTCTGCCCTGTCATTCGTAGGTACCTCACGAAGTCACGCGCGTACAGGTCGAGGCGCTTCCCAGTGAACACAGGTAGAGGTATCGCCAGCTTTCCTTTCGCTGTGCCCTTCGTACCACTCCCTGAATCTTTGCTGTCGTCGAGATCGCTGTCATCCACCTTGGAAGGTGAAACGGCGAGCAGTGCAAGCGCCGTTAACCCATGCTTGTCGCGCGCCTCCTGCAAGCTACCCACCTTGATCCTCACAGCAAACTCGTCCGGCAGGTACGACTCCTTGATCCTCGGAAGGAAGGGTGAAATGCCTTTCTGATGTTCGTCTAACAGGTGGAGTCCGGTTACCTTGGAGAGCGCAGAAGTGTTCAGGTCACTTTCGATGCGACTTTTCCCGGACTCCTCCAACTTGTCTAACCGTCGGGAGATCTTCTTCTGCTCCTCCAACATCTTCGACAACGAGTCTTGGATTTCCGTCGCACGGCTCAGCTTCGACGTCGTGGACGCCACCGACGCACCTTTGCTGGTTGTCGACCTTTTCGTCTTTGTCGAACGAGAAGTGTGAGAACTTGTCGAGGAAGTGGGAGGTGAGGAAGGTGGTCCTGGTTTTCCAAACTTGAACTCACCTATGTCATGCTTCTTCCCTTTTGACCTCTCGGACACTGTTGTTCTCGACTCCCTATCCTCATCCTTCCTCTCGTCCACTCTCCCTGACTCAATCCTGGCCATCATGGTCCTAAACAACTCTAGCTTACCCTCGCTCGCTAGTTCCTTCGCAAAGTCAACTGCTTGCTTCCATTCCTCCGGTTCACCTACGCTGCCGTCTTCGTGCTTGGCGTCGTCCCTGTCGAGGCTTTCGTGCCTTTCACCTCGAACGTCTTCGCGCATGGGTTCGTGTTCACGAGCGTCCTCGCGCACTTCTGTCTCTGCGCTGGGACCCGACACATCTCGCACCTTTACCTCTGGATCAGGGTTGAGACTTTTAGACGCAGGGTTTTCTGAGGATGAGGGTTTAGATTCAAGGACTTCCTTTAACTCTCCTCTGTATTCTTTCACAGACTCTGAGGTGGTCTCATGGGACTCATCTGTGGAGGTTGTTGTAGGGGTGTCTTTTTCTTTCGCCTCAGTTGTGGTTGGGGAATCCATGTCACTCGTCTTATCACAGTTCAGATTCAAACAGGCAGAACTGTTCACAGAACTGACAGAACAGACAGACACAGACAGATCAGGCGCCTTTGTATAGTTGACACCTTCAGAATCGTTCGCTCTGCTACCACTAAGATTTAGGCTCTAACCAGCACCCCTTAGAAAGCACTGCACCTTGGACTCATTCATTGTATCACACTGAGGCTGTACAAACACAGAGTATGTGACAAACCACTGACTTATTTACACTCGCAGTTTTCCATTCACTTCGTTTACTTTACACGCTTTGCTTATTTGCTTTCTCTATTGCCCTTTGCTTGTTATTTGTGTTGTGCACATGTGACCACCATGGGTATTTCCTACCAAGAGCAAAAGAATGAATAGCGCCAATAGCCCACAAAGACTCCCACTCAAAGAGGGGCGCATAGCTCGAAACTGTGTTAAATAATAGTAAAAGCGACTCCAATAGCCTTAGAGACACAGGGTTGCAATGATACAAAATCAGTATAAATGACCATCCAAATCATGATCATCATGCATCAGCAAATGACATGCATGCCAGTAAAATGACATCAATGTGTCGATCTGTCTAAACCTTTTTAACCTGTGGTGCTTAGGATTGTGGGTCCACTTCACTCCCTCTTGGGCCATTGTTGTTGTCGGCGTGCTCGGCGTAGGCGTTGTGGGTTCCCCCCTTGCGTCATCGTCCTGGTGCTCCTGCTCCATCATGCCCTGTGTTCGTGTTGCGTGTGTGGTCTTTCTTACGTGCCATGTACTTTGGCGTTGAGGTGCTGTATGTGCGTGCACCGCGTGCTGTGTGTTATCCTATGCGTGTGTGTTCTACATACGGGGCTTGCAGGTGGCATACCTCTTGTCCTTGGCCTCTGTGTCTCCTGGATTCTGCTCGCCCACCGTAGTCCACTGCACAAACTACGCTCTTTACTTTACCTTTTTTTTTTTGAAATACACAGCTCACAGTTCAACGGTCCGCTGAGAAGGAAGGCCAGCCCATTATACAGATCTGTGACCCACATCCCAAGTCATGGGTCAGCAGGTCGGCGGGTGGGTTGGCAAACCGGCGTTCCGCCGTAGAGTGAGGGGCAGTGCAAGGTGCAAGGATAAAAACAGAGGTGATTTTCCCGTGTGCAAACGCCCCGTTGCCATTCCCGGGGCTGATGGGCAACCATGGGGGTGCCCACGGGGCCGGCAGCTACCATTGCTAGGTTCCAGTCATGCATACATACGTAGGGGGAAGCAGCAGTGATGTCCACATCCAGGAAATAAGTGTAGGTGTTGCTGTGCCAGGGACGGGCCGACTCGGCGTTAGTCGGTTCAAAAATAGAAAGGCGAAAAACAGTTGACAGGGGTACACACAGGACATGGGTGAGCAGGCAGGTAAAAATATGGTCTGCAGTGAGCACTGTGTCGTTGCCTGAGGTATGTAGAGGGCCCTGATGGCGATCTCCCACTTACTTTAGGGCAGAGAATCGGGGCAGCGCTGACTTCGGACCTGACTTCAGACCACCTGATGTGAGGCCTGCAGAGACGGTGGCATGGGGTTGGCGGTGCGGGGGGCCGGGGGGGGGTGTGATGGGGTGCAGTGTCAACACAGGGGTCTCAGACTGGCTGGAGGGAGTCGTTCCAATCGGACGGTGTGAGCGGGTTGGGTTTGGACGACAGGGCTGGAATTGATTGGGACAGGACAGCTGTGACACTGTTCAGCACGGCCCGTTGCCACTTGTAAACGATTTTCCTGGCCGCTGCGGGGCCTCCATGGGCGGTCCTCAGGGCGCGGAATAGCGAGACGGGCACACCAAGGCGGCTGGCGATGCGGTGATCACGTCTGTGTGCTGTCGCCCGCCATCTGGTGGGCGTAGAGGGGTCGGGCCATGCAGAGGTCCACGCCCGGACGAATGGGTGTGCATGTGCGCAGTGAGCGACATAGCCGTGGACACTCGTGTTGTGTCTGTGTTCACAATGGGAGCATGGGGTAGAGGGGATGTCATCTTTCCAAAACGTGGCGCAGTGGGCATATCCTCGTCGGGATTGGAGTCCAAACAGCCACTTATGCCATGCCAATCGGCGTGTTGTGAGTGGCTTCCAAGAGGAGGAGTGGAAGTGATCATGTGTGTGTGTCGGGGAGAGGTCATGTGTCCAGACTTAATGGAATGGGGACAGAAGTTCGCCATGGCGGATGATGTCCCAGTTGGTGGAGGGGGTGGCAGGTGGTGGGGAGGGGAGAGTGGACCCATACTACGCATACTCGTCTGAGCGCTCCTGAAGAAGGTGTCCTGTGTGGCCCTCTATCCATTCTAAATGGTGTCCTTTATCGAGTATGAATTTTCTTGCCATCTGGACGTAGCGCGCATGTCGGATGGGGCGTTTGATGGCAGTAGTGGAGGCAATGGCTCCTTTGCAGTCAACCTTTTTTTTGGTGGAGGGTGGGGAAAATTCGGATCCAAGGAGAATGCCTAGGACTTCAGCTTTATATGAGTTGGGGGGGCCAGGTACTCAACAGACAACGATGCGACCATCCGGCAGGACGGCACAAGCGCCCGAGGCAGGCGGAGAGCCGATACGACTGCCATCTGTGTACGTGCAATCCGGGGCGGTGCCTGGGCTACTGAGGACGTATGCGGTGAGTCCGGAATCCGTGATTACCGTAGAGGCGCCCTGCAGGGGGCGTTTAGCTCCCCATTTAACAGGGAGGGGTATCATGGGGTGAGAACGGGGGGGGCCAAGTAGTGCTGTCGCTGTGGTGAAGAGGCACCATGGGGAGAGGGGAACGTTGGACTGGGTGCTGATCTGGAACAAACGTGGGTTGGTGTGCAAGGAGTCGAGGACGCGTGTGGGTTCGAGGACAGCCAGGTACCTCAATCCCAATCCGTGTGTGTGATGTGTGTATAGTGTTTTCTGTGCAAGTACTGAGGGTAGTCCGGTGACTCCAAGGACGTAACGTTCTATGGCCTGTACCATCTGTTTGATCTTTGGGGCAGCAAGGGGCAGACACTCACACCGATAAAGCAAACGGCTCAGTATCAGAGTGTTGGCAACGAGTAGTCTGTCTATGCTGGCCCGCGCTCGCGATTTGTCGCGCTCAAGACAGGCGATAAGACGCCAGCTGCCCACAAAAAATAAGAAATTGACGGATTTCAACCAAATTTCACCAAGTATGTTGCAATGGACGACATTGCGGATGTCCCCGTGCGTTCCGCGCTATCTTCGGAGCTGGCAGCCGCCATGGGCGGCGTTCTGTGATCTGCTGCACAGGACGAAAATCTAAAGTTACAGCAATGAAGTACACATGAAGAGGAGCCCACTGCACCTCCTCGTGAAGTCAAAGGCTACGTTGACGCATAGAAAAAGCCGACACGAAGTTTTACCATGACGTTCTGAAAATTAAAAACTGATGTTCAGGCAGTGTCGGCGACGCCTCCCGCATCCAGAAAACACCTTTCCCGACGTTCAACGCTCCGAAGATTTCGATAAAAAGCCGTTCGAACTATCACGGAAGAAGCTTCAAATGAAGACCTTATGCCAAGGAAGTGTTCCTGAGTCTTCCCTCATCAAGAAACCATGGTTTTCGACGTCTGAACCCCCGAAGATTTCGATACAAAGCCGTTGCGAACTTTCACCGAAAAAGTTTAAATTGAAGATCTGATGCTACAGAAGTGTTCGTGAGTCTTCCCTCATCAAAAAACCGCCGTTTTCGGCGTCTGAAGCCCCGAAGGTTTTGAGAAAAAGCCGACGCCAACTTTCTTCGAGTACCATTTCAACTGCAAAATCTGATGCCGCAGCAGTGACCGTGGCCAATTTTTCATCAAGCAAACAAGTTCCGAACCATGCGAAGTGCCACAGAAACCGAGAAAATGCCACAACCAAGCTCTTAAGGTCAGGCAACTAATTTAATTCCCCTTTCCATATTACTGGCATGCGCCGCATTTTTTATATTGCTGCAGACAGTCGCTGCGTGACATGTTTGCGCCCTGTGCTCTCTTCTACACTTGTTATGTCAATTTCAATTTCATTTTCAACTTTTCCAACCATAATTAGAGGTGATTTTCTCTCCCGACACGAACTCAGGTCTTCTGACACCACACCTTGAAGGTGTTTTTGAATAACAATGCATTCTAATTTTCCACTATCTTTTCGCTGCTGTGGAGTATGGCCGACCCAGGGGCAGGACACCCGGCTAACCACCGGGGCAGTACACCCCACAGTAGGCCGGGAAACACAAAAGCAGACCACAAGTTTTCCACTGCCCCTCCAACAGTTGACTGCATGGAAATCAACATGGAAAAACACACAGAAAGAAAAACACAGCCTGCACTCCCCAGTGCACCTGCATTTTTCTGTGCGAGCTGAACCCAGCCCCCTGCTTACAAGCCTCAGTGCAACCAATTCATCACCAAAACCTACCAATCAATCTACACCAAGAAACCATCAGTGCCATCATTTTCGCTTTCCTAGGCGAACCGCCTCCGTGATATATTTTGTACTGCAAGTAGTGTACATATTCTCACGGGGTCTTCTTTTGGGGGACGTCAGCCCCAGAACTAGTTGATGCGGTTAAGAACATTCAAAAAAACGAGTATTCTGTCTAGGGACTGTGAGAGCAGGGCGTTGAGCTCGGCAAGCTGGGTCTGGACCTCTCGGTAGACGAGTTGAAAAGCGTGTCCGACAGCAAAATGTTTTGGGATGGGGTGGCCTAAGTGGTTGAGGTGGGAGACCTGGGCCATGGGGTACTTTGTGGAGTCCGCCCATTCTGGCCACAACAAGCATGTCTCTGGCGTCCACAAGTCCTTTGAGGCCTGCAGGGGCGCGGGGGGGTGGGAGTACTTCGGCAAAACAGGTGGGGAGGGCAATGGGGGCTGACAGGAAGGGATTCACTCTTTATGACGTTCAGCTGACAACCAATCATATTAAGGCCAGCCTGGAGAACAGATGCTATCCTGGGGCCATCGTTATAAGCCACTGGGGTGGAGATGTCGTCGACATACGTTGAAAGTATAATATTGTGTGAGTGGGTGTAACGGAGTGGTATCTCAAAAACAGTCACAAATGAGAAGCAGGAGAGGAGGCATCTTTGTTTCACCCCCTGCATCGTGCCTAAAATCTCATCTGGCGTCCCCCTGATGAATGTGGACCCGTGTTCCAGCACCGTTGAGATAAGGAGCAGTAGCTTGGTTGGGGTCCCCATTTGCTGGAGTACTTCCCTAATGAGTATTTTTGGTGGACTGTCGAAGGCATGATACATGTCAAAGGAAAATATCGCCTCCCATTTCTTAGCCGACGCAAACTGCACCCCCTTTTTTTGACTTAAGCACCTAGATTTTATCACCGAAAAAAATAGTTTTTTTTGTCATCTTGAAAATACTGTTTTTCAAACCCTCCCAAAAAATGCATTTTTCATGAGTTTTGCCCATTTTTTGCTGTTTTTAGGGGGGTCAAATAACCATTCTTTAGTCCAAAATCAGAGGATTCTCTGGTCATTTTCCGCGAAAAAAAGTTTTGTTGGCTAATTTGAAGAATACCAATTTTTGGATGGTCTAGAAAACTATTAAAGATGGGCGCTGTTCACACATCCTGCACATGTCCACATGAAAAAATACTTATTATGGGAGCCTGAATGCTCGATGCCTCGCGCACTCAGCCAGCTGGAGTGAGATTTTCAGGCTTTTTTGAGATCACTTTTTGACATCGGAAGTGGCATGAAGCAAGGATGGAGCAAAAGCAAAACTGCAAGATTCAATATGGGTTAAAGACTTGCACAGCGGAACACTCAGTGCGCGAGGGCTCGCGCACTCAACATGCTAGAAGCATGGGTTTTTGAATACCCCTGACTACTTGCATTCTGCCGATAGCCTCCAAAAGGCTTTTTGAGATTCCACCCTTTTGGAATCCTGTGAAAACAGTGAGCTCAAGAGCAGCGATTAGACTATCCTCCTCTAGAGCACTTGCTTCATACGTCCTGTGACCTAGCGCTTCTGACGAACTGTTGTACAGCCCCAAAAGATGGGAGGCTGGGCACCTCATTTGTAGGTAAACTAACTGAAAATCGTGTGTTTAGCAAGGACTGAGGGCAACCCGCCTTTTTAGATCTATTACACCTTACATAGTGCATGGCGTGTACAAAATGTCCATTGATTGACCACTCTTGCTGCTGACATGACCCGAACGGTACACCATGAGGCACCAATGAAGACATCAGAGCCTCATTTGGCATGGAATACTGTTTGTTCAGGACCATTGGGAAATACACATTCTGCATAATTGAGTGCGCGAGGCCTCGCGCACTCAACATGCCAAAAAAAACGTTTTTTTCATACCTCCGACTACTTGCATTCCGCTGATAGCCTAAAAAAATATATTTGAGATTCCCCGTTTTTTAATTCTCAGTTTTCAGGTGAAAACACGCAGAAACTGCGCGTCTTTTTTTTGCACACAACTGCCGCCCTTGAGGTGAAAAACAGGGTGCAGTTTGCGTGGGCTAAGCATTTGGTGCCATTGTCGATGTCATCTAAAACTGTCTGTGTGGCGTGGGCAGTTGAGACGCCTTGTTTCCCTCCAAATTGTCTCGGGTGTAGTTGTGGGGATATGAGTGGATATAGCTTTTTATAGACCCATCGCATGAGCAATCGGTACACCAAATTGCTCATGGCGATGGGACGCCAACGGTCTGGGTCTCGCCAGGACCCTTTGCCCTTGAAAATGCACAGCGTTTTAGAAAAAAGCCAGCAGTGGGGTATGTCTCCCGCTTCGTAACAGAGGGTGAGGCAATGGTGTAGTATGGAGAATGCATTATCCAGTAGTATGGCGAGTAGGTACGGGGGCACAACGTCTGGTCCCGGTGACTTTTTCCTTGATGACTTTGCCAGCGCGCGCAGTTCTGCCATTGAGGGGGGGGGGGATGTGTAAGAGGGGTTTTGGGGGTGATTAGACCAGCCGCATGTGTACTCCAGGTGGAGGTGCGCTGGAGGTTGCGCTGGATCTTCCGTGAAGGGACGGGGACCGTGGAGGGTGCTAGGCGCGTCAGCAGGGTGTGCTTGATGCGCCGGTAGAAGACTTTTGAGCGCCTTTTGGCTTGGCATGTCAGCTGTTTGACTACCTCGTGCCAATCAGAGACGTCGGAGGATTTAGTCTGGGGGGCCGGCTCAGCAGAGTTAACCGTGCGCATGGCGTGGAGCATCATCTGTACCAGGGCATGATAACTGGACTGCACATGGTGGAAGCATGCGGGGGTCTGTAGCATGTGGTGAGACTGTTGCATGAGGGAACGGAATCTGTGCATGTCGCGTCGATTCCATTGGGCGCACCGGGGTTCGGGGATATGGGGAGTGGTCCAGGGTATGGAGCGGATGATGATCGGGTCATGATCGGAGGCGCCGTGGACTTCCGAAAAGTCCAGCACCTCAGCAGATGAGGGGTTGTAACTGGCCTGATACAAGCGAGTACCGTAGGCTCGGTCTATGTAGCTTTTGGTGCCCGCAAAACGTCTGACTCGTGTATATGGTGTGGTGGTGGTGAAGGGTATGAGTAGGTTGCTAAGGGCTCCCGACCTCTCCTTGGCAATGAGCCACGGCCAAAAATTGGTGGTGAGGGTGGTGGCGTGAGTGCAAGCCAGTTTTGGATTCCCTACTCCGGGAGGCGTGCATCATACTTGGCGACTACAATAGCACCACCCACCACTCACACGAAACTACGCTCTTTACTTCAGGCCTCGGGGTTGGTCAGCCATGTGGTAGAGCTGCGTTACGCAGGGTGGGTTTAGGCGGCGCCCCGTGCCGCGGCATGTTCTGGCGGGTTGTGGCACGTTGTTTTCAGAGAATGTTGCGGTTTGTGACATGGCGCTGCGCCGTGCCCTATGTCGCAGGGTTGTGTCGCGTAGGACGGTCGTGTGGCGTCGCGTGGGTGTGTCGTTGTGTTGTGTTGTAGAGTGTTTTGTGTTGTGTCGTTTGGAGTCGGGTGGTGTTGTGTTGTGCCGGTCATCGGGTTCGTCCTGTCGCGTCGTGTGTTGCTGTGTGGCGGGTGGTTACATGGTGTAGTATTGTGTTGTGTTGTGTGGTGTTGTGTGGTTTTTTGTTGGGTTGTGGTGTTTCGTGTTTTGTGACATTGTCTTGTATCACCGGTTGTTGTCCCGTGTTGCCTTGCGGCGTGTTGTGTAATTGTTGCATTGTGTGGTGCGTTCTGGCCTGTTGCGTCGTGTTGGGTTGTGCCGTGGTTGTGGTATGTGGTTGCGTTGGGTGCCATGTTGCGGTTCGTGTTGGTGTTTACATTGCCTGGCGTGGTGTGGCTTCGCAGTGTGTTGTGTGTTGGTACTTGGTGGGCTTCACGGGCTACGTCAGTTGTTCTGTTGCTTTGTTGCGTGGTTCTTCCTGGTGTGCGTTTGTTGTGCCCGGTGCGCGTTTCGTGGTGCTGTGTTGCGTCGTGGTGTTCAGCATGGTTTGTTGCCGCGTTGGGATTAGATTGGTGTTGGGTTATGCCTTGTTGTGTTGTGTGGTGCCGTAATGTGGTGTGGTGGCGTGTCTTGTGGTTTGTTGCGTTGTGTTGTATTTTTGTTGGTGCTTGGAATGAGACTTTTTTTGCTCAAAAGATGATTGATTTCTTTTTCTTGTATTAATGAACGTTTTTTTTTTCGTTGCATATGAAATGAGCGATTTTTGTTTCTCGTTTCATTTTTTTCGATATGTTCTGACATAGGTCATGTGACGAAGAAACAACGAGGCATTGTTGATCCTATCTCCAGGCGGCAATGAGTGCACTTCCTACAATGAATGGTACCCATTGAATAAACATTTTGGCCAATACCTCCTTCAAAGAACCTTATCACGTACAACAAACCATTGTTAACACCATTTGTGTCATGGTTTGCTTTAGTATTCATTATATGATATGAAGTCGGAGGCTTCCGCATTTCTAAATGCCAATGCTACTCATTGGTGAAATGCTTTTGCCACTATGGCAGTCAACAAACCTTATCGTCAATAACAAGCCTTTTGCTCAATGCTTTGCTTTACGCTTTACGATGTTGTATCAAGCCGGGGCCTTGTGAATTCTTTAAAACCTATGTTACCCACCGATAATGTGTTTTTGCAAAACAAGCTCTCCAAGAAATGTTTTTGAAATACACCATGCCACACTATGTGAAACAAACCATGGTTTCCATGCTATGTCATTGCTAATCCTAACCCTGATATCATGCACAAAAACAATGTTTTCACACATTGACCACGTGCCCATTTGTCTTTGTTACTCTCGTGGCCTTGTGACCGTTTGAAAACCTATGCTTGCCATTGAAATTGTTTTTTCTTAATTATGTCTTTAGACAAACATTTTCAAATTCAACACACCATTCCTCCAATGCTTTGCCTTGGAATCGACATTGTTGCCCTTCACACCATGTACCCTAAGCCATTGCTAACCTTAACCCTAATATCATGCACAAAAAACAAACAAACAAATGCTTTCGTACATTGACAATGTACCAACTAGTCCTCCTCAGTCTCCTCATTGGAGGCCTCTTCCTCTTCCTCCGTGCTCTTCTTCTTATTATACAACTTATAATATTGGTCCTCTAGTGGACCAAAATCGGGAAAATATTGCATGTTGCTTCTTACAAAAACGAGAAGCTCAACATGCTCCGGCGTTCGGCTTGCGCGTCTTCTTGTGACGAGGTGAGAACATCCACTAAATGTCCTTTCCGATGATGCGGACGTTGCCGCCGGCGCAAACCATTGCCCGGCCATTACATAGAGCGTGGGAAACCGCCATTGATGGTCGCGCCAAAAAGAAATCGTATCAAAGTTACCATGCGCGAAAGTTTGATAACTACTCAGATCGGTAGTTCGGATATATGTCAAGTATGCATCTTTCTCATTTTGCACTTGATGGTCCGGTACACCATGGACCATGTTACCAAAATTATTGAAAGCTCGATCAAGGAGGCTTTTCATTTTCTTCAACGGAGGCTCCTCATCCACTTACAACTCCAAGGCCTCCACTTTCTCCTCCTTCTCCCTTGCTTTGACTAATATTTCAGTCACTTCCATATTGTTGCGGAATGCTTCGGCGGCATAGCCCAGATTGTCTTCTCCGATTAGATCAGCCAAATGCAAGGCCATCGAGGGGTCCAATTGTAGGGCGAGGAGGGTACTGTCAGGCGGCAGATGGCCGAATTTGTCGTCCAGCTGAGTTTTGAGCAGCTGGATGCATTGGGCGATCCCTTCTGACACAGTGGCAACAGCGCATTTGAGGTTTCATTTGGGCCTTCTGAGCACGATTATGACTGCGGGTGTGTTTTCGTCTTACAAATTTGTGTTGTGCAGCGCAGTAGCTTTCAAATGAGCCCCATAATGTCAAATTTTTGACTTGCGTGGGTCAACGGCTGTTAAGGGATCGGCATGCTTTCTGTTCACCACCACTTCAAACAGTTCGGTAAAGTGCAGCAACAATCATACCAATGACAGTGGGATGCGTTCTTGAGCACCATCGCGGTGAACATGGACAAATCCAGAGGAGACGTCGCGTCTCAGCTGAGTTTTCAGGACATGCGCAACGTTGCTTGTCAGATACGATTCGCCCTCCAAAATATCTGTGGCTTCAGGTAGGTAGGTAGGTATCTTCGGGAGCTCGGAATGCCTCCTTTGACAAGGCATGAAGAAGGTCTTACCAAGGGGACGTCCTGTCCCTCCCACTGCCCTATGTCAGGTGCCTCTTGAGCCGCTCCCGCATGTGCTTGGGAAGGCATTGTCGCGGCCACCCGGTCCATGTGTCCCAGGTGGGAGGGTGTCCCCACATGTGTCCTTGGGTAGGGCCACATGCCCCCTCCTTTGGGCGGCAGCTCTGGGGGCTGCCCAGCCGTGTGGAGTTTATCTCACCACAAGGGGTATTGC
The DNA here is from genome assembly GCA_964036045.1 of Eutreptiella sp. 'Long Island Sound 2002'. Taxonomy (NCBI): domain Eukaryota; phylum Euglenozoa; class Euglenophyceae; order Eutreptiales; family Eutreptiaceae; genus Eutreptiella; species Eutreptiella sp. 'Long Island Sound 2002'. The sequence continues at coordinate 9,960,120 of OZ038388.1, forward strand.
TCCCGCCTGTCTACGGTACGACCGCCTCACCCTTGTAGTTTGAGTTGCAAGGCCACTCTGCCTGGCAGGTGACCCCCTCCTGGACTGTGTACCGGCTCGCCTGTCACCGGTTGCTTCCATGGCTCCGGGTGACGTTTGCCATGGTCCCCGATGCAGCCTGGCCGGGCTCAGACCACTGGCCTTGGAGTACCGCTCCTGCCCCTGGTCCGGTGGGTCGGCCGGGTCGCCCCGGTGTGTCCAATCCATGGGGTGCTGGTTCTTTCCTGTCCCTCGTCCGCCCTATGTGTGCGCGGTGTCCCGGGCCTCTTGGCTCCTGTTCACCGGTGTGCTCGCGCGGCTTGTTGTGTCGTGTCTGCGGTGTCCTGGGTTACTTGGTTCCTGTTCACCGGTGTGCCCGCTCGGTGTGGTGCGTTGCGCGTGCGCTGTCCCGGGCCCCTTGGCTCACGTTCACCGGTGTACCCGCTGAGTGTATGGTGTTGCGTGTGTGGTGTCCTGGGCCACTTGGCTCCTGTTCGCCGGTGCGCCTGCTCCATGTGTTGCTTTGCGTGCGCGGTGTCCTGGGTCACTTGGCTCCTGTTCACCGGTGTGCCTGCTCTGTCTTTTGTTTTGTTTGTGCGGTGTCCTGGGCCACTTGGCTCCTGTTCACCGGTGTGCCCGCGCGGTTTGTTGTGTTGTGTCTGCGGTGTCCTGGGCCACTTGGCTCCTGTTCACCGGTGTGTACGCTCGGTGTGTTGTGTTGCGTGTGTGGCGTCCTGGGCCCCTTGGCCCCCGCTCACCGGTGTGCCCGCTCGGTGTTTTGTGTTGCGTGTGCGGTGTCCTGGGCCACTTGGCTCCTGTTCACCGGTGCGCTCGCTCGGTGTGTTGCTTTGCGTGCGCGGTGTCCTGGGCCTCTTGGCTCCTGTTCACCGCTGTGCCAGGCTGTGGTGTCTCGTCCCTTTGTTGCCCTCGGTGCACACGCGTGTGCGGTGTCCTGGCCCTCGTGGCGCCCGTTCCCCGGTGTGCGCGCTGTGCGCAGTGCGCGTGCGCCATTGGTGGTTGTGTCCCTCTTCCTCCCCCCCTAACTTTCGTTTTTTTTTGATCGAAAAAAAAAGAAAAACAAGGGCGCGCGTACACTGCAGGCACAGGCACGGGCAGCTGGTGCGGCGGTGCAATAGTGTTGTGTCCTCTGCGGTGTGTCGTCGGTGCTGTGGCGGCGGTCGCGCCCCAGGGGTGCGGCTCGCGCGTCCTGATGTACACGGGTATGGGCCAGGGTGGGTTTGGTTAGGTGTCTCTTTGCTTCTGGAGCTAGCTGGTCAGGCTGCTGTGTGGGCTTTGGGTGTGGGCTGTGGCTACGTTGTTCCCTCGGCGGGCCTGGTTGGGAGTCAACGGTTAGCGGTTTTGGGGTGTGGCTCGGGTTTGATTTGTGTTTGGGCTTTGGCTCGGTTAGGCAGTTACGACGGTCGCAGGCCTGGGTTCGGTGCCTTTGGGCGAAGTGGTGCCCGTTGTCGTGTGCGTTGGCGTCCTTCGGCGTCCGGTTCGTTTGGTTACTTCTGGGCGGGGCCGGGCGTGGCGCCCCGTGGTTTTGGTTTGCTGGGTAACGGGGTTAAGTGGCGGCGCCGCTGGCCGGGGGGTCAGGCGCGTCGTGTTGTGTGGCGCGCAGGGCTCCTGGGGTGCTGTGGGTGCCGCCGGTGTCGGTGCGCCCACGCTTGTGGGGTGGTGAGGGGGTGTGTGTGTGCGGGGCTGGGCTTTGGTTGATGTCCCACAGGCGGATGCCGTCTCGCTGTGTCTCCTGGAGGGTCTCCCGCAGGCGCCTGAGGACATACGGGTGGTCCTGGGGCCCGGGGAGGTTGCGGGGGTGGACTCCCAGGGGGTGGAGCGCATCGGCCAGCATGGCTTCCCATGCTGCCTGCAGCATCCGGCCCCCCGCCGGCCGGAGGCGGCAGTTCTCCACCGACCCCTTGCGGGGCCGGTGGACCAGGCCCTCGAGGGAGGGCTCTCCCCGGGCCCACTGTCGCAGCTCCCAGAGCTGCGTGTGGTTCCAGCGCTGCCACCACTGTCCCTGGGTGGGGCCGCGGTCTTGGGCAGAGGAGTGGGCGTGGGTGGGTGTGACGGGGTCGTGGGGACCGGTGGTGGTGGCGGGCCTGGGGGATTCCTCGTAGTCCTGTACCGTGGGGGTGCGCGGGGAGGGGGGGCGCGAGCGGATGTGGACCCGCGGTTGTGCGCGCACCGTCTCCGCCTCGGGGTATGGTGGGGACTCGCGGCGGCGGCGGTAGCGGGGCATGCGCTGTATGTGGGCTGTCATCGAGGGTTGGTAGGGGGGCAGGGACGCTGCTGGTGGACCCTGGCGTTGTTCTGGCCTGGTCGGGGGCGGTCCCTGGGCCTGGGGTGCGGGCTTTGAGAGGCGGCGGGACGAGGTGCGTCGCCTTTCGGCCGCGGCGCGCTCCGCTATGAAGGTGGTGGCGGCGGCGTCGGTGATGGGGGGGGGGCGCCGTGCTGGATGCTGCTGCCACCAGGAAGGGGGAGGACAAGGGCAAGGGAAGCGCAAGGGACACCAAAGAGCACTCAGGCAAGAGGGCACGGAGGGGCCCCAAGTGAGGGCAGGCACTCACAAGGACAGGACGCCGGAAGAGACACCACATGGGGGCAGGAAACCACCCAAGAACCAGGAAGGGGCGGGAGCGGGGACCAAGGAACGGAGGAAAAGGGCACCACGGCAGGCGCCAGGACCCACACCCAGGAAGGGCATACCACGACGGGGGGACCAGCGCCGCCCCACCCCCAGCAAACACCCCACCACATCCGGGGGCGCACCCCCCAACACACACCACCGAAGCAAGCATCGGACGCCGTGCCGATCACACCAGCGCACACCCACCAGCCACCGGAAACCACACAGAGAATGGAGGGCACACCTACACGGGGAGAACGGACCACACCCACAGAGGAAGCCGCAGGAAACGCCGCCGCACGGCGCACCACCACGCCCTCACCGCCAGGCGACAACCTCGGCCGCCACAAGGGCCACCTCACAGGCACCGGAAGAGAACGAAGGCACGGCCACCGCGACCAGGACTAGGGACCGAAACCCCCAGAGGACACGGGACCAAGGCACGGGCCCCCAGGGAGGGCAACCCCACGGACCGTCACGCGAACAACCTACCCGACCCACCAGCCCGAGCGGCACGCCCAAGCCCCCACAGCACGGACCAAGAGAGACATCACACCTAACCGCACCCCCCAGCCACCAGCCAGCCACACTCCAGCCCGCACTCCGCACCACGACACAGGCCAGGCTGACCTCCACTGAACCACCGCGGAACCACGCGAGACCACGGCACACCGCACCACAGCGCGCCACAGTGCAACGCGCCACAGCACGACGCGACGCGACGCGGCACAGAGCGGCACAACACGACACAACTGACCCTAACCTGAAGGACTAACCGAAGCCAGCCACCGCACACCCTGGAAGGCGCTGCACCAGCACGCCACACACCAGCACCGCAGGCCACACACGGGGACACAGCGCGCCTGGCAACAACGGTGGCGGACCACCCAGAAGGTTAAAACCGGCACCGCAGAGAAGAAAGGACACGAACAACCCCAGCCCCCCTAACCCAGAACCACAAGCAGCCGCCTGGCGCAGCCGCCCAGCCGGCAGAGCCAGGACCTAACCCGGCAAGAAGGGGCGCCGAGGCCACCGTGTACATAGCCCACCCGACCCATGGGGCCGGAACGCGGCCAAACAGAACGCAACTGAAAACAGCAGCCCGGAAGACAACACTGAATGCAGGCCAGTGCGTGCACCAGCCCAGGGAAGGCAGGGGGAGGAACAGGCAAGCCCCCCCCCAAAAAAAAAACGGAGGGGGGAGGGGGAAAAGGCGCGAAAACAGCCCACAGCCGCCAAACCGCCCGCCAACACCACCAGAGGCGGCGAAACCCCCCCCCAGAAGGCACCGAAGACAGGACCCCCAAAGAGGCAGAGGGGGACCACCCACCCAAAACCGGCAACACCAAGCCAGGAACAGCAGCCCACCGGGAAAAGGGACACCGAAACAAGCAGAAAAAGAAAAAAAGAGAGCCAGCAGCCCAGCCCGAAAGAAAGGGGATGGGGGGACAGGGACCACAAGGCCCGGGACAGGAAAAGAAAAGGAAAAAAAAAAAAAGAAAAAAAAAGCGCAAAAGTCTGACCCCGACAACCCGGCCAAGAAGGGCTTGGCACAGCCGAGACCCAGGCCCAGCAGACACGCCCACACCGCACGCCAGAACCGGAAACAGCGGGGGGCAAGCGGGGCGCCCACGCAACCACAAACTTCCCATAAGCAGGCCGAAACCGAACCCCAACCACGAACACCACAAACAGCCGACACTAGAGGGACAAAACCACAAACCGTGCCCAAACACACCGACCCAAGACCCCAGCCAGGACTGGCGGGGTTAACAAAACCCACAACCAACCGCCAACCGGACCCAAACACAAACGCCGCACAACAGTAGGAAACCCAGTGCCCACAGCCCGGGCACTGAGGCAGCCCGTGCCATGCAGGTGACCCGGCCAAACGAGATCCGGAGACCGGGGGTAAGGCTGCATCCTAAGGCCTGCGCTGCTTTGGGACTCGAGGCGGAGCGTGCGACACCCAAGCGCCTCGGAACCCTAGTACCAAGAACGTGCATGCATGCCTTGGGAACGGGATACGCCAGGAAGTCCGGTGAACCTCTAGGGTTCCGTCCAAAGGAGGGGGTGTGCGCAAGCACGGGGGCACACCCTCCCGGCGAGACAAGCACGTCACGGCGGCGGCTATCAGCCCTCCCGGTGATGCCCGGGGCCGCTTTGTTGCGGGCCAACAGTCAGGTCTAGCGGGATGTAAGCCGCCTCCCCTCTTCACGCGCGGAGCCTCTTCACAGGGGCGACGCCAGGGGGAACCATGGGGCGCCTCTCCACGACCGAGTGCACCTACCTACCTACCTACCTGGATGCTGCTGCCTCCGGGCCTGGGACGGCTGGGGCCGAATGTCATAGAGGACGTCCTCGGGGGGTCGGGCTCGCGCTGCTGTCGTGGCGCCGGGTTTGGGCTTGGGTTTGGGCTTGGCTGCGGGTTGCGGTCGTGGCGCGCTGATGGGTTTCAGTGGCTGTTTGGCGGCGGTCTTGGGTTTCGGCTGGGTCAAGGGTGCGGGCCTCGTCGGGGCGTGGGCCTTGGCGGCGGCGGGGTTGCTCGCGGTGGGGACCGGCTTGGGGGCCCGTTTGGGAGGTGTCCCCGCGGCCTGGGGGGTGGTGTGCTGGATGAGGACCTGGTGGTGGTGGTGGGGGAGGTTGTCGTGGTGGTGGAGGTTGTGGAGTCGGAGGCGGAGGGGAGGGCTGTGGGAGACAGCGGAGGGCCCTGGGCTTCGGGGGTGGGTGTAGGATGCTGGGTCCTGCAAGTAGCGAGAACGAGGGTGCGGGTTCGGGCACCGGGCGTGTGCGCGCGTTTTCCCTGGTGACCCGTGCGTGCTGGTGCTGGTATGGTGGCGTTGTCTCGGCTGTGCGGGCACGTGGGTTACCCGGGGGGTGGCCATATCTGCTCCAGGACGTGCGGGTGTGTTTGCTGGAGGTAGTCGAGGGTGCGGAAGAACCATCGCTGGATGCCAGGCATGTCCTCCTCTGTGAGGTGGGGGTAGCTTTGGGTGGGGGTGTCTGGGCCCGCCCCTAGCAGCGCCATGAGGCGGGCTGCCACCATGTATGGGCAGAGCTGTAGGGTGGTGGGGCGTGGGGGGGTGGGTCCCCTGCGGTTATGGGGGGCTCCCCTCTGCTGGGGGCGCAGCGTGACCCTCCACAGCCACCGGTCCGTGGGGATCCCCCAGGTCCGTTGGGTCTACTTGGCAAGGCAATACATCGCCCTACCAAGGCCCTGGTTGCCGCTGCGCATGGAGAGCAGCGTGTCCAGGGATACGCGTTCCCACGTGCCCCCGATGTGGGGTTCGTCCGGCTCGTCCCCCCTGGCGTACGTGTCGAGGCCTGGGTTGTGTGGGGGGGGGGGCGTAGTGGGCGGGGAAGAGGGAGTCGGTGCCGTGCACCACCCAGTGGTCAGTTGGTGCGTGGTAGTGGGTGGTGGAGAGGGTGTAGTGCAGATTGTACATGAGAGTCATGTACGTGGAGGGGGCTGGCTGCCAGTCGTCGGGGGTGGGGATGTCCCCCGGGACGTGGTGCCGGAAGTTGCTCAGGGAGGCCATCCGGGATACCGATGTTTCCCGCTCCCACTCTTTTGTGTTGTCGGGGTTCGCGCTGGGTAGGGGGTGGGCCATGTTGGGCTCGCGGTAGCGGCTGCGGCCCTGGGTGCTGTCCCGCTCCGGCACGGGGTGTCCGACTAGGTGTCGCAACCAGTCGATGGGGAGCACCCAGATCGGGCTCCCTGTGGGGGGCGGGCTCTCGCCATCTGGGGTGGCCCGTGGGGGGCGGTTGTGTCGGGCGACGTGGAGGAAGGTGTCGAAGAGGAAGTCTCGGACGCCTTCCCCCAGGGTGGCCGCCTGGACCAGGGTGTTTGCCCGGATGCGGTGTGTGGTGCCGGAGGTGTGGAGGCGCAGCACCTCCGGGTCACCGAGTCCCCGGAGGTGCTGCTGTACCGCTGCGGGGTTGTGTAGGGCGTAGGGCTCGGCCAGTGCGGCGGCTGGTAGTGCGGGGTGTGATGGAGGGGGTGGTGTGGGTAGGGGGGGGTTGTCGTCGTTGTCGCGCGTGGGGTCTTGTGATGGGGTTTCTTGTGGCGGTCGCGGGAGGGGGGATTCGCGGTGGCGCGTGTCGGCGGGGGCATCGACGTCAATTGGCTGGTGCTGGCTGCCGCGTGTTGCGTCCGTGGCCTGGTCTCGGGGGGGGGGGCGGGGGGGGGCTGGTGTGGGGGTGGCACTGTGGGTGGTGGGGGGGGCGGGGATGGGTGTTGTGCTGGCTGGGGGTCTGGGCGTCCCTGTGGGTCGTGTGGGTGTTGCGTGTGTGCGCCGTGCGGTCCTTGCGGTTCTTGGCTGGTTGTGGTGCCGAGGTGTGCGTGGGAGGTGGCCGCATGGGCGTCCGGGTGGGGCTGTCGTCCATATGTAATGGGTGGCTGTTGGTAGATGGTGCTCGCTGGTATGGGGTGTGGGTGGGGGGGCTGCTGGTGGTGGTGGGGCGCTCCTACTAGGCCCTGGTGTTGCTGGTGTGCGTGCGCGGCTCCCCGCGGGTCTACGGAGGTGTACCGTGGCTCGTGTGTCGTGGGTCCGTGTAGTGGGGGCGGCGGGTGGTGCTGGACCGCGTGGTGGTGGTGTTGAGGGTGTGCTCGTTGTGTGTGGTACCCCGGCGTTGGTGGCTGGTGGTGGTGGAATACATGATGGTGTGGTGCGGTGATGTGTGCCATGTGGGGTCGGTGGTTCGTGGGGCCTGGTTGTGCTGGGGCTTGGTGGGGATGTAGCTGGTGGGGGTCGCTGTAGCATGGGGGCATCAGGGGGTAGGGGTTGGGAGGGACGGGGGCGTGGTGGTCATGTTGGTGGTGCCACGTCCCCTGGCACTGCGCGTATGGTGGTCCTGGCATGGTGTGGACGTGTGCGGGCGGTGGTGGCTGACCGGGCTGCAGGGTTTGGGTGCTGCGGTACGGTGGTTGTGGTGGGCGCTGGCGGGGGCGGTGCCGTTGGTGTGCCCCGGGGGTCTGGGCGTGGGGTGGTGCGTCGCGCCCTGCCGGCAGGCGCGCTGGCGGACCCCCTGACCTGTCTTGGTCTTCTTGGCCTGGTGGGTGTCGGGGGCGGGTGAACCCCTCTGTCCCCGTGGGGGCGACGGGGAGCGGGCGTGCCAGCGGTGTGCCTCTCGGAGGCGCGTCTCGAGGCCTCTGACGTAGGTGCGCTGGTCCGTGAGGCCCATCCGTGTGGCGGTGGCCTCGTCAGGGGCGGCCAGGTGGGCGTCCCGAAAGGACGCCCAGCCCCCTGGGGGCTTCAGTTGTGCGGGCAGGGGGTGGTGTGCAGGGTAGAGGAGTGCGCTGAGTGGATAAGGTGTTCCTTTCTGTCGACCGTGGGCGGTGTTGAACCGGCGGCAAGTGATTCGGAGGTAGGCTGCTATCTCCTCTGGTGCCGTGTCCGCCCACGCTTCTGGCGTCAGGGCTGCTGCCTGGGGGGCCGGGAGTTGTCGGTCTGGGAGGTGTAGGTCGCGGTGGTGGAGGTACAGGGCAAGGAGGATGTGGCGGGCCGCCACGTTCAAGCCGCCCCCGCTGTGGCGCAAGGGTGGGCTGTGGGGGGGCAGGGGTGTGCTGTTCGTGGCCACGGCTACGGTCCATGCGTGGTCCGCCGCGTCCGCCATGTAGTACCCTCCCAGGTGGTCCCGGAGGGTCTCGGTGAGTGGCCCGAAGAAGCTTGGGTGGCTGGCGGGGGGGGTTGCGGCTGGGGCCGCGGGCCGCTCGCGGTGGTGGGGGTTGAGGTCCCCGCAGTGGGGGCAGTGGGTGAGGCGGTGCGCGGCTCCCAGGCGGACCCAGTGGTCTGGGTTGCAGGGCAGGGCCGTCTGTGGTAGCCGCTGGCGTACGCAGAGGGGACATGCGGTGGCTGGCGGTCGGTGGTACCTGTGGATGGACGGTGGGGTGGGGGGATGGGGGCTGGCGGCGCGCGCATGCTGCTGGGCTTGTGTGCGGTGCCTGTGGTGCCCGTGTGTGCCGTGCCAGTGTTGTGCTCGGTGGATGGTGTGTAGGCGTGGTGGGGGTTCCGTGTTGGTATATCACGGGGTAGGTTCTCATGGTTGGTAGAACAGGAGTTTGAGGAGGTGGGCTTGGTCTGTTTGGGGCAGGGCTGCTGCATGCTGCAGGTATTTGTGGGTGCAGTATGTGAGCTGCTCCGCTGTCTTGGGAACGGCAGTCCGTTGCATGTGCCCCGCCGTGGCCTGGGGGTCCTCCGCGTAGCAAGGTGTAGACGGCAGTGGGGACGAGTCCCCTGCGGACCGCCTCGAGTACCTCTGTCTGCATGAGGACGGTGGTGACTTGCTGGGTCGCCAGGGAATGCGTCAGCCATCCGGCGTGCTGTGCGATGGTGTGGGTTGGGTTCCAGTCTGTGAGGGTGTCCAGTCCTCTGTACAGGGGGCACGCCTTGAAGTGGTCTCAGGTTTCTTCTTCCGCGTGGCCACAGATGCATTTGGTGTATCCTGCGGGGACGTGGATCGAGCGGCGCACATACCATCGGTGGTATCAGGTGAGGAGGGGAAGCTGTTCGAGGGCGAGTTGGAGTCGGGGTTTTTGGTAGGTGTGCTGGGAGGCTATCCGGGCGCAGAGCGGAGTAGTAGACGGGGGTGTGGACGGAGTCTTCGAGGCGTCGGAGGAGTTCGGTGTTCGCTGGGTGGCCCAGTGTGGTGGCCAGTTGCTGGATGGGTGTGGGGTAGTGGTATTGCTTGTCTCAATGTGTGTACGGCGTGTCCTCAGGTATCCATTGGGGGGACTGTGTGGCCGGGGGTATCGGGGGCAGGTGCTGCAGGTGGCTGTGGTGTGGGGTGTCCAGTCGCACGTGTTCGAGCCCTCGGGTGTGGCTGGTGTTCTGGTGTTTGGCCTGCGTGTCTGCGCGTCCATTGCCGTCTGCGTAGCGGTGTGACTCCTTTTTGACGATGTGTAGGGCGTCCTGGGGGTGCATGTCCCTGAAGGCCATCCATAGTCCCGACGCTTGTGTGATGAGGCCGGACTTGAGTGCCTTGTGGAGGGGCAGGTCCGCAAGGCGCCTGGTGAGGTGGATGTCGACTGTGGCGTCCACGACTACCCAGATGTTGCGGGGCCGGATCGTTGTGGGTGGCGGTGTGGCGGTGACGGCGTCTGCCATGGTGCGCAGTTGGCCATGGGAGGACGCCCCAAAGATGGTGGCCCCGGTGTGGTGTTCCACGTGGAGGCCGTCTGTGTGCCGGGTGATGCGCAGGGAGGCACAACAGACCGTGGGGGTGCGTTGCTGGGTGCCGGATGCGTCGGGTGAAGTAGATGATGTCGGTGTCGCTGGGTATGGGTAGGCGGGCAATTGCTGTGGGGTGATAGACGTAGACGGGGTTCCCTTGGTCGGTTCTGGCGGTGATTTGCGTGGGTTGCAGTAGCGGCGCTGCATAGACGCCAATCCTCTGGGTGATGATGGCCTGGGCTCGTGGGGTGAGGCGGAGGAGGCCCCTGTCTGGGCGCCCCCGGGTGATATACGCGTACATCAGGTGGAAGAGGTATCCCGTATTGGGGTGGAACTTCTGGCACGTGATGGTCTATCGTCGCTCCTTGTCGTCTTTGTCGCCGCGGAGGGTGGGGCATTTGTGCTGTAGGGGGCGCATGGGTGCCTCCTGAGGTCCTGCGGGGTGTGGGTCGCAGCGGTCGTACTCTATGGCGACGCTGTCCGGGTCTGCCCGCTCGTAGATGAACATCCATGTCGCCGTGGGTGTTTGGGTCCAGGCTACGTGCGTCGGGTGGTCTGGGGGTACCGTGTGAAACCAGGGGGAGAGCCATGCCTGCTGGTCCGCGGTGGCGGCGGCGGTGGGGGTGTGGTAGTGGGTGGAGATGAGGTGTAGCAGGGGCCACCAAGTGTCGAGGGCTGCTGGGCCGCAGTGCCAGCACGTGCGTGGTATGCCCTGGTCACTGTGTCTGACTGGTGGTACATCGGTCTCCGGTGCATTGTGTTTGGGGATGGACCAGGGGGCATGGTGTCGCTGGACAGTGCAGGTAGCATGTTTGTGGCCGTTTGGTGCTAGTAGCAGGATGGTGGGTGGTGTCCAGCCTTCGGCTGACGGGGTGGGCTCCTCCTGCATCGTGCCGCCGTCGTTGGGGGTCTCGTGCTCGCTCGGGCTGGGGCTGGGAGTGCTGGCGCTGGAAGGCTTTGTACGCCGTGTCGATGTCCTTGGGCCCCGGCATGTCGCGCCCTGCCTTCGTAGCACATGCGCGGGGGTACGCTTGGAAGACGTGGCGTGCTGGCCATTGTGGGTTGGAAAGGAACGCGGCGTGGTGGGCGTCGCACGGGGCCATGATCCTCATCTGTGTTGGGGTGATATACACTATGGTGATGGTGGCCCCCACGAGGCGCAGGGTGTCCACCTCGCCTGCCGGGTGTCGGTGGATGTCGGTGTGCGTGGCCACGAGTGGCCCCTGTTGATCGCAGTGGTCGTTTGTCAGGATCCCGGGCGTGTGGTGCGGTAGGAGGAGTTGTAGCTGGACCCAGATGCCAGTGCCCACGGAGGTGGAGACGCCGTGTTGCGCCAGTATCCACTGGGGGCAGGTGTTGCGGGCCATTTGCGCTTGTTTTACGCGTATGGCTGCCGCCTCGCAGACTTCAGGTTGGTGGTTGTGTGTCACCCTGTGTAGGAGGTGCGCTGCGTGTTTGGCATAGGCCATGTCGACCAGGGCGCCTGTATTGTCTCCGTAGTAGCGCCAGTGGGCCATCATGGCCTCCTTGGAGAAAGACGTGGGCAAGCCTCCGTGTTGCGCCGACGCCTTCGTCACTTGCTGTCGAGCGTGGCGTAGGGCGTCTTGGGGGCGCGGGAGGTGCAGGGCTTGGTACCCGATGGCCGCGTTGAGCACCGCTTCCATGAAGTACGCCAGGCCCTGCGTAGACAGGAGGTCCCCCCTGGCAATTTGGGGTAGCCGGGGGAGGCGCTCTTCTAGCTTGCTTGGGAGTGTGATGTGGTGGTGCCGCGTGGCCTGTGTGACTCCGAGGTGGACTGTGGTGTCTTCCAGGTGTAGGGGTTCGCCTTTCCGGATGTGGGGGGTGGGGGTCCGGGCGTCGGCCAGCCCGACCGATTTGCGGGGGTGCACTAGGAGCTGTTGGGCGTCCAGGTAGGTTGTGGTGAGTTGGAGAATGGCGGACGCTTGCTCGGTGGTCGTTGTAGCCCTGCGTTCTCAGGGTCGCGGTGGCGGGTGGCCGTAGTTAGGAGGTTGTCGTCCGCGAAGCTGATGAGGGGGGACCGTAGCGGGTATGGGGCTTACCCCGGGTATATCCGTGCTAGCTCGAATGCCAGTGGTAGGGTGACGAGGAGGTAGAGGAAGGGGCCCTCGGCGCCTCCCTGGGGGACCCCGCTGTCTGTGCCGGTCCAGGGGGTGAGGCCTGGGGCTGTGATGACGGCATAGAGCCGGGTCTGGATGTACCCGGTCATGAAGAATAGAAATAAGAGGCCCATGGCATCCCATACCTCCGTGAGGAGCCGGTGTGGGGCGTGGGGGAACGCGCCTTGGACATCGAGGGAGGCGATAATCATCTCGTAGGGGTTCATGTCCAGTGCGGTGTCCTGGAGGAAGATGGCCTCGTGGGGAGACCTGCTGGCCATGGCTCCCCACATGCTGGCGGGCAGGTGGGTGAAGACCGCCGGCGCGATGCGGCCTAGGATGAGCGTGCACACCAGCATGACCTCGGTGGTGGCGCAGACTATGGGCCGCCAGTTCCCCGGCTGCGCCCAGTCCCCCTTCTTGTAGAGGGGGTGGACCAGGTTGGCCCACTCAGGGGGGATGGGCGTGGCGCCCGTGACGATGTCCCACAGGCGGGCTGCCAGGCGGCCTTTGACGGGCAGGGTGAGGCGTTGGTACGCTTCGGCCGGTAAACCGTCGACGCCGGGCACAACCCCCTTCTTCAGGCGGTCTAGGGCGCGTTGCAGTTCTGAGATGCTGAAGGGGTCGTGTTCGATGGCGCGCCGCTGTTCCGGGTTGAAGATTCTGGGCACATGCTCGCGGATGGTGCTTCTGGTGTGGGGGTCGAGCTCGGGGAGGGCGTCCCCGTGTTGTGCCTGGAAGCTGTCCAGGACTGCCCGGAGGACGGCGTCGGGGTCATTGCTGAGGCCCCCCTCGGGGGTGCGCACCGCGTGGATGGTACGGCGCCCCGTGTCCTCCAGGATGCGGCTGACGTACCGCAGGGACTTGTACGGCGTGTCGTTTCTGCCGTATCTTTCGCGTTCTCGGGCTGCGGCCGCTATGCGGTGGGCGTGCCATTCCCAGAGTTGGTGGCGGCGGGTAGTGAGGAGCGCACAGAGGTGGGGGTCCCGGTCTCGTGCCTCCAGTGTGCTGGGGCGTAGCAGGGTGGCGAGTTCCTCTTTCGTGGTGCAGATGTCATGGACGAGTTGCTGGAGGGTGAGGTCCGGTGGTGCTCCCGCGTGGCTGGTGTCACGCTCCATGCCACATGCTTGTGCCGCCCGGCGCATGGCGGTGGTGAGTGTTGGCGCATCCGGGCGGGGCAGGATGGCGTGTAGGGCCCTGTTATACCTGTGCCAGGCGCCCTGGTCGTCCTGGGCCGGGAACTGCAGTGTGGGTGGGACGGTGTCGTCTGGTAGGGTGGCCGCGGGTGGGGGTAGGTTGGGGATGATGAGGTCGATGTAGAGGGGTCGGTGGCCCGTGCCTGTGGGCGGGAGGTCCCTGTAGGCTGCTTCGTGGACGCGCACCGTGGTTGGGTCCCCGTAGCACGGGTGGATGCGCGATCGGTGGGTGCCGGCTTGGTGGGGGTAATGGGAGGGTGTGCCGGTGAGTCCTGCCGTGAGGTTGGTGAGGCCCAGTCGGTGCATGGCGTCCCGGACAGCTCTGTCGGTGGCTGTTGGTGAACCGGTGCGGTTGTCGTCGGTGGGAGCGGCGTTTAGGTCGCCTAGGATGATGGTGGGTGCCAGGAGGGAGGGTTGGCGGTACGCCAGGCTCGGGGTGTTGAGGAAGTCCTTGGTATCCTCCCCAAATGGGACGCGCGTGAGTAGCACGTTTAGCTGCCATCCTAGCCCCACGCACTCGTACGCTCCGAGGCGACCATCCACTCCGAGGTCGGGGTGAGCATGCACCGTGACCGACGTCTTGTGGTAGAGGGGCACCCCCCGTTGCCAGTGGGCGTGATATTTGTTCCCCTCCGGGTCCAGGATCGGTGCTGGTTCGGGTTGGTCCGCTCTGCGGAGGGCTTGCTCCAGGAACCCCAGGAGGTCTGCGCCTTGGGGGTGTGGCCCGGGCATGGCTTGCAGTGTGGCGGCCTTGGTGGGGTCGTAGGTGACCGCAGGCTTGTTGAGGATGTTGATGCGGGCGTGGGCTTCCGAAGGTGCTGGTTTCTGGGGACCGGTAGTTGGGGGGGCGGGCCGTGTCCGGCCCTGGCCCCGTCAGGCGTCGAGGAGGTCGATGACGCCCTGAGCTGCAGGTGCCTTTGCGGTTCCGCTTCTGGGGCTGGGGTAGGGGCCATGCATTGTGGACTTCGCCCGTGTACTCGGTGCCGGTGAGGTGCTCCGTGTCGGGGGTGCACAGCTGCATGGGGACCATCTCACGACCCTTCTTCTTGTCGTTGGAGGTGGCCGGGTCCAACTTGACGTGGACCTTGAACCCCTGGTGGTCCCTGGTGACGAGGTACTGGTGCTTGACCTCCCCTGCGGCCCATATCCACTTGGAGGGGCCCGCGGCCGTGGCGTACTCGAAGGGCAGCTGCACCCGGGTACCGATGGCGTATTCGGGATACAGGGCAGCGGCTTCCTCTTTGGTCCAGCTCTTCGACTTGGCTCGTGGCTTGGGCGCGGGTTTGGCCTGTGCGGGGGCCTTGCGCTTCTGCGCACCTTGGCGGCGCCGGGCAGTGGGTTGTCCCCGTTGGGGAGGTGCGCCCAGGGGCTGCTGTACGGGTGCGTGGCCCGGTGCAAACACGGGGTGTTCGCGGGCGTCTGGGACGTCGGGCTTGGACGTGGGGACGGGGTCCTTCAGCTGGAACACTTGCTTGGTCATGACGCCAAGCACTTCCTCGGCCTCCTGCAGGGGTGTCGGGCGGGTCCGTGGGCCAGGTGAGGAGCCGGTGCCCGGTGCCTGCTCCGTGGCGGCGCATGAGGGCCGTGTAGTGGGTGGCGTGGCGTGTCAACGCTGGGGTGCGTTCCGGGGGGAGGGGGCCTTCTGGCGCCCCCTGCGCCCAGTAGAGGGCGCAGTGCAGCGCTTCCCAGGCTGCCTCTGGGGCGTGGAGGACGCGTGCGGCGAGTCGCAAGCGGTCCCCTCCACGTGGTGGGGGCGGGACTTTGTCGTCGGGGGCGTGTGCAGTTGCCCGTCTGACCTTGCCGTGGTCGTCCCATTCCACTGTCCACCATGTGTCCCGGTGTTTGAGGATGTGGACCTCCGTGGTGGTTGGGGGGGCGTCCATAGCGTCCCAGCTGACGAGCTGGATGGGGCGGACTTGGGGGTGGCTCTTCGGAAGTGCTCGCATGTTGAGGATTTGGTGGATGTCCTCGGAGCTAGGGCCCGTGTCGGGGGCGTCCTGCGCTGCCTGGGCTAGAGGTGGGGAGGGGCAGTCCTCCCAGAGGCAGGAGGCAGACGCCGTGGCGTACATGGCTGCGATCAGGACGTGTTCTGTCAGCCCTTCCACCATGAGGTGGTTTTCCCCCTCCAGGTCTCAGGGGATGGTGGCTTCTGCCTTTAGGGTGAGGAGTGCGATGGCGCGTTTGGGTCCAGGTGTGGTGTGCGTCGGCCCATCTGGAGGGCGTCCGTCGGATGGGGTGTGGGGGGGGCGCTTCTGGAAGGGGGATGGTCCCACTGCCAGGTGCTCGACAAGGTGTAGCGGTATGGCGTGGTGGCGGTCCGCTGCGGGGAGGAGGTAGGGGTGTGGGTCCCCGGGTATAGTGCCGAGGTATATGCCCCTCCTGTAGGTAGGGGTGGGCAGGGGTTGCTGCAGGACGCCTGCGCATGGTAGCGCGCACCGGGGGTTGCAGTGGGTGCATTGGGCTGTTATGGGGTGCGGTACCGCGTACAAGGTGAAGGGCCCTACCGCGCGCTGGATGTGGCGGGGGATGATGGTGCGGAGGTCCGCCACCCGTGCCGTACGGCTTTCGCCATAGTATATCCAGAGTGTGTCCTCCAGTGCCATTTTGGGGCGTAGCTTGCGGGCCAGTAGATTAAGGTGCTTTTGTGGGTGGCCTCGGTGACAGTGCCGGGTCCAGCGTTAATGCGTGGGAGCAGGTGGTTTTGGTGGTGTGCCGCGGCTCGTCTGCGGGCTGTGTGGAGGGCGGTGCTGTCGGCTGGAGGGGGCGCGTGGTGGGTGGGCCTTTTGCGCGGGGTCGGGGCGACGTGTAGTGGATGCTTCCATGCTGGACGCGGGTGGTGTTGCGCTGGCTGGAGGCCAGGGTAGGTGGTGAAGGTGTATATGGTGACGGGGGAGCGCTCATGCGTGGCCTGGAGGTAGTAGTGGTCGTGACCCGTGTTGTGGGTGACGATGACGTTTGGCGTTGGTATGTCGTAGTGGAGTGCGGTATTGGGGAGTTGTTTGGTGACGCGTGCCGTCGCGTCCCCTGTTTTGGGCGCGGTGTCATGGGGCACGAGGATGTGGACGGCCCACGCATCGTGGGCAGGGAGGTCGAGGTCCGGTAGGGTGGGATGAATAGGGCGTCCCCGGAAGTGTGCGAAAGCTGGGTTGTGGCGTGCCGCCGTTTCTTTGATGATGGACGGTGCCCATTGGGGTGGCGCCCCAACTTGCTGGGCCATGGCGGCGACGGCGTGGGCGATCGCTGTGAGGTCTGGGCCGATGCCAGGCTGGTCTGCCGGTGGCTGCAGGCCCCCTTCTGGTGCGGGGTGGTGCCACCATAGGGTGTAGCACTTTTGCGTGTTATCGCGGGGGGTGTGCACGAGGCCCTGGTGGTTGGAGATGGCGGTCTCGAGGACTTCCGCTGCCTCGAGGTGGAGGGTACACGTGTAGGGCCAGACTCCGGTGGGGGGCCGCCCCGCAGTGGCCGGCTCAAGGGTGTGACTGGTGAGGCAGGGTCTGTGCAGCCCTTCGTGCAGGGAGGCGCACACGTGTGCCCACCTGTCCGCCCATCCCTGTTGGGCGCTTCCTGTGTCTGCCCCTGTGGGCAGTCGTACGATGACCACGTGCCAGGGGTGTGACCCCGGTACTACGGTGGGGGGCATGGTGTGCTCGTGAGCGTGCAGCCATACTGCGGTGTCTGCGTTCGCCGTCACGTAGTCCTCTCCTCCCGCTGTGTGGACGTTTTCGACGGCGGCCTCCCCCTCTAGGGTGAGGAGGAGGTGTGTGCCGGGGGGCTGCATGTGCGTCTCCGCGTCCCGGAGCCACAGGTACGTGAGCGCCACGGTGCCGGGGAGGATTTCCCCCCACATGAAGGTGCCTTTAGGTGATGTCCACTGCGGGGGCAGTGTGCGGCGTCCCAGCGAGTCGTTGGTGGCATGGTAGTCATGGGGGAGGTGACGCTTGGTGAGCCGGTGCGGCATGCGTTCGGTGGTGGCTGTGGGGGGGTCCCAATTACATTCCTCCGGGGGGGGTGCCTCTGCGTCGTCCTCCTGGGGCTGGGCTAGCGCCAGCGCCTGCGCATTGGGTGTGGCGTCGGGTAATCCGCTGTGTGTGAGGATGTAGAAGCCCTCGGGGGTGAGTTGGAGGACGATGTCCCACTTCGCCGTCTGCTTTGGGGACAACTGGTGGGGTCCGTCCTGCGGTCGGTGGAGGGTGACTTGGTGGCCCCATCTCCAGCTGTGGTAGGTGAGGAGGCTGAGGATGGTGTCTTGCTCCGGGTCCTCCACGCTCTCCACGTATGCCGTCATGTCGGTGACGTCGACGGCGTACTCGTCCTCACATTCTTCTGTGGCAGTGCCTGGAGAGGGGGGGGCGGTGGTGTTCCCGTGGAGCCCTGGCCCCGTGACGTCGGGCAGGTCGTGCTCGGGGGACGCCCGGTACTCTGCGGGGCCTTTGCTGGCTTCGTGGGTGGGGTGGTGGCGCCGCAGGGCGTTGGACAGGTGTGTCCAGGGCGCCCGCTCGCGGGGGGGGGGGGGCGCGGGGGGGCATTATGCGGGCTGGGGTCCGCGGGGTCGCTTGCTGCGGGCTCGAGCTCCGGCGGGGTGAGGTCCATATGATGCTCCGTGTCCTCCGTGTGTTGGAGCTCCAGCTCTAGCAGGCTGTCGATGTACAGGGCCATGGGGTCATCGTGTGTGTTCAAGTGTTGGGGTGCTGCTTCATGGCACGGTGGGCGTGTGATGCTGGTGCTCAGGCCACGTGCGGCGGCCGGTGCGGGGTTGTGCGCCGGTGTTCGGGGAAGCGCGTCATTTGGCGTGGTTGTGGTGTGTGGCTGCTTGCTGGCGACTGTCCTGGCCGGTGGTGTTGCCCCTGTGTGCGGTTCGGGTTGTGGCCGGTGGTGGGCGTTGAGCTGGCGTGAGGTGTGCGGGGTTTCCAGGGGTGGTGCCGGTGGGGTGGGGTGCGGAGTGGGCGTGGCGCGGCTTCGATCCTGTGTTGGTAAGCTGTGGTGTCCCATGTCCCCGGGTGGGCAGGGGGGTGCGGTGTGGTATGGTGGTGCTGGGTTGTGTGGTGGCCTCCCCGGTGGGGGGGGGGGGCACCGTGTCCAGGTCTGGTGGGGCGGGTTGTCGCCCGTGGCTGGTCCTCTGGGGGTGTGGCTTCAGCGAACGGCTGCAAAACACCAATCAGAAACCTCAGAACACGAATTTTGGATGCAGTAGGGAGTAGCTGTTGATATTTCTCCTCCATGGAGTCGTCATTGAAAACCTCACGTAGTGCTTGAATATGCGCCAACACGCTCTTGGACATCATGAATGTCGAATTTCATCGCGTTGGCACGTCCTGCCCCAATGGATGTGTGTAGGAGATCGAAGTTCAGACAAGAGCGCAAGCGCTTTGTGCCTACTTAACGCGCTGCCGGCATGTCGCAGTGAGCGAATGAAGGAGCAAATGACCGATCGTTCGACGGGAGAAGGAGAAAACAAGCGTACACGAACAATCGATGCAAGAGAGAGCGAAAACCAGAGCGTCCAAAACATGCCATGAAGGTGTGTATGCACAACCCTGCCAACCTCGAATCGCAACAAGAGCAAGAGCGCTTTCTTCCTAGTCAACGCACTGCATGTCACAGTGAGCAACTGGAGGAGCAAATGACTGATCGATCAATGGGAGAAGGCGAAAACAGGAGCGAGTACACAAACAAGCAATGCAAGAGAGAGCGAAAACCAGTGCGTCCGAACCATGCCATGAAGGTGTGTACGCACAACCCTGCCAAACTAGAATTGCAACAAGTGCGCAAGCGCTTTCTTCCTAGTCAACGCGCTGCATGTCGCAGTGAGCAAATGGAGGAGCAAATGACCGATCGATCAATTGGAGAAGGAGAAAACAGGAGCGAGTACACGAAAAAGCAATGCAAGAGTGAGCGAAAACCAGTGCGTCCGAACCATGCCATGAAGGTGTGTACGCACAACCCTGCCAAACTAGAATTCCAACAAGAGCCCAAGCGCTTTCTTCCTAGTCAACGCGCTGCATGTCGCAGTGAGCGAATGGAGGAGCAAATGAACGATTGATCAATGGGTCAACGAGAATGCAAGAGAGAGCGAACACCAGTGCGTCCCAACCAGGCGACCTCAAGCAATGCAAAGAAGGCAATTGAACGATTGAACACTGGAGTAACAGACCTGCTTCAGTGAGGAATTGGAGGTGCCATGCTTATGCTTGTGTGCTGCCTGCTTCAGTTTGCGGTGCACTTTGGTGGATTTGTTAACATATGCAACGAGTTTTTTACATTTTGCAATCACTGCCACCACAGTGTTGACAGGATCGTCGTCTGCTGGATTTCCTGCATTTCCAATGCCATACTGTACGTACCGTTGTAGGGTATGGGCGTAACAACCTCTGAAGTTGAGGTCCATCACCCCAACTGCCTTTTTCATATTTGCGGCATTGTCGGGCGTAATCACACTAATGTCATCACTGCTCAAGTCCTTTCTGCGTAGCACAGCCCCAAGCCAGCTGGCTATTGCTACTCCTGTGTGGCCGTCTTCAGGAGACACGTTCACATCTAAAAGTACATGGACATTGTGCAGATCTCCAGTGAAGAAGGACGCGTTTACGGCTCCATAGGCATTATGCTGGACTGTGGAGGCCCACAAATCTGTTTGCAACGCGGTAGCAGGTTGTCTGCATTTCTCCTTTGCCTCAAACAGCGTTTGCTGTAAGTTTCTTCCCCATCATTGCTTTGGCGACTGACAGAATCTTTCTGACCGTCCGTGCACAGGCTGGTGTATAACCAGCACAGAGACCACCCACAAAGGCACGCAGTGCGGCGCTCTCAACTGTAGTTTCAATTGGTGCAAGAGCAGACACTAGCCACTTGGTAAGACGATAGTGATAAACCAGGCTTCTGGCAAAGGGCATGTTATACTGCAAGGAACCCTGTGCATCCTGTACCACTTTGTGGTGAGGTGAGTACACTGCGAGTTGCACCCAAAGGCTGTAATGTTTGCGCTTCATGTGTGAAAACAGTGCACTAGTTGATGTAGCATGGTTGGTGACTTTCTGCCCACACACGCGACAGCTGAGAAGGCCTGGATTCAACTTCAGAAAGTGATCGTACACTCTTGATCTCTGCGTTGCAGGTCTGAGGCAAGGCAAACACTGCGCTGGTGACCCAGGAATTGCTGGTGTACTTGAAGAGGATGCCGTGTCCTGCGATCCCTGTGAAATCTGAGTTGATTTGGATGCCATTTTCTCATTTTCTCGAAAAACAGCGTGTTTTTCATGAAATGAGCGATTTTTTGTTCTCGTTTCATATGAAATGAGCGATTATTTTGTCTCGTTTCACTTTTTTCGAGAATATTGTTTCTCATTCCAAGCACTAATTGTTGTTTGTTGGTTGATTTTGGGGGTTTCCGCTCTGTGGCGTTGTTTTGTGGTATGTTGTGTGGCTCTTTTCGTTGTTGTGTGGTTGTTTAGTGGCGTGTTATTGTGTTGGTATGTTACGCGCGCGTTATCGTTGCGTCTTGTGGCGCCGTGTTATAGTTGTTGTGTTTTACCGTGGTGTTGTTTTGTTCTTGTATTGTGTCGTGGCCTTGCACTGACGCGTTCCCGTGGGGGGGCCGGCCACGGGACGCTGCGGTGGACACACGCAAGTGAGCAGGCAGGCAAAGCACTACGCTCACAAGGGCATCAATGCGTTGTCATGTGACAAAGCGTTTCAGAATCCTTGCCACTCTGCAAAGAGGGAACGAAAGTATGTACAGCAACACATCAGGATATGTACACATGGGGTTAAGACTGGACTGGGGTAAGGGCATCAAGGGACAATAGACACTCAGTCCCAACTCATATCCCAATCCCAGGTCCGACCCTCTCAGTGGCTGGTAGGGGCGGGGGCTCAAACACAACCCATGCCCTGCTCAGTCCGGACCCTGAAACCCTGCCAATGGGAGAGGTGTTTCACCTAGCCACAGGCGAGTTCCTGGTAACCAAGGAGCTCGGAGGTCAACCGACAGTGGCTCCCTATGCTCCCTTAACGGCAGGTCCCAACTCCACTCTGAGTCAGAGATATGGCCCCGCCATTATCACCCAGGAGTTGGTAGCTGAAAATGGGCTGTTTCAGCCCAAACTGAAATTAACTCAAAAATCCCAAAAATTGAC
Organism: Eutreptiella sp. 'Long Island Sound 2002'; assembly: GCA_964036045.1. NCBI lineage: Eukaryota > Euglenozoa > Euglenophyceae > Eutreptiales > Eutreptiaceae > Eutreptiella > Eutreptiella sp. 'Long Island Sound 2002'. Next base: position 9,981,384 of record OZ038388.1, read on the forward strand.
CCCTCGTCCGGACCCGCCAGAGGTAGGGACGAGGCAACTGACCCTATGCCCTTCGAGTACGAACTTCCTGGAGCCCTCACCCAACCTGGTTCCCTCTGAGGTCCCCGCATCAGGGCAACACGGATGAGTCAAGTGGGGTCATGATGCCAAAATCACCAAAATGGGCGTCATTCCCACGCGTGGCTCGCCCGGCCAAGGTAAGGCCAATGGCTCACAGGGTAGGAGGCAGGACCTAGGACTCATATCTGAGTGTACAACTTGGATTTGGGTCCGGGCTCCCTATGGGCTTAGAGAAATGGGGCCGCCAATTGACCACACGGAAGGGGGAAATTGGGGTCCCAAAATTGGGTCATTTTGGCTGCCCGAAATGAGCCAAAATTCGGTGTGCTCCCAATAGTATATCTCCACGCCGGCTTGGAGATCGGATCCGCCATCCCATACGTGATCCACCGGGAGTCCAAACGAAGACTCCCATGCCCTTGGCTCTCAAGGATCTCCATGCCACTCGGCGTGGTGACGATCCCAATTGGGTCCACAAATGCAAAAAGGGCAAAATTGCCCATACTCAATTTGGCCTAGCGCCTTGACGAAGGCGGCTCCGCTTCGCCCACGTGGTGTGTGGACCATGGGGACCATTACCCATAACACCCATGTCATATATGGTCCATTGGTCCATGCGTCCGGCGTGCACGAAGGTTAGAACATGGGGCACGGCGGGCAGCAAAAGTGGAAAAATGCTCAAAATGGCCAAAAATGCGCACACTCATGGTTGAGGCAAATGAGGCACATGCCCGACTCGGACCGGAGTGTGCCATAGGATTGGTATCAAGTCATGTTGGTCCAACATATCTTTTGGGCGTCGCCCAACTCCTCCGGTATTGGGAATGGCAGGGTCGCCAAGTGAGCCCATGATTTGGGATAGTCCCAAATCGCCAACATGGCGGCCACGGTATGCCAAGCCTAAGAGGAGTTATTCGCCGGGTCCAAGATATGTTGGCTACCGAAGTATGTACCCTCATAACATACTTGGGTCATGATGTCAATTGAGCGCAACGTTGAGATACACGGTCGCCACTTGACATCATGACGAGCCAAAAATGGCAAAATTGGCACAATGACACACAAAAGTGCCTTGAAGGGTCTACAATTATATTATAATATCTCCGGCTTGGATCGTGCAATCACTTAATCCTTCTAAACACAATGACTTGACACCATTGACCTTCGATCCCACATATGTGCTCCACTTGGGGCGCCTTGAAAGGTTACGAGCGCTACTTCCCAAGTGGGCACATGAAAATATGGAAAATTGTAAAACACACACCTTGCTCCCAACGCATCGCTTCGGGATCACCACACAAGCTTCACTTCACGAAGGTTAGGCTTGCAATTGACCGTAGGGAGTATGGAGAAGGGGCTTGCACAATATGAGGTCCATTGGCGGGCTTGGCTTGGAGTAATGGACCCGCCAAATGGGCACACAACACAACACATGGCACATACCACATATTGCCCAAAAATGTAGCTCCCACCACGATATGTCATGCCCCTCCAAGGGCATATCTTTGTGTCAATCGCTCATAGGAACTCAAGGAGAGTTCCTATGCAACACCAACACTTGCGCGCTACACTCGAAAGTTATCTTAACGCACGCAATATCATGGCCAATGAGTTGTAACGCAAACTCTACCCTCTTGACCATGATCCATTACACTAGCGCGCACGTGTGGAGACGCAAGGCATATAATGCTTCCTAAATTACGTCGGGAGTATTGTGAATACATCCCACGTTTCTTTATCGTCAATACTCGCAAGCAACACGAGATATGACCTTCACAAGTGGCCTCACGAATCAACTTTGTTTTGCCCATATCTTTAAGACAAATGGAGGGCAGGATAAAAGGGAAGTTGATTCGTGCATACGGAAGCACGTAGGTCCACTCGAAAGAGGTCAAATCAAGTGCGGGGATGTCGAAGTCGAAAATCCGATTTCGACATCCTGAAAAATTCGGATTAAGGTTGCGAGTATTAATTATGAAAATTGCGGAAGCATCCATGCAGTTCCTGGCGACTTTGGAGCCTTCGTGACGGATAGCGTTAAAATTTCCATTATAAACAGTTAAACTGGCGGTTACGGTAAAGTCGCGAACCAACCGCCAGCAGTCAAAACAGTGAGTATCGGAACGGGAGCATAAAAATTGACGGAAACAGTATGAAAATAAAACCCTGTTGATTCCTGATATTCTGATACACAAATCTCCGCTGGCGGTGCATCGGTTGCCGTAACCTGGCCATGGGGTTCTGGGTACCGCTTCACCCCCCTCCTTAGAGCAAACCCTGGGGGGGCTCGATAACACCCACGCATGGCAGCGGGTACCCAGGACCACTCCCTGAAAGGGGGGGGGGGGGTGTCACATCCTCACTTCAGTAAGTCACAGTAAGATAGGTATCCCACAGTGGGATAGGTATGCTGCTGTAACAGCTCGTGGCACATGTATAGTATCAAGTATCAAGTCCCGGGTCCTGGCGGCGATTGTTCGGCATCCAAGGGACCCGTTAACCCATACCAGGCGCACCGGGTGCCGGCTGCTACGGTCACCACCACAGTGGCAGTGGCATACACGGCCAACATAGGCGTCACACGACGGCCGAGGTGGCCCCACAAGTCGAGAGCGACCACAAAGATCCATCAGGCTACCCCAAGCTTCCCAAGGCCCGCCGACTGGGGAGAGTCCCCACGGGTCCTTCCTCGGGCGCACCATGTCCATATCCATACGACGCGAGTCCAGAGTGCCATAGTCGAACTCCTTACGAACCCCAAATCGTAAGGGAACTCCTCCTGAAGGGATCGGGCATCAAGGCCGTCTTTTCCCTCGCCCTACTGCCACGAAGGCCATACATGAGGGAGTCCTCATGCAGTGTGGGCGGAGGCGTCGACTCCTCAAACCACCAGTTTCCCAGGCAGACTGACCGAGGTCAGGAGCACCGGAGGCCGCCATCCGAATGCAAGTGCGTCTGCAAATCGGTAGGCTCACACTGGGACTGACAGTGGCGGACCGCTGGGAGTGTAGTCAGGCAACTGGGCTTCCCGCCTGGCGCCATCAGGATCTCCACACATCACAGCGAATAGGGCAACACGGTATCACGGGCACTCAAACAGTAGAATCTGTATTCAAGTACTGGTCCAGGCTGGACCAGGCTGTAAGAATATGTACACGGCGACTCAAGGCGCCTCTGTATCCCGATTCGTGGTGAAAAACAGTCCATCCCTCTGCGATGGGCTGATGACACTTAACATACAGATGCACATATCCTGGAGGGCAGAAAAACAAGCAACAATCTGGGTAAATAGGCGTGTAAACACACTCAGAACAGAGTGCCAAACCACGCCACGGTCAGGATAAGGCAAATGCAGGAGGATGGACAGGATAACGCCTGAGTTCAGGCATATATAGTCTCGAGACACACGTCGACTGGCCTGGATTCCGCAAATGCCATGGAACCAGACCACACACTCAAAAATCGCAATGCCGATGACAGCGGCATCCGTTGCGCAACGTCGTATGGGCTTCAAGGCCCCAAGAGCTCAAAAAGTGTGAAGGTCAGTCGCCCTACCTGGTTTCCCAAGGACTCAACAGGGGGGGGAGTGACGAATAGAAGAAGAGAGGGGCCATCCTCCTCTGGATACAGCAGGGGGGGGTATATGGCCACTCTGTCACCGAAAGATGGGAGAGAGCAAGCAAGTAAGGGACGATCCGTCGGCCTCACAAGCGCCTCAAAGCGCATCAGGGGAGAGCTCAGGGCGCTGATCAGGCACCTCTGGCTGCAATCGCCCGGGTGAGTGCTGCCAAGTCCGAAACGTGGATCTTGGTCTTGTGTTTGCGGATGTACTCCATGAAGGGAGTATTGACCCGCGGCACGAACGAGGAGACGGGTTCCCAGGTGTCGTGGGACGGCCCATAGCCTCGCCAACGAACCTTGAACTCCAGACCTCCGGGTGCCGAGGCCTTCGGACGCTGAGCCAGGATCTTCTCGACAGTATAGTCGTCCTGCTCAGCATAGTCGTCGTCCGAATCGGCCTCATGTTTGGCATAGTCCAGGGACACATGTCGGCCACGGAGGTCGGGTTCCCGCACACGAAGATGACTCTCGTGGCGCTCCCGGAACTGTCCGTGACCCACCTTGACGCGGTAGGTGTCCTCACCAATCCTGCGGACCACCTCGCCGGGTGTGAACCAGGTCTTGGTGCGGTGGGTGCCCATGGGGCGGGGTCTGATCACCCACACCGGGTCTCCCACCCTGAACTTCTGCGCTGTCGAGCTCGGGGCGGACTTCTGACGCTCAGCATGCTCCTTCTCAAGCTGCTGGCGGATGTCCCGCGCCGTTTGCTCTTGCCGCGCAAAGAACTCCTTGGCATCCATAGCCATGCCATCACCAGACAAGGGAAGTCCCCTACCCAGGGGGTCCCTGCCAAACAGAATCTGGTGAGGGGACAAACCGCCCGGAGTGGGGGTGTCATGATGGGCCTTCAGAGCAGGCCACATCTCCTCGAACCACTTCCGCCGTGGATTGGTGATGTGGATCTTGCGCAGCTTCTCGAACAGCTGCCGTCCAGCCACTTCAGCACGGCCGTTAGACCGGCTGAGATAGGCGACGCTCTTGGCATGACGTATTCCCATGAGGGAACACATAGCCTTGAACCAGCCACCAGTAAACTGGGGCCCTCGGTCACTGCAAATGGTGCGGGGGATGTCAAAGACGGTCAGCCAATGACGAATCATCATGACTGCCACTTCCTTGGCAAGCAACCCCTTTTTGCGTGCCGGAACGGCTACAACGTAGCCGCTGTGGCGGTCCACACAGAGAACCACACAGTCAAAGGTCTCCTTGCCAATGTGCACTTCGGGCATGGAGAAGACGTCCATGGCCACGCTCTCCATGGGCTGGTCAGGAACCGGGGTCCATTGGGGTTCCCCCTTGACGTTCCGGTTATCAGGATTGCAGGCCTGACAGACCGAGCAACCCTTCCTGACCTTCTTGATGGCGGTGTAGAGAACGATATGGTCGATCTCGAACCGACGCTGCATGTCAAGAGCTTGCTTCTTGACCCCTGGGTGCAGCATGTGGTGGTGCCAAGCTTCACACAGCTCGAGCACCCGGGACTCTGGGACTAGCAGCTTACCATTCCGGTAGAGCTTGCCATCTTCCTCGGTCAGCCCCTTTGGCCACTTCTGCCCGTCGTCAGGGTCGGTCACAGCCCTATACTCGGCCGCAAAGGCCTCAGACTTGGCGTAATCGTCGGTCCAGTCGTCCTGGAGGCAAGACTCCGGGAAGAGGTGCTTGTCGGACTCAGTTCCCACAGGGGGTGCCGGACCGGGCCTTCCGCCCGCGGCACCCACAGGGGGGAGTACACTGACCGTTCTGCTCACCCTCGAAGCGAGGGGGGCATCTGCGGCCATGACGACGAAGCATTTGGCACCCTCCTCCTCCACCAGGCGCTCCATTTCAATGATCCTCTTGGCTTCAGCGGTCTCAGCCTCATCGCCATGGGCAGAGATATCCTGCATGCCCTTGCTGGCGGGATAGGCCCACCTACTGAGACAGTCCGCCACGGTGTTATCCTTTCCAGGAATATAAACAACCGTAAGGTCGAACTTGGCCAAGGTCTCGTGCCATCTTGCCCGTCGGGAGGCGGGACCCGAGGGGGTGTCCACGTGCTCCTTGTGCCACGACTGCAGACTCTGATGGTCGGTGCAGACGGTGACGGGATGGAGGGCTATATACCCAGCCCATTTCCTGAGAGCCATGACAATGGCATACGCCTCCTTTTCACGGGGCGTCCACGTCCGTCTCTGGCCTTCCGCCAGGACTCGACTCCAGAAGGCCACGGGCACGTGCCTCCCATCGTCAAGCACTTGCTCCAACACAGCGCCAATGGCGTAGTCGGAAGCGTCGGTGCGCAGGACGAACCCTCGGTCGGGATCCACGAGGTGCAGACCCACTGCGGATAGCAGCGCCTGCTTCATCCCCTCAAAGGCACGGTCAGACTCTTCAGTCCAGACCAAAGCCTTCTTGGACCCCTTCTTGGTCTCCTCTCGGTTGCCCTTGAGCATGGTCGTCATGGGGGCTGCATACTCGGCATACATTTTGATATACCCCGAGTAGTAGTTGCAGAACCCCAGATACGCCCGTAGCTCAGAGACCGTTTTGGGCTTTTCCCAGTGCTCGATCGCAGCCACCTTGCCAGGTATGGGCTTTCGCTGCCCGTTCCCGACCACGTGGCCAGCGAAGACCACCTCGCTTACCGCAATGGTGGCCTTGTCACTGCTGCCCGTGAGTTTGTGCCGAACCAGAAGGTCCAGCACTCGAGTGACGTCCCTCTCGTGTGCCTCCAGGAGCTCCTCGTAGCTCATGCTGGGGTCCCCGGACGCGATGATCACGTCGTCCACGAAGGGGTCCGCACAGTCGCGCACCGGCTCAAGCAGGTTCTCCAGCATCCGCTGAAAAGCCGCATTGCCGTTGGTAACGCCCATGGGCATCACCTTCCACTGGAGAGGTCCAAGTGGGGTGCTCATGGCTGTGCAGGCACGGGACTCCTCGGCGAGAGGCATCTGATGATAACCATGTTTCAGGTCAATCACCGTGAAGATCCTCCGCCGGTGTTGCTTTTGCAGCATGTCCTCAATGAGGGGCAGTGTATAGCTGTCGTGCTGCGTTTGGGCGTTCAGGCCGCGGTAGTCGACCACGAGCCGCCACTCACCAGCAACCTTCTTGGGGACGACGAAGCAAGGAGAGGCCCATTCGGAGTGGCACGGCTCGAGCCAGCCTCTCTGGATGAAGTCACGGAGGATCTTCTCCATGGCCTCTTTCCTCTCGCCCCTCAGGGCAAACTCCCGGTGACGATACACACGGGGGTCCTGCTTCAGTCGTATCTTGGCCTCGCCATACGGTCCACGCACCGGTGGGGGGAACACAGGCTTGCCGCTGAAGAAGGTCTCGCCATACTTCTGCTTCAGCCTGGCCCTCAACGCCTGGATCTTGGGGCAGTCATCGGACTCCGCCTTGGCTTTTCCGGGCACTTGAACCACGGAGCTTACTTGAGGGGTAGCGACCCCGCTCGCTTTCGGCTCAGGTGGTCTTCCCAGGTGGCCCAAAGGGCCATCTCTGGTCTTGCCTCGGAACAGATCGCCGTAGGTGGGTGGGTTACCGCCAGGCGGCTCGTCTTGGCTGGACATGTGATCCAGCACCCTCTGCACGAAGGTATTCCCGTCATAGGAACCGGAGACGATTGAGTCCACTTCCCACCAGGCTTTGTCCTGGCCTTTGCCCTCACGCTGGTTTCCCCAGTCGTGAAAGGGCTGATCCATATACCCCTGAACCAGATCCCACTCCTCTTCAGTGAGGGGGTCTTCGGAGTCCGATTCTTCGATGTCAACAGGGGGAACCGCAAAGCATTGCCGCCAGGGCTCTGCTATGATGCGGTTGACACACACGAAGTCCGTGGTGTCGGCCTGATCAAGGCCCCCATCCACAGAGTGTAATTCCGTTGGCCATCTCTGGGGTGGCATGGGCTGTCCCTTAGCGTCTTGATAGACACTCTCTCCAGCCGGTAGGACGACCTTGTTTCTTGTCCCTGATGCGGACCCCAGTGCTTTTTCCACGCGGAGTCCTGGGCGCTCCAGTACTTCTCACATACCCGCAGATGGGCGGAGGTTCCTGAAGAGAACGCATCCAGGGCCAGATCCGACGCTCCCAGGTCCGCGACCACTCGGTACGCCACTTCCGGCCTTACGCCGTACTCCTGGTTCGCTGGCCCAGTAGGCTCAGTGTCCAGCGCGGCCACTTCGAGCTGATTGCGTTTGGGGTGGATCCATTGGCATTCCACATGGTGCTCAGGTGACGAAAGCCACGAGAGCTGGTCGTCCTGGTACAGGGTCATGGAGGCCTGGGCCGGGAGGACGCCGGAGTCCGTCTCCATCATGAAGTCGTACCCGACGATCATGTCCCAGTCCATCTCGGCCTCGTAGAAGCTACCGTGCAGGAGGATTTCATTGCCGAGGTCTGGGCGGCTCAGCTCACGATGGTTCACGAACTGCAGCCCAATGGCCGCTTCCTTCGTGCCTCCCACCATGTACTGGCCGTTCGCCACCTTCAGCCTGACGGGTTTCCGACTGTCGGTCAGACACTCTGGTGGAAGTAGGCCAGCCTTGACCAAGCTGACTTGAGCTCCCGTGTCGACCAACACGTCGAAAACCTTTTCCACTTCCCCGCATAGGGCACGGACCTTAAGATGCAACTGCCGCTCGCGACCGACACGGCGCACGGCGTGCAAACTCAGGATCTCCGGCCGTTCCAGAAGCTCAACAAGCGACTGGTGCAGGTCGTGGACAATGGGCTCAGGCTGCCCATCTGCAGCATCCAGCTGCGGTCCGGGTGATCCTCCGATACTCTCGGATAGATCCTGTAGTACATCAAACACGTTCTTGGTCGCGAAGGACGGACGGGTGCAAGGGTTCGTGCCTTCACTTGCCCTCACCCCGCCTCCGCGACTGGGCGCCAGACCGGGCCTTCCGCCCGCGGCAGTCCCCTTGTGCTTATCGACTCCCGACTGGGATGGATCGGCGCTTCCCACGTCACCATCCTGCGACCGCCCTAGCTGGGGCCCTTGGCTGCAGGGGCTCCGCTAGGGGGCGTCGGTTGTGGAAGAGGGGGTGTTCTCCTCGGCCTCAACGTCGTTGACGCCCTTCTTTCTTCCCCCTTTACCTCCTCCTTTACCCTTCTTGTCCTTGTCCTTGTTCTGGTCATTCTGGTTGTTCTCCTTGTTCTTGTTGTCCGACCTGGGGACCCAGTTCCGCTTGATCTCCTGGATCTCCTTGGCCAACTCGGTCCCCACCGACGACATCAGCTTGGCCAGCTCGTCCTTGTCGACCTCCATTTTGGCTTCCCGGATACCCGCGGGCGCACGCTTCTTCGACCCGTGCGCCTTCTTGTAAGCCTCCGTGTCGGCCTTGTGGACGGGGCATGTTCGGTGGTCATGGTTGAAGCCTTTCTTCCTCCCATAACACACGAAACAGCCCTGCGGGTGAGCTCGTATGAACTCCCCAAAGGACAGCGGAGGGTCGCCAATGCGGCGAGGGTCCCTCTTCTCCTGCTTCCTCCAACCCTGCTGCAGGGGCTTCCAGTTTCCCGGCTTGCTCCCCGTGTTCAGGTTCCTGGCCACGAAGGCACAAACGGCCACTTCGGCGGGCTCATCGTCGTCGTCATCGTCGACGAGAGTCTCATCGCCGCCGGCTCCCGCTGGGTCCATGGCAGATTGCCCGCCAGGTCCCTCGCCAACGTAGTTGACGTCGCGGTCGCCGGGCCTCAACCCGCGGGTGTGGTGGAGGTTTCGGTACTCCTTGAGTACTTCCTCGCCAACCCACTCCAGGATCTCGTCGCAGCTCATCCGCGCCGGGATGGGCTGCAGACGGATGGTCTGGCCGCTCAACTCACAGTCGTCAAGGCGCCACATCGCGGTCTTCTCGCGATCGCCCGAGACGGTGATGAGAAGAGCGTTCCGCAGGGAGTGCCGTTTGACATCCCGGGCCACGTTCTTCTTCGCCCAAGACACCACGTTCGTATGATACTCCTTGGGGAGCATCATCTTGACCGTGTGGTTGGACTTGGCCCTCTTGGATTCCTCCTTGGTGACCCTCTTGATCCATGCTTCCGGCAGCATGGAGAGCAGGCGAGCCTGCTCGTCACCCTCGTTCCAATCCTCCACATTGCGGCGGAAGAGGGTGTATTTCCCTCGGAAGTCACGCCAGTCCCGTAGGCGGATCTCCCGTCCATCATGCTCAAGCTTGATGGACTTCCAGCGCTTGGCAGCCACCTGCGGAGCGTCCACCCGCTCCTGCTCGTTGAGCCACTTCTTGGCGTCCTTGAGGGTCTTGATTTTCCCCTCCTTGGTCGCCACGAAGTATAGCTCGCCGAGCACTTCCGGCAGGCGGTACCTGAACCGTTTGAAGACATACTTTTCCGCATCAGCGGGAGGTAGGTCTTCAGTGACGGTCAGCCCCCAATCGTCCAGCTTCTCCAAGAAGCGGTCGAGGTTGAGGGGGTTGCCATCATACATGGGGGGCTTAATGTCCTTCAAGTCTTCCCACACGGCGGCGTCTGCGGCCTTAGAGACCATGAACGCCGGCCGCGAGGTCGACCGAGGTTCCCATCGGCCTCGCCCACGGACTCCCACGGCCGCCACGTCCATCTCCTCCATGGAATCCCTGTGGCTACGCCGCGGTTCCTCCACGTACGCTGAACCGAAATGTTCACGCCGTACTGCATCCATGTACGCATCCTCATCACGGCGCCGGCGGCTGCGTTCAGCGGCCTCCCGTCGTACACCACGCGGCGGGCTGATGTCGAACTCCTCCAGGTCCAGGTCCAGGTCCAGGTCCTCACCTTCGCCGACATTCCACTCCACGTCTCCTCTGGGGACCTCATCCCTGAGTCCACCATAACGTCCTCCAGCCCTGGGGATTGGCACCGGGGCTGGTGGCGGGCGTCGGGGGCGTACAGGCGTCCGCGGTGGAGCACGGCGGTTGTGGTAGTCCGCGCTGAGCCACTCATCGCGCCATTCCTCACTGCCACTGCCGGGCGGCACGCGCTCGTTGCGGCGGCCCGCGCTGTGGTGAGAGGGGGCGGTGAGAGAGGGGGCACTGGCGCTGGGGCGACTCCTGGGGGCTCCGCCGGGGGCGTGGGGTCTGCCTGGTCCTGGTCCGGGTCCCCAGCCGTCGTCCGACGACCCTGACTCCAGGGGTGGGTGGTCGCTGCCGACTCTCCAATGGGCTTCCAGCGCATCCAGCCTCTCCTGCAGACCGCTGACGACGTTGGTCAGCGACTTGGTCTCGGCTCTGGCGATGTCCAGGTCCTTCTGCGCGCGCGCGGCGGCCCCGGAGATGCGAGCCATCTCGACCTTGCCCGTGTCTACCTCGCACTCGAGGGCAAAGACCCTCCTGCGGAGGTAGACAATCCACCGCCAGGTGATGTCCGGGTCGCCGTTCCCTGGTGGGTCGTCGGGGTCCCCAGGGGGTCCTCCAGGAGGGCCTCCGCCGGGTCCGCCCGGTCCAGGGGGTCCTCCCCCGCCCGGTGGTCCGCCTCCAGGGGGTCCACTCGGTGGGCGTCCTCCAGGGGGTCCTGATGGTCCTCCGCCAGGGGGTCCCGGTGGGCCTCCGCCGGGTCGCCTCGGTGGGTCCGAGGATGGGCGCTTCCTCGTGATGCCGAACTCCATGTCGTCATCCTCGTCCATGTCGCCCCACCTGGGCGTCTCGGTCACGGAGGACTCGGAGCTCCGGTAGGGAGGAGGGGGATCCTCATCCTCACCTTCCATGGGGACGTCTCCGCCACCTTCGCCCGTCCAAGCCACCACTTGGCGATGTCGACGGCCCCGTTCATCCCCGTCACTGGCGGTGAAGAAGGGGTCACTGTCGTGGGGGTGCCCACCCGCTGGCCTCCGCGGCCTCTCGGGGGTCTTCCCTTTGCCCTTCCTCCGTCGACGGGCGGTGGTGCCACCGCTCCCACTGCTGCCCGTGTCCGCCTCATCCAGCTTCATCCTGGAGGAGGCGTCCCCTTCGAAAAGCCTTCGAAGGGTCTCCACTCGCGATCCTCCCGGGGGAGTCTCGTGGCGGAGTTTGGCCTCTGCCTCCTCCATTGCGGCGGCGGTGGCTGCGGCAGCTCGTGCTTCGGCTTCCTCCCGAGCACGAGCCGCCTCGGCTTCCCGGGCCTGCAGCAGCTGCGCCTTCTGCGCCTCCAACGCCGCCAGCTCCGCCTCCGTCTTGGCCTTCTCCTCAGCGACCTTCCGTCGCGCGGCCTCGATGGCTTCCTTCTTGGCGGCGTCCTCCTGGGCCTTAGCCGTCGCTTCGGCGTGGGCCCTTTCCTCCGCCTCCTTCTTTGCCCTCCCTTGGGCAAGCGCCTCTTCCAGCGCCTTCACCTCGGCCTCCTTGCAGGCAATGGCCTCCTGCGTCAGGCGGGCTTCCTCGTCGGCTGCCGCCAACTCACCGTTGACCCAGGCGGTCGCTGCCCCATGGGCGGCTACGGCCGTGAGTCCGGCCGCAATGGCCGCCACGGTCTGGGCGTGGATGGCCATGCCATGCGCCCACTGCGCAGCCTCCTCCTGGGCGATGCCGGTGGCGCCCACCATGGCAGCGCTGTACTGCCGGGCCCGTTGCCGGGCAACCCGACGGTTGCAGGGCACCCCACAGGCGCGCTCACAGGCGCGCGCCACGTCCCTTTCGGGAGCGACGCTGCTGCTGGAGCTGGCCTGGTCGGCCGGCATCCTCCCGCGGTGGGCCGACTCCACGTCGCTGCTGGGGCCTGCTGGGGCCTGCCGGGCCCTCAGGAGCAGCGGACGGGGCTTGGCCTGGGTCTGCTTGGCGACTTGGATGTAGTCGCCAAGGGTGGTGGAGCCGGGGTGGTGTCCACCATTGGGCCGTTGGGGACTGGGGGCTGGGGTTCCGCCCTTGGCGCCTTGGGCGGCTTCGGCAGCCAGGGACTCCTGGTACTCCCGCCACCTCCGGTCCCTCTTCTTGTCCCCGGCGGACCTCTTCTCCGTCGCCGGAGACGCGCTGCTGCTGCCCTGCAGCCTGCGCTCGCTCCCCGGTTCCGGGAAGTTCTTCTCGATCACGTCCCACAGGGAGACGTTGATCGAGGCGCCCGACGGGTAGGCGTTGGGGTCCTCGTCCTCCTCGATCCCGTCGGGGCGCAGCCCTTCGCCGGGCCTGTCCGGCCGGGTCCACGCCCTCCAGCGCCTCTGCTGGTGGCGGTACTCGTACCCTTCCGCCCGCAGCCAGTCCTCCACGGCCTGCAGGCGGTCGGGGGCGATGTCCGTGCGGAGCTCGAAGCTCCTGGGCATGCCGCCTTCGCACTGGCAGTTGCTGTGGCGGTAGTGCTGGTCCCAAACCAACCCACGCAGCAGGCGTGCTGCATGGGGGTGGGGCCGCGGCCACGTCCTGCCCGCTTCCTGCCAATTCACCATGGCAGCGGGGGCGTAGATGGTCTCGAAGTCCTTGATGTGCACTCGTTCAACTCAACGAACTGGTTGTGGTTGTTGAGGAGGGTGCTGCAGCACTGGATTGGAAGTGCGGCTGGTGCTGGTCAGCCGGTGGTTGTGGAGGTGGTTGACGCGGCCTTGCTGGTCGGCCGATGGGACTCCGGGTCGGCCGATGGGGCTGATGCAGGAGTCCTGGTCTGTGCACCTCTTTCACGGTTGCTGCGCGGTCAGGGCGATGCGCTGGACGGCGCTGCGGGCTCCGTGACGAACTCGGCGCTGTCGCTGAGTGGCGCTGCGAGCCGCTGCGCTGCGCTGCGAGACGCTGCGCTGCGCTGCGAGCTGCGAGCTGCGCCGCGCTGCTGCGACGCGCTGCTCGGGGTTGGTGGCCCCGAGTGGCACGCGAGGGTTGGGTAACCCCGCGGCGGTGAAACGCTTTTGACGCGTTCCCGTGGGGGGGCCGGCCACGGGACGCTGCGGTGGACACACGCAAGTGAGCAGGCAGGCAAAGCACTACGCTCACAAGGGCATCAATGCGTTGTCATGTGACAAAGCGTTTCAGAATCCTTGCCACTCTGCAAAGAGGGAACGAAAGTATGTACAGCAACACATCAGGATATGTACACATGGGGTTAAGACTGGACTGGGGTAAGGGCATCAAGGGACAATAGACACTCAGTCCCAACTCATATCCCAATCCCAGGTCCGACCCTCTCAGTGGCTGGTAGGGGCGGGGGCTCAAACACAACCCATGCCCTGCTCAGTCCGGACCCTGAAACCCTGCCAATGGGAGAGGTGTCCCACCTAGCCACAGGCGAGTTCCTGGTAACCAAGGAGCTCGGAGGTCAACCGACAGTGGCTCCCTATACTCCTTTAACGGCAGGTCCCAACTCCACTCTGAGCCAGAGATATGGCCCCGCCATTATCACCCAGGAGTTGGTAGCTGAAAATGGGCTGTTTCAGCCCAAACTGAAATTAACTCAAAAATCCCCAAAATTGACCCCTCGTCCGGACATGCCAGAGGTAGGGACGAGGCAACTGACCCTATGCCCTTCGAGTACGAACTCCCTGGAGCCCTCACCCAACCTGGTTCCCTCTGAGGTCCCCGCATCAGGGCAACACGGATGAGTCAAGTGGGGTCATGATGCCAAAATCACCAAAATGGGCGTCATTCCCACGCGTGGCTTGCCCGGCCAAGGTAAGGCCAATGGCTCACAGGGTAGGAGGCAGGACCTAGGACTTATATCTGAGTGTACAACCTGGATTTGGGTTTGGGCTCCCTATGGGCTTAGAGGAATGGGGCCGCCAATTGACCACACGGAAGGGGGAAATTGGGGTCCCAAAATTGGGTCATTTTGGCTGCCCGAAATGAGCCAAAATTCGGTGTGCTCCCAATAGTATATCTCCACGCCAGCTTGGAGATCGGATCCGCCATTCCATACGTGATCCACCGGGAGTCCAACGGAGACTCCCATGCACTTGGCTTTCGGGGATCTGCATGCCACTCGGCGTGGTGACGATCCCAATTGGGTCCACAAATGCAAAAATGGCAAAATTGCCCATACTCAATTTGGCCTAGCGCCTTGACGAAGGCGGCTCCGCTTCGCCCACGTGGTGTGTGGACCATGGGGACCATTACCCATAACACCCATGTCATATATGGTCCATTGGTCCATGCGTCCGGCGTGCACGAAGGTTAGAACATGGGGCACGGCGGGCAGCAAAAGTCGAAAAATGCTCAAAATGGCCAAAAATGCGCACACTCATGGTTGAGGCAAATGAGGCACATGCCCGACTCGGACTGGAGTGTGCCATAGGATTGGTATCAAGTCATGTTGGTCCAACATATCTTTTGGGCGTCGCCCAACTCCTCCAGTATTGGGAATGGCAGGGTCGCCAAGTGAGCCCATGATTTGGGATAGTCCCAAATCGCCAACATGGCGGCCACGGTATGCCAAGCCTAAGAGGAGTTATTCGCCGGGTCCAAGATATGTTGGCTACCGAAGTATGTACCCTCAAAACATACTTGGGTCATGATGTCAATTGAGCGCAACGTTGAGATACACGGTCGCCACTTGACATCATGACGAGCCAAAAATGGCAAAATTGGCACAATGACACACAAAAGTGCCTTGAAGGGTCTACAATTATATTATAATATCTCCGGCTTGGATCGTGCAATCACTTAATCCTTCTAAACACAATGACTTGACACCATTGACCTCTGATCCCACATATGTGCTCCACTTGGGGCGCCTTGAAAGGTTACGAGCGCTACTTCCCAAGTGGGCACATGAAAATATGGAAAATTGTAAAACACACACCTTGCTCCCAACGCATCGCTTCGGGATCACCACACAAGCTTCCCTTCACGAAGGTTAGGCTTGCAATTGACCGTAGGGAGTATGGAGAAGGGGCTTGCACAATATGAGGTCCATTGGCGGGCTTGGCTTGGAGTAATGGACCCGCCAAATGGGCACACAACACAACACATGGCACATACCACATATTGCCCAAAAATGTAGCTCCCACCACGATATGTCATGCCCCTTCAAGGGCATATCTTTGTGTCAATCGCTCATAGGAACTCAAGGAGAGTTCCTATGCAACACCAACACTTGCGCGCTACACTCGAAAGTTATCTTAACGCACGCAATATCATGGCCAATGAGTTGTAACGCAAACTCTACCCTCTTGACCATGATCCATTACTCTAGCGCGCACGTGTGGAGACGCAAGGCATATAATGCTTCCTAAATTACGTCGGGAGTATTGTGAATACATCCCACGTTTCCTTATCGTCAATACTCGCAAGCAACACGAGATATGACCTTCACAAGTGGCCTCACGAATCAACTTTGTTTTGCCCATATCTTTAAGACAAATGGAGGGCAGGATAAAAGGGAAGTTGATTCGTGCATACGGAAGCACGTAGGTCCACTCGAAAGAGGTCAAATCAAGTGCGGGGATGTCGAAGTCGAAAATCCGATTTCGACATCCTGAAAAATTCGGATTAAGGTTGCGAGTATTAATTATGAAAATTGCGGAAGCATCCATGCAGTTCCTGGCGACTTTGGAGCCTTCGTGACGGATAGCGTTAAAATTTCCATTATAAACAGTTAAACTGGCGGTTACGGTAAAGTCGCGAACCAACCGCCAGCAGTCAAAACAGTGAGTATCGGAACGGGAGCATAAAAATTGACGGAAACAGTATGAAAATAAAACCCTGTTGATTCCTGATATTCTGATACACAAATCTCCGCTGGCGGTGCATCGGTTGCCGTAACCTGGCCATGGGGTTCTGGGTACCGCTTCAGCACGTGCTCTGGCGTCGTGTTGCGTCGTGGTGCGTTGGGCCTGTATGTTGGTGTGTGGTGTAGGGTATTGTCACGCGGCGTTGTGTATTGTTGCTTGGCGGTTGGTTGTATTGTGTAGCATTTTGTGTTATTATGATGATGATGATTCTTGCTCACAACTCGTCCATGGGCTGCTTCCCCATATCAGTTTAATGTACATTACTGTATACTATACGGGTGACACGTACACAGGAGGTTGAACTATGTGAACAATCTGTTAAGACCTATGTGTGTGTGTGGTGATTTCGGAAGTGTATGTGTGATTTGTGTGCTGTGTGTGTGTTACCATGGTCTGGCGTGTGTTGGTGTGTAGCGAAAACCTTGTGGTGACCTCCTCTGTTGTCAAAGTGGGTAAACATTACAAGTGTGAAATATGAATAGCCATTTGATGACTGAATTCAGGTGCCTGAGGCCGAGACTGGTAGAAATTTGGGCACTGAAAATCAATGCCCTGGACCGCTGAGTAGTGGTGAGATGACGGAGTGATTTTATTTTGCGGTTAAAACCGTTGCTGGTTTTGCAAACCCTTGCGTTTCACCCCTAGGGGAAAAACCAGGTAGCACAGCAGGGTCAGGCAAAGCACTGGACTGTGTAAATAAGAACTGTGTCATGTGAAGGCTTCTGCAAACACTTGTAGTGGTACCATCAAAAGTATAGAAGTGTTGGGGACAACACAGAAGGAGGTGAGGCCCCAGCAGGGCATATGATAGTTGCCGTAGCTGTTAATGACTGAAAGATGGGAAAGTTTGAAACTGACGCCGGGGATGACCCAGGCAAATATATTAGGAAGGGTGGCGTTTACGGCGTCGCCCCAGGGTTGTGCAGTGGACTCCAGGAGGTTTCCCCAATCTTCTGATCGTAGTAGTAGAAGCGCCCGTGGGTCGGATCATAAACCTCCAGATTTTTGGGGCTACTTCTTGCGGAGACGTGGAGAAATGAGAGAGGCTTACGGTGGCTGATTGGTAGCCGCAGCAGACCTTGTTGGAATGATATAAGTTGGCGTCGGGGTTCACTGGAACGCATGCACCTTTGAGCTTGTCTAAGTCGTCGCTTACCGTGGTAGGACAAGTATGCAGAGTGCGCGTCAGGAGGTGTGGACTTTCACTCTCGCTGGAGGACGTGCTGGTGTTCCAGAACTTAGCTGGTAGGCGATTGTCGCGGCTTGCAAAGGACCTCGGGGTTCTGGCACCACTCGCGGAGTCGGTAGATGCAATGGGTAAGCACAAGTCGTTCATGCTCAAAGAACGAGAGCCCCAGGTGAATGTTGGCAGCCGAATTTCACCGTGCTGGCGGATTGCATGCGCCAATGCAGGCTGTGACATGCGAATTGCATGTGCCACGACGGGCTTGTTCAGCAGCAGTAATAAGCTTACAATGGTCTCCAGCATACCCTTTGAACTGTGTCTCACTGATTGCATATGTCTGCAGTTCCCCAGTGTTCTCCTTGACCTGCATCTGAAAAGCGCCTGGTGGATGCTTGCCTTTAGGCCATCGGTAGTTTGGGTCCCGGGAAACAATCTCTGCTTCCCATTTTTTTTGCAATCAACACCACTGAGTCCAGACCAGAAACTGCCAGGAACTTGGAATGTAACCCCAATATTGTCCACTTTGTCCACCAGCAGGATGTGTTGCTGCATTTCTGTCAGTGAAAAATGCAGAATCATGAAGGATCTTACATTGAAACTTTGCGAGAAACAATTCAAATGTGTACTGATTTGATTTTTTTGCAATGTGAAGTGCTGTTGTGGCAGACAGAAATATGTCGCTTTTTGTAAAACAAATGTCGCTTTTCGTGCTGGCAGTACTGTGCTGGCAGTGCACATGCTGCAGCTCTGGTGAGCATGCTGCCACTGAGATTTTTAAGGACATGTTTCCAAAAGATTTACAGAGAATTTGCCGTGGAATATTTTATTTGTGTATTGTTGTGGCTGTTCTGCAATGGTTAGCGTAGTTTTGCCGCAAAAACAAATGTCGCTTTTGTTACAATATCATTCAGCAGGCAATAACAACAACCATCCAAAAGCCTCTAGGAAATACAAGAATGCAAATACCCAAAAACCATAATGTCAAAAACAAGGAGTGCTGGAGGTGGCTGTTCTGCAATGGGTAGCGTAGTTTTGCCGCAAAAAAAATGTCGCTTTTGTTACAATATCATTCAGCAGGCAATAACAACAACCATCCAAAAGCCTCTAGGAAATACAAGAATGCAAATACCCAAAAACCATAATGTCAAAAACAAGGAGTGCTGGAGGTGGCTGTTCTGCAATGGTTAGCGTAGTTTTGCCGCCATAAAAAATGTCGCTTTTGTTACAATATCATTCAGCAGGCAATAACAACAACCATCCAAAAGCCTCTAGGAAATACAATAATGCAAATACCGAAACACCACAATGTCAAAAACAAGGCAGAGGTGGGATCCCTCATTACGGCCCTACCCCCGAGGATGTTTGCGGGTCCCCAGACGTCGGCGTCGGCGGCGAACAGCAGGAACGGGAAGCCGTGGCACACTCGACGGGCGATCGCGGCGAGGGCGGTGGACAACAGTTGTGAAGTCTGCGGAAATTATGTCTTCTAGTGTTGAAGACTTCACGTGCTCACAAGTAGTTCTGATCGAATGGCGCCGGGGCGTGTCACGGACTCGGAGGGCGTCGAACACGTTGACTGTTGCAAAGGGGGAATCGCAAGGGAAATCTGTGTGGGACTCATTCTCGCACTCTGTCGATGAACTTTGCAACGGCGGCAAATGATCGCTGCTGGTGGACACCGAGCTCGGAGGAGCGGTTTGGCGGTGCACTTGTCCAGTTGGCGTAGCAAAGGGTATAGTAGCGGTTCCATTGGGAACACAGAATCCTGGCGGAGGTGTGCGACGTGGGGCACGCGGAGGTTCTTCAGACTCGGGAACAACAGGCGCAGTAGTGGTTACATTGTGAGCACCGGACCCTGACGGAGGCGTGCAACGTAAGACCACACGCGGAGGTTCTTTAGGCACAGGCATCCACTTCGGGCCAGCATGTATGGCCACTGGAAACATGTCCGGGACACAGGGGGTCATATCTTCGGTGGGAGGTGGGGCGGCGGCGCCATCTGCTGCATTATGTTGTTCTGGGTCTCCGTCCCAGGGCGGTGGCGGCGCTGCGGCAGTCTCACCGTAGTTGGGTAGGCCAGGTAATGGTGTTACCTGTTGTGGTGCTGCACGGATCGCTGGCGAGTAGCATAAAGGTTGTAGCCAAGAGCTGGTTGTGCACGGCATATTGGTGCGTTGCTGGTAGATGTACGGTTCCGCAGTCTTGCATTCTGCGTACTCGGAGGTGCCTGGCTGCGCCGTAGTTTCATAGTAGGCATCGGTGAATGACGGCGGCCACTGATGTGGCGGCCAGGACGCTGGATCTGGCAACAGACTGTAATAGGTGTAGCAGGATGGCGGGTCCTGTGGAAGATGCGGGAAAAGGTGGGCTTGGGCATTTAAATTGTTAAGGTGTTGTTGTTGGAATTGCAGCAACAGCATCAGCAGAGTTGTCACATGCGCAGCGTTCGGCAAAAGCGCCTGTAGGGTGGTACATGCGGCGTCGCATCGGGCCTGTGGCATGTCTGCATATCCGTTGTCACGATTTTCAATGTACTGGTTAAAGGTAGTTCTGCTGGGGTAAAAGTCGGGGGAAAACCCGCAGCAGAAAGACGATTTCTCAGGCGCCTGACTGGTTAGGATCCGACCGCGACTTTTTTAGCATGTTGTGTTATTATGTATCCTTGTCCGTTGGTCTGGTTGTTCGTTTTGGGTTTGTGTGTCTTGGCAGCCAGATTATGGTTTTGTGTTGTGTCTTGGTGTTGCGTGGTGTTGTGTAGTAGGTATGTTGGTTGTGCGCTATTGTTGTGTCCTGTAGCGCCGTCGTGTTGTAGTTCGTTGTGCGATATTGCATGGCTCTCCCGTTGTGTTGTCGTTGTGCGCCTGTTGTGGCGTTGTGGTGCCTTGTGTTGTGTTTTGTTTTGAGTGGTGTTGTGCGGTGTTCGGGTGTGTGTTGTGTCTTGGTACGCGGTGTTTTGGGTTGTCGTGTGGTGTTGTATGGTAGTGCGTTGCGTCGTGGTGTGTTCGTGGGATAGTTTTGTGTCTCGTTGCCGTGCGTTGTTTAGCGGCTTGTTGTATCGTTGGCGCGTCGTCACGTTCTTTTCGGTGTGTGCTCCGCCTTGTGTTGCCGTTCACTTCGGTTTGCTCCGTGGGCAAGGTATCATGTGGAATAAATAAACAAGGGCATGGGAATGAGAGGTTTTGACGGTATTTAGCGCGAGATGCTTTATGCTTGGTGACTCCACTCGTTGGTCTTGGCGGCGCCCAAGAGTAAGTGTAAAACTTGGGGCATAACCATGTGAAGAATCCATGTTTGTTGCCCACTTCTCCTTTGCACACTCATGTTGCTTATTGTGTGCCATTTCAGGTGTAAATTATTATGCGATCTCAGCATTTGATTCCCATCCAAGATTTCAATCCCAGAATTAATTTCGATTGCAGATTTCAGTTTTGTTTTTGCATTTATGATGTTGCATTGATTTTATTTCAATTCTGCGGTTGGCCAGCATTTGTTCTAACATTATTTGGATTTCTGATTCGTGGATTGGCTGCTGCTGTATGTGCGCGCGCGCCGTCTTTTGTCGCGCCGTAATGCAGGCCAGCCAATCGAATACCCTTCCAGTTTGGTGCTAATAGTGTTAGATCTATCATGTGGAAACTGGGGTTTCCCTGTTACGCGAATTCGATACGGCAGGATACGGCAGGATACGGCAGGATACTGCAGGATACGGCAGGATACAGCAGGATACGGCAGGATACAGCAGGATACGGCAGGATACGGCAGGATACGGCAGGATACGGCAGGATACGGCAGGATACGCAGGATACGGCAGGATACGGCAGGATACGGCAGGATACGGCAGATACGGCAGGATACGGCAGGATACGGCAGGATACGGCAAAATACGACAGGGCATGCCTATTGTGACTTTCCCGGCTGACAACCCGCTTCATGTACACCAATTATTCGTTTCAAATAGAAGAAGATTGCTACCTGCTTCCTGAGCTTGGTGGTATTTCATCCTGTTCCCGCGTGCCCATTGTGCCGTTTCTGTTTAGGTTGACAACCCGCCTTGCTGCACACCAATTCTCGGTTTTGAAAAGGAAAATGATTGCTACGTGATTGCGTACCAAACACTTCCTGTGCCCCAAAATACAATACGCACGAGCATAATAAAAGACAATCACATCATTGCAGCCTGTACTATTATGGTTATAGACTTTCGGTGTACCTCTGCTCCATGTTATGTAGGTTACAGCAGAAAATGAACAGGCCGGCAAGGAAGTCGTAGTTATACGGGCGCCCGGGAGCCTCATCACGGCCGTTCCAGAATCGCCACTTCTTAACATTGCTGAAAACATTCTCCACTAGATGACGGCCGTCATTGATCATCTGGTTGTAATGCACCATGAACCAGGTCAATCGGCCATCCCCCCCGACCACACGGCAGAACATGTTGTCCGCAGTGCTGTAGTGACAGTCACCGAGGCGGAACTGAGGCCGAGGACCATTAAAGATCCAGGGAATGGATGCATCCATGTCCGCCATCATCTCAGCATCGGTGGCACGGGGCGGATACCACCACGAGCAGACAATGATCTCGCGCCCCCAGTTGATCATGGCATTAAACACGAGCGCATGCCCGCGGTAAGTGGGTTTGTCGAACCAGAACAGCTCCCGGTCTACCGGGTGAGAAGGTGACTGGATGGCCACATGCGTGCTATCCACAATAGCAGACACATGGCGGTGAATTGGATGACTGTGTTGGTGGAATTCCCATCGGCGTTCAAAAGCATCCGTGAATGTATCCCACAGGTGAGCCCGTTGTGACACCCCACGTAGTACTTGGATACAGTAATCCTGACGAATTCCAAATGTCCGCGCACATGCAATCTGGCTGTACCCGGATCGCAGAAAAGAGATTGTAATTAGAAACTCCTCTAATGTGAAAATGGAATTTGCCACCAGGAACAGCAGAAATCCCATTCTGTACCCGGTGGCATTCATGAGCGGCATTGCTGCAAGTGGAGCGCAGTGCGGGGAGGCGCCGCTATCAGAATAATCCACAGAGAGCCACGTAAACTTCAAGACTTAAGGACTGAAGAACTTAAATGATTGAGCAGTGCAGAAATGATGTAACAACATCGTAAAAAAAATTCTAATAATGCTAATATAACTAATGATTAACATTCTTCTTTCATTGTCTCAGATATGTGCTGTCTATCAAATCAACAGTGAGGGCAACGAAGCAATCCATGGCTCTTGGCGGGAACGGTGTTTGATGGTCCTCCACTCTTAAGGAGTGTCAGTGAAGCTCTGCCATCCATGATTCTTGCGAGCCCGGCCAAGTGACGTGAAAGGTGCCTGATGGTCCTCCACTCTTAATGAGTCTCAGTGCGGCGGATGACAGCACCGCCAACAATGCGACAAGGTTCACCATGTGGTACACGCTTCCACCCCTGTGTGCAGGGCGTCCATCATATGACGCGACGCCGCGACAAGGGTTCACGCTATGGTTCACACTTCCACCCCTTTGTGCAGGGCGTCCAACGTGAGGCAACGCCGCTGCAACAGTTCACGCTGTGGTACACGCTTCCACCCCTCTGTGCAGGGCGTCCATCATATGAGGCGACGCCGCTACAAGGGTTCACGCTATAGTTCACGCTTCCACCCCTGTGTGCAGGGCGTCCAACGTGAGGCAACGCTGCTACAAGGGTTCACCCTGTGGTACACGCTTCCACCCCTCTGTGCAGGGCGTCCAACATGAGGCGTGTGCGTGCAAAGAGAACTACGGATTCATTCAAAAGATTGTTGCTTTGCATCTTCAGCCGCACTGGCAGAAACTTCACGCGCATTTGCGAGGTGCTGCCCAACGAGTAAACACCTCAATGGATAGCGGCGCGCATTGGGCCGCATGGACATGGCAGTTTGCTTGGTGATGATGTTTGGTACGCCGTGTATTGGGACTACAGTGATCTGCCGTCAGACAGCTGGAAACAAACTGCCAGATCACTGTGGCTGGCCATGCTGTCTGAGAGAGGGGTGACGCCCACCACTGCAGATCAAAAAAAGTTTGATGTCTTTGTCACCAGTTTGCAGCTTGCGCCTGCGTGCCGACAACGAAAGAAATTGGAAAAAGCTGGGCGTGAAAGCCAGAAGGAGTCGTCTGCCGATGCGCAAGCTCTTGGTCTTGGCCCCAGCTCATTGGAGAGGCGGAAGCACACACTGGCCAGCTACCTCCCCGGTCTAAATGCAGTGGGCCGGCAGCCAAGCACAGCGACATGGCGCCCCACCAGTGGTCCTGCACCTCAGCGGCGCTGCAAGGCACCGGGTGGCACATGCTACGCGCCAGTGCCAAAGAACTTCAGCAAGGGAATGTGCACACCGTGCACACCTTCCAAATTGCCTATGCACAACTTTTACGCCATGCAAATACAAAAAGTCTGGAGTTCGACACAGGCACACACCACGTGCCACTGATGCAACGGAGCTCGCACCTTGGATTGGGGACTGGCAGGGTCATTTGGATGAACCTCGCTGGAGGCACGTCGCGCAGAATGAGGAGGATGAAAATCTGGACAGTGACACCAGTTCCGTGATTGATGAGAACCCACTTGCTCAGCCGGAGACGTTGACTCAGCCCCAGCCATTGACGTTCTGAGCACGAGCACCGCGGACACAGGACCTGCCACCAGATCATGCGGAAGAGGAGACCGTCGAGGCCTACCTACAGTTCTGCCTTGTGGACACACGATCTGCACAGACTGTGCAGGGAGGATCAGCCAGTGCCCACTGGATTGTACTGTTTTCGTTGCTGCCAACACCCCCAGGAACCGCGCTGTTCAGGATGCTGTGCAAGAATTTCTGCTGTCGGAAGGGGCTCGTACTGCAGGCGCGATACTGGCAGCAGCAGGAGCTGCAATATTCTCTCTGGGATCCACAACAAGACCACTGACGAATCCGGATGCCATGCGACAGGCCAGATTGCGAGCCTTCATGCACCTGTTGCCACCGGATCCTCCTGGTGAAATAGCAGCAGATCCTCCTGGTGCACCATCAGCGTCTCCTGATTCAACATGCTCCCAGATACCAGCGCCAGCAGTGATTGCAAGTACGGTGGCTTCGTCGGACTCTGAGCGGTTGCGACAGCGGGAATGGAAGTGCAGAACAGTGCAGCGTCGTTTGGAGCGGTCTGAGCAGCCACGTGCAGCAGCTGGAACATTGGTGCACGTCATGTTCAACGACGGCTGGTACGAGGGCCTGGCCGGTGGCGGTACTGTTGAATTCGGCGATGGAACAAGATTTCCCTGGAGCCGCATCCGCACCTGGCATGCAGCCAGCGACCACTAAGGTCAGCTAAGTACACTATTTTGGTAATATATTTAATTATTTTTTTTGTTTATCTGTTTTTTTGTTTGCACGGTGGCATGCACCATAGTGCAGCAGTATAACTATATATTGTTGTATGTCTATAACTTCTTTTATTGTTGATTATTTAGAATATCGCACATTGGAATACACCACAGTGCAGCTTCTTCAGACACACGCATGGAATGGCCATTCGTCTCTCTGCTCAGTGTAATGTCGCTGTGTCTTCCAGCTTTGTGAGTGCGCCAGTCAATGACGGAGGAAAGTAGTTGGCAGTTGGGGTTATGTGTCAAGTCATTTTTTTACCTTTCAGCATAGCAGGGAACAACAAAAAAGCATGCAGAGGTTCAAAAACCAGACGGTTGAACAGTGTTGAAAAAATGAACATCATATTTTGAAAAACCATTTATGTTTGTTAGGATACAAGCTGCAGTGGATTTGAAAACATTTGCGGAAAGAAAACAATTGGAAATGTATTTTTGTTTGTTAGGATAAAAGCTGCAGTGGGTTTGAAAACGGTTTCGGAAAAAAAAATTGGAAATGCATTTTTGTTTGTTAGGATAAAAGCTGCAGTGGGTTTGAAGAGGTTTTCGAAAAGAAACCACGTCAGATCACATCACATCACACCACATCCCGGCAATTCAAATATGGTCACACACTTCACATCACATTAAAACACAGGACATCACATCACACCACATCACACCACATCACATCAAGTCAACCGAAATATCATTGCACCAAATCACATCACATGAAATGGCATGGCATCACATGACATCCCATCACATCACACCACATCACATCACATCACATCACGTCACGTCACGTCAAGCCACGTCACGTCACGTCACGTCACGTCACGTCATGTCCCGTCACGTCATATCACATCACATCGCATCTCATCACGTCACATCACATCATATTGCATCACGCCACACCAAACCACACCACACGAGATCACACTACATCACATCGAATCACGTCATGTCACATTGCATCACATCACATCACATCACGTTGCGAACACCACATCCTATCAACTTATAAGGCATCACATCATATGGCATGAAGAAAGGTCAATTCGCATTGGTTCATACAAGGTCAGATCACATAAGGTCCGCACACCTGCAAGGCACCGCCTGTTTATGAGACCTTTACCAATAACTGAAACTCCAGGCTAGGATTACGGTTAGGGTTAGGGTCACCGAGCTGGTGGAACCAGTCTTGGTTTTATAACCCTTTTTAGTGTCTAGGGTGGACCTACCAGGTTTAGCAGCAAGCAACAGCAGCAAGCAGCAAGCAACAGCACGCGCGAAATGGGTAAAAATCACAACTCCGTTCTGGTGCTTTGGATTTCAGTGAAATTTTAGTGGATGATACCTATGGGTGTGAAGTACAATCACACAAAGCTTGAGCCAGAAACTCAACAGTGGCCGCCAGAAACGGGATTCGCAAGTGGCGGACCTCAGTTTCAAAAACTGCAGTTTAGGGCCAAAAACAGCCATTTTTCGGCCAAAAAAGCCCTGGAACACATTCAAAACGGCCAAACGAAGGGAAACTGTGGGTACACTGCACCTGCGGCCTGACTTCCCCGTGTCAACGAGCTCCTTGCGGCCCTCTAACTCCATGATATGTCCCGGAAACGGCCCAAAAAGGCCCCCAGAAGCTCCAAATGCCGACAGCCAAAAACCAAGAATAGGCCATATCTTTGGCTACATGGCTCAAAATGCGATTCCGAGGGCACCTACTCCTCCCGCAACCCCCCACTTTTTGTGGTTTCCACCCCTCAGAATTGCCCAAACGGATACCTAGACCCCAATACCTAGGCCCACTCGGCTGCAGCAAGCTGCAAGCTCAAGCCCAAACAGGTGGGTGCCCAAATGGGTCAACAACGTCCAATAGGGGCAAAAAGATGACTTTTCTCAAAAATGATCCTAGACCATGTGCGACGCTAAAACGAGTTTCTTTGGACGGTTTTGAGCTTGTGGTGGCCCATTTTGGTCCTCCGAGAATGGAACCAGTCTTGGTTTTATAACCCTTTTTAGTGTCTAGGGTGGACCTACCAGGTTTAGCAGCAAGCAACAGCAGCAAGCAGCAAGCAACGGCACGCGCAAAATGGGTAAAAATCAGAACTCCGTCGTGGTGCTTTGGATTTCCGTGGAATTGTGGTGAATGGTACCTATGGGTGTGAAGTACAATCACACAAGGTTTGAGCCAGAAACTTAACAGTGGCCGCCAGAAACGGGATTCGCAAGTGGCGGACCTCAGTTTCAAAAACTGCAGTTCAGGGCCAAAAACAGCCATTTTTGGGCCAAAAAAGCCCTGGAACACATTCAAAACGGCCAAACGAAGGGAAACTGTGGGTACACTGCACCTGCGGCCTGACTTCCCCGTGTCAACGAGCTCTTTGCGGCCCTCTAACTCCATGATATGTCCCGGAAACGGCCCAAAAAGGCCCCCAGAAGCTCCAAATGCCGACAGCCAAAAACCAAGAATAGGCCATATCTTTGGCTACATGGCTCAAAATGCGATTCCGAGGGCACCTACTCCTCCCGCAACCCCCCACTTTTTGTGGTTTCCACCCCTCAGAATTGCCCAAACGGACACCTAGACCCCAATACCTAGGCCCACTCGGCTGCAGCAAGCTGCAAGCTCAAGCCCAAACAGGTGGGTGCCCAAATGGGTCAACAACGTCCAATAGGGGCAAAAAGATGACTTTTCTAAAAAATGATCCTAGACCACGTGCGACGCTAAAACAAGTGTTTTTGGACCGTTTTGAGCTTGTGGTGGCCCATTTTGGTCCTCCGAGAATCCCAAAATGCCTTGAAAATGGGCTGTTTTGGGACCAGAAATGGGTCAAAAATGGGTCAAAAACGCATTTTTACAAACCTCATCCTGGACCATTTGGGGTGCACAAACGGGTGAAATGAGCCCATTTTGAGCCCATTTTGGGGCATTTTGGCCCCTCAGAATTTCAAAAAGCCTTGAATGTGGGCCTCATGGTGATGGGGTTCACTTGCAAGCTGATTTCACTTTGTCAAGAGCCATCAATGTGTGAATCATTCTTGATGTCCTTCACCAATCATAGCTGATGTTCCCTCCCCCACCAGCTCGGTCCCAATATTCAGTCTTGATTAGGGTTAGGGTTAGGGTTTCGGTTTAGTGGCATACGGCAGGATACGGCAGGGAAAGCAGGATACGGCAGTATACGGCAGATACGGCAGGATATGGCAGGATACGGCGGGATACGGCAGGATACGGCAGGATACGGCAGGATACGGCAGGATACGGCAGGATACGGCAGGATACGGCAGGATACGACAGGATACGGCAGGATACGCGTATTACAGGAATACGGTCGTATTAGGAAAACCCCATTGGGATCACTTATCCAACCGGAGGAAGACTATGTGACAGCCATAGTACGTACGTTGATCGCTTCCGTGGGCAGTGTTGAGGGAGTACCTCCGGGGAAACCAAGACCGCCTCTATCTCTGCTATGGTGGTATTAGTAGTCACGGCAAAACTTACCAGTCACATGGGGTGTCTTCCGAAGGGGATGAGAGGTGAGACCAAGGGAAGCATAGGTAGGCGCACCGCTGGTTGTGGGATACATTGAGTGTTGCCTTGCAATTGGATTCCCTTGAGGTGCCACACCATATTTGGTTTTGAGGTCTCATGCATTCATTCTAAGAGTTGACATTGCATTTGTCATTCATGCATGGTTCATTCATGGTGTGACTCTAATTTGGTGGTGCCCATGATTCCATGGTCAAGGTGAACATATAGTGTCTCCTCTCCCCAAGGTGGATTTGGTGCTTTCCCTGACTCTCCCTCTCTCTCCCAATTCATCATACTCCTCAAGAGGTAAATTGAGCAATTAATGCCATGTGACCGTTGTCTTTGATCCTTTGAGACTCTTGGGCTCTTTCATTTTTTTAAAGTGCCCGTGACTTGGGAGTTATCCAATTAAGACATGCCGTGGTTTTGCCGTCTTATGATTTGACTCAAGTATAGGCATTGGTCAAGCTTTCGCCACTCTCTCTCGAAGTGCATGCATGCTCTCTTGGGTCAAGGCTAGGCGAAACTCTCTCCATATGCATGCTCTCTTGGGTCAAGGCTAGGCGAAACTCTCTCCCCATGCATGCCTTCTCTCATGGTGGATAGGTAAATCTCTCCCACGGGATTTGGGTGGGGAATATCTCTTCTCCGGCATGGTTAGACGATGCATGTACTCTCTCCGGCTCTCCGGGATGAGACAAACTCTCCATGCATGTGCTCTCGTTGGGTGGAGGTTAGGTCCCATGAGTAGCCCGGGAGGCCATTGGCCTATTGTGTGCTTCTTTGCCCAATCTCATGGATCTCATTGTCAATGGTGTATTGCTCATTTGCTAATTTGGTTTAGATTAGTTGTTGATCCTAAGAGCTAACCGGGTCATGGTTTGGTGCCTTTGTTGGTGTGTTTACATGCCCCATGTGACCATGTATGTGCATGTGCCCTTCCTTCCCTCATGTTGGTGTAGTCAAGACGTCCGGAGACTCAAGTGTGACTCATTTGCTCTTTGGGGATGGTCCAACGGTGGTGTCGATCATTTGTTTCCTCTCCTCCACCTCGGATGAGATCCTCCATGTCGACGGGTAGAGGTAGTGTGAATTTTGGTTTACACTTTTGCAAGCATGACTCAAGTCCATAGGATAATGCCCGTGCCCATGAACTCTTCGTCCTTGCATTGCATGTGGTCCTACCGGAAGAGTAGGTTGAGTCTTACTCGCGCTTGTGAATTCTTTTCTTTTTCTTAAGGGAGGACCATTCAGGAACCATTTGGTCCTTTGCCCGTGCTCGTCCCGTGTGGTCCATTTGTACCCGTCTTGGAGGTAGGTAGGTAGGTGCACTCGGTCGTGGAGAGGCGCCCCATGGTTCCCCCTGGCGTTGCCCCTGTGACGAACAGGAAGAGGCTCTGCACGTGAAGAGGGGAGGCGCCTTACATCCCGCTAGACCTGACTGTTGGCCCCAAACAAAGCGACACCGGGCAACACCGGGAGGGCTGATCGCCGCCCGCGTGAGGTGCTTGTCTCGCCGGGAGGGTGTGCCCCCGTGCTTGCGCACATCCCCTCCTTTGGACGGAACCCTAGAGGTTCACCGGACTTCCTGGCGTATCCCGTTCCCAAGGCATGCATGCACTTTCTTGGTGCTAGGGTTCCGAGGCGCTTGGGTGTCGCACGCTCCGCCTCGAGTCCCAAAGCAGCGCAGGCCTTAGGATGCAGCCTTACCCCAGGTCTCCGGATCTCGTTTGGCCGGGTCAGCTGCATGGCACGGGCTGCCTCAGTGCCCGGGCTGTGGACACTGGGTTTCCTACTGTTGTGTGGTGCTTGTGTCTGGGTCTGGCATGCGGTTGGCTGTGGGTTTAGTTAACCCCGCCAGTCCTGGCTGGGGTCTTGGGTGGGTGTGTTTTGGCACTGTTTGTGGTGCTGTCCCTCTTTTGCCGGCTGTTTGTGGTGTTCATGGATGGGCTTAGGTTTCGACCTGCCTATGGGACATGTGTGGTTGCGTGCGCACTCCGCTTGCCCCCCGCTGTTTCCGGTTCATGTGTGCAGTGTGGGCGTGCGTGCTGGGGTTTGGGTTTTGGCTGCGCCCCGCCTCTCCTTGGGGGGGTGTTGGGGTGTGTGTGTGCTCGTGCGCCCGTCCCGCGTGGTCTCCTGCGCCTCCTGGTTGGGGTTGCTGTGCGGGGGTGCGTGTTTGTGCGCGCACCCCGCTTGTTCCCCGCCTTTCCTGGCCGGGCTGCGGTGTGTGGGCGTGCGTGCTGGGCCCGGGTCTCGGCTGTGCCCAGCCCTCCTTGGTTGGGTTGTCGGGCTGTGTTTTTTGCGCTTTTTTTTTTGGGGTGTCTTGGTTGGGCTTTGTGGTGTCGGTCTGGCTGTCCCTGTCCCCGGCCTTGTGGTCCGTGTCCCCCCATCCCCTTTCTTTCGGGCTGGGCTGCTGGCTCTTTTTTTTTTCCGCGTGGTGTGTGTCTGCATGTTTCGGTGTCCCTTTTCCTGGTGGGCCTCTGTTCCTGGCTTGGTGTTGCCGGGTTTGGCTGGGTTGTTTCATTTTTCGAAATGAATGACCTTGAACTTGTTTTCCTTGAAACTTATCCAAGTTTTCTCTCAAATAACCCAAAAATACACCCCAAATGCAACCACAAAAGGCCACGGAAACATACTACGTGTTCGACGAAATCACGGGAGTGATTTCGAAACGGTCCCTCTCATGTCCTAAGAAAATATGAACAAAAGGGGACATATAACAATGAAATATGACCAAAAAAGTGCATAAATGCAACATGAACACGGGTCTCCCCCCAACGCGTGGTGCCGGTGCACCGACGCGTTTGGAAACCCAATCAGCATATGCATGCAAAGCCCAACTGATGGGCTTTCATTTGGTGTGCTTACATTCAGGATCTGAGCAACCTGTGTTTTTATAAAAAATCACGAACCTGACCTACTTGGGCCAAAAAAACTAGCACGGATCGGCACCGCGATAGTGCCGTAACATTCGCCTATGTCTAAAACTGATATAGAATTAATCTAAACAATAAAACTGATTGGAATATCTTAAAAATCGTCAGAAATTGACAATTTCTGGATCGGCGCGCGCGATCTCAGGACTGGCCGTCGCCGACCCAAACTCAGTTTTATAGTACAGAAAATGGTGAAAACACCATGAATGTAAAACTACAGAAATTCCTGATCCACTGATACCAACACTGTCCAAAACAGTGCTGGGATCGTGGTTTTCTGTGGGTGCACATATATCAGAATTTTAAACTGAAAAAAAGCGAGAATATAGGTTGCACGAAAACCTTACACTCCCCTCCCAAGTCCTGAGACACATCTCAGGCTGAAAAGCACAAAGTAGGTGCAGTGCAACAACAAAATTGTGTGGGAAAAATGCAAACCATTTGGGTCGGGTGTTAACCACGCAACTGAATTGCTCCACGGGTTAACACTCCCCTCCCAAGCTCAGAAACACCCACAGAAAATGGATGCCTCTGTGGCTGAATCTATGAAGATAAGCCGAGGAGCAATAAAAAAACACAGATTTTTACTTTGATCCCAGACCTGGGATTTTAGGAGGCACTGCTGGGTTCCGGTACCCGCATGTAATGTACATGTCTACACACACACCACTCATGGCGCTCACAAGTGCCTCACACATAGGGTCCTCTGACCCCCAGGCCCAATCACAGTAAAATTTCTGCAATCCTGGACAGAAATTAATCATAAAAAATGACCTCTGCACAGAATTTAAAATGAAAAATAGTGAAAAAAAAACAGTGAACAAACAAAGAAAAATGCACTTCTGAGATGTCCTGACCCCAAAACCAAAGACAACACAAAGCAAATCAGAAAAATTCACAGCTTGTAGAATCATCCACTGATCATATAATATAATACAGAAATAACCAATAAGACCATTTCTCATGGCCCATAGTTATTATGATTACAATTATGGTCACCAATCTTCTTGGCCCATACCATGAATTAGGTTTTCTGAAATCTTCATATTTTTGACTTCCAACTTGACCACTTCGTAATCTGCAGGATGTGAGCAGCGCTGTCGTCCTTGCTGGAGGTTGAGAACTCACCAATGATCATGATATAATCTTGAGAACCATCCAAAGGTCCATGGCACTTTGTCCATGGCACCAAAAGAGTAATCAAATGAAAACTATCAAGTTGCAAACACCATTGGGATAATCACGCTGCAGCTTGTTCTTCAGCGCTACTCACTCCCAGCGCGATGGTGAAGGTCTCCTTGGTCGCCAATGTCCTTGTAATAGGGCTCAAAATAGTCAAATGGTCCTCAAATGGTGTAGGCACCAAGGACCTTCTTGAACATGATTTTGGGGTTTACCAATTGCTCCATAGATCTCGTCGACGATGTTTGCGTCGTCGTGGTCGTCGTCTTCAACGTCGTCGTCGTCATCGTCGTCGTCGTTGAGGGCGTTTCGAAATTCTTCTCATTTTTGGAAATGAATGACCTGGAACTTGTTCTCCTTGAAATTTATCCAAGTTGTCCTTCAAATAACACAAAAATACACCCCAAATGCAACCACAAAAGGCGACGGGAACATACTACGTGTTTGACGAAATCACGGGAGTGATTTCGAAACGGTCCCTTTCATGTCCTAAGAACATATGAACAAAAGGGGACATATAACAATGAAATATGACCAAAACAATGCATAAATGCAACATGAACACGGGTCTCCCCCCAACGCGTGGTGCCGGTGCACCAACGCGTTTGGAAACCCAATCAGCATATGCATGCAAAGCCCAACTGATTGGCTTTCATTTGGTGTGCTTACATTCAGGATCTGAGCAACCTGTGTTTTTAGAAAAATTCACGAACATGACCTACTTGGGCCAAAAAAACTAGCACGGATCGGCACCGCGATAGTGCCGTAACATTTGCTTATGTCTAAAACTGATATAGAATTAATCTAAACAATAAAACTAATTGAAATATCTTAAAAATCGTCAGAAATTGACAATTTCTGGATCGGCGCGCGCGATCTCAGGACTGGCCGTCGCCGACCCAAACTCAGTTTTATAGTACAGAAAATGGTGAAAACACCATGAATGTAAAACTACAGAAACTCCTGATCCACTGATACCAACACTGTCCAAAACAGTGCTGGGATCGTGCTTTTCTGTGGGTGTACATATATCAGGATTTTGCACTGAAAAAGGCGAGAATATAGGTTGCACAAAAACCTTACAGGTGGTCCCCCTGTGCCTCTTTGGGGGTCCTGTCTTCGGTGCCTTCTCGGTGGGGGGTTTGGCCGCCCCTTGTGGTGTTGGCGGGCGGTTTGGTTGCTTTGGGCTGTTCTCTCGCCCCCCCCCCCTCCCCCCCCTGTTTTTTGTTTTCTTGGGGGGGGGGCAGCCTGTTCCTCCCTCTGCCTTCCCTGGGCTGGCGCACGCACTGGCCCGCATTCAGTGTGGTCTTCCGGGCTGCTGTTGGTGACGCGTTCCCGTGGCGGGCCGGCCACGGGACGCTGCGGTGACACGCACAGGTGAGCAGGCAGGCAAAGCACTACGCTCACAAGGGCATCAATACGCTCGTGTCATGTGACAAAGCGTTTCAGAATCCTTGCCACTCTGCAAAGAGGGAACAAAAGTATGTACAACAACACATCAGGATATGTACACATGGGGTTAAGACTGGACTGGGGTAAGGGCATCACAGGACAATAGACACTCTATCCCAACTTGTATCCCAATCCCAGGTCCGACCCTCTCAGTGGCTGGTGGGGGCGGGGGCTCAAACACAACCCATGCGCTGCTCAGTCCGGACCCTGAAACCCTGCCAATGGGAGAGGTGTACCGCACAGCCACAGGCGAGTTCCTGGGAACCAATAGGCTCCAAGGCCAACCGACAGTGGCTCCCCATGCTCCCCTAACGGCAGGTCCCAACTCTCCTCTGAACCAGAGATATGGCCCCGCTATTCTCACCAAGGAGTTGGTAGCTGAAAATGGGCTGTTTCAGCCCAAACTGAAATTAACTCAAAAATCCCCAGAATTGACCCCTCGTCTGGACCCGCCAGAGGTAGGGACGAGGCAACTGACCCTATGCCCTTCGAGTACAAAGTCCCTGGAGCCCTCACCCAACCTGGTTCCCTCTGAGGTTCCGGCATCAGGGCAACACGGATGAGTCAAGTGGGGTCATGATGCCAAAATCACCAAATTGGGCGTCATTCCCACGCGTGGCTCGCCGGGCCAAGGTAAGGCCAATGGCTCACAGGGTAGGAGGCAGGACCTAGGACTTATATCTGAGTGTCCAACGTGAAATTAGGTCCAAGCTCCCTATGGGCTTAGAGAAATGGGGCCGCCAATTGACCACACGGAAGGGGGAAATTGGGGTCCCAAAATGGGGTCATTTTGGCTGCTCGAAATGAGCCAAAATTCGGTGTGCTCCCAATAGTATATCTCCACGCCGGATTGGAGATCGGATCTGCCATCCGATACACGATCCACCAGGAGTCCAATGGAGACTCCCATGCCCTTGGCTTTCAAAAATCTCCATGCCACTCGGCGTGGTGACGATCCCAATTGGGTCCGCAAATGTCAAAATTGCAAAATTGCCCACACTGACTTTGGGCTAGCGCCTTAACGAAGGTGGCTCCGCTTCGCCCACGTGGTGTGTGGACCATGGGGACCATTACCCATAACACCCATGTCATATATGGTCCATTGGTCCATGCGTCCGGCGTGCACGAGGGTTAGAACATAGTGCACGGCGGGCAGCAAAAGTGGAAAATTGCTCAAAATGGCCAAAAATGTGCACACTCCTGGTTGGGGCAAATGAGGCACATGCCCGACTTGGACCGGAGTGTGCCATGGGATTGGTTTCAAGTCATGTGTGTCCAACATATCTTTTGGGCGTCACCCAACTCCTCCGGTTTTGGGAATGGCAGGGTCGCCAAGTGAGCCCATGATTTGGGATAGTCCCAAATCGCCAACATGGCGGCCACGGTGTGCCAAGCCCAAGAGGAGTTATTCGCAGGGTCCAAGATATGTTGGGCACCGAAGTACGTACCCTCAGTGTACCCTGAGTCATGATGTCCATTGAGCGCAACGTTGAAATACACGGTCGCCACTTGACATCATGACAGGCCAAAAACGGCAAAATTGGCGAAACAACACCCAAAAGTGCCTCGAAAGGCGCACAACTATATTATAATAACTTCGGCTTGGATCGTGCAATCACTTAATCCTTCTAAACACAATGACTTGACACCAATGACCTCCGATCCCACATATGTGCTCCACTTGGGGCGCCTTGAAAGGTTACGAGCGCTACTTCCCGAGTGGGCACATGAAAATATGGAAAATTGCAAAACACACACCTTGCTCCCAACGCATCGCTTCGGGATCACCCCACAAGCTTCCCTTCACGGAAGTTTAGCTTGCAATTGATCGTGGGGAGTATGGAGAAGGGGCTTGCACAATATGAGGTCCATTGGCGGGTTTGGTTTGGAGCGATAGACCCGCCAAATGGGCACGCAACACAACACAAGGCACATACTCCATATTGCCCAAAAAGGTAGCTCCCACCACGATATGTCATGCCCCTCCAAGGGCATAACTTTGTGTCAATCGCTCATAGGAACTCAAGGAGAGTTCCTATGCAACACCAACACTTGAGCGCTACACTCGAAAGTTATCTTAACGCACGCAATGTCATGGCCAATGAGTTGTAACGCAAACTCTACCCTCTTGACCATGATCCATTACACTAGCGCGCACGTGTGGAGACGCAAGGCATATAATGCTTCCTAAATTACGTCAGGAGTATTGTGAATACATCCCACGTTTCCTTATTGTCAATACTCGCAAGCGGCAGGAGGGATGACCCTCACAAGTGGCCTCACGAATCAACTTTGTTTTGCCCATATCTGTGAGTCAAATGGAGGGCAAGATAAAAGGAAAGTTGATTCGTGCATAGGGAAGCACGTAGGTCCACTCGAAAGAGGTCAAATCAAGTGCGGGGATGTCGAAGTCGAAAATCCGATTTCGACATCCTGAAAAATTCGGATTAAGGTTGCGAGTGTAAGATGTGAAAATTGCGGAAGCGTCCATGCAGTTCCTGAAGGCTTTGGAGCCTTCGTGACGGATTGCGTTAAAATTTCCATTATAAACAGTTAAACTGGCGGTTACGGTAAAGTCGCGATCCAACCGCCAGCAGTCAAAACAGTGAGTATCAGAACGGAAGCGTAAAAATTGACGGAAACAATATGAAAATAAAACCCTGTTGATTCCTGATGTTCTGATATACAAATCTCTGCTGGCGGTGCATCGGTTGCCGATGCGGGGCTTTACGGCACGGAATGGAGCGTCAACGTACATCCTTCCGTACATGGGGTTAGTGGACCGGAGACCGGTTGTATGCCGTAACCTAGCCATGGGGTTCTGGGTACCGCTTCACCCCCCTCCTTAGAGCAAACCCTGGGGGGGGTTCGATAACACCACGCATGGCAGCGGGTACCCAGGACCATCTCCTGAAGGGGGGGGGGTGTCACATCCTCACTTCAGGCTGACTCTCACAGTAAGATAGGTATGATGCTGTATAAGCTCGTAGCACATGTATAGTATTAAGTATCAAGTCCCGGGTCCTGGCGGCGATTGTTCGGCATCCAAAGGACCCGTTAACCCATACCAGGCGCACCGGGTGCCGGCTGCTACGGTCACCACCACAGTGGCAGTGGCATACACGGCCAACATAGGCGACACACGACGACCGAGGTGGTCCCACAGGTCGAGAGCGACCACAAAGATCCATCAGGCTACCCCAAGCTTCCCAAGGCCCGCCGACTGGGGAGAGTCCCCACGGGTCCTTCCTCGGGCGCACCATGTCCATATCCATACGACGCGAATCCAGAGTGCCATAGTCGAACTCCTTAAGAACCCCAGATCTTAAGGGACTCCTCCTTAAGGGATCGGGCATCAAGGCCGTCTTTTCCCTCGCCCTACTGCCACGAAGGCCATACATGAGGGAGTCCTCATGCAGTGTGGGCGGAGGCGTCGACTCCTCAAACCACCAGTTTCCCAGGCAGACTGACCGAGGTCAGGAGCACCGGAGGCCGCCATCCGAATGCAAGTGCGTCTGCGAATCGGTAGGCTCACACTGGGACTGACAGTGGCGGACTGCTGGGAGTGTAGTCAGGCAACTGGGCTTCCCGCCTGGCGCCATCAGGATCTCCACACATCACAGCGAATAGGGCAACACGGTATCACGAGCACTCAAACAGTAGAATCTGTAATCAAGTACTGGTCCAGGCTGGACCACGCTGTAAGAACATGTACACGGCGACTCAAGGCGCCTCTGTTTCCTGATTCGTGGTGAAAAACAGTCCATCCCTCAGCGATGGGCTGATGACAATAACATACAGATGCACATATCCTGGAGGGCAGAAAAACAAGCATTAATCTGGGTAAATAGGCGTGTAAACACGCTCTGGACAGAGCGCCAAACCACGCAACGGTCAGGATAAGGCAATGCAGGAGGGTGGACGGGAAAACGCCTGAGTTCAGGCCATATATAGTCTGCAGACACACGTCGACTGGTCGGGATCCCGCAAATGCCATGGGACCAGACCACACACCAAAAATCGCAATGCCGATGACAGCGGCATCCGTTGCGCAACGTCGTATGGGCTTCAAGGCCCCAAGAGCTCAGAAAAATGAAGGTCAGTCGCCCTACCTGGTTTCCTAAGGATTCAGCAGGGGGTGAGTGACGAATAGAAGAAGAGAGGGGCCATCCTCCTCTGGATTCAGCAGGGGGGGGTATATGGCCACTCTGATGGCAGGTCACCGGAAGATGAGAGAGAGCAAGCAAGTGAGGGACGATCCGTCGGCCTCACAAGCGCCTCAAAGCACATCAGGGGAGAGGTCAGGGCGCTGATCAGGCACCCCTGGCTGCAATCGCCCGGGTGAGTGCTGCCAAGTCCGAAACGTGGATCTTGGTCTTGGCTTGCCGATGTACTCCATGAAGGGAGTATTGACCCGCGGCACGAACGAGGAGACGGGTTCCCAGGTATCGTGGGACGGCCCATAGCCTCGCCAACGAACCTTGAACTCCAGACCTCCGGGTGCCGAGGCCTTCGGACGCTGAGCCAGGATATTCTCGACTGTATAGTCGTCCTGCTCAGCATAGTTGTCGTCCGAATGGGCCTCATGTGCGGCATAGCTCAGGGACACATGCTGGCCACGGAGGTCGGGTTCCTGCACACGGAGTTGACTTTCGTGGCGCTCCCGGAACTGTCCGTGACCCACCTTTATGCGGTAGGTGTCCTCACCAATCCTGCGGACCACCTCGCCGGGCGTGAACCAGGTCTTGGTGCGGTGGGTGCCCATGGGGCGGGGTCTGATCACCCACACCGGGTCTCCCACCCTGAACTTCTGCGCTGTCGAGCTCGGGGCGAACTTCTGACGCTCAGCATGCTCCTTCCCGAGCTGCTGGCGGATGTCCCGCGCCATTTGCTCTTGCCGCGCGAAGAACTCCTTGGCATCCATAGCCATGCCATCACCAGACAAGGGAAGTCCCCTACCCAGGGGGTCCCTGCCAAACAGAATCTGGTGAGGGGACAAACCGCCCGGAGTGGGGGTGTCATGATGGGCCTTCAGAGCAGGCCACATCTCCTCGAACCAGTTCTGACGTGGATTGGTGATGTGGATCTTGCGCAGCTTCTCGAACAGCTGCCGTCCAGCCACTTCAGCACGGCCGTTAGACCGGCTGAGATAGGCGACGCTCTTGGCATGACGTATTCCCATGAGGGAACACATAGCCTTGAACCAGCCACCAGTAAACTGGGGCCCTCGGTCACTGCAAATGGTGCGGGGGATGTCAAAGACGGTCAGCCAATGACGAATCATGATGACTGCCACTTCCTTGGCAAGCAACCCCTTTTTGCGTGCCGGAACGGCTACCACGTAGCCGCTGTGGCGGTCCACACAGAGAACCACACAGTCAAAGGTCTCCTTGCCAATGTGCACCTCGGGCATGGAGAAGACGTCCATGGCCACACTCTCCATGGGCTGGTCAGGAACCGGGGTCCATTGGGATTCCCCCTTGACGTTCCGGTTATCGGGATTGAAGGCCTGACAGACCGAGCAACCCTTCCTGACCTTCTTGATGGCGGTGTAGAGAACGATATGGTCGATCTCGAACCGACGCTGCATGTCAAGAGCTTGCTTCTTGACCCCTGGGTGCAGCATGTGGTGGTGCCAAGCTTCACAAAGCTCGAGCACCCGGGACTCCGGTACTAGCAGCTTACCATTCCGGTAGAGCTTGCCATCTTCCTCGGTCAGCCCCTTTGGCCACTTCTGCCCGTCGTCAGGGTCGGTCACAGCCCTATACTCGGCCGCAAAGGCCTCAGACTTGGCGTAATCGTCGGTCCAGTCGTCCTGGAGGCAAGACTCCTGGAAGAGGTGCTTGTCGGACTCAGCTCCATCAGGGGCGAGTACTCTGACCGCTCTGCTCACCCTCGACGCGAGGGGTCATCCGCAGCCATGACGACGAAGCATTTTGCACCCTCCTCCTCCATCAGGCGCTCCATTTCGATGATCTTCTTGGCTTCAGCGGTCTCAGCCCCATCGCCATGGGCAGAGATATCCTGCATGCCCTTGCTGGCGGGATAGGCCCACCTACTGAGACAGTCCGCTACGGTGTTATCCTTTCCAGGAATGTAGACAACCGTGAGGTCGAACTTGGCCAAGTTCTCATGCCATCTTGCCCGTCGGGAGGCGGGACCTGAGGGGGTGTCCACGTGCTCCTTGTGCCACGACTGCAGACTCTGATGGTCGGTGCAGACGGTGACGGGATGGAGGGCTATGTAGCCAGCCCATTTCCTGAGAGCCATGACGATGGCATACACCTCCTTTTCACGGGGCGTCCACGTCCGTCTCTGGCCTTCCGCCAGGACTCGGCTCCAGAAGGCCACGGGCACGTGCCTCCCGTCGTCAAGCACTTGCTCCAACACAGCGCCAATGGCGTAGTCGGAAGCGTCGGTGCGCAGGACGAACCCTCGGTCGGGATCCACGAGGTGCAGACCCACTGCGGATAGCAGCGCCTGCTTCATCCCCTCAAAGGCACGGTCGGACTCAGCTGTCCAGACCAGAGCCTTCTTGGACCCCTTCTTGGTCTCCTCTCGGTTGCCCTTGAGCATGGTCGTCATGGGGGCTGCATACTCGGAATACATTTTGATATACCCCGAGTAGTAGTTGCAGAACCCCAGATACGCCCGTAGCTCAGAGACCGTCTTGGGCTTTTCCCAGTGCTCAATCGCAGCCACCTTGCCACGTATGGGCTTTCGCTGCCCGTTCCCGACTACGTGGCCAGCGAAGACCACCTCGCTTACCGCAATGGTGGCCTTGTCACTGCTGCCCGTAAGTTTGTGCCGAACCAGAAGCTCCAGCACTCGAGTGACGTCCCTCTCATGTGCCTCCAGGAGCTCCTCGTAGCTCATGCTGGGGTCCCCGGACGCGATGATCACGTCGTCCACGAAGGGGTCCGCACAGTCACGCACCGGCTCAAGCAGGTTCTCCAGCATCCGCTGAAAAGCCGCATTGCCGTTGGTAACACCCATGGGCATCACCTTCCACTGGAGAGGTCCAAGTGGGGTGCTCATGGCTGTGCAGGCACGGGACTCTTCGGCGAGAGGCATCTGATGATAACCATGTTTCAGGTCAATCACCGTGAAGATCCTCCGCCGGTGTTGCTTTTGCAGCATGTCCTCAATGAGGGGCAGCGTATAGCTGTCGGGCTGCGTTTGGGCGTTCAGGCCGCGGTAGTCGACCACGAGCCACCACTCACCGGCAACCTTCTTGGGGACGACGAAGCACGGAGAGGCCCATTCGGAGTGGCACGGCTCGAGCCAGCCTCTCTGGATGAAGTCACGGAGGATCTTCTCCATGGCCTCTTTCCTCTCGCCCCTCAGGGCAAACTCCCGGTGCCGATACACACGGGGGTCCTGCTTCAGTCGTATCTTGGCCTCGCCATACGGTCCACGCACCGGTGGGGGAAACGCAGGCTTACCGCTGAAGAAGGTATCCCCATACTTCTGCTTCAACCTGGCCCTCAATGCCTGAATCTTGGGGCAATCGTCGGACTCCGCCTCGGCTTTTCCGGGCACTTGAACCACGGAGCTTACCTGAGGGGTAGCTACTCCGCTCGCTTTCGGCTCAGGTGGTCTTCCCAGGTGGCCCAAAGGGCCATCTCTGGTCTTGCCTCGGAACAGATCGCCGTAGGTGGGTGGGTTACCGCCAGGCGGCTCGTCTTGGCCGGACATGTGATCCAGCACCCTCTGTACGAAGGTATTCCCGTCATAGGAACCGGAGACGATTGAGTCCACTTCCCACCAGGCTTTGTCCTGGACTTTGCCCTCACGCTGGTTTCCCCAGTCGTGAAAGGGCTGATCCATATACCCCTGAACCAGATCCCACTCCTCTTCAGTGAGAGGGTCTTCCGAATCTGATTCTTCGATGTCAACAGGGGGAACCGCAAAGCATTGCCTCCAAGGCTCCGCTATGATGCGGTTGACACACAGGAAGTCCGTGGTGTCGGCCTGATCAAGGCCCCCATCCACATAGTGGAATTCCGTTGGCCATCTCTGGGGTGGCATGGGCTGTCCCTTAGCGTCCTGATAGACACTCTCTCCAGCCGGTAGGACGACCTTGTTTAAGGTCATGTTGGTCAATGAGGCTACCCAATGTCGGGTACTTTCCTCCTCGGTGCATCCCATAGGAACAACCAGCACTGCCTTGGAGCGGTCCTTGCGAATCTTCGCTATCGCTCTTGGAATGTCCCAGCGGGGGCAATGGATCCACATCAAGCCCTGATGCGGACCCCAGTGCTTCTTCCACGCGGAGTCCTGTGCGCTCCAGTACTTCTCACATACCCAAGGATGGGCGGAGGTTCCTGAAGAGAACGCATCCAGGGCCAGATCCGACGCTCCAAGGTCCGCAACCACTCGGTTCGCCACTTCCGGCCTTACACCGTACTCCTGGTTTGCTGGCCCAGTTGGCTCAGTATCCAGCGCGGCCACTTCGAGCTGATTGCGTTCGAGGTGGATCCATTGGCATTCCACATGGTGCTCAGGTGACGAAAGCCACGAGAGTTGGTCGTCCTGGTACAGGGTCATGGAGGCTTGGGCCGGGAGGACGCCGGAGTCCGTCTCCATCATGAAGTCGTACCCGACGATCATGTCCCAGTCCATCTCGGCCTCGTAGAAGCGACCGTGCAGGAGGATTTCCTTGCCGAGGTCTGGGCGGCTCAGCTCACCATGGTTCACGAACTGCAGCCCGATGGCCGCTTCCTTCATGCCTCCCACCATGTACTGGCCGTTCGCCACCTTCAGCCTGACAGGTTTCCGACTGTCGGTCAGACACTCTGGTGGAAGTAGGCCAGCCTTGACCAAGCTGACTTGAGCTCCCGTGTCGACCAACACGTCGAAAACCTTTTCCACTTCCCCGCATAAGGCACGGACCTTAAGATGCAACTGCCGCTCGCGACCGACACGGCGCACGGCGTGCAAACTCAGGATCTCCGGCCGTTCCAGAAGCTCCACAAGCGACTGGTGCAGGTCGTGGACAATGGGCTCAGGCTGCCCATCTGCAGCATCCAGCTGCGGTCCGGGTGATCCTCCGATACTCTCGGAAAGATCTTGTAGTACATCAAACACATTCTTGGTCGCGAAGGACGGACGGGTGCAAGGGTTCGTGCCTTCACTTGCCCTCGGCCCGCCTCCGCGACTGGGCGCCGGACCGGGCCTTCCGCCCGCGGCAGTCCCCTTGTGCTTATCGACTCCCGACTGGGATGGTTCGGCGCTTCCCACGTCACCATCCTGCGACCGCCCTAGCTGGGGCCCTTGGCTGCAGGGGCTCCGCTAGGGGGCGTCGGTTGTGGAAGAGGGGGTGTTCTCCTCGGCCTCAACGTCGTTGACGCCCTTCTCCCTCCTCTCACTACGAGTAGGCTTCTTGTCCTTGTCCTTGTTCTGGTTGTTCTGGTTGTTCTCCTTGTTTTTGTTGTCCGACCTGGGGACCCAGTTCCGCTTGATCTCCTGGATCTCCTTGGCCAACTCGGTCCCCACCGACGACATCAGCTTGGCCAGCTCGTCCTTGTCGACCTCCATTTTGGCTTCCCGGATACCCGCGGGCGCACGCTTCTTCGACCCGTGCGCCTTCTTGTAAGCCTCCGTGTCGGCCTTGTGGACGGGGCATGTTCGGTGGTCATGGTTGAAGCCTCGCTTCCTCCCATAACACACGAAACAGCCCTGAGGGTGAGCTCGTATGAACTCCCCAAAGGACAGCGGACGGTTGCCAATGCGGCGAGGGTCCCTCTTCTCCTGCTTCCTCCAACACTGCTGCAGGGGCTTCCGGTTTCCCGGTTTGCTCCCCGCGCTCAGGTTCCTGGCCACGAAGGCACAAACGGCCACTTCGGCGGGCTCATCGTCGTCGTCATCGTCGACGAGAGTCTCATCGCCGCC
Source organism: Eutreptiella sp. 'Long Island Sound 2002' (assembly GCA_964036045.1). NCBI lineage: Eukaryota > Euglenozoa > Euglenophyceae > Eutreptiales > Eutreptiaceae > Eutreptiella > Eutreptiella sp. 'Long Island Sound 2002'. Next base: position 10,025,224 of record OZ038388.1, read on the forward strand.
GGCTCCCGCTGGGTCCATGGCATTTTCCCCGCCAGGTGCCTCGCCAACGTAGTTGACGTCGCGGTCGCCGGGCCTCAACCCGCGGGTGTGGTGGAGGTTTCGGTACTCCTCGCCAACCCACTCCAGGATCTCGTCGCAGCTCATCCGCGCCGGGATGGGCTGCAGACGGATGGTCTGGCCGCTCAACTCACAATCGTCAAGGCGCCACATCGCGGTCTTCTCGCGATCGCCCGAGACGGTGATGAGAAGAGCGTTCCGCAGGGAGTGCCGTTTGACATCCCGGGCCACGTTCTTCTTCGCCCAAGCCACCACGTTCGTATGATGGTCCTTGGGGAGCATCATCTTGACCGTGTGGTTGGACTTGGCCCTCTTGGATTCCTCCTTGGTGACCCTCTTGATTCATGCTTCCGGCAGCATGGAGAGCAGGCGAGCCTGCTCGTCACCCTCGTTCCAATCCTCCACATTGCGGCGGAAGAGGGTGTATTTCCCTCGGAAGTCACGCCAGTCCCGTAGGCGGATCTCCCGTCCATCATGCTCAAGCTTGATGGACTTCCAGCGCTTGGCCGCCACCTGCGGAGCGTCCACCCGCTCCTGCTCGTTGAGCCACTTCTTGGCTTCCTTGAGGGTCTTGATTTTCCCCTCCTTGGTCGCCATGAAGTATAGCTCTCCGAGCACTTCCGGCAGGCGGTACCTGAACCGTTTGAAGACATACTTTTCCGCATCAGCGGGAGGCAGGTCTTCAGTGACGGTCAGCCCCCAATCGCCCAGCTTCTCCAAGAAGCGGTCGAGGTTGAGGGGGTTGCCGTCGTACATGGGGGGCTTGATGTCCTTCAAGTCTTCCCACACGGCGGCATCCGCGGCCTTAGAGACCATGAACGCCGGCCGCGAGGTCGACCGAGGTTCCCATCGGCCTCGCCCACGGACTCCCACGGCCGCCACGTCCATCTCCCCCATGGAACCCCTGTGGCTACGCTGCGGTTCCTCCACGTACGCTGAACCAAAACGTTCACGCCGTACTGCATCCATGTACGCATCCTCATCACGGCGCCGGCGGCTGCGTTCAGCGGCCTCCCGTCGTACACCACGCGGCGGGCTGATGTCGAACTCCTCCAGGTCCAGGTCCAGGTCCTCACCTTCGCCGACATCCCACTCCAGGTCTCCTCTGGGGACCTCGTCCCTGAGTCCACCATAACGTCCTCCAGCCATTGGGATTGGCACCGGGGCTGGTGCCGGGCGTCGGGGGCGTACAGGCGTCCGCGGTGGAGCACGGCGGTTGCGGTACTCCGCGCTGAGCCAATCATCACGCCATTCCTCACTGCCACTGCCGGGCGGCACGCGCTCGTTGCGGCGGCCCGCGCTGTGGTGAGAGGGGGCGGTGAGAGAGGGGGCACTGGCGCTGGGGCGACTCCTGGGGGCTCCGCCGGGGGCGTGGGGTCTGCCTGGACCTGGTCCGGGTCCCCAGCCGTCGTCCGACGAGCCAGACTCCAGGGGTGGGTGGTCGCTGCCGACGCTCCCACGGGCTTCCAGCGCGTCCAGCCTCTCCTGCAGGCCGCTGACGACGTTGGTCAGCGACTTGGTCTCGGCCCTGGCGATGTCCAGCTCCTTCTGCGCGCGCGCGGCGACCCTGGAGATGCGAGCCATCTCGCCCTTGCCCGTGTCTACCTCCAGCTCGAGCAACTGGACTCTCCTGTGGAGGCAGACAATCCACCGCCAGGTGGTATCCGGGTCGCCGTTCCCTGGTGGGTCGTCGGGGTTTCCGGGGGGTCCTCCAGGAGGGCCTCCGCCGGGTCCGCCCGGTCCAGGGGGTCCTCCCCCGCCCGGTGGTCCGCCTCCAGGGGGTCCACTTGGTGGGCGTCCTCCAGGGGGTCCTGATGGTCCTCCGCCAGGGGGTCCCGGTTGGCCTCCGCCGGGTCGCCTCGGTGGGTCCGAGGATGGGCGCCTCTTCGTGATGCCGAAGTCCATGTCGTCATCCTCTTCCATGTCGCCCCACCTGGGCGTCTCGGTCTCGGAAGACTCCGAGCTCCGGTAGGGAGGAGGGAGATCCTCATCCTCACCTTCCGGTTCCATGGGGACGTCCCCGCCGCCTCCGCCCGTCCAAGCCACCACTTGGCGATGTCGGCGGCCTCGTTCATCCCCGTCACTGGCGGTGAAGAAGGGGTCACTGTCGTGGGGGTGTCCACCCGCTGGCCTCCGCGGCCTCTCGGGGGTCTTCCCCTTGCCCTTCCTCCGTCGCTGGGCGGTCGGGCAACTGCTCCCACTGCTGCCCGTGTCCGCCTCGTCCAGCGCCATCCTGGAGGAGGTGTCCCCTTCGAAAAGCTTTCGAAGGGTCTCCACTCGCGATCCTCTCGGGGGAGTCTCGCGGCGGAGTTTGGCCTCTGCCTCCTCCATTGCGGCGGCGGTGGCTGCGGCAGCCCACACTTCGGCTTCTTCCCGAGCACGAGCCGCCTCGGCTTCCCGGGCCTGCTGCAGCCGCGCCTTCTGCGCTTCCAACGCCGCCAGCTCCGCCTCCGTCTTGGCCCTCTCCTCAGCGACCTTCCGTCGCGCGGCCTCGATGGCTTCCTTCTTGGCGGCGTCCTCCTGGGCCTTAGCCGTTGCTTCGGCGTGGGCCCTATCCTCCGCCTCCTTCCTTGCCCTCTCTTGGGCAAGCGCCTCTTCCAGCGCCTTCACCTCGGCCTCTTGCAGGCAATGGCCTCCTGCGTCCGGCGGGCTTCCTCGTCGGTTGCCCTGATCCGGGCAGCCACTGCCTCATGGGCGGCCGCAGCCGTGAGACCGGCCGCGATGGCTGCCACTTTCGAGGCGTGGTAGTCCATGCCTCTGCCCCACTCGGTGGCCTCCTCATGGGCGATGCCGACGGCGCCCTCCACGGCAGCGTTCTGCTGCGTGGCCCGTTGCCGGGCAACCCGAAGGTTGCAGGGCACCCTACAGACGCGCTCACAGGCGCGCGCCACGTCCCTTTGGGCGGGAGCGGCGCTGCTGCTGGAGCTGGCCTGGTCGGCCGGCATCCTCCCGCGGTGGGCCGACTCCACGTCGCTGCTGGGGCCTGCTGGGGCCTGCTGGGGCCTCAGGAGCAGCCGACGGGGCTTGGCCTGGGTCTGCTTGGCGACTTCCATGAAGTCACCAAGGGTGGCGTGGCCGGGGTGATGACCACCATTGGCCCGTTGGGGACTGGGGGCTGGGGTTCCGCCCTTGGCGCCTTGGGCGGCTTCGGCGGCCAGGGACTCCTGGTACTCCCGCCACTTCCGCTCCCGCTTCCTGTCCCCGGCAGACCGCCTCTCCTTCCCCGGAGACGCGCTGCTGCTGCCCAGCAGCCTGCGCTCGCTCCCCGGTTCCGGGAAGCTCTTCTCGATCATGTCCCACAGGGAGACATTGATCGAGGCCCCCGACGGGTACTCGTTGGGGGTCTCGTCCTCCTCGATCCCGTCGGGGCGCAGCCCTTCGCCGGGCCTGTCCGGCCGCCCCCACGTCCTCCAGCGCTTGCGGCGGAAGCGCCACTCGTAGCCTTCCGCCCGCAGCCACTCCTCCACTGCCCGCAGGCGGTCCTCCCCCATGTCCTCGCGGAGCTCGAAGCTCCCGGGCATGCCGCCTTCACACTGGGGGTGGCTGTGGCGGTAGTGCTGGTCCCAAACCAACCCACGCGGCAGGCGTGCCGCGTGGGGGTGGGGCCGCGGCCACAACCTACCCGCTTCCTGCCAGCTTACCATGGCAGCGGGGGCGTAGTTGGTCTTGAGGTCCTTGATGTGCACTCGTTCAACTCAACGAACTGGTTGTGGTTGTTGAGGCGGGTGCTGCAGCACTGGATTGGAAGTGCGGCTGGTGCTGGTCAGCCGGTGGTTGTGGAGGTGGTTGACGCGGCCTTGCTGGTCGGCCGATGGGACTCCGGGTCGGCCGATGGGGCTGATGCAGGAGTCCTGGTCTGTGCACCTCTTCCACGGTCGCTGCGCGGTCAGGGCGATGCTCTGGACGGCGCTGCGGGCTCCGTGACGAACTCGGCGCTGTCGCTGGGCGGCGCTGCGAGCCGCTGCGCTGCGCTGCGAGCTGCTGCGCTGCGCTGCGAGCTGCGAGCTGCGAGCTGCTGCGACGCGCTGCTCGGGGTTGGTGGCCCCGAGTGGCACGCGAGGGCTGGGTAACCCCGCGGCGGTGAAACACTTTTGACGCGTTCCCGTGGGGGGCCGGCCACGGGACGCTGCGGTGACACGCACAGGTGAGCAGGCAGGCAAAGCACTACGCTCACAAGGGCATCAATACGCTCGTCAGGGTTGGGATAAGCGAGCGTTTAGCGACTGAACGGTCGTTTGTTTGTTACGCTTAGGGAAATTTATTAACAAACGACGTTTTAACAAACGACGGCCCGCAGGCCCCTGCCGCGGCGTGGCGCGCGCACTTTCTGTGCGCTGTGTCCGATGTTTTGCGTTGTCAGAGCCTATGAACTGAAGGATTTTAAAATGCACAGGATTTCAAAAACCACAGGTACAGAAAATTGATGGATGCGAGAAAATGTTAACAGACCGTTTATTCTAACCGCTGAGCAAACAAACATGGCCAAGGATTGATCGTGCAAATGTGAGGTACTTTATAGAATTTGCAATGATTTTAATTTGGATTTCGTTTCATTAACATTGGTGGTTGAATTTTTCTGCCTGTCTTGCGTTTGCAGGGCCTCACAAGAAGCAAGTGAAGAAGAAGGAGAAGAAGAACAGGAGGGAAGAATATGAAGAGAGAAAGAACAGAAGAAAGAAGCGGAAGAGGCGAAGGAGATCAAAGAGACGTTAAGAAGAAGACAGAAGAAGATCGAGAAGCTGCTGCAGCGAAGAAGACTGAGGAGTGAAGACAAAGAAGACGAAGAAGGAGCACAAAAGGAAGAAGGTGCTGTCAGTGTCACTTGAGTGTTCGCGCGTGCTGTGAGTGTCATTTGAGTGTTCGCGCATGCTGTGAGTGTCATTTGAGTGTCGGCGCGTGCTGTGAGTGTCATTTGAGTGTCGGCGCGTGCTGCGAGTGTCATTTGAGTGTCGGCGCGTGCTCTGAGTGTCATTTGAGTGTCGGCGCGTGCTGCGAGTGTCATTTGAGTGTCGGCGCGTGCTGTGAGTGTTATTTGAATGTCGGCGCGTGCTGTGAGTGTCATTTGAGTGTCGGCGCGTGCTGTGAGTGTCATTTGAGTGTCGGCGCGTGCTGTGAGTGTCGTTTGAGTGTTCGTCGCGCTCGCTTCTGTTGTCTCGACAGTTTTGAGTGAGCCTTCGTTGTCCTTTATATGACCCTTTATGGTGGACTCAGTCAGTTTGCTGCTGCATCTCAGTTTTGTCATTTGAATCTCAAAATTTCACTTCTGCACAGAGGCTTCAAGTGACGCCAGGGACCTGTTATGTGTGCTGCAGCAGCTGTACAGATACATGCGCTTGCTTTATTTTTTGCTGGTTGCTCACTTTTTGCCATTTGCCATTTTTGGCCATTTGGTGGTCAGCCTGGGGACAGGTGCCTTTGTGAGGCTGGAATTCCTGGGGCCTTGATCTCGAACGCAATGGTTTTCAAAAATATCTGAATTATTCTTTTTTCAAAAGAAGCACAATGGTTTTTAAAAAAATCCGAAACATTATTTTGTCCACAAAAAACATTGTGAGTCTACTTTTTTTGAAAAAGCACTAGGAAGGGGCACAATAGAAGCAAGTAAACCATTAGAAGCAAACCGAAACAACATGAACAAGGAAAAAATTAACAAACGATATTCGTTTATTTTCATCGTTCGTTCGTTCGTTCGTTCGTTCGTTAATTTTCAAAAAAAAATTAACAAACAACGTTTGTTAATCCCAACCCTGACGCTCGTGTCATGTGACAAAGCGTTTCAGAATCCTTGCCACTCTGCAAAGAGGGAACAAAAGTATGTACAACAACACATCAGGATATGTACACATGGGGTTAAGACTGGACTGGGGTAAGGGCATCACAGGACAATAGACACTCTATCCCAACTTGTATCCCAATCCCAGGTCCGACCCTATCAGTGGCTGCTGGGGGCGGGGGCTCAAACACAACCCATGCCCTGCTCAGTCCGGACCCTGAAACCCTGCCAATGGGAGGGGTGTACCGCACAGCCACAGGCGAGTTCCTCAGAACGAATGGGCTCGAAGGCCAACCGACAATGGCTCCCCACGCTCCCGTAACAGCAGGTCCCAACTCCTCTCTGAGCCAGAGATATGGCCCCGCCATTATCACCCAGGAGTTGGTAGCTGAAAATGGGCTGTTTCAGCCCAAACTGAAATTAACTCAAGAATCCCCAAAATTGACCCCTCGTCTGGACCCGCCAGAGGTAGGAACGAGGCAACTCACCCTATGCCCTTCCAGTACAAACTCCCTGGAGCCCTCACCCAACCTGGTTCCCTCTGAGGTTCCGGCATCAGGGCAACACGGATGAGTCAAGTGGGGTCATGATGCCAAAATCACCAAAACTGGCGTCATTTCCACGCGTGGCTCGCCCGGCCAAGGTAAGGCCAATGGCTCAGAGGGTAGGAGGCAGGACCTGAGGCTTATATCTGAGTGTCCAATGTGAAATTAGGTCCAAGCTCCCTATGGGCTTAGAGAAATGGGGCCGCCAATTGACCACACGGAAGGGAGAAATTGGGGTCCCAAAATGGGGTCATTTTGGCTGCTCGAAATGAGCCAAAATTCGGTGTGCCCCCAATAGTATATCTCCACGCCGGCTTGGAGATCAGATCCGCCATCCCATACGCAATCCACTCAGAGTCTAATTGAGACTCCCATGCCCTTGGCTCTCAAAGATCTCCATGCCACTTGGCGTGGTGACGATCCCAATTGGGTCCACAAATGTCAAAATTGCAAAAATGCCCCCACTCACTTTGGGCTAGCGCCTTAACGAAGGTGGCTCCGCTTCGCCCACGTGGTGTGTGGATCATGGGGACCATTACCCATAACACCCATGTCATATATGGTCCATTGGTCCATGCGTCCGGCGTGCACGAGGGTTAGAACATAGTGCACGGCGGGCAGCAAAAGTGGAAAATTGCTCAAAATGGCCAAAAATGCGCACACTCTTGGTTGGGGCAAATGAGGCACATGCCCGACTTGGACCGGAGTGTGCCATGGGATTGGTATCAAGTCATGTGTGTCCAACATATCTTTTGGGCGTCGCCCAACTCCTCCGGTTTTGGGAATGGCAGGGTCGCCAAGTGAGCCCATGATTTGGGATAGTCCCAAATCGCCAACATGGTGGCCACGGTGTGCCAAGCCCAAGAGGAGTTATTCGCCGGGTCCAAGATATGTTTGGCACCGAAGTATGTACCCTCATATCATACTTGAGTCATGATGTCCATTGAGCGCAACGTTGAAGAACACGGTCGCCACTTGACATCATGACGGGCCAAAAATGGCAAAATTGGCGAAACAACACCCAAAAGTGCCTCGAAAGGCGCACAATTATATTATAAGAACTTGCGCTTGGATCGTGCAATCACTTAATCCTTCTAAACACAATGACTTGACACTAATGACCTTCGATCCCACATATGTGCTCCACTTGGGGCGCCTTGAAAGGTTACGAGCGCTACTTCCCAAGTGGGCACATGAAAATTTCGAAAATTGCAAAACACACACCTTGCTCCCAACGCATCGCTTCGGGATCACCTGACAAGCTTCCCTTCACAAAGGTTAAGCTTGCAATTGATCGTGAGGAGTATGGAGAAAGGGCTTGCACAATATGAGGTCCATTGGCGGGTTTGGTTTGGAGCGATAGACCCGCCAAATGGGCACGCAACACAACACAAGGCACATACTCCATATTGCCCAAAAAGGTAGCTCCCACCACGATATGTCATGCCCCTCCAAGGGCATAACTTTGTGTCAATCGCTCATAGGAACTCAAAGAGAGTTCCTATGCAACACCAACACTTGCGCGCTACACTCGAAAGTTATCTTAACGCACGCAATGTCATGGCCAATGAGTTGTAACGCAAACTCTACCCTCTTGACCATGATCCATTACACTAGCGCGCACGTGTGGAGACGCAAGGCATATAATGCTTCCTAAATTACGTCGGGGGTATTGTGAATACATCCCACATTTCTTTATTGTCAATACTCGCAAGCGGCACGAGATATGACCCTCACAAGTGGCCTCACGAATCAACTTTGTTTTGCCCATATCTCTGAGTCAAATGGAGGGCAAGATAAAAGGAAAGTTGATTCGTGCATAGGGAAGCACGTAGGTCCACTCGAAAGAGGTCAAATCAAGTGCGGGGATGTCGAAGTCGAAAATCCGATTTCGACATCCTGAAAAATTCGGATTAAGGTTGCGAGTGTAAGATGTGAAAATTGCGGAAGCGTCCATGCAGTTCCTGAAGGCTTTGGAGCCTTCGTGACGGATTGCGTTAAAACTTCCATTATAAACAGTTAAACTGGCGGTTACGGTAAAGTCGCGATCAAACCGCCAGCAGTCAAAACAGTGAGTATCAGAACGGAAGCGTAAAAGTTGACGGAAACAATATGAAAATAAAACCCTGTTGATTCCTGATGTTCTGATATACAAATCTCCGCCCGCGGTGCATCGGTTGCCGATGCGGGGCTTTACGGCACGGAATGGAGCGTCAACGGGCGTCTTCCCTTCCGTACATGGGGTTAGTGGACCGGAGACCGGTTGTATGCCGTAACCTAGCCATGGGGTTCTGGGTACCGCTTCATTGGCGGTTGCGTTCTGCTTGGCCGTGTTCCGGCCCCATGGGTCGGGTGGGCTATGTACACGTCCGGCTCGGCGCCCCTTCCTGCCGGGTTGGGTCCTGGCTCTGCCGGCTGGGCGGCTGCGCTGGGCGGCTGCTTGTGGCTCTGGGTTAGGGGGCTGGGGTTGTCCGTGTCCTTTCTCCTCTGCAGTGCCGCTTTTAAACTTCTGGGTGGTCCGCCACCGTTGTTGCTGGCTGCGCGGTGGCCCTGTGTGTGGCCTGCGGTGCCAGTGTGTGGCGTGCTGGTGCGGCTCCTTCCGGGGTGTGCGGTGGCTTGTTTCGGTTAGTCCTTCAGGTTAGGGTCAGTCGTGCTGTGTTGTGCGGCTCTGTGCTGCATCGCGTCGCGCTGTGGCGCGTTGCACTGTGGCGCGCTGTGGTACGGTGTGCCGTGGTCTCACGTTGTGCCGTGGTGGATCAGTGGAGGTCAGCCTGGCCTGTGTCGTGGTGCGGAGTGCGGGTCGGAGTGTGGCTGGCTGGTGGCTCGGGGGTGCGGTTAGGTGTGGGTGTCTCGCTGGGTCCGTGCTGTGGGGGCCTGGGCGTGCCGCTCGGGCTGGTACGTTTGGTAGGCGTCCGTGGGGTTGCCCTCCCTGGGGGCCTGTGCCTTGGTCCCGTGTCCTCTGGGGGTCCCGGTCCCTAGCCCTGGTCGCTGTGGCCGTGCCTTTGTCCTCTTCCGGTGCCTGTGAGGTGGCCCTTGTTGCGGCCGGGGTCATCGCCTGGCGGTGAGGGCGTGGTGGTGCGCCGCGCGGCGGCGTTCCCTGCTGCTTCCTCTGTGGGTGTGGCCCGTTCTCCCCGTGTAGGTGTGCCCTCTAAGGTTCGGAATTGGTTTCAAAAAAAATAATCAGTTTTTTCCGATCGTTTTGCAAAAAATAACCGATTGTTCCGATTATTGCCCCTTCAAATAATCAGTTTTTTCCGATCGTTTTGCAAAAAATAACCAATTGTTCCGATTATTGCCCCTTCAAATAATCAGTTTTTTCTGATTGTTGCCATCAAAATAATCGATTTTGAAACAATTATGCCCGGTGGCTCAAATTGAGAAGTTTTGAGAGTTGGTTTCCTGTACGACCACACTGCCCACTGAGGGTAAGCCGTGGGCACTCCCCTCATAAAACACTGTCCAATGGCACCTGCAACCCACATGGCAATTTGAGTCTATTGACTGTGCCTCAAACAAGCTCAAAAGGCCAAAAGCAAAATAACACACAATCTCATCCAAAAACTGCGGCCATCACTGCAAAGACCACACAGCACTTCCACAAGCAGCATGTGGGTTATCTTTTTTCAACACTTGTGAGTACTTCAAACACACTGACGGTACAAAACTGGAAATATTAAACGTCTCCTCTCCACACTTCTAAAGTTTACGTTGTATTGCCTGCAGAGACCAAAGAAGAGAGAACAATACACGCCTGACAGCAGAACACAAAAGCAAACGAAAACGAGAGCAAGTAACACAAGCCACGCAATCATGGCGAAACAAAACAATCCGAAGTCGCAATTAGATGGCAAACAACACAATCTGCCACAACAGAGACCTAGACGAAGTAGTCCACAAGATGCAAAAAACTAACGAAGGGTGAAAACAAAAACAAGCACGTATGTCAGTGCAATGCTACACGTCTCAGAGCTCTCCACAGCACAGGTACAAACTCGAACAATCAGATGACAAAATCAGATCTACGAGAATGACGGCAGATACGAAAAGGAACGAAGACAAACAAAAGCTACCGAAGACAAAGACAAAAACACGGAGCAGACACACCCACAGAAGGCGTGCTCTGCTTGTCTCCGTCACGATAGTCCCTTCTCACACGATGGCCTTCTCCGGGCGAAGTCTCCTGCTCGCTGGCCTTCGTCGGCGAAGCATCTCACGCGCTGGCCTTCTGGGACGAAGTATCCTGCTCGCCGGCTTTCTCCGGCAAAGTCTCGTGCTCCCCCGGATTCTCCGGCGAAGTCTCCTGCTCGCTGGGCTTCACAGGCAAAGCACCTCACGCGCTGGCGTTCTCGGATGAAGTATCCTGCTTGATGGCCTCCTGCTCGCTGCTATTCTCTGGCGAAGTCTCCAGCTTGCTGGCCTTCCTCGTTGAAGAATCTCATGCGCTGGCCCTCTCCTGTAGTAGCGTTGACTTGTCTCCTACATCGTTCCTCTTGTTTCTTTTAGGTTTTCTGAAGATAACAAAAAATGCAGCGAAACGATAATTACTTGAATCCATCGAAATGGTTACACTCTTTAGCAAAGATGTACTTGATTTCTCATGCTACTTCTTTCCTCTGTGAACCACAGGACATTCTCGGTTGCGGCTTGCAGCATTTGAGGCTGCGCTTCGCAGCGGCATTTCTAATTAAATAATCGATGCGATAGCGATTTTTTTTAAAAAATAACCGATTCGATGCCATTTTTCAAAAATTATCGACGATAATCGCCGATTAACCGATTAATCGATTAATCGCCAAAATCGATTCCAAACCTTAGTGCCCTCCATCCCCCGTGTGGTTTCCGGTGGCTGGTGGGTGTGCGCTGGTGTGATCCGAACGGCGTTCGATGCTTGCTTTGGCGGTGCGTGTTGGGAGGTGCGCCCCCGGGAGTCGTTCGGCGTTCGGTGGGGGTGGGGCGGCGCTGGTCCCCCTGTCGTGGTATGCCCTTCCTGGGTGTGGGTCGTGGCGTTTGCTGTGGTGCCCTTTTCCTCTGTGCCTCGGTCCCCGCTCCTGCCCCTTCCTGGTTCTTGGGTGGTTTCCTGCCCCCATGTTGTGTCCCTTCCGGCGCCCTGTCACTATGGGTGCCTGCCCTCACTTGGGGCCCCTCCGTGCCCCCTTGCCTGAGTGCCCCTTGCTGTCCCTTGCCCTCCCCTTCCCCTTGTCCTTCCCCTTCCTGGTGTGGTGGTGGCGAGGTGGAGAGGGGGCGCCGATGGCCCAGGCCCTGGGGGTGGGTGGCCTGCAGCCATTGGCGGAGGGCTCCGGGGGTGTAGGGGGGGCGGAGGCCCTGGACCGCATCGCGGAGGAGGGCCTCCCATGCCGCTTGCGGCATGATGGCCTCCGGGGCGGCCTCGTTGGGGTCGGCGGGGGTGCGGGTGCGCATCTCCTCGAAGGTGTGCACCATGTGCACCCCTTCTCGCCTTTTCGCTCCCCCGGCCCACATCACCCAGTGGCGGAGCTCCTGCAAAGCGGGGGCAGACCACCAGGCGAGGTGGGCGGGGGCCCAGGGGGGGGGGGGGGGTCCGTGCCCGGGGTCCTGGAGCGGCGGGGGGAGGACTTGGACCTGCGGTGGTGGTGGGGGTGGCGGTGCCTGGGAGAGCGGGAGCGGCGTTGGCGGGGGCTGGGGTTGGAGGACGGGTACGGGCGGAGGGGGGAACAGCATGGGGAGATGGACATGGGGCCGCGGTGGCGTGCTTGGTGCGGCCTGGGGGAGCGGGAGTGGTGGTGGCGGGGGCTCAGGGTGGTGGATGGGTATGGGCGGCGGGAGGAACAGGGAGCCCGACGGGGCCTGTGGGGGGAGGGGGAGGTGGACGTGGGGCGGCGGTGGCTTGCCTGGCGGCGCCAGGGGGAGCGGGAGCGGTGGTGGCCGGGGCTCGGGGTGGGGGTCGTGTACGGCCGGAGGGGAGAGCGGGAGGTGGACATGGGGCGGCGGTGTCGCTCGTGGTGGCGCTCGGGGGAGCTGAAGCGGCGGGAGCGGGGTACCGGGGGGTCGTGGTGGCGCCCTGGGGAGCGAGAGCGGCGCGAGTGGGTGGTTGAGGCGCGCTGGCGATGTGGGGAGTGTGGGCGCCGGGGGCGAGTGTGCCGTGCAGGGGGGGAGCGGGAGCGCCGCTGTTTGCGGGACCGGGCCTCATCGCTCAAGTCGGGCCAGTCAGGAGGCGTCGGCGGGTCCTTGGGGGCCTCGCGTGGTGCCGCCTGGTACTGGGGGGGGGGGAGGTCTCCTGTTGTCAATGGATGCGCCACGTAGGGGTGTCGTGGCGGCAGCGGTTGGTGGTATGGGTTGAGTGACTGTCCCTGGCGGGGTTGGGCCCGGGGGGCCCCTTTGCCTTGGACGTGGTGGCCGGGGGGATACGGTTCCTGGTACAGGGGGGATGGCTGGTATGGGGGGGGTGGCCCCCGGTGGTAGGTGGGGTATGCGGGTGGAGCGCTCTGTGGCTGCCATCCCATTCGCTGGTGCTGTTCGTGCACGGGGGGTTGTGGCCCGGTGGGGTAGGGTGGTGGGCAGTGGTAGTGGTGGGGGTGGTGTTGGTGGTGGTAGTGGTGGGGCTGCTGGTGGTGGTGGCGTTGGTAGTGGTGGGGTTGGTGTTGCGGGAATGGCCCTTGGACCCCTTGTGGGTATTCCGGTCCCCCTTGTGGGGATGGGGGGTCGGTCATCGTGCGCAGCCCCTAGGGCTGCACTATGTGGTGGGCAGGGGGGGCGGTTCGGGGGCCGGGCTTGACGGTGACGGTGGTCGAGGGGTCCCACGTCCCTGGGTCGCTTTGGCCGGCGGTGGTGGTGGTTTGTGGGGGATGGATGACGGGGCGCTTGGTGACGGGGATGTTGACGAGGGTTTGGACGGGGTCGTGTTGGCTGGCCGCCTCTGCGGTGGCGGTGGCTGCCGCTGGAAGGGGGGCTTGGGTTGTGGTGGCTGGGGGGTCCTGGCTTGGGTTAGGGTTTGGGTTAGGGCGGTGTCGGTATGGTTTGTGTCGTTGCGTTTGTGGTGTTGTGTGTGCTCGCTTGGGCGCCGGTTTGGCTTAGGCGGCTCAAGTTGCATGGTCAAAATTACACCAAATGCACCCAATTTGGACCATGCAAAAAAATAGGTTTTCACAGGCTCAGTTTTTTGAAAACAGAATATTAGTCCAAAGAAAGTATCTTTCTCACCATTTGTGCCATTTTGTGCCTTTTTTCGGACAGCCGAAAACAAAAAAAAACTATGAAAAAACAAATAAATCTTACGATTTCAGTGGAAAATGATCCGCTTTTAGCAGAAATTGGCCAATAAATTCATTTTGCGTTTCCCTTGTTTTTTTGGAGGAACATGGTCTGCAGAAAAGATGATTGCAACATCATTTTCTGTTCTGCATGTTCATTGCATACCTGGAAAAATGATTTATTGGTCGAATTCTATGCGTGAGGCCTCGCGCAATCAAGACCAAGGATCATTGAAACAGAAGCATGGCGGATTCAATATCAATGCAAAGCATATGCAAAATGTGGTTCAAGGGCTAGCCCATGCGCGAGGCCTCGCGCATAACTTACTAAACCAAAAACCTCACCCGATTCATTTTCCTTTGGAAAGACGGCTTCAGGGTCGAGTGGTCTTACTACCCACCCAACGGTTTGATTTTTGATTTGCACTGCCTGAAAAAAAGAGGTATAGGTTGTGACTTTCAAGTTCTGGGACTGCATTGCATTCCTCATTGCGCGAGGCCTCGCGCAAAAAAAGGCCCAGAAAATATATTCTTTGTACCATTGTGAGGGGTTCTCATCTGATAGCACTTGTGCACAACGTTCACTGAAGCAACGAGTACCTAAATTGTCGTTGAGTCATTGAAATTCACCAGAAGCTTGCCCCCCCCGGAGGCAGAAAGACTGTTTTTTGGCTTGGTCAGCCCCTGCGCTTGGCAGACTGCTTCCCCGAGGGCACCTTCTTTCTCCAGGTATCGAACATCATCTTGAGAATTGGTGTCGTTTGCACTACATTGCATTTTACTCTCCAAAAAATCAGTTTTTTTGGCCCAAACAAACGCTCAAAAAAGTGCCACGCATGGCACATGCATATTTTCTTTGCACATTTTACTTTGCTCTATAGTCAGCCACGGAAGGATCAATTTTTCTAAGGCCAAAGCTACAAGGGGGGTCCCTGTCCAGCTCGGCATCATCTGTTGAGTGGACATGCTTCATGTGTTACCAGTGATACTCTTTTTTTTGCTTGACACTCCCCATAACTTGTGGCAGGTGTGCATCATGGGCAATGCTGAAGGATGGACCCTGTGCAACACCTCCAACGTATGTGTTCCTTTTGTTAGGAATGCAACAATATTAGAAATAATTTCTTGAGTCATCAATGAGATTTTCAAGGCTTGTTTAGAGCGCTGAATGTCCGCCCGCCTAAACATATTGTACAATGTGATCAAGTCAAGGGTGCCTGTAATGTCACTCCAGTGTAGGCGCCTGCTTGATTCCTCAATTCTAACCTCATTACCTGACTTTGAAGGGGCAATGGACTGCTTCTTGCGCGAGGCCTCGCGCAAGGAACAGTCCATTGCCCCAAAGAATGCATTTTCTGGACCCATCAGGGCCAAGAAAAGGCAAAAATTCCTTACATAAGAGTTCTTTTGGTGTTTCAAAAACGGCTTGATTTTTTGCAAGCCAGAGAATGGTTCTTTTGATGCTTTTGAGGCCCTGTATTTTGGGCACTTTCTGTCGTTTTATACCATGCAACTTGAGCCGCCTAAGTTTGGGTTTTGGGTCGGGTTTGGGGTTGGGGTCTGGTTCCACGTTGAGGAGGACCTCTGTCCGGAGGTGTGAGGGCGCCGATGTCGGGTCGGGGGTCTTCCTGGTGCGTTGCCGGGGTGCCTGAATCGCCTGTGTGGGGGTCGGGGGGTCGGTGCGTGCGGCCGCGGCTTTGGCTTTTGCCGTGGCCTTGAGGATGAGGGCGGCGGGGAGGGGGGGGGTCGGAGGATGAGGTGGAGGAGATGGATGAGGCTGAGGATGAGGAGGAGGTGGTGGACGCGGGTTGGGCTGTGATGCGGGCAGGCTTGTGGGCGGCGGCTTCTGCTGCGGCCACGGCGGGGAGGATGGAGGGCATGTCCCCGGGCTGTAGGTAGGGGGCGGGCGGCTGGGGGGGCCTGGTCGTGACCTGGCGGCCCCGCGGACCGATCTGGTAGGCAGCGGCGGGGGAGGGAGGCGCGGGGCTGTGGCCTTCTCCTTCCGGGCTTGGCTGGGCCGGGGTCCTGCAATGTGTGAAGTTGTGTGGGTTGGCGTCCGCGGGGGGGAAACGTTCGCTTGGGCTGCATTCAGGGGCCGGTGGGGGTGGGCCTGGGTCTTGTGGGGTGTGCGCAGGGGGCGTGTGCGGGCCACTGGGTAAGGTGGGCGTGCCGCGGGGCGCGGGGCTCGTCTCGGCGGGTGTGTGCGGGTTGTCGAGTGTGGGGGGTGGTGAGGGGTGTCCGGCTGGTGGGTGTGTGGCGGCTGTGTGCTGGTGTTCGGGCGGGTGGGGGAGGCCCGTGTCGCGGGGCCCGGGGGTGCGCGCGATGGCGGGCGTGTGTGGGTCTCTGGGTGAGCAGCGAGAGGGGAGGGGCATGGGCGGGGATTGTGTGGTGGGGTGTGTTGTGTCGGTGTCTGTGTCCGCTCCCCGCGGCGCGCTTGCGTGGTCAGTTGTAGGCCGGGCTGTTTGGAGGAGAAGCTTGCCGTCTTCTGCTGCCGCGGCAGAGATTTCGCAGACGAGCTTGCGTATCTTGTGGACCTCTTGGTCAGTGGTGGGAAGGGGGTATGCTAGCTCTGGGCTAAGACCCACGCCGCTGAAGACCCTGTGGATGGCGTGGTACCCGCAAGTGAGGGATTGCTGCGGTCTTGGGGGGGGTTTGGCAGCGTGTCCCGGCTCGCCTCAATTTGTGTGTGGGCGATGGGGATGGCCCAAATCCAGGGCACGGTCCCCGTGGGTGGCCAGCGGCGCTGGATCCAGTGGGTCAGGCAGAGCATGGCCAGTCTCAGGTGGTAGCCCGCCTTCCCTGGGGTGATTTGGGCCAGGGCGCGGGCTGGGGGCTTGTCCCCTGCCTGGAGGACGCCCCTGAGGACCCTGTGCTGGGTGGTGGGGTCCCCTACTGCCCCTGGTGGGGCGGCCCCTGGGGCGAGCATGGTGTCTGTCCCTTTGACGAGCCATTGCGGGCCGGGGGACGTAGCCGTAGCGGCTATCATGTAATAGTGCCCGCGCTCGAGGACTGTAACCCAGACCTCCGGCGGGGGGTGGTCACTGTCTGTAGGTGGGGCTGGGGGGTCGTTGCCTGGGGTGCGGAGGCCGGCGGCGCGGAGGGCGGTGTCGCGGGTCGGTGCGGTGGCCTGTTCCCACTGCTCCGGGCAGTTCGATTCCGCTGGGTGGTCCTTCTCCGCTAGGGCCCGTCGTAGGCGTACGGTCCCTCGACGTGTGACGTTGATGTCGGTGTCGTGTGTCAGGGCCTGGCCCAACTCGATGGGGGGGATCCAGACGTGCTGGCCCTGGGTGTGTTTGCGGGCTCGCCAGAGTACGAGGTCTACGATGGCCTCGTGGAGGCCGTTGCCTGGGGTGGTCAGGTCCCGGAGGGCTTTGACGGTGAGCTTGGTCCAGTCCTCTTGTAGGCGGTACCAGCCCAGGGGGGTGGTCAGGGCCCTGCCTTGGAGGGTTGCTCGGAGGAGGTCGGGGTCCAGATGGTGGCCAGTGTGAGGGGGGGGTGCCCCGTGTCCGGGGGGGGGTGGGCTGGATGGGTTGCCGGGGTCTTGCGCGTCTACGTCGACGTGTGGTTGGCCCTGGTTGGGCTCGGCCGGGCTGGGCGGTGCTGGGTGGCTTCTTGGGTGAGAGATGGGCTTCGGGCCGCTGTGGTGGTGTCTTGGAGGCCTGCGGATGGAGATGGGGGGCGCGTGCGGGGCGCGGAGTGGGTTAGCGGACGTCTGGGTCATGCACGGCATGGTAATGGATGAGACGCTGCATGTGTTCCCTGGCGGCGGGGTCGGTGAGTTGCTCCGCGTGTGTTAACTGGAGGTGTCTGCGGTGTACCATTTGAGCCGCTGCTCCGCGAACTGCTTCTAGCTGGAGGTGCGCTGCTGCCTCCATCGGGCTTTCCATGTTTTTGGTGAGGTGTTGGTGCAAGCACTGTGTCACCGCCCTTTTCATGGTGGCTTCTTTGACCAGGGGATCCCGGAAGAGGTGTTCGCTGGCCTGGTGTGCGTGGCTGTGGGTTGGCCATCCTTCGTGTTGTCGTAGGGTTTCCGCCGGGGACCAGCCCACTAGCGTGTCCCTGCCTGTATGGAGGGGGCATTTCTTGAAGTGTTCCCAGTCCTCCGGGGTGGTGTGGTCGCACGGGCAACGGGTGTGTTCTTAGGGGACGTGGATGTGCTTGCGGTCGAGCCATCTGGCGACCCTGGTGAGGAATGGTAGTTGCTCCCTGAGGAGCTGGATGCGTCGTTTTTGGAGGTGGCCTGGGACGTTTGCTGGGCACAGTGCTGAGTGGTAGAGGGGGATTTGCAGTCTGTCCTGGAGCTCCTGGATGTGCGCCCGGCTGTCTGCGTCGCCGAGCACGCGGGCGAGATGTTGGATGGGGTTGGGGTAGTGGTATGCTCTGTCGTGGGAGGAATAGGGGGCGTCCTCTGGTACCCAGTCCGGGGTCTGATGGGGCTCGGGTACGGGGGGTATGTGTTGGAGGTGTGTGTGGTTTCAGCCGAGGTCAGGGATCTGGAGGGTTGGTAGGTGCGTTGTGCGCTGGTGTACTGCCTGGTTGTTGACCTTACCATTTCCGTATTGGTGTCTGTGGGACTCTTGTTTCACGATGTGGAGTTGGACGTAGGGGGCAAGGCTGCGAAGCGCTTTCCACAGCAGCAGTGCCTGAGTGCCGAGGCTCGTCGCGGTGACTTTGTGAAGTGGTTGCCTTGCTATGCGGAGGAGCAGGTGTGTGTCGACAGTGGCGTCTACCACAAACCAGACCCGGACAATGTGCGGGAGGTGGGCGGGTAGATGGGCCGCGATCTCAGCGATGGCGTCGGCCATGGCCCCTAGCTCCCCGTGGGAGGAGGCCCCGTAGGTGGTGTGGCCCGTGTGGTGGTCAATGTGGTAGTGTCCCCCGGTGTGGGTTAGCTGCAGGGTGGCCCCCCCGGTGATGGGCGTGAGGGCGGATTCGCCTGAGGCGTCGGTGAAGAAGAGCCGGTCCGATGGTGATGCTTGTGGGAGGCGGCATGGCTTCATGGGCAGGTAGGCGTATATGGCGAGGCCCGTGGTGAGGTGGGCTACTGGGGTTGTGGGCTGCAGGATGGGGGTGGCGTACACCCCTATTCCTTTGGAGATGATGTGTTTCGCTTTGGGGGAGATGGCTATGAGTCCCAGCTCCGGCTGTCCTTGTGTGAGGTAGGAGTAGATGTAGTGGAGGATGTAGGCTGTGTCAGGGTTTAGGTCGTGGCATGTGAGGGTTTGTGTTCGGTGCTCCGGTGTGTGGCAGGAGTGGTGGAGCGGATAGTCGGGGTGCTCGTGCTTGCCCGTTCTGTCTGGTTCGGACATGCTGTAACGAATGGCGATCCCTGCCGGGTCGGGGCGGGGCCAGGTGGGTGGGGTGGTGAAGAGCTATTTGGGCGCGTGGTCGGGGTTCCACGCTACCGTGGGGTTGGTGTCGGTGCGCTGGAACCATGGGGCTACCCATGCGTAGGCCTGTGGTGGTAGGTGGGTTGTGGGGTGGGTGTGGTGGCGTGCTATGAGGTGTAGTACGGGCCATGGTGTGGTTGGTGCCTCGGGGTCACCGGCCCAACATGTGCGTGGCATGCTCTGGGAGTCATGGGGGACCCGTGGTACGTCTCGGGCGGTCATGTGGTGTTTCCGTATGCGCCATTTTGCCCCGTGGTGGATGACGGTGGTCTGTGTGGGTTTGGCTTCATTCGGGGCCAGTAGTAGGGTTAGTGGTGGGACTGGGCCCGTCACCGGGGAGACAGGTTCGTGTTTCGAGCCGGTGGGTGCGTAGGGCGGTGTCGCTGGGATGGGTCTGGGGTGTTGCTTTTTGAAATCTCGGTAGGCTGCTCGCATGTCTTTGCTTCCCGGCAGAGTGTGTCCCGCTGCTCGTGCTGTCTGCGTGAGGTACTGGTGGAAGAGGCGGTATTGAGGCCATTCTGGAAGGTGTAGAAAAGGGGGTGTGGTGTGCCCCGCTGTGGTGCAGGACCCGCATTTCGGGGGGGGTGACATATACTACGGTGATGGAGGCGCCGACAAGGTCTATGGTGTGGATGGTGCCCTTGGGGTGATGGTGGTGGTCCCCGCAGAGGACTGCTAGAGGCCCTTCCTCTGGGCACGTGTGGTTTGTGAGTATGGCGTGGTGTGGGGATGGGAGGAGAAGCTGCAGGTGGTTCCACAGGCGCGTGTTCATGTCGGTGGGCATGCCCGTCTGGTGGAGTACCCAGCGTGGGCATGTGTTGCGGGCCTGTTGTGCGGGTTGGAGGCGGATTGTGGGGACCTCGCGGACCTCCGGTGAGTGCTTGTGGGTCATGCGGTGAAGGAGGAGGGCGGTGTGTCTGGTGTAGGCCGCTTTCACCTCTTCCCCTATGGCGTCCCCATAGTGGGGCCATGCCCCTCGGATGGCGCGGGTGGGTATGGAGGTGGGCCAGCCCCCGTGTGGTGCCCATTCCTTGGTCACGGCGCGTGTGGCCGGCTGGAGGGCGGTGGTGGGGTGTGTCAGGTGGAGTGCTTGGAAGCCTATGGAGGCGTTCAAGACCCCGGTGAGGTAGTACGCCAGGCTCTGGTGGGACAGGGAGAGGGCCTTGGTGGTCGGGGACGCATATCTGGGGAGATGGGCGAGGTGTGCTTGCAACTTGGGAGGGAGGGTGGCGTCCTCAGGGTATGCGGCCTGGATTACCCCCAGGTGGGTGGTGGTTGTCACGACCTGCATGGGGGGCCCTTTTGGCCCTAGGGTGGGGGGTGTGGCAGACCCCTTGATCATGGCCACTGACTTTGTGGGGTGGACGAAGAGGTTGTTGTGGGAGAGGTAGGAGACAGTCACGTCCAGTAAGTCATTGGCCTGTTGGGTGACCGTTGGCCCGGGGTCCGGGGCATGGGGTTCGTGTGGGGTGTGTGCGACCGTGAGGTTTGTGTCGTCCGCGAAGCCCACCAGGGGGGAGAGGAGGGGCTAGGGTGCGTAGGCCGGGTAATCCTGCTGGATTGCGAGGGCCAGAGGGAGCGTCACGAGAAGGTACAGGAAGGGGCCTTCTGCTCCTCCTTGGGGGACCCCGCTGCCTGGCTCCAAGAAGGGGGTGAGGCCTGCTCCAGTGCGGACCGTGTATTTGCGGGTGCGGATGTAGCCGGAGGCGAAGTTGTAGAAGGGGAGGCCTAGGCGTTTCCACACCGCTTCTAGAAGGAGACACGGGGTGTTCGGGAAGGCTCCTTTGACGTCGAGGGAGGCGATGATGAGGTCTACCGGGTCCATGTCGGCGATGGTGTCCTGGGGGAAGATGGCCTCGTGTGGGAACCGGCCTGGGATGGCCCCCAAGAGGCTGGCTGGTATGTGGGGGTCCAGGTGGGGGCGGATGCGGCGTAGGAGGATGGTCCAGACCATTTTGACCTCCGTAACTGCACAGACCATGGGGCGCCAGTTGTCCGGGTTTGCCCAGTCCCCTTTTTTGTAGAGGGGGCGGACAACGTTTGCCCAGTGTGGTGGCAGGGGGGTCTGCCCCGTGACGATGTCCCAGAGGCGGTGGGCGAGGATGCGGAGGAGGTGGGCGGGGAGGTGGTAGTATGCCTCCGCGGGGAGGCCGTCGTAGCCTGGGGTTTTGCCTTGCGGGAGACTGTGGATGGCCTTCCGGACTTCGTGGATGGTGAAGGGGCACTTTTCCAGTTGCCTCCTCTGGGCGTGGTTGAAGACCCGAGGGAGGCGGTCGATTTTGGCCTGGGTGTCCGCGTCCAGTGTGTCCTGGGTGGGCGTGTGTTGCCGGAGGAAGCTGTCTTCGGTGGCTTGGAGCACTGTGGCTGGGCCGTTGGCGTGGGAGCCGTCTACCTGCCGGCCGTGGTGATGGTGCGGTGGCCGGTGTCGGTCATGGCGTCGTTGAGGTGGCGGATGGCCTTGTAGGGGAGTTCATGTTGCGCATACCGCTCGTGTTCCTGGGCGATGCGCTGTTGCCTGTGGATGTGCCACCGCTGCAGGTCTGCCCTGATGTGGGCTATCTGCGTCCTGCACTGATGTATCTGGCGGCTGGTTTCGGGGGTGTCGGTGTGGAGGAGGGTCGCCAGTTGTTGCTTCGCATGCCAGAGGTCATGGAGCATGTTTCCTAGGGCCGTGGGTGGTTGGTTGTCGTCAGTGTGGGGGTGTTGCTGGAAGCCGCAGGCGACGGCGGCCGTGCGCATGGCTGTGAGTAGGTCGGTCGGGTCTGGTTGGATGCGCCGGGCGCGGTCTATGGCCCTGTGATATTGGGACCAGGTATGCTTGTCATGCAGTGGGGGCATCTTCAGGGGGGGTGGTAGGCCTTGGTCCGCATCCTCCTTGAGGGCTGGGGGGAAGGTTGGGGATGGTGTGGCGGATGTGCAGGGGGCTATGGCCTGTGGGTCCCAGCAGGAGGGGTCCATATCGCGCCTCCGCCCGTATGATGGTGGTTCGGTCGCCATAGCATACGTCGATGCGGGATGGGGCGGCATCTGTTTGGTGGGGGAAGTGGTATGGTTGGCCTTCAAGGTTGGCTGTCAGGTCGACGAGCCCCAGCATTTCGATGGTGTCGCGGACTGCATGGTCCTGGGGTGTGGCCTGTCCCCCTCGGTCCGCCGTGGTGGGGGCGGCGTTCATGTCGCCGATGATGATTGTGGGGGCGAGCATGGCCATCTGGCGGTATGCCTCGGCCAGGGCTTGGAGGAAGGGTTCCACGGCGTCGCCGAAGGGGACATGGGCGTTGATGACGTTGAGTTGTCATCCGTCCCCGACGACCTCATAGACACCTAGCCTCCCTGGGATGCTGAGGTGGTGGACGAGGTGGACGTGGATGCCGGTTCGGGCGTACAGGGGGGTCCCCTTGTGCCAGTAGCATTCGTACGCTTTCCGGTCCGGGGTATATATGGGGGTGGTTTGTTGGGGGTTGTCGCGTTGTAGGCCTTGTTCCTGGAAGGCGAGGAGGTGGGGAACCCACCCCGGCCCCTGTGCCATCGGGAGCTCCTGGAGGGCGGTTGTGGCGTCCTTGGAGTATGTGACGGCCGGGTCATTGAGGTCGAGGAGGTTGACGGTGGCCTCGGTGGGGGCGGGCCGGGGCTGTGGAGGCTTGTGCCCTCGGCCCTTGCCCCGTCAGGGAGGGGGCCTGGGGCTCGGGGACGTTTTGCCGGTTGATGGGCACTTGGGTAGGCGCGGCGGGGGGAGGCCTTGGCTCCACTCCGGGGGGAGATCCCCACTGTATTTGGTGCCTCTGTGGGCCTTGTTCTCGTCGGTGCGGAGCCGGATGGGGTGGGCGCTGGTGAGCTCCAGGGTGTGGTCTTTTGGCTTGTCCGGGGCGCTGCTGCCTTGGTCTAGCTCCTTTTGGCGGTGCCAGACCACCCGGATCTGTGGCCCCCCGTTGTCCCCCGGGTCGCGGAGGCGGTACTGGATTGTGCCCTCACACCAGATCCAGTCGCCCGTGTGGTCGTTGCGGAAGGGCTGCTGGACCTTCGCGCCCTTTTCGAATCCTGGGTACGCCCCGGGCGGGGGCAGTGCTGGTGGCGGAAGGGAGGATGATGAGGATGCCTGGTCCGGGTGGGGCGGTGGTAATGGGTGGGGGGAGGATGACGAGGATGCTTGGTCCGGGTTTGCCGGGTGGGTCTGGTGGGGTGCGGGGGGTCGGGAGGTCGCTGCTTTTCCGGCTTGGTTGGGGGCGGGTGCGCCCCTTTTTTGTCTCGCTCGCTTGGCTGGGACTGGAGGTAGCGGGGCTGGGGGGGCGTGGGGTTTGAAGAAGGGGTGCGTTGCTTGCTGGCCCGGATCCCTTAGTGGGGGTTCTGCCGGCGTTTGCATGTTGGCTTTCGCTTGGCTGCGCATGAGGTCGGCGAGCTTGCGCACGGTCTCCGGGGGATCGGATGGCCATGGCATGGCGAATACATCCATGGCCACGGACCGCATAGGGGCCTCCGGTATAGCCGTATACACCGGGTTGCCCGCTGTGGAGTGGTTCGGGCTCTTCGTGGCCCGACACACGGCGCAGTCGCTGCAGTACTTGTCCAGGAGGACGTATTACCCCGGTGGGAACTTGAAGCGCCACTCCAGGTCCTGCTCAATATTGTCCCGACCAGGATGCATGCGCTGGGCGTTTTGCCAGTGGTCAATGAGCTCCTCCATTCGGTTCTCAGGGACCAATAGCTTGTCCTTGGGGAACAGTTTGTCCCCATCCTCGGTCAAGCCCTCGGGCCATTCGTCGTCCGACGGGGCGCTCACGGCATTCCAGTACTTGCTCCAGTGCTCGGATGCCGCATAGTCATCCGATCAGTCCTCTGTGAGCACCGACCTGACTAGCTCTACAGGGGCCACCATCCATTGCTCGACGGTTTCCTCTTGAATAGCTTGGACTCGGGCGCCCCGGAACTTGGCCAGGTCCGTACGGTTTGCCATCACCACAAAGCACTTGACCCCCTCTTGCTCCATGGCCTTTTCCATCTCGATGATGCGCTTGGCCTCCTCAGTCTCCCCGGCGTCACCATGGCTGGATATGTCCATCCAAGCCTTGCCCGCGGGGTAGGCCCATCGACTGAGGCAATCTGCCACAGTGTTGTCCTTCCCCGGGACGTATACGACGCTGAGGTCGAACTTGGCGAACATCTCATGCCATCGGGCCCTCCTTGCCGCCGGTCCCGAGGGGGTGTCGACGTGCTCCTTGTGCCAGCTCTGCAAGGACTGATGGTCCGTACAAACCACCACCGGTTGTAATCTGATGTGACCAGACCACTTCCTGAGCGCACAAACAATGGCATACGTCTCCTCCTCCCTCGGGGTCCAGGTTCGGCGTTGGCCCTCGGCCAGGATTCGACTCCAAAATGCCACGGGTACGTGTGACCCGTCGTCCCAGATCTGCTCGAGGACTGCCTGAACAGCATAGTCCGAGGCGTCCGTCCGTAGCACGAATCCCTTGTCCGGGTCCACCAAGAATAGCCCCAGCTGCCCCAGGAGTCGCTCCTTCAGGTCGCTTCTTCGGCCTCAGGGGTCCAGGCAAGCTTCTTCTTGCTCCCCTTCCGGCCATCTAACTTGCCCACTTGCAGCATCTTGTGCAGCGGCCCCGACAGTTCTGCATACATTCGGACATAGCCCGAATAGTAGTTGCAGAACCCCATGAAGGACCGGAGCTCGCTGATGGTCTGGGGCTTCTCCCCGTGGTGCAGGGACGCCAGCTTCCCAGGAGTGGGACGGCGTTGCCCGTGACCAACCACGTGACCCGCGAACTCCACTTCCTTCACGAAGAGTGAGGCTTTGGTGGGCTTGCACACCATGTTGTGCTTGTCCAGCTCGCTGAGCACTCGGCGCAGATCCTTCTCATGCGCTTCGATGAGCTTGTCCTCAGTCATGTCCTCCGTGCCGGACCCGATGATGATGTCATCCACAAAGGGATCGGCACAGTCCCGGACAGGACCGAGTAGGTCCTCCATCATGCGCTGGAAAGCGGCGTTGCCATTCATGGCGCCCATACGCTTGCTTCGGTATCGATACAACCGACCGCACTGCGGTATAGGCCTCTTCCGGGTCCGAATCCGACTTCTCCTCATCCGATATGCCGTCTTCATCGTCGTGGGGTGCACTTCCCACCGATAATCTTCGGAAATTTGCGGCGTCGAGGCTGGTTCATGTCGCCATCGGCCCCCATTCTTGGAAAGCTTGGCAAAAACCCAACCAGACCATCGTATTCGTCCGCGATGTGATCCATGACCCTCGCCACGAACTCGTCCTTCTCGTACTTGCCGGTGACCAACATCTTGTCATCCCACCAATCCGGAGATGTGACCATGGCCCGCCTCTTCTTGGCTGCCACGCGGTCGTGCATCCCCATCGGCATGTAGTTGACGACCTCGTCGATCTCGGCGTGGGACAGGACGTCAATGCCGTCAATAGGCTGATCCGTCCCCTCCTTGGGCTCAAACATGACCTTCATGGGCACCGCCTCCACCCTACGGATGAATGCTTCATCACCCGTGGGCTGGGCTTGCGCCCCATCCACCAGGAAAGCCTTGGTACCCCACGCTTGACCCAGGGAGGGCATTGATACACCCTTGGCGTCGATGAACAACTCCTCCTCTGGCCCGAATGACATCTCATTCAGGGTGATGGAGTCCAGCGTCGACTTGAGACCTTCCAGCGGGCATGGGGTGGATCCTATGCCGGTTATGACCAGGATCCCCTTCGCCCTATCCGCGACGATCTTCTCCACCGTACGTCTGGTATTGTCCAGAGAGCCATGCCAGTACATGGGCCCCCACCCCTCTAAACCCCAATGCCTATGCCAGGCTGAGTCTCCTCGATGCCAATGCCTCCTACACTTCCGCAAAAGTGGGGCATCCCGGGAAGCAAAGACGTCCGTCTCGGGCGCTTCGGCTCCCAGCGTTTGGATCATCCTGTCATACACCTGTGGCGCCATTCCATACTCCGTGAGCTGAACTCCGCGGTCTCCTCTGGACTTGGCACCCACAGCTTGCACCGCTCGGACGATCCGATCCTCTTCCTCAGTATTCCATTGGGATGATCCGCATGCATAATCCGTGGACAGCCATGTGAGGCATTCATCATCCTCCCGGACCAGCGTTGCGCGATGGGGAAGGGCTCCAATGGCATTTGCCACCATGAAGTCATACCCCATGATCATATCCCAATCTGTAATGTCGGCCACATAGAAATTTCTGGATAGAGTGCTTCTCTTCGCCAAATCAGGGCGGTTCAAGCGCTCATGCTCCCAGAATTCCATACTGATAGTGGCCTCATGGGTACCACCACCCATGATCTCTCCATTGGCCACCTTCAGGCGCACCGGTCTACGGCAAGGCTGCAGGGATTCCTCCTTGAACAACCCTCTCCGGACCAGGCTCATCTGGGCACCCGTATCCACCAGAACATCCACCACCAACTCCTCTTGTCCGCACCGTACACGCACCTTCAAGTGCAACTGCCGCTCGTCGCCATGCGGTGTATGGACGACTCTCACGGCATGCAACTCTAGCACATCCGGGCGCATCAGGACTTCGAGGGTATGGTCACGGATGGTGTAGATCTTGGGCTGGTCCTGCCCGTCCACGAGGCTCTCCGTGGTCGCTCCTTCCTTCTTGCCACGTCCCTTGCCCACACACACTTCCCTTGGCAGGGCGCTCCAGGGGTTGGTAGTGGCGAAACTCAGTGGTTTTGGCTTTTCTGGAGCCTTCTTCAGCTCCCGATGTGCCTTCGCTTTCTCTGGGATTTCACTGATTTTCGGAGGAGGAACCTCCGAGGTCCCACTCCCGTGGGGGCTCCTCTAGACATGGCCTGCCGCAGCTCCCTCCTGCTGCGATCCGCTCAGACGCTGTCCACCACGTTGCTGGGCTTTGAGTTCCTCCAACGTCCTCAACATGTCGTCAGCAACCTCCTCGATGGACCTCACTCGCGGGTCTTACCCAGGTCCACCACCATAGCCTCTTCCTCCGCCTTTCCCTTGGCCTTTGCCTTGGCCTTTTCCCCCGTCTCCGCCCTTCGCCTTCCAATCGGCAATCCGCTGCTCCTTGGGCTTCATCTCGGGGTGGGCGGCGAAGTAGGCCTTCTTGTCCGCCTCATACACCTTGCACTAACGGTGGTCATGTGCATGGTTGTTTCCCTTGCCATAACAGACCCAGCACCCGTCGTGCTGAGACCCGTACTCCTGGAACGAGAGCGGTGGGTTCCCCATCCTCCTTGGCTCTTTGCCCTTCTTGGGTCCAACCCTGTTCCATCTGGACCAATCCTGCCCATGCTCCCTCACGTTGTGCGCCACAAACGCGAAGAAATGGGCCTCCTTGTGATCCGCCCGGGACCCGGTCCAGTGGTCTTGGCCACTTCCACTACCATCCTCCGCGGAGTTGGCCTTGTCCTCCTGGATCTCCCGATGATGGCGGTCTTCTCGGTGGCCTCGTTGTCCATGGCCTTGTCGATCCTGCACGTGGGCCTCGTTCTTGGCGTTGAGCTTCAGCTCTACGGTGATGTACTTCGGGATCTCGTCCAGGCTCATGCGGGCGAAGATGACCTGCATCCTCAGCGGCTCTCCGCGCCTCCACCCCACGTTGTTGAGGCGCATCAGCCTTTGCCCCATGGTGTCGCCGAATACCTCCGCATAGACGGCGTTCTTCAACCCCAACATTCGGCTGGGCTCGCCGAGGTTTCGCCGGAAAAACTCCATTATTCCGGCGTGGGTGTCCTCTGATGCCATGATCCGTACGGCCACGCGCTTCTTCGCTCTCTTCTTTTCCTTGTCCTCCACTCTCCCCTTCCAGTTGCCGGGGAGGACGTCCTTCAGCAAGTGTGGGATCTCGCTGGCCTCGTTCCAGTCCTCCACCTGCTTGAGGCTTCTTCGGTACTTGCGGGTGTACCGATTCCATTCCCGGACCCGCAGCTCACCGCGATCCAGCGGCAGCAGAATGGACCACAAATCGTCCAACTTCTGGTTGGGTGCGTCCACTCGCTCCTCGTCCTCCAGCCACTGGAGGCAGGCCTGCTCCGTCTTGATCACTCCCTCGCGGATCTGATCCCTGAGCTCCTACTTCAGGTCCTGCGCCAGCCTGTGTGGGAATGTCCGGCATACCCACTTGTCCCTTGGCGCTCCCCTCATCTCGCCGACGACCTCCTCGGCAAAGTCCTCCCAATCCAGGATGAAGTCGTCCAGGTTGGAGGGGTTGCCATCATAGTAGGGGATTTTGATTCCCCTGATGTCGTCACTCCTGATGGCGTCTCCGACGTCCGCAGCCACCACTCCACCGAGACGAATACCACCTGTGGCCGGAGGGTGTGAGTACACTTGCCGTACATCCCTCTCCTCCATAGAGTGCGGTCCAGTTGGGCCTGAACCCATGGGGTTTGGAATGCGGGAATGACTTGCTCCACCGGCTGTCCATATCCCCGTATTGGGGTCCTTCGCCCACAGATTTCCGCCTGGGTGGCCTCGACCATGTCCGTCGGCGCTTCCCATGGTTCGCCCCTGCATGGTCTGGCTCTGGATCTCCTCTTCCGCATAAACTGCATGGGCAGTCGTAGTGGTCGGTAGATCCTGGGCGGCATGGGACATCTGTGCCGTCAGGCTCCTCGGGTCCGTGGTTACGTGCCCTTCCCGCATGGACCCAGCCGGTGCCATGTGTTCCCCGAGCATTGTGGATTCGCTGAACATGGGAACAAACGGCAGCGCACCCGGGTCAACACGCGGAGGCGCGTACGGTTCCTCTGCAGGGCATCCCATGGGTTTATCCATGGCGCTTCTGAGGGTCTTAACCCGCTCCACCAGCTCTGCCGCTGCCGGCTTTGCCGGGAGCTCCGGACCCGAGGCGAGGGGTTGTAACTCCTCTAGCTTTTTCAGGCGTCCCGACATGTCCTCCACTAGGTGGAGGAGGCTGTCCACCACTCGCTGCTGCTTCTGCAGGGCCAGCTCCAGATTCTCCCGGTACCGGTCCCGTTCCGCTCGCAGCTCGGCCATGTCTCTCTCCGCGGCCGACTGGTCATCCAGGATCCCGGCGACGTCCTCCTCTAGGCCATCCTTCGCGTTGTCCAGGCGATGGAGGCGGTGCACGATGGCGTCCATCCCCATCTTCGGGTATTTGCCCATGAGGAAGGACACGTGCTCGCAGTGGCACTCAGCGTGCTTTCCACCTGATCCGGCGCATCCCGCGGTTTCCGGCGCCTCGGACTCCTCCGCCATGGGTGTGTCGCCCATGCTATCCCGTGTTGGCTCCGTGTGCCGGGCCACAGGCGCCGTTCTGGCTCTGGCGGGCCTCTCCAACGCTTCGGCGTCATGCTCCAGGCTGGGTTCTGGGGCCGTGTTCACCCTTGTCGGTGGTCTGGCCGTCCCCTCCGACTCCGAAGGTTGCTCATAAGCTGTCCGATAGCCCTCGGAGTGCCCCTCGGAGTCCCAGAGCCTGACCAGGCTGGGGTCCGTATCCATAGCCCCGGCGTCTCCTGCCGCGGGCTTGGGTGACCCGCGCTTCCGGTAGCGCCGGGCCCGTCCTCCACTGCTGCCTGAATGGCAGGTCTCCTCAGAGTCCTCCGCGGCGGAGCGGAGGTTGCATGCCTTTTGGCAGCGACGCTCACACATGGAGCCCAGGTCCTCCATGTAAAGTCCTCCTCTTCCCGAACGTCGTACTTCTCTTCGGGCTTCAAGTTCCGGAGTTCGCCATGCTCCTGAGCGTCTCGGCTCTTCACTGGCTCCAATCTCCGGCGTGGTCTCCACCGAGTCCACAATACACACCCGGGGGGTACTTGGGCAGGGCTCATAGGGGCCCAAGTCCCCGGGTCGGCGGTAGAAAGGGGCAGCAGGTACGCCTCCGCTACCATAAAGCAGGTCCCTACCAGGACCGGCCCCTGCTGTGCCCCTTCCGCCTGTCATTCCTGCTGACTTGCTGCTGATCAGCGATTGCATTCCTCAAAATCCAGGGTCCAAAATCCGAAAATATAGAAAGTACAATCCTCCTTCAACCCTGAACAGCAACCAGATCCCACAAATACAGCAATAACCCACTCCACAATCCAATCCACACTGCGGGCTTCCATTCAGCACACCGGTCGTCCCACGGTGGCGGGCATGTACAAGAATTGCACCAAAGAGGAAAACGCTGAAATTGGCATATGAACACAAATAAAGCAAAGTTGGGGAAAGATGGAAACACACACACTCACATCCATAGACCCCTCATTCCCTGGACTCAAGACCTTCCCTTGACTCACCAACATGATGCCCTGAACCCAGTCCAATAAGATGGTTAAATGCCATGTGTCAAAAGTCACTACACAAACCCCAAAAATGTGTTCACTCCCAAGCCTATAAATCCTAGCCCAATAAAGGAGGTGGCGTGTCATGGCCAAGAGCTGCACTCGGGACCCTCTCCTACCCTGACATAACCTTGGTTGGACTTGGGATTGAATGGGCTTGGAGAATTGCCCCATGAAGATGACCTCACAACATGGCAAAATCAGGCAAATCCCACCATTATGCCCAAAGGTCAATTATATACTCCAAAATGCATACGGCAAATATCCAAATGCTCCATGCATGTGTCAAACCGGAAAGTAGTATACAAGGGTGATATAGACTAAATGTCGATGCTCAAGAATATCCCATCATTGGCTCCGAAAGCCCTCCAGTTATGTACATGACATGCTTCACAAAGCAGCTCATGAGTTTGAGACCTAATTTTGTGAGGCCTCATGTGCCACGCCAAAGTGACCACGTGTTCTGGCATATGGTGAGGTACAAGAACGAAGCATATGCCAACATATAAGCAACATACCATAGTTCACAGATCTCTGGGCACTTTACTGTTAGCCGACCAGTTGAGCACATAAAACACAAAAATGAGCATAAAATGAGGTCAAAAACATGCAAATAATGCCAACTCCAAGATAATTAAAATAGTATATAACTTCACTCACCCATGGTATCAACCTATGATTCAAAACACAATTGCTTGGGACCATTTGCAAACAATCCCCCCACTTGGATCCCCACATGGACGCAAATTGACACCTTCGAACCTCCTCCCAACACGCACCATGAAAATGGGAAAATTGATAATGGCGCTTGTGCGTCGCTTCGTAAGCCCTCCCACATGCACTATATGAGCGGTAGACTTAGTCTAGCGCTATGGAGTTCACCCTCTGGGACATGGGCGAAGCCCTTGCCACGTATGACTCCATATATCTTCCTACAAACGGAGATATATAACATGGGCGTGAGCATATCGAAGCACATACCATGCATATAACACATACCCTCAAAAGGTGGCTCCCACCATGATATGCCATGCCCCTCGATGGACATAACTTCACGTTAAAAATACGTAGGAACCCAAAGAAAAGTTGCTATGCAAGCCCAACACTCATGCGGTACACTCGAAAGTCGCAATAAACCATTCGGTTGCACGGTCCAAGAGTTATATATCACTTTCAACCCTCTTGACCATTATCCCTTGCTATCCCGGGCATGCATACATACATACCTATATCTCCAAGCAAAACGAAGGGCACAACAAAAGGAAGGTTGATTCGTGATCGGGGAAAAATGTGTGACCACTCGAGATTCATCATATCAAGTGCGGCGATGTCGAAGTCGAAAATCGATTCTGAAAGTCTGAAAAAATCGGATTAATTTTGCGAGTGTATAATATGAAAATTGCGGAAGCAACGAACCCTTTACTGATGAAATCTTACCCTTCATCGGGGTTTCCGCCAAAATATCTGTAAATAACAGTTAACCAATCGGTTACCGCAAAATCGCGAGCCAACTGACAGTCGCCGATACATTGACAATCAGAACGGAAGACTGAAAAATTACGGAAACATTATGATAAAAAAACCCTGTTGATTCCTGATATTCTGATACATAAATCTCAGCTGGCGGCGCCTCGGTACTGAATATGGCCGCTCATAGCCGGAATGGCGAAACCTATCACACTATCACATCGGGTTAGGTCATGTGGATGGGAGAGTATGATATCAGCCAATGGCGGCTTGCACATAGATACACACCCCAAGTGACGCAAAGATGGCCACGGGGGTCCGAACCGGCTTCACTGCGCATGAGGTCGGCGAGCTTGCGCACGGTCTCCGGGGGATCGGATGGCCATGGCAGTGCGGCCGGGCTGTCGTCAAAGGGGTGGTGAAGGTGGTAGTTCCTCATGGCCTTGGCCTGCATGACCCAGGCCTCCGTGGGTTCCGGTGTGTCTGGGCCGTTGGGGGAGCCTTGAGCCCAGTAGAGTGCCGTGTGGAGAGCTTCCCACGGGGCGCCTTCGCGGCCTGTGAGGGTGGCGGCCTGGCGGAGTCGCTGCCGGCCCCGTGGGGGGTCTTCTGGGTCTGCTTCCGGGGTGTAAAAGTTTCACAGCAGGTCAAAAACAGTAAGCTGGGTGAGCTGAGTTTCAACATGCCGTGGTTTTTCCGTCTTATGATTTGACTCAAGGATAGGCATTGGTCAAGCTTTCGCCACTCTCTCTCCAAGTGCATGCATGCTCTCTTGGGTCAAGGCTAGGCGAAATACTCTCCATATGCATGCTCTCTTGGCTCAAGGCTAGGCGAAAATCTCTCCCCATGCATGCCTTCTCTCATGGTGGATAGGTAAATCTCTCCCACGGGATTTGGGTGGGGAATATATCTTCTCGGGCATGGTTAGACGATGCATGTACTCTCTCCGGCTCTCCAGGATGAGACAAACTCTCCATGCATGTGCTGTCGTTGGGTGAAGGTTAGGTCCCATGAGTAGCCCGGGAGGCCATTGGCCTATTGTGTGCTTCTTTGCCCAATCTCATGGATCTCATTGTCAATGGTGTATTGCTCATTTGCTAACTTGGTTTAGATTAGTTGTTGATCCTAGAAGCTAACCGGGTCATGGTTTGGTGCCTTTGTTGGTGCGTTTACATGCCCCATGTGACCATGTATGTGCATGTGCCCTTCCTTCCCTCATGTTGGTGTAGTCAAGACTTCCGGAGACTCAAGTGTGACTCATTTGCTCTTTGGGGATGGTCCAATGGTGGTGTCGATCATTTGTTTGCTCTCCTCCACCCCGGATGAGACAATCCATGTCGACGGGTAGAGGTAGTTTGAATTTTGGTTTACACTTTTGCAAGCATGATTAAAGTCCATACGATAATGCCCGTGCCCATGAACTCTTCGTCCTTGCATTGCATGTGGTCCGACCGGAAGAGTAGGTTGAGTCTTACTCGCGCTTGTGAATTATTTTCTTTTTCTTAAGGGAGGACCATTCAAGAACCATTTGGTCCTTTGCCTGTGCTCGTCCCGTGTGGACCATTTGTACCCGTCTTGGAGATAGGTAGGTAGGTGCACTCGGTCGTGGAGAGGCGCCCCATGGTTCCCCCTGGCGGTGCCCCTGTGACGAACAGGAAGAGGCTCCGCGCGTGAAGAGGGGAGGCTGCTTACATCCCGCTAGACCTGACTGTTGGCCCCCAACAAAGCGACCCCGGGCAACACCGGGAGGGCTGATCGCCGCCCGCGTGACGTGCTTGTCTCGCCGGGAGGGTGTGCCCCTGTGCTTGCGCACGTCCCCTCCTTTGGGCGGAACCCTAGAGGTTCACCGGACTTCCTGGCGTATCCCGTTCCCAAGGCATGCATGCACTTTCTTGGTACTAGGGTTCTGAGGCGCTTGGGTGTCGCACGCTCCGCCTCGAGTCCCAAAGCAGCGCAGGCCTTAGGATGCAGCCTTACCCCCGGTCTCCGGATCTCGTTTGGCCGGGTCAGCTGCATGGCACGGGCTGCCTCAGTGCCCGGGCTGTGGACACTGGGTTTCCTACTGTTGTGTGGTGCTTGTGTTTGGGTCTGGCATGCGGTTGGCTGTGGGTTTAGTTAACCCCGCCGGTCCTGGCGGGGGTCTTTGGTGGGTGTGTTTGGGCACGGTTTGTGGTGTTGTCCCTCTTTTGCCGGCTGTTTGTGGTGTTCATGGTTGGGCTTAGGTTTCGGCCTGCTTATGGGACGTGTGTGGTGGCGTGCGTGCTCTGCTTGCCCCCGGCTGTTTCCGGTTCCGGTGTGCAGTGTGGGCGTGCGTGCAGGGGTTTGGGTCTTGGCTGCGCCCCGCCTCTCCCTGGGGGAGTGTGGGCATGTGTGTGTGCTCGTGCGCCCGTCCCGCGTGGTGTCCTGCACCTCCTGGTTGGGGTTGCTGTGCGGGGGTGCGTGTTTGTGCGCGCGCCACGCTTGTTCCCCGCCTTTCCTGGCTGGGGTGCGGTGTGTGGGCGTGCGTGCTGGGCCCGGGTCTCGGCTGTGCCCCGCCCTCCTTGGTTGGGTTGTCGGGCTGTGTTTTTTGCCCTTTTTTTTTGGCGTGTCTTGGTTTGGCTTTGTGGTGTCGGTCTGGCTGTCCCTGTCCCCGGCCTTGTGGTTCGTGTCCCCCCATCCCCTTTCTTTCGGGCTGGGCTGCTGGCTCTTTTTTTGTTTTTCGCGTGGTGTGTGTCTGCATGTTTCGGTGTCCCTTTTCCCGGTGGGCCGCTGCTCCTTGCTTGGTGTTGCCGGGTTTGGCTGGGTGGTCCCCCTGTGCCTCTTTGGGGGTCCTGTCTTCGGTGCCTTCTGGGTGGGGGGTTTGGCCGCCCCTTGTGGTGTTGGCGGGCGGTTTGGTGGCTTTGGGCTGTTCTCTCGCCCGCCCCCCTCCCCCCCCTGTTTTTGTTTCTGGGGGGGGGGCTGCCTGTTCCTCCCTCTGCCCTCCCTGGGCTGGCGCACGCACTGGCCCGCGTTCAGTGTGGTCTTCCGGGCTGCTGTTGGCGGTTGCGTTCTGCTTGGCCGTGTTCTGGCCCCATGGGTCGGGTGGGCTATGTAAACGTTGGGCTCGGTGCCCCCCCTGCCGGGTTAGGTCCTGGCTCTGCCGGCTGGGCGGCTGCGCTGGGCGGCTGCGTGTGGCTCTGGGTCAGGGGGGTGGGGTTGTCCGTGTCCTTTCTCCTCTGCAGTGCCGCTTTTAACCTTCTGGGTGGTCCGCCACCGTTGTTGCCGGGTGTGCGGTGGCCCCGTGTGTGGCCTGCGGTGCCGGTGTGTGGCGTGCTGGTGCGGCTCCTTCCGGGGTGTGCGGTGGCTCGTTTCAGTTAGTCCTTCAGGTTAGGGTAAGTCGTGCCGTGTTGTGCCGCTCTGTGCTGCGTCGCGTCGCGCTGTGGCGCGTTGCACTGTGGCGCGCTGTGGTGCGGTGTGCCGTGGTCTCGCGTTGTGCCGTGGTGGGTCAGTGGAGGTCAGCCTGGCCTGTGTTGTTGTGCGGACTGCGGGCCGGAGTGTGGCTGGCTGGTGGCCCGGGGGTCCGGTTAGGTGTGGGTGTCTCGCTGGGTCCGTGCTGTGGGGGCCTGGGCGTGCCGCTCGGGCTGGTAGGTCGGGTAGGCGTCCGTGGGGTTGCCCTCCCTGGGGGCCTGTGCCTTGGTCCCGTGTCCTCTGGGGGTCCCGGTCCCTAGCCCTGGTCGCTGTGGCCGTGCCTTTGTCCTCTTCCGGTGCCTGTGAGGTGGCCCTTGTTGCGGCCGGTGTCGTCGCCTGGCGGTGAGGGCGTGGTGGTGCGCCGCGCGGCGGCGTTCCCTGCGGCTCCCTCTGTGGGTGTGGCCAGTTCTCCCCGTGTAGGTGTGCCCTCTAAGGTTCGGAATTGGTTTCAAAAAAAATAATCAGTTTCTTCCGATCGTTTTGCAAAAAATAACCGATTGTTCCGATTATTGCCCCTTCAAATAATCAGCTTTTTCCGATCGTTTTGCAAAAAATAACCAATTGTTCGGATTATTGCCCCTTCAAATAATCAGTTTTTTCTGATTGTTGCCATCAAAATAATCAATTTTGAAACAATTATGCCCGGTGGCTCAAATTGAGAAGTTTTGAGAGTTGGTTTCCTGTGCGACCACACTGCCCACTGAGGGTAAGCCGTGGGCACTCCCCTCTTAAAACACTGTCCAATGGCACCTGCAACCCACATGGCAATTTGAGTCTATTCACTGTGCCTCAAACAGGCTCAAAGGCCAAAAGCAAAATAACACAAAATCTCATCCAAAAACTGCGGCCATCACTGCAAAGACCACACAGCACTTCCACAAGCAGCATGTGGGTTATCTTTTTTCAACACTTGTGAGTACCTCAAACGCACTGACGGTACAAAAATGGAAATATTAAACATCTCCTCTCCACACTTCTAAGGTTTACGTTGTATTGCCTGCAGAGACCAAAGAAGAGAGAACAATACACGCCTGACAGCTGAACACAAAAGCAAACGAAAACGAGAGCAAGTAACACAAGCCACGCAATCGTGGCAAAACAAAACAATCCGAAGTCGCAATTAGATGGCAAACAACACAATCTGCCACAACAGAGACATAGACCAAGTAGTCCACAAGATGCAAAAAA
This sequence comes from Eutreptiella sp. 'Long Island Sound 2002', assembly GCA_964036045.1. NCBI lineage: Eukaryota > Euglenozoa > Euglenophyceae > Eutreptiales > Eutreptiaceae > Eutreptiella > Eutreptiella sp. 'Long Island Sound 2002'. Next base: position 10,061,583 of record OZ038388.1, read on the forward strand.
CTAACGAAGGGTGAAAACAAAAACAAGCAGGTATGTCAGTGCAATGCTACACGTCTCAGAGCTCTCCACAGCACAGGTACAAACTCGAACAATCAGATGACAAAATCAGATCTACGAGAATGACGGCAGATACGAAAAGGAACGAAGACAAACAAAAGCTACCGAAGACAAAGACAAAAACACGGAGCAGAGACACCCACAGAAGGCGTGCTCTGCTTGTCTCTGTCACGATAGTCCCTTCTCACACGATGGCCTTCTCCGGGCGAAGTCTCCTGCTCGCTGGCCTTCGTCGGCGAAGCATCTCACGCGCTGGCCTTCTGGGACGAAGTATCCTGCTCGCTGGCCTTCTCCGGCAAAGTCTCGTGGTCCCTCGGCTTCTCCTCCGAAGTCTCCTGCTCGCTGGGCTTCTCAGGCAAAGCATCTCACGCGCTGGCGTTCTCGGATGAAGTCTCCTGCTTGATGGCCTCCTACTCGCTGCTATTCTCTGGCGAAGTCTCCAGCTTGCTTGCGTTCCTCGTTGAAGAATCTCATGCGCTGGCCCTCTCGTGTAGTAGCGTTGACTTGTCTCCTACATCGTTCCTCTTGTTCCTTTTGGTTGTCTGAAGATAACAAAAAATGCAGCGAAACGATAATTACTTGCATTCTTTGGAATGGTTACACTTTTTAGCAAAGATGTACTTGATTTCTCATGTTACTTTTTTCTTCTGTGAACCACAGGACATTCTCGGTTGCGGCTTGCGGCATTTGAGGGTGCGCTTCGCAGCGGCATTTCTAATTAAATAATCGATGCGATAGCAATTTTTTTTAAAAAATAACCGATTCGATGCCATTTTTCAAAAATTATCGACGATAATCGCCGATTAACCGATTAATCGATTAATTGCCAAAATCGATTCCACACCTTAGTGCCGATCCATCCCCCGTGTGGTTTCCGGTGGCTGGTGGGTGTGATCCGAACGGCGTCCGATGCTTGCTTCGTCGGTGCGTGTTGGGAGGTGCGCCCCCGGGAGTCGTGCGGCGTTTGGGTGGGGGTGGGGCGGCGCTGGTCCCCCTGTCGTGGTATGCCCTTCCTGGGTGTGGGTCGTGGCGTTTGCCGTGGTGCCCTTTTCCTCTGTGCCTCGGTCCCCGCTCCTGCCCCTTCCTGGTTCTTGGGTGGTTTCCTGCCCCCATGTTGTGTCCCTTCCGGCGCCCTGTCCCTATGGGTGCCTGCCCTCACTTGGGGCCCCTCCGTGTCCTCTTGCCTGAGTGCCCCTTGCTGTCCCTTGCCCTCCCCTTCCCCTTGTCCTTCCCCTTCCTGGTGTGGTGGTGGTGAGGTGGGGAGGGGGCGCCGATGGCCCAGGCCTGGGGGTGGGTGGCCTGGAGCCATGGGCGGAAGGCTTGGGGGGTGTGGGGGGGGCGGAGGCCCTGGACCGCATCGCGGAGGAGGGCCTCCCATGCCGCTTGCGGCATGATGGCCTCTGGGGGGGCCTTGTTGGGGTCGGCGGGGGTGCGGGTGCGCATCTCCTCGAAGGTGTGCACCATGTGCACCCCTACTCGCCTTTTGGCTCCCCCGGCCCACATCACCCAGAGGCGGAGCTCCTGCAAAGCGGGGGCAGACCACCAGGCGAGGTGGTCGGGGGCCCGGGGGGGGGGGAGGGGTCCGTGCCCGGGGTCCTGGAGCGGCGGGGGGAGGACGTGGACCTGCGCTGGTGTTGGGGGTGGCGGTGCCTGGGGGAGCGGGAGAGGCGGTTGCGGGGGCTGGGGGTGGAGGACGGGTACGGGCGGAGGGAGGAACGGGATGGGGAGGTGGACATGGGGCGGCGGTGGCGCGCTTGTTGGCGCCTGGGGGCGCCTGGGGGCTGGGGGTGGTGGATGGGTATGGGCGGCGGGGGGAACAGGGAGCCCAACGGGGCCTGTGGGGGGAGGGGGAGGTGGACGTGGGGCGGCGGTGGCGTGCCTGGCGGCCCCGGGGGGAGCGGGAGCGGTGGTGGTGGGGGCTTGGGGTGGGGGTCGTGTACGGCCGGAGGGGGGAGGGGGAGGTGGACATGGGGCGGCGGTGGCGCTCGTGGTGGCGCCCGGGGGAGCGGTAGCGGCGGGAGCACGGTCCCGGGGGGTCGTGGTGGCGCCCCAGGGAGCGGGAGCGGCGCGAGTGGGTGGTTGAGGCGCGCTGGCGGTGTGGGTAGTGTGGGCGCCAGGGGCGAGTGTGCCGTGCGGGGGGGGAGCGGGAGCGCCGCCGTTTGCGGGACCGGGCCTCATCGCTCGAGTCAGGCCAGTCAGGAGGCGTCGGCGGGTCCTTGGGGGCCTTGTGTGGTGCCGCCTGGTACTGGGGGGGGGGGGAGGTCTCCTGTCGTCCATGGATCCGCCACGTAGGGGTGTAGTGGCGGCAGCGGCTGGTGGTATGGGTCGAGTGACTGTCCCTGGCGGGGTTTGGCCCGGGGGGCCCCTTTGGCGTGGACGTGGTGGCTGGGGGGATACGGTTCCTGGTACGGGGGGGGTGGCTGGTACGGGGGGGGTGGCCCCTGGTGGTAGGTGGGGTATGCGGCTGGAGCGCTCGGTGGCTGCCATCCCATTTGCTGGTGCTGTTTGTGCACGGGGGGTTGTGGCCCGGTGGGGTAGGGTGGTGGGCAGTGGTAGTGGTGGGGGTGGTGTTGGTGGTGGTGGTGGTGGGGCCGCTGGTGGTGGTGGCGTTGGTAGTGGTGGGGTTGGTGTTGCGGGTATGGCCCTTGGACCCCTTGTGGGTATTCCGGTCCCCGTTGTGGGGATGAGGGGTCGGGCATCGTGCGCAGCCCCTGGGGCTGCACTATGTGGTGGGCAGGGGGGGCGGTTCGGGGGCTGGGCTTGACGGTGACGATGGTCGAGGGGTCCCACATCCCTGGGTCGGTTTGGCCGGCGGTGGTGGTGGTTTGTGGGGGATCGATGACGGGGCGCTTGGTGACGGGGATGTTGACGAGGGTTGGGACGGGGTCGTGTTGGGTGGCCGCCTCTGCGGTGGCGGTGGCTCCCGATGGGAGGGGGGCTTGGGTTGTGGTGGCTGGGGGGTCCTGGCTTGGGTTAGGGTTTGTGTTAGGGCGGTGTCGGTATGGTTTGTGGCGTTGCGTTTGTGGTGTTGTGTGTGCTCGCTTGGGCGCCGGTTTGGGTTTGGGGTCGGGTTTGGGGTTGGGGTCAGGTTCCACGTTGAGGAGGACCTCCGTTCGGAGGTGTGAGGGCGCCGATGTTGGGTCGGGCGTCTTCCCGGTGCGTTGCCAGGGTGCCTGAGTCGCCTGTGTGGGGGTCCGGGGGTCGGTGCATGCGGCCGCGGCTTTGGCTTTTTCCGTGGCCTCGAGGATGAGGGCGGCGGGGAGGGCGGGGTCGGAGCATGAGGTGGAGGAGATGGATGAGGCTGAGGATGAGGAGGAGGTGGTGGACGCGGGTTGTGCTGTGATGCGGGCAGGCTTGTGGGCGGCGGCTTCTGCTGCGGCCACGGCGGGGAGGATGGAGGGCATATCCTCGGGCTGTAGGTTGGGGGCGGGCGGCTGGGGGGGCCTGGTTGTGACCTGGCGGCCCGGCGGGCCGATCTGGTCGGCAGCGGCGGGGGAGGGAGGCGCGGGGCTGTGGTCTTCTCCTTCCGGGCTTGGCTGGGCCGGGATCCTGCAATGTGTGAGGTTGTGTGGGTTGGCGTCCGCGGGGGGGAACAGTTCGCTTGGGCTGCATTCAGGGGCCGGTGGGGGTGGGCCTGGGTCTTGTGGGGTGTGCGCGGGGGGCGTGTGCGGGCCACTGGGCGGGGTAGGCGTGCCGCGGGGCGCGGGGCTCCTCTCGGCGGGTGTGTGCGGGTTGTCGAGTGTGGGGGGTGGTGAGGGGTGTCCGGCAAGTGGGTGTGTGGCGGGCGTGTGCTGGTGTTCGGGCGGGTGGGGGAGGCCCGTGTCGCGGGGCCCAGGAATGCGCGCGATGGCGGGCGTGTGTGGGTCTCTGGGTGAGCAGCGAGAGGGGAGGGGCATGGGCGGGGATTGTGCGGTGGGGTGCGTTGTGTCGGTGTCTGTGTCCGCTCGCCGCGGCGCGCTTGCGTGGTTAGTTGTTAGCTGGGCGGTTTGGAGGAGAAGCTTGCCGTCTTCTGCTGTTGCAGCAAGGATTTCGCAGACGAGCTTGCGTATCTTGTGGACCTCTTGGTCAGTGGTGGGAAGGGGGTATGCTAGCTCTGGGCTAAGACCCACGCGGCTGAGGACCCTGTGGATGGCGTGGTACCCGCAGGTGAGGGATTGCTGCGGTCTGGGGGGGGGTTTGGCCGCGTGTCCGGGCTCGCCTCGATTTGTGTGTGGGCGGTGGGGATGGCCCAAATCCAGGGCACGGTCCCCGTGGGTGGCCAGCGGCGCTGGATCCAGTCGGTCAGACAGAGCATGGCCAGTCCAAGGTGGTAGCCCGCCTTCCCTGGGGTGATTTGGGCCAGGGCGCGGGCTGAGGGCTTGTCCCCTGGCTGGAGGACCCCCCTGAGGACCCTGTGCTGGGTGGTGGGGTCCTCTACTGCCCCTTGTGGGGCGGCCCCTGGGGCCAGCATGGTGTCTGTCCCTTTGACGAGCCATTGCGGGCTGGGGGACGTAGCCGTAGCGGCTATCGCGTAGTAGTGCCTGCGCTCGAGGACTGTAACCCAGACCTCCGGCAGGGGGGTGGTCACTGTCTGTAGGTGGGGGGGGGGGGGTCGTCGTCTGGGGTGCGGAGGCCGGCGGCGCGGAGGGCGGTGTCGCGGGTTGGTGCGGTGGCCTGTTCCCACTGCTCCGGGCGGTTCGGGTCCGCTGGGTGGTCCTTCTCCGCTGGGGCCCGTCGTAGGCGTACGGTCCCTCGACGTGTGACGTTGATGTCGGTGTCGTGTGTCAGGGCCTGGCCCCACTCGATGGGGGGGATCCAGATGTGCTGGCCCTGGGTGTGTTTGCGGGCTCGCCAGAGTACGAGGTCTACGATGGCCTCGTGGAGGCCGTTGCCTGGGGTGGTCAGGTCCCGGAGGGCTTTGACGGTGAGCTTGGTCCAGTCCCCTTGTAGGCGGTACCAGCCCAGGGGGGTGGTCAGGGCCTGCCTTGGAGGGTTGCTCGGAGGAGGTCGGGGTCCAGATGGTGGCCGGTGTGAGGGGGGGGTGCCCCGTGTCCGGGGGGGGGGGTGGGCTGGATGGGTTGCTGGGGTCTTGCGCGTCTACGTCAACGTATGCTTGGCCCTGGTTGGGCTCGGCCGGGCTGGGCTGTGCCGGGTGGCTTCTTGGGTGAGAGATGGGCTTCGGGGCACTGTGGTGGTGTTTTGAAGGCCTGCGGATGGAGATGGGGGGCGCGTGCGGGGCGCGGAGTGGGTTAGCGGACGTCTGGGTCAGGCACGGCATGATAATGGATGAGACGCTGCATGTGTTCCCTGGCGGCGGGGTCGGTGAGTTGCTCCGGGTGTGTCAACAGGAGGTATTTGCGGTGTACCGTTTGGGCCGCTGCTCTGCGGACTGCTTCTAGCTGGAGGTGCGCTGCTGCCTCCATGGGGCTTTCCATGTGTTTGTTGAGGTGTCGGTGCAGGGCCTGTGTCAGCGCCCTTCTCATGGTGGCTTCTTTGACCGGGGGATCCTGGAAGAGGTGTTCGGTGGCCTGGTGTGCGTGGCTTTGGGTTGGCCATCCTTCGTGTTGTCGTACGGTTTCCGCCGGGGACCAGCCCACTAGCGTGTCCCTGCCTGTATGGAGGGGGCATTTCTTGAAGTGTTCCCAGTCCTCCGGGGTGGTGTGGTCGCACGGGCAACAGGTGTATTCTTCGGGGACGTGGATGTGCTTGCGGTCGAGCCATCTGGCGACCCTGGTGAGGAATGGTAGTTGCTCCCTGAGGAGCTGGATGCGTCTTTTTTGGAGGTGGCCTGGGACGTTTGCTGGACACAGTACTGAGTGGTAGAGGGGGATTTGCAGTCTTTCCTGGAGCTCCTGGATGTGCGCCCGGCTGTCTGCGTCGCCGAGCACGCGGGCGAGATGTTGGATGGGGTTGGGGTAGTGGTATGCTCTGTCGTGGGAGGAATAGGGGGCGTCCTCTGGTACCCAGTCCGGGGTCTGATGGGGCTCGGGTACGGGGGGTATGTGTTGGAGGTGTGTGTGGTTTCAGCCGAGGTCAGGGATCTGGAGGGTTGGTAGGTGCGTTGTGCGCTGGTGTACTGCCTTGTTGTTGACCTTACCATTTCCGTATTGGTGTCTGTGTGACTCTTGTATCAGGATGTGGAGTTGGACGTAGGGGGGAAGGCTGCGAAGCGCTTTGCAGAGCAGCAGTGCCTGGGTGCCGAGGCTCGTCGCGGTGACTTTGTGAAGTGGTTGCCTTGCTATGCGGAGGAGCAGGTGTGTGTCGACAGTGGCGTCTACCACGAACCAGACCCGGACAATGTGCGGGAGGTGGGCGGGTAGATGGGCTGCGATCTCAGCGATCGCGTCGGCCATGGCCCCCAGCTCCCCGTGGGAGGAGGCCCCGTAGGTGGTGTGGCCCGTGTGGTGGTCCATGTGGTAGTGTCCCCCGGTGTGGGTTAGCTGCAGGGTGGCCCCCCCGTTGATGGGCGTGAGGGCTGATTCGCCTGAGGCGTCGGTGAAGAAGAGCCGGTCCGCCGGTGATGCTTGTGGGAGGCGGCATGGGTTCATGGGCAGGTAGGCGTATATGGCGAGGCCCGTGGTGAGGTGGGCTACTGGGGTTGTGGGCTGCAGGATGGGGGTGGCGTACACCCCTATTCCTTTGGAGATGATGTGTTTCGCCTTGGGGGGACATGGCTATGAGTTCCAGCTCCGGCTGTCCTTGTGTGAGGTAGGAGTAGATGTACTGGAGGATGTAGGCTGTGTTAGGGTTTAGGTCGTGGCATGTGAGGGTTTGTGTTCGGTCCTCCGGTGTGTGGCAGGAGTGGTGGAGCGGATAGTAGGGGTGCTCGTGCTTGCCCGTTCTGCCTGGTTCGTACATGCTGTAATGGATGGCGACCCCTGCCGAGTCGGGGCGGGGCCAGGTGGGTGTAGTGGTGAAGAGCCATTTGGGCGCGTTGTCCGGGTTCCACACTACCGTGGGGTTGGTGTCGGTGCGGTGGAACCATGGGGCTACCCATGCGTGGGCCTGTGGTGGTAGCTGGGTTGTGGGGTGGGTGTGGTGGCGTGCTATGAGGTGTAGTACGGGCCATGGTGTGGTTGGTGCCTCGGGGTCACACGCCCAACATGTGTGTGGCATGCTCTGGGAGTAATGGGGGACCCGTGGTAGGTCTCGGGCGGTCATGTGGTGTTTCCGTATGCGCCATTTTCCCCCGTGGTGGATGACGGTGGTCTGCGTGGGTTTGGCTTCATTCGGGGCCAGTAGTAGGGTTAGTGGTGGGACTGGGCCCGTCACCGGGGAGACAGGTTCGTTTTTCGAGCCGGTGGGTGCGTAGGGCGGTGTCGCTGGGATGGGTCTGGGGTGTTGCTTTTTGAAATCTCGGTAGGCTGCTCGCATGTCTTTGCTTCCCGGCAGAGTCTGTCCCGCTGCTCGTGCCGTCTGCGTGAGGTACTGGTGGAAGAGGCGGTATTGAGGCCATTCTGGAAGGTGTAGAAAGGGGGTGTGGTGTCCCCCGCTGTGGTGTAGGACCCGCATTTGGGGGAGGGTGACATATACTACGGTGATGGAGGCCCCGACAAGGTCTATGGTGTGGATGGTGCCCTTGGAGTGATGGTGGTGGTCCCCGCAGAGGACTGCTAGAGGCCCTTCCTCTGGGCACGTGTGGTTGGTGAGTATGGCGTGGTGTGGGGATGGGAGGAGAAGCTGCAGGTGGTTCCACAGGCTCGTGTTCATGTCGTTGGGCATGCCCGTCTGGTGGAGTACCCAGCGCGGGCATGTGTTGCGGGCCCGTTCTGCGGCTTGGAGGCGGATTGTGGGGACCTCGCGGACCTCCGGTGAGTGGTTGTGGGTCATGCGGTGAAGGAGGAGGGCGGTGTGTCTGGTGTAGGCCGCTTTCACCTCGTCCCCTATGGCGTCCCCATAGTGGGGCCATGCCGCTGGGATGGCGCGGGTGGGTATGCAGGTGGGCCAGCCCCCGTGTGGTGCCCATTCCTTGGTCACGGCGCGTGTGGCCGGCTGGAGGGCGGTGGTGGGGTGTGTCGGGTGGAGTGCTTGAAAGCCTATGGAGGCGTTCAAGACGCCGGTGAGGTAGTACGCCAGGCTCTGGTGGGACAGGGAGAGGGCCTTGGTGGTCGGGGACGCATATGGTGGGGGGTGTGGCAGACCCCTTGATCATGGCCACTGACTTTGTGGGGTGGACGATGAGGTTGTTGTGGGAGAGGTAGGAGACAGTCACGTCCAGTAAGTCATTGGCCTGTTGGGTGACCGTTGGCCCGGGGTCCGGGGCATGGGGTTCGTGTGGGGTGTGTGCGACCGTGAGGATGGTGTCGTCCGTGAAGCCCACCAGGGGGGAGAGGAGGGGCTAGGGTGCGTAGGCCGGGTAATCCTGCTCGATTGCTAGGGCCAGGGGGAGCGTCACGAGAAGGTACAGGAAGGGGCCTTCTGCTCCTCCTTGGGGGACCCCGCTGCCTGGCTCCAGGAAGGGGGTGAGGCCTGCTCCACTGCGGACCGTGTATTTGCGGGTGCGGATGTAGCCGGAGGTGAGGTTGTAGAAGGGGAGGCCTAGGTGTTTCCACACCGCTTCTAGAAGGAGCCACGGGGTGTTCGGGAAGGCTCCTTTGACGTCGAGGGAGGCGATGATGAGGTCTACCGGGTCCATGTCGGCGATGGTGTCCTGGGGGAAGATGGCCTCGTGTGGGAACCGGCCTGGGATGGCCCCCCAGAGGCTGGCTGGTATGTGAAGGTCCAGGTGGGGGCGGATGCGGCGTAGGAGGATGGTCCAGACCATTTTGACCGCGGTGACTGCACAGACTATGGGGCGCCAGTTGTCCGGGTTTGCCCAGTCCCCTTTTTTGTAGAGGGGGCGGACAACGTTTGCCCAGTGTGGTGGCAGGGGGGTCTGCCCCGTGACGATGTCCCAGAGGCGGTGGGCGGGGATGCGGAGGAGGTGGGTGGGGAGGTGGTAGTATGCCTCCGCGGGGAGGCCGACGTGGCCTGGGGTTTTGTGTTGCGGGAGGCTGTGGATGGCCTTCCGGACTTCGTGGATGGTGAAGGGGCACTTTTCCAGTTCCCTTCTCTGGGCGTGGTTGAAGACCCGAGGGAGGCGGTCGATTTTGGCCTGGGTGTCCGCCTCCAGTGTGTCTTGGGTGGGCGTGTGTTGCCGGAGGAAGCTGTCTTCGGTGGCTTGGAGCACTGTGGCTGGGTCCTTGGTGAGGGAGCCGTCCTCCTGCCGGCCGTGGTGATGGTGCGGTGGCCGGTGTCAGTCATGGCGTCGTTGAGGTGGCGGATGGCCTTGTAGGGGAGTTCATGTTGCGCATACCGCTCGTGTTCCTGGGCGATGCGCTGTTGCCTGTGGATGTGCCACCGCTGCAGGTCTGCCCTGATGTGGGCTATCTGCGTCCTGCAGTGATGTATCTGGCGGCGGGTCTTGGGGGTGTCGGTGTGGAGGAGGGTCGCCAGTTGTTGCTTCGCATGCCAGAGGTCATGGAGCATGTCCCCTAGGGCCGTGGGTAGTTGGTTGTCGTCAGTGCTGGGGTGTTGCTGGAAGCCGCAGGCGACGGCGGCTGTGCGCACGGCTGTGAGTAGGTCGGTCCGGTCTGGTTGGATGCGCCGGGCGCGGTGTATGGCCCTGTGATATTGGGACCAGGCATGCTTGTCATGCAGTGGGGGCATCTTCAAGGGGGGTGGTAGGCCTTGGTCCGCATCCTCCTTGCGGGCTGGGGGGAAGGTTTGGGATGGTGTGGCAGATGTGCAGGGGGCTCTGGCCTGTGGGTCCCAGCGGGAGGGGTCCATATCGGGCCTCCGCCCAGATGATGGTGGTTGGGTCGCCATAGCATACGTCGATGCGGGATGGGGCGGCATCTGTTTGGTGGGGGAAGTGGGATGTTTGGCCTTCAAGGTTGGCCGTCAGGTCCACGAGCCCCAGCATTTCGATGGTGTCGCGGACTGCATGGTCCTGGGGTGTGGCCTGTCCCCCTCGGGCCGCCGGGGTGGGGGCGGCGTTCATGTCGCCGATGATGATTGTGGGGGCGAGCATGGCCATCTGGCGGTATGCCTCGGCCAGGGCTTGGAGGAAGGGTTCCAAGGCGTCGCCGAAGGGCACGTGGGCGTTGATGACGTTGAGTTGTCATCCGTCCCAGACGACCTCATAGACACCTAGCCTCCCTGGGATGCTGAGGTGGTGGACGAGGTGGACGTGGATGCCGGTTCGGGCGTACAGGGGGGTCCCCTTGTGCCAGTAGCATTTGTACGCTTTCCGGTCCGGGGTATATATGGGGGTGGTTTGTGGGGGGTCGTCGCGTTGTAGGCCTTGTTCCTGGAAGGCGAGGAAGTGGGGAACCCACCCTGGCCCCTGTGCCATCGGGAGCTCCTGGAGGGCGGTTGTGGCGTCCATGGAGTATGTGACGGCTGGGTGGTTGAGGTCGAGGAGGTTGACGGTGGCCTCGGTGGGGGCGGGCCGGGGCTGTGGAGGCTTGTGCCCTCGGCCCTTGCCCCGTCAGGGAGGGGTCCTGGGGCTCGGGGACTTTTTGCCGGTTTGTGGGCGCTTGGGTAGGCGCGCTGGGGGGAGGCCTTGGCTCCACTCCGGGGGGAGCTCCCCAGTGTATTTGGTGCCTCTGTGGGCCTTGTTCTCGTCGGTGCGGAGCCGGATGGGGTGGGCGCTGGTGAGCTCCAGGGTGTGGTCTTCTGGCTTGTCCGGGGCGCTGCTGCCTTGGTCTACCTCCTTTTGGCGGTGCCAGACCACCCGGATCCGTGGCCCCCCGTTGTCCCCGGGGTCGCGGAGGCAGTACTGGATTGTGCCCTCACACCAGATCCAGTCGCCCGTGTGGTCGTTGCGGAAGGGCTGCTGGACCTTCGCGCCCTTTTCGAATCCTGGGTACGCCTCGGGCGGGGGCAGTGCTGGTGGCAGAAGGGCGGATGATGAGGATGCCTGGTCCGGGTGGGGCGGTGGTAATGGGTGTGGGGAGGATGACGAGGATGCTTGGTCCGGGTTTGCCGGGTGGGTCGGGTGGGGTGCGGGGGGTCGGGAGGTCGCTGCTTTTCCGGCTTGGTTGGGGGCGGGTGCGCCCCTTTTTTGTCTCGCTCGCTTGGGTGGGACTGGAGGTAGCGGGGCTGAGGGGGCGTGGGGTTTGAAGAAGGTATGCGTTGCTTGCTGGCCTGGATCCCTTAGTGGGGGTTCTGCCGGCGTTTGCATGTTCACTTTCGCGTGGCTGCGCATGAGGTCGGCCAGCTTGCGCACGGTCTCCGGGGGATCGGATGGCCATGGCAGTGCGGCCGGGCTGTCCTCAAAGGGGTGGTGAAGGTGGTAGTTCCTCATGGCCTTGGCCTGCATGACCCAGGACTCCGTGGGTTCCGGTGTGTCTGGGCCGTTGGGGGAGCCTTGAGCCCAGTAGAGTGCTGTGTGGAGGGCTTCCCACGGGGCGCCTTCGCGGCCTGTGAGGGTGGCGGCCTGGCGGAGTCGCTGCCGGCCCCGTGGGGCGTCTTCCGGGTCTGCTTCCGGGGTGTAAAAGTTTCACAGCAGGTCAAAAACAGTCAGCTTGGTGAGCTGAGTTTCTTTACTGTGCAGATTCATTGATGCAGGTCAATGGAGTGCACAGCGCGGGCGCAGCTGTAGAAGCGCGTGCGCAGAGAATGATATAAAAGCTCATAGAGATTTGCAGCGTTTTATCATGCATATTTGCTGCTCAATGATGGTTTTTACTTGCCGTGGTTGTACATATGTTGTTTAGGCATAAATGGGAATCTAACGAACTTGCCTTGCTTCGGCGAGATTTCGGACGTTGGACAGTGGACTCTGTGGATATCTTCTACAAATTGTTGGGTATTGCAACCACCGTGTATTGCAAGGGGAAAGGATATCTACGCGGAAAAGTATTTTTTTATACTCAAAAGAAGATAGCAAGCAGGGAGAAAAAGACTACTTCAGGAAGAATTTACAAGTTCGTTAGACCCGAATGATCGTCGGAGATTTGAAAGGCGTAGATCGTGAGTCCCAAGGACGAGTCCCTGCTGTCGCCGGAGAATTCGCTGTCCAATTGTCGTCCGAGGGAGTACCCTACACTGTTCTCGTGTCCCTGTTCCGCTCTTTGTTGTTGGTTGTTGGACGCTCTAGGAGCTGAAGAGCATCTCAAGTTTACGGAGGTCGCCCATCGTAACCAGGTTGAGTTGGAATGGAGCGATGGAGTTGTAGTTCTGAACATGCTGAATTTGCAGTTTGCGTGGATGTTGAGTCGTGACCAGCAAGATGACAAACGGTCAAGGATGGGAAGACGCCGTTTAACAAGTTCAGAAGTCCCACCACGTCGTCGCTTTCGCCGCCGTGGATCTCGCTTGAGCGCAGCTCAGCAGCCCAAGGGTGTTGGCCGAGCCCCTTTTGTTCTTTTCCTTTCCAGTTCGCTGCGTATTGCCGTGGACGCCGCCAAGCTAAATTCGTCGAGCCAAGGTTCCTCCTGGACGCCGCCAAGCTGAATTCGTCGAGCCAAGCTTCCTCGTGGACGCCGCCAAGCTAAATTCGTCGAGCCAAGGTTCCTCGTGGACGCCGCCAAGCCAAAATTCGTCGCGGAAAGTTCCTCGTGGACTCGTCGCGCCAAAGTTCCTCGTGGACGCCGCCAAGCTAAATTCGTCGCGCCAAGGTTCCCCGTGGACGCCGCCAAGCTAAATTCGTCGCACCAAAGTTCCTCGTGGACACCGCCAAGCTAAATTCGTCGCGCCAAGGTTCTCTTCCAACGCCGCCAAGCTAAATTTGTCGCGCCAAAGTTCCTTTCCAATGCCGCCAAGGCAGCTTTTTTGCTGACACGCGCTAGGTCTGCGGACCAGCGTTGTTTTTCACTTGGTCTCCGTATGTGCTTTTGGGCAGTGCTGCTAAATGCACTGTTGGCCCCGCTGTTGTATGGCTTTTCATTTATTTAACGCTGTGCTACTGAGAGTACTGTCCAAGGTGCCGCCATTTTGTGTGTAGTTCCTGCGTCCCTGTTCACAGGAATGTAGGCTAAATGTGATGTGAATGTGAAAATGACTTTGGTACAGTCAGTAGTTTTTGCGATAAAAAGTACATCAGTTGGTCAGTTTTTGAATATTGATATATGGGCTTGCCTTGTTTTTTTGAATCGAGTTTGTTTTTTATGTTTTCTGTGTGGGTAGTCAATTGTGTACAGGTTTGTGGGGGAAAGACAGTTATGGATGTTTGGGTTATCACAAAAGTGAAAGAGTGACCCACACATTAAGGATAACACTTTAAACCACCTTTGGAGTCCCAAAGATGCAGTGAGCTATTAGTAAAATGACAGTTTTTGCATACATTTCCTCGTTTTCTTGAAAGGCCTAGTGTACCCCTGTCCCCCTGTTCTAGTATCCAGGTGGTGTAAAAGGCATTGGCATATGGGGGTGTTGGGTTATGGTGACAGTGAAACCCGGTATATGTGTGAGTGTGTGAGTAGAGTGCCAAATTGGGCCCTGCGCCAATCCCTTCCTGTGGGAATTTCCATTGCCCACATGTTAACTTCTACCCCCGAAACGAAGTCCAGGGTGTTTGTTTGCCCTTGGGATGTGTGTGTGCCACAGTTTATCGACACACCACCATTGGCGAAGGGGTGAGGTATCTCCTGAGGCCAACCGGAAATGAAGCAACCACCACCAGCACTTCTGGGGTATGCTGAGTGGTTATGGGGGTCGTGTGGAAACCGGTTGGTGGGATAGTGCATGGGCTATAGCCGGATGGCACCCCAGAGCACGCCACACTGTATTTTACGGTTACCCGCCCCATAGCTACAGTTGCAGGGTCCATAGACCAATGGGTGCCCGAGGGTGTGGGTTGGTCCCCCAGCCCCAAAAGCCAGGCCAAGGCGAACACCTTGACCTGGACGCTGAGGTAGTTGGTATGCTGAATTATGTATTCATTCTCTATGCAGTCCCTTGTTGTATTGCAGGGACTTGCAGTGCGGCGAGGCCACCATGGTGGGTTGTGTGGGGTGTTTGTGTGTGTATGGCAGCCATGGTGTGCAGTGCATAGTGACTACATATAGAAGGCCACAGAGATATTCTGAGATACAGGTTGAGGTATGTATATTATCTGTTGTTTATCTATGGGCGCAGTGAGTCTGGATGCCTCAAATCTGTGGTGCTGGTGTTTTGACCAGCTGCTTCACTTTTATAGATATACCTTCAGCCCAAAACGGCGTTTTGGGGCTTGGGGGGGGAGTGTAAAAGTTTCACAGCAGGTCAAAAACAGTCAGCTTGGTGAGCTGAGTTTCTTTACTGTGCAGATTCATTGATGCAGGTCAATGGAGCGCACAGAGCGGGCGCAGCTGTAGAAGCGCGCGCGCAGAGAATGATATAAAAGCTCATAGAGATTGGCAGCGTTTTATAATGCATATTTGCTGCTCAATGATCGTTTTTACTTGCCGTGGTTGTACATATGTTGTTTAGGCATAAATGGGAATCTAACGAACTCGCCTTGCTTCGGCGAGATTTGGGACGTTGGACAGTGGACTCTGTGGACATCTTCTACAAATTGTTGGGTATTGCAACCACCGTGTATTGCAAGGGGACAGGATATCTACGCGGAAAAGTATTTTTTTATACTCAAAAGAAGATAGCAAGCAGGGAGAAAAAGACTACTTCAGAAAGAATTTATATAGGCCTGGGCCGCCATGAGGACTCTGTGTGCCCAGTGGAGGACCCACCATTGGGCCTCCGCTTTGAGGATGTGGATGGCGGGTTGTTTGGGGGGCGTGTCCAGGGTGTCCCACGATGCGATGGTTAGTTCTATCCTGGAGGGGTGGAGGTGTGGGGTGGCCCTGCGGCTTAAGAGTTGATCGATGTGGAAGGGGGTGACGGGATCTTTGGGGCCCTGCGGTGGTGGGGGCATCGCTGGGATGGTTGTGGGGTCCCAGTGGCATTCGTGGGTGGCGAGGGTGTATAGGTTTGAGGTTTGAGGTTTGATTTTGCGGGTACTAGACGCCTTTCGGCCCCGGGGGGCCACCTGGTCGGGCCAGGTGATATCCTCTCCACCGGGTCCTAGTGGGGGGCCCTCCTAGACGCACCTCCTGCCTGGTGGCGGAGTCCCCCGGGTTCACAGGGCTCGGAGCCCCGTCCCTCCCCGGCTTCCCCGTTTCGCCACTCCCCGGTCAGTGCGTCAATTCGCAGCCGTGGCTGCAGGCGCTTACCCACCGCGTCGCCCCCCTAATGCGTGGTCGCCTGGGGCGCCGGCGCCACCGGGCCCGTGCTACTGGCTTGTCGCTAGTGGGACCCCCTTGGGCTGGCGCGGAGGCTGCCTAGCCTAGGGGTTGGGGCGTGGCGCAGTGCGCCACTACTGCCTTGGCGGGTGCAGTGCCCCGTCCGTGTGTGCGCGGCGCTGGCGGCCGGTTTGGGGGGTTCGGGCCGGTACCTGGTGTTGTGTCTCTCCTGTTTCCCCCTTCCCGCCCCGCGTGTCCCGCGCTGCGTGTGGCGGGCCGTCTCGTCCGGGTGTCCCTTACCCTTGCTCGCTGGTACGCCATTCCATCCGGTCTGTGCGTTCCGCGAGCTCGGTCCGGTTGCCCTTCTGGTAGTCCCCGCGTGCCCTTTGCGTGAGTGTGCGCTCGCGCTCCCGCGGCGTCTGCTCCCCCCCCCCCCTGGGTGGTGTGGCGTGCGCACCTCGCGCGGTCCCGGCACTGGGCGCTGGTAGGGACGTTCCACGTGGTCCGTGCCCCTCCGCGTGTCCTGCCTTGGTCCCTTGCTCCGTCTGGCGTGCTTGGGGGGGCACGGTCCGGTCCTGGTTCCCCCCTACTTGGCTTGGGGTTGTGGGGGTGGCAGAAGGGCTTCCCGGGGGGGGGTGCCTTCCACTGTTGCGAGGGGCGTCTGGGGTCAGGAGCTCCTCCTCCCCCGACTGCCCGCCCACTGGGCGGGCTGTTGGGGTCCGCTACCCACGTGCTGTGGGCGCGGGCGTGTGGGTGTGGGGGCCCTACACTGTCCCCTTGGCCTGCACGCCCTGTGGGGGCTGCGTGCCGCGGGGCGGGTCCGTGGCGTTTGTGTGCCGGGGGGCGGGCTGGGGGGGGGGGCGGCGGCCCGTGAGCCGTGCCCCCCGTTTGTGCGGCCGGGGGGGGCCTGTAGGGCGGGGGGTCGCTCTGCATCGTTCCGTCCCTCTGCCTTCCCTGGGCAGGCAACAAAGCGGGTGTCACTGGCGTCGTTCGGTCCATGGGGGGCGTGGCCCCCCATACCACTGCGGTTCGTGCTCGCCCGCCTTCGCTGGGCACGATCTGTGCGGCGTCCTGGCGCGTTGGCGCGGGCTCGCTTGTTCCCTGCGGTTCCTGTGGGAGCCGGCGGCTGGGGCGGGGGGGCGGGCCGCGCTCCGGCTCCTCTCTGGGGCGGGGGGAGGGGGGACCATCCCCCCTGCCTCGGGGGGTGGGGGCCGGGACCCCGCGGCTTGCGGGCCGGTGGGGGGGGTGGGGGGGGGGGGTCGCGCCGCGGCCTCCCTGCTCCCCCTCTGGGTGGCGGCCCGCGGTTCCCCATCCTGGCCCCCCTCGTGTCGTCGGCGCACTCTCCTCCGGTGTGCGCGTGCGGTCGGGGTCGCGGGGCCGCCCCGGCCTTGGGGGGGATGAGGGGCGGCCCGTGGACCGCTCCCCCGGGGGCCCGTGCAGACCTGAAACCCCCCTCTGCCCTCCCTGAGTGGGCTGTGGTCATGGGAGGCCCATGGGGGGCGCGGCCTCCATACTGTTCTGGTGCGCCGCCGTGCGCTGCCCCCAGGCTTGGTCCGCGCGTTGCTCCGGCGCGCTGGTGTGGGCTCGCCTGTCGGCAGCGACCCCCGCGGGAGCAGGCGGCTGGGGGCGCTGGGGCACGCGGTGTGCAGGTCCAGCCGCATCCCCCCCCCCCCGCGTCTCGGTCCCTTGTGGGGGAGGGGGGGCGTCCCCTCGGCTCCGGGGGGGCGGAGGGTCGCTCCTGGGGCCCCCAAGCCGGGGGGGGGAGCGGGGGGGGGGGGGTCAGGGGGGCGCCCCCCTGCCCCCCCGCCCCGTCGGGCGTCCGCCTGCCATCCGTTGTCTCCGGTGGCCCCCCGGGGTATACTCGTGCCGTGGGGGTTGCCGGGCGGCCGCGGGCGTCGGGCGCGGTCCCGTCGGCTGCCAATGGGTCAGTGCGGCGGAAGGGGGGGGGGGGGGACCCCCCCGCCCTGGTTCGCGCCCCCATCTTCCCCGGGCCGGCCTCTGAGGGGGCCGCTCTGTTTGTGCCGTCCTGGGCGCCGCCGGTACGGCGTCGGCCGGCAGCGGGCTGGGCGTGCGGGCGCCTGCCTCGGCCGTGGTGCCCCCTCTTCCCGGGTGCAGCGGCCTCTTCGGGGGGGTTGCGGGGCCGCCATCTCTTCGGTCTGCCTCTGTCTGCTCTTGGGCCTGAGGGGGAGGGGGGGGGGGAGTTGGGGGGGCCATCTGGTCCCCTGGCGCCGCCCCCTGACGGCCGAGGCGGGGCGGCATGGCGGTCCCGGCCCCGGGGACCAGCCGTCGGCTGGGGGGTCGCACTCTTCCCCCGCCCCCCTCTACCTAGAGTCGGACCCCCGTGCAGGCCCTCGCTGGGGCCCCTCGTCCCCCTCGCCGTCGTCGCGCGGCGCTGGCCGGCCAGGGGCGGCCTTGAGGGTTAGCGGTCAGCGGTTAGTGGGCTGCGGGGCAGTAGGTTCCCCCGCGTGCTCGTTGTCTCCGCCCTCCCTCCCGCGGGAGGTGGCGCGCGCCCGTTCGTCACGACGTACCGTGGGGGGGGCGTGGGTCGGGGGGCCCAGCTCCCCCCCCCACATTCTCGCGTCCGCCGTCTGGGCCGTCACCTGCGCCGCCGCTTGTTTGGGCTGTGGTGGCGGCGGGTTGCGCCGGCGGTAGCACCAGTGGGCGAGGGCGCTGCGCAAGGCCCGGGACAGCCAGTTGTTGACGTCCGCATCCGTGATGGGGAGTACCGCTCCCCCTTCCAGGAAGGCCGGCCACGTCGGGCCCCTGTCGGGCCACACCGCCCAGATCACTGACCTGAGGACCCTCTCGTGTTCCTCTGGGGCTGCCCAACCCCCCGGGGGTACCTCTCGGTTTCCTCTGTCCCTCCGGAGGAGCACGGCATCGAAGGGCCGGTTCCTCAACCCCCTGGTGGTTCCCTTGTTGGCCCAGCTCAACCACCCGTACACCTCCCCCACCAGGTGATGGGCCTCATCCCCCAGAGGGTCCGAACCGTGCCCCAGTCCCGGTCCCAGGGCCGGGCCCCCACTGCCCGTCGCGCCGACTCCCCCTGCTGCTTCTGTGCCTGCGGCGCTGATGCCGCTCCCCGCCCCCCCCCCCGCCGAGGCCATCCGCACCGGCTCCGCTCTCGGCGCGGGGGGGGGCTGGCTGGTGCCGGGGTCGTGGGGGTTGGGGGGGGATGAGCTCGCCGGCGTCAGGGTCGATGTTGTAGAGGTGGTGGTGGTTTTGGTGGTGGTGGTGGTGGGTGTGGTGCGCCGGCATCTGTTGGATGCCGGGGGGGATGCACCTCACCGGCTGCACGTCCGGCTGCGGGGGCGCCCCGCCCCCCGCCCCCCTTTCTTCGACCCGCCCCCCCCCCCGGGCTCCCATGCCCCGTCCCGCCTGTCCCGTCGGGCCCGCGGCGCCCTTCCCCTTGCCCTTGGGCCCCCTTCCGGCCCCCCGCCTGTGCTGTGGGTTCCGCCCCCTGTCATCCACGCCCTGGCCTGCCCGCTCGCCCATCGACCCTCGCCCCGCTCCCTGCACCTGGGCGCCCTGCCCGCGCCTCTGCGCGCCCTTCTCCTGCCCTGGCCCCTTCCCGGCCCCCTGCCCCGAGTCGCGCCGTCCGCTGCCGGCGCTCTGTCCCCCTCTGCTGCTGCGCCCTTGCTCCCTGCTGCGCGTGCCCTGGCCCGCTCCTTGCGCGTGCTCCTGGGCACTTCCCCTCTCGCCTCCTGTCCCCCGCTCCGCGCCCCCGTGGCTGGCACGCAGCTCTGCCTGCGCGCCGTCCCCTCCTTCCTGGATCTCGCGCCGGGCGTCCTGCTGCCTTTGCAGCTGTGGCAGCGTGACGCCCGGCGGCGAGCGCCTGGGCGCCAGGGGGGCTGACGTGCCGCGTCTGCCCCGGGGGGGAGGGCTTTGGGGGGGAACGGCTTTGGGGGGGCTGGTGTGGGTGTGGGTGAGGTTGGCGTTGGCGCGGTACTTCCCGCCCTCCCTGCCCACTGCTGCTGCTGCGGCGGCCGCCGGCGGAGCACCCACGGCATCCACGCCCTCGCCTGCCCGCTTGCCCATCGTCCCTCGCCCCGCTCCCTGCACCTGGGCGCCCTGCCCGCGCCCCTGCGCGCCGTTCTCGTGCCCTGGCCCCTTCCCGGCCCCCTGCCCTGAGTCGCGCCGTCCGCAGCCTGCGATCTGTCCCCCTCCGCTGCTGCGCCCTTGCTCCCTGCCGCGCGTGCCCTGGCCCGCTCTTTGCGCGTGCTCCTGGGCACTTCCCCTGTCGCCTCCTGTCCCCCGCTTCGCGCCCCCGTGGCCTGCACGCAGCTATGCCTGCGCGCCGTCCCCTCCTTCCTGGATCACGCGCCGGGCGTCCCGCTGCCTTTGCAGCTGTTGCAGCATGGCGCCCAGCGGCAAGCGCTCGGGCGCCGGGGGGCGGACGTGCCGCATCCGCCCCGGGGGGAAGGGCTTTGGGGGCAAACGTCTTTGGGGGGGCTGGTGTGGGTGTGGGTGGGGTTGGCGTTAGTGCGGTACTTCGCGCTCTCCCTGCCCACTGCTGCTGCTGCGGCGGCCGCCGGCGAGGCGCCTGTGGCCCGTGCGGTGTCCTTCCCCCGCTTTCGCGGCGTGCTGGGGGCCGCGGTGTGGCCGGCTGAGGCGGTGGCGCGGCTCGCCGGGGCCGTGGTTGCAACCCCCCGCGCGCCCTCCCAGCTCCCCTCTGCGGCTGCGGCAGCCCTCGGCGATGCGCCCGGTTCCTGCGCCGGGCTACCCCCCGTGTCCGTGGCGTGCCGGAGGCCGCGGTCGGGGCCGCGGCGTGGCTTGCTGGGGCTGCGGTCTCCGCTTCTCGCGCGTCTGGGGCCCCCTCCCGGGGCGGGGCGGCAGGGCTTGCTGCTTGGGCGGCGGAAGCGGTCACCTCGGCTGGCTCAGGCTCCTGGGTCGACGGCGCGGTGCCGGCAGAGGCCACCCGGGGCCGCCCAGCCGGCGGCCCGACCAGCACCGCCGCCTCCGCCAGCCTCCGCTCCTCGCTCTCCGCGGGGGTCTCCCCCGTCCACTCCGGGGAGACGGGGGAGCGGGAGCGGGACCGGCGGTGGTGGCGGTCGTCCTGCTGGGGGGAGCCATCGAAGTCTGCCATTACTGTTATTGTGGTAGGCATGCGTGGTGGCAGGTGCGCCCTTCCCACTACCTCCCGGTGCATCAGTGTCGTGCCGTGGGCAGTGCTGTGCAGTGCTCTGCGGGGGGGAGGGGGGGAGGGGGTGGGGGGCCGGCTGTGGCGTCAGCCCCGTACGGGCGAGGGCCGGCGGCCATCCATCGGCATTGGGAGGGGAGGCGGGGGAGCCACGCGGCCCACGGATCGCGCCACAGCTCCCAGACTGGGGCGGGGCTCAGGGCCCTGGGCCCCCGGGGGTCGTCGGGTGGTGCCCGGGGAAGCCGCACTAGGTGGACCCCCGTAACGGCGGTGACCTCCTGTGTTCGAAGGAAGGTGTGTACCCCGTCCCGCGCCGCGGGCGCCGGGAGGGGGGGGCGGGGTACGGGTGCTGCCCCATATAGGTGGGTGAGGGTGATCCCCAGGACCCGTTCTGGGTCCCCGCGGGTTGCGACGACGAGGAGGCGCAGGGGGGTGCCAGGGCACTCTTGCGAGAGGACCTGCCCCCTGTGGTGGGCACCCCTGGTTCTGGAGAGGGGGGGGGGCAGGTCTGGGTTGGCCCAGCCGCGGGGCGCGTGCGTTGCCAGCGGGAGGGCGGCGCACCAGGTGGGCTCCCTGGGGAACGCCTCGCATACGATGGCGTACGGGGGGGTCAGCCTGGTGCCGTCGTACACCAGGTTGGTGGGCCGGGGGCGGGCGGGCGCCTCGTCCGCGCCTTCCGCGAACACCGTGATTTCGCCTACCTCCAGGTCCTCGTTCGGTGGGTGTAGAGGGTGGAGCGCCGCATCCAGCTCGGACACTTCCCCCTGGGTATGTGGCCCGCGCCTGGTTCAGGTACGGGGCCGTGTCCCCGGGGTAGCGCGTCCTGAGGGCGTGCAGCAAAGCCCTCCCACTGCCCGTCAGGTCACGCCGTGCGGCAGCGCGCGCTCTGTGCGCCTCCGCCACCGCGTCTGCCGCTAGGCCCCGGACGGTCGACTCCTGTGCTTTGCTGCGGGCCCTGGCGTGTCACGGCCCATCCCCTCGTCGGCGTGGCATGGTACTGCGGGCTCTGCAAAGGGCAGCGCCGGGTGGGGGTCAGGGTGCGAACACGTGCGACAGGTGCGCAACGGATGTGGGGTCCCACAGGTGCATGTGGATCCACAGAAGGGCAGCGCCCGCGGGGCCCGCGCGTTCGTGTGAGGGGGCGTGTGCCCCCTCGATGCGCCGGTGCAGGGCCTCCTCCTCTGTGCGCCTGCGCGGGCCTGCGGGAGGTTCGGGCCAGGGGCACGCGGCCACCTGGGCGCACCGCGCGCACCTGTTGGCGCGTGTGGACGCTGCGGAGGACACCGTGTCACATTCCCCGCAGAGCCCGCAGGTGTGTGGGAGGTGGGAGGGCAGCAACCAAGGGTCGAGATGGCGGAGCCAGAGGTCGTCCCACCTCTGTCGGAGGGGGTCCCGGATCTCCAGCAGGCGGGCGCGGACGCGGCGCCGGTAGTCCCTGTCGAGCGTCTTCCGCTGGACCTCCCGCCACGTGTCGTCGGGGAGAATCCCGTGGTCGTGGAAGGCGGCGAGGGTGTATAGGGCGGCGGTGATGATGTGGTGGGCTTGCCCCTCCAGGACGATGTGGCGCTCTGTGCCGAAGTCCTTTGGTAGGTGGGCTGCGGGCTGGACGGTGATGTGGGCTAGGGCGCGTTGGTGGGCCTTTTTTCCCCCGTCTGGCGCCTGCATCCGTTTGTCCCCCGGGATGTGCTGCTGTTGGTGTTTTGGTGGGGGCGGTCCCAGGGCGAGGGATTCTACTCCGTGGAGGGGGATGGCGTGTTCCCTGGACCTGTTGAGCAGGATGTATATGCCCGGGTCTCCCGGTACGGTGCCCAGGTACATGTTGCCCGTGATGGTGGGGGCCGGTAGCGGTTGGCGCAGGGGGGAGGTGCATGGGGTGGAGCAGGGCGGGTCATGGTGCTCACACCGGGAGTGGTCGATGCCGTACGGGGTGACGTGTACGGCGAAGGGTCCGACGGCGCGCTGGGGTTTATGGGGTTGGATGTTGTGGTAGGGATGCAGGTTCGAATTCGCACGAATTCGCTCGAATTCGAATTCGCCCCGAATTCGCACGAATTCGTGGACCCCTCCGAATTCGAATTCGCAACTTCAAATTCGAATTCCCCCTTGATTCGCTTGAATTCACCCGAGGCTGAGAATCTATAGGCACCTACAATTTACCTTCCATTCCAAAAGCTTCCATAACCTTGCAATTTTTGTTGTTTGTTGTTGCTTGCATTCACCGTGCTTAAACTATTTGACAAAAATAAAGACAAATCAAAACCAAGAATTCCAAATATCGAGGTATACACCCTTCCTTGATTCTTTCAAATACCTTTTGGAAAAAAAGCAGCAAAGCATGCAAAATCACCAATCCACACACAAACCATCACATGTGAACCACTTCTTGCCCTTATTGGGCCTTCATTCATTGTATTCTTGCATTGAATCATGGGATTGGAATTCATCTAAGGGAGAGGATAACAAATACAAGGGAAACATAAAGCAAACTAGCAATGGGCATTCAATTAACATTATTATTGTCATGATGCTCAATAATCATCACTATGTCACTGTCACAGTACACTGTCAAATCTGGACTTTTTCGAACCTCGTAACAAGGATTTCTGTGCGTGCACGGAGCCGACGAGGGCAAGGAGGGTACCAAAATGAAGGGTAGGCAAGGGGGAACACGTTTTGACTGTCCCAAGTCAAAAAAAAAAAGTCGAAAATTAAAAGCTCGCGACGCGTTTTTCTCCGAACTGGTGCGGTTTTGGGAGGAACGGAGGGCACCGTCGTGTTCAGTGCAACGAGGCGGACACAGCGGTGCGTTCAAAACTGAAAAACAAATTTCTTTAACGAAAACGAGTACGCAGGCACCGCAGAAACAACTGAACGGGTTGATGGAAGCAGAATGATCATGGTTTCTATTGTATAAAGTCAAAAAAATTATTGCATGGCACAATTCAAAGTTAGGTTTTCATCTGGAGAAAAGACGGCGCACGCGTGATCATTTTGCTGTCGCCTGCGAATTCGCAGTGCGAATTCGCCCCGAATTCGCAGTACTGTGAATTTCAGGCCGAATTCGCAGCGAATTCGCGCTGCGAACGAATTCGCAGCGAATTCGGCGAATTCAAATTAAATTCGCTGCGAATCTGCATCCCTATGTTGTGGAGGCACGACACCGCCCGCGTGTGGGAGCGCCCTTCGCTGATCCACACGGCGTCTGCCCGCGACGCCAGTGGGTTCAGGCAGTCCGTGATGATGCCTGTGATCGTGCGGTTGTGGGTGGCATCTGACACTCTGGCCGGCGGGGCGCTGATGCGGGGGATGGTGTGGTCGTCGTGGAGGGTGCGGGCCTTGCGCCTCGCATCGTGTCGGTGCTGGGCCTCCTGGGCGGGGATGTGCATACCTGCGTGTTTGGGCTTCTTGTTGGGGCGGTCTGCTGTGTAAGTTCAAGGGACACCAACAATTATAGGTTCATTGTCACGAGCGCGCCTGTGTTCACTACTATTGAGGTCGAGATTTTGAAAAGATTTGGTGATTTCACAAAATCAATCAAACGGCGTCTAGTGGTCAAGCAAGGGTTGAAACCATCAAGGCTTTTGTCAAAAGGAGTGTGTACCCGTCTTGAACCCGCGTTTGACCGGTGTTGGACCGTGGCTCATTTGTGGGCTTTTGTGGACCATTGGTGAACATTTGGTTGGATCATTGTTGGACCGTATTGGATTCTTGGATCATTTCGTCATTGGGCTTTCAATTGGAATCGTTTGTGTCATTGCCGTGCTCTGAGGGACTTGAGTGGCTTGTGAGCTTGGAAATCTCTGTTTTATTGGTTGGAAATTTGGGTGGTTGGAAATTGGGAAAAATGGAAGATTCACTCGGTTCAAGTCACCTTGAGGGCGAATGGTTGGTAGCAGAGACTTACCCGGGCGGGGGTTTAGCCTACGGCACTGACACAGGTAGTGGGATGACGCTCGGAGAGGTTACGGCCATGATCGGGATGATCACAGCACGGCCAGAGGAATCGGGTTCCGACTATGCAACAGGGCATGAGTCGACAGTTGGGTCTCCTTTAGACTTGGCAGAAAGAAGAAGGTTTTATAGTGCTTTCAACACTGTGTGTTTGTTGTGCCTCTCCTGCTGCTTGCTGCTGGTGTACGGTCTTCTGCTGCTTTTTTTTGATGAGGAAAATGTTTTGTTTGCTGAAAGACAACCAATCCAGGATAGCCCAAGCCAGAGATAAGCAAGTAGAAAAGAATCAGGATCAAAGCATGAAGGGCTGCAGTGTAAACAGTGAAAGATGTTAGAATATTCACAGAAACTGCAACGCAGGGCAAATCGGATTGCATATTCACAAAGATAGCTGAAATGTTTTGGAAAAAGAGTTGGAAAACTGCCCCATGGTCACTCAATCTCCATAGTGCCAATCTCAGGAGATGTGCACTCTTTGTTTTGGGTCCCATATGTGCTGAGGTGGCAGGGCATGTGGCGATGAGGTCACTGCCATGTCACATGGGATCTTCCTACTTAGCTAGGCTGACCAGAAATTGAACCCAGGACCTCTCAAAAAGAGGTGCCCAGCCCCCTAGGGTGCATACCACTGGGATAGCTAAGAATTCATGAGAAACCATAGATAAATTCATAGGCTCTGCCCTGGATATGTCAGTTCTCAGTCAACTCAGGAAACGATGAATAGCCTCACATTGTTAGGGGATTAAGGGGTCCACTCCATAACCTGATTTGGTGTTTTGTTCCATAGGTCAAAATGTGTTATCACCACTTTTGGTTGGGCCAATGCTAACATAGAAATGCCTGTGTGCTTAGAGCACCTCTAATACAACTAAAGAATACCCCAAAGCATTGGAAAAGCACTTTTTCTTACTCTCCCCTTGCGCTGTGGTGGCCACGACTGTCGCACTTTCGGGAAAAAGGGATTTTTTCTTGGCCTTTCCTTGGTTTCCACATGTACTTTAAAATACCTATAGCTTCCCTCACACAGAAGAATGGGCGCTCACCATGGGTGGCGCCTTTTTGCTGCTTTGTTCGTGACATTTCCTACAGAAAGCTCAGCGCCCATGGCGCTGCCGGGGTTCCTGTGGCTTGGTTGGGTTAGTTTGGGAGCATGCCAAAAACATATGCATGTGCATCCCTCCCTCCAAGACGCAGCGCGACACTAACCCAACGCCAGACTCTGTATGGACATCCGCTCCGGTTGTTAAAACCTGCTGGCGACCTGCTGTCCTGATCTTAGGGCGAAGGGAGTCCTCAAGAAATCAAATTGCCCCTTGGTGGGGTCTTGCGTTCTGCTCAGTCTCCTGGCTGCTGCTTTTCGGCGCAGAAAGTGGCCTACTCAGCGACGCTTTCGCGAGGATATCTGCGCAGGCAGGAATGGGAGAACTATGGACGAATCCACGCAAGCGCGAAGCGATAACACCTAAATCCGTCAAATGACGGCCTAGAATTTTTCTAAGACAACACACCTGAGCAGAATCCAATTGTGCATCAGAAGCACATTTTTTTGAAAATTGTAGTCATCTGTCGATTTTTTAAATCAAGAAATTCCTACGCATAAAAAAGCGGCGCGCAGGAGCGGCTCCTAGCAAAGCGCCGGAAAATACAGAAATAATCAGATTATAAATGTTTGTCTCACGTAGACTGGAAAATGACGAGACACACATTAATAAATAAACATACAGACTCCACCTACACTAACAGTAAGAGTCAAAAATCCAAGAATTCCAAAGTCAACGAAAAGACTTCAATGAATCAGGCATAAACCTCAGTTGTGCTCGTCTCGTATGCTGCATGCACATTGCTCGTCTCGTGTCTCCGTGAACGAGTCTTGTAGCAGCGCTAACCAACGATAGAGGGTTAGATTAGAAAGATTGTAGATGATTAGAGGTGAGATTAGGGAAAAAACAGATGGCCTTCGGCCAGGCAGTGGTTGTCACGGGGGGCTACCGGTCCTGTCCTGCGGTGCAATGCGGGGCAACCGTGACAACTGCTCTTACACACCAACCTCCCTTTTTGTTGCACTGATTAGAACATACACACTGGTACATAAAGGATTTGCGTGCTTGTGTTTCGATTTGCACTCCACCTTGCTCTCGCTCTTCAGCGGTGAGTAAGGTAGGTAAGCCCAGGTGGGGCCATCCCCTGGTAGAGTCCGTGATTGTGGGTAAGATTTGTAGGTTTGCCACACCCAGATCGTCCACTCGTGCATGCTCGCGCATCCACACACGCGTTAAAGGGTAGGCCACGCGAAATGCGCATGGTAAACTTTGTTTAGGTTACCCAGGGCCTCCTCGGTACGTTCTTTAAGAGAACCTGAGGAGTCTCTTAACGCTTGCTTGCCTGACAGGGGTGTTTGAGGACAGTGTATTATAGGTCACACTGAGAAGCGTATAATAGGTGGAGTGTGGCTTGGTTCCTCAGCCGCAAACACCTCTTCATTGGCGTTTGCTTTACAGGTGAGCAGGTAGGGTGATTGGTGCAGCAGCGTCCCATTTTTTTCTTGCCCTGCTAAACAAGGGCGCTGATCACACAAACAATTGACTGCACCTCCGCCAGGAGTGGCGAGGGCAGTTCGACTCCATCGACCTCCACACTGTGCACGCAACAAGAGCACCCCTTCCCTCGAAGCCCTAGCAGGGAAACGCGTTGTGGCGTCCCTGTTAGGCCACAGTTGCTTAGCAGCGCTGTGTTCTCTTGTCTTCTTCACAGGAGGGTCATTAGGACTCACGACTTGATCTCCAACAACACCCAGTGGAGCCTGAGTGTAGGAGTGGTAATCCTGAGCAGGGGCTTGAGCCAGTTGCAGAAGTGCTCGCCCACCAGGATGGTGCCAGTGTAGGTAGGGTGTGTACTGTAGTGGTGTCTTCTGTCCCGCGTGCTTTTCCTCGTGGGCAGGGGAGTGCGTTAGCTTTTGGCCTTTCGCAAAAATGGGCGTTTTGTATGCCCTTAGCACACCTGACCACCCCTCCCCTTTAGTAGGTAGGGCTTTTGCCGTCTCCTCCCAAGGATAGGCGCCAGCACAGAAATTGGGCGCCATAGGAGTGGTACCAGTACCTGACTAGGACCTTCGGTCCGACATCAGCGAAGCCCGTTGATTCGGGAGCCACGCCGGGGAGAGAAGTGAGACACACACAGACATACTTAGCACACTTAGGGGTAAGGTTCAGTCCCTAGCTTTAGTCTTGGAGGCAAGCATCTCAGCGAGCCTCAGCAACTCACCAAGGTTGTTCTGGGACAAGTAGTCAACCAGAACTGAGTTTAGGCGCCCCTCAGGTAGAACAAACGCAGAGAAGGGCTCCCAGGTGACCTCTTGGACTCCAAACCCTTCCCAGAGGGTGAGGAAGCGTGATTCCTGGCGATAGCGGCTGCGTACGACAGACTTCACCAGATAGAAGCCCTCCTTAGCCATGTCGGTGAGTTCCCCTTCAACTTCCATAGGGCTGGCAGCCCCTTGTCGGTCTAGGGCGGCGATTTCCTCGTCGTTCAGCTCCCACTCCTCCCCACAGAGGTCTTCAGGATCGTAGTAGCGCTTCAGATGTTGAGCAGCGCACACCAGGGTCCCCCCTAGACGGGGAGAACACCGCACGGTGATACGGTGTCCATCCACTGATAGAATCTTGTACGGCCCGAAGTATGGGTCATCGCTGGTAGAGCGTGGCCAGGCGGGTAGTCGACTGTGGTGCACCAGCACCCAGTCCCCCTCTTGGTAGGTGGCCGGTACTCGGTGCTTGTTCTTCTTGTTCCACCGACGCTCCCTCACTCTCTGGAGCATAGCCTTGGCCTTGTCCACCTTCGCTTGTTGCTCTTCGACCCATTCACCCACAGAAGAATGGGTGTCCTCTGGATAGAGGGGAATGTAGGAACCACGCCGGGCGCCCTAGGAATAGCTCATGGGGCGAGTAGCCAGTAGCTGAAGTCTCTTGGGAGTTCATCATCAAGGATGTGACGGGGAGTAGTCTCACCCAGTCTCTGGTGCGTTCAGTTTTGCACCATATCCTTACATTCTCCTTGAGGACACGGATCTGTCGCTCACATAGGGGGTTTCTCGTGTGCGAGTAGGGGATCCCCGTAGACACCTGGACATTGAGGGATCTCAGAACCCTCCCGAACAACCGGTTTCTGAGCGTACTCGTACGTCCTCATCGGAGTTGATCTCCTTGGGCGCCCCATAGACACAGAACCACTCCTCCAGGAGTATCTTGATAGTCTCCTCCCCGATAATGTGCTTGGTACATGGAAACACCCTGGTAAACGTGGTCAACCCACAGGTTACCACGAGGGCAAAGTCATAGCCCCAGAACTTCGGCATCTCCGTGTAGTCAACGTATAGAACACTGTTAGCACAGTGAGGGATGGGCAGGGTCGAGTAGAGACCTCTGTCCCTGATATCCCCTGGTTTGCAGGACCTGCACGGGCACTTGTCTACGATAGGCTGGAGGGTTTTCCGCAGTTGGTCGTAAGTCCACCTAGTGTGGAACCACTCCTTGAACAGCCTCAGGGACCGGTCAGCACCGACATGACCGCTGGACTCATGGGTCCACTTCAGCAGCGCTGGGACTCTGTCACTAGGCACCACGATGCGGTCCTCCTGCCAGAGGTAGCTCTTGTCCCTCTTCCACTGATCTTGGTTGACCAGGAGGGGTTCAAGACATTTCTCCAGGCGCTTGTAGATATCCCAAAACTCCTTCAGGTACTCCGATTGTTGGAGTCCATCCAGGGGGCGTATCATCGTCATGTAGAGGTCCAAGTGGACGTCCATACGGCTGAACGCCTCCTTAGCCAGCGCTTCAGACCGGGCACCAATCAGGGCGTCAAAGTTGTTGCGGCTGATGTAGTCTGCACACTTGTTCTTCACTCCCTGGATATGGTGAACCGTCAGCCGTAGCTGACTGAGGTAGGTCCAACAGCGCCGTAGCGTGGCCTTCTCAGGTGGAAGGCCCTTCTGGAAACTGCGGACCGGTTCTTGGTCGCAGAGCCAGACCACAGGGTTACTCCCCAACAGTCATGCTTGTGAGGATAGCACTGGCATACCCACGAGCAATTCCTGCTCATACGTGGAGTAGTTTCCACTGGCCTGGTTCCACTTCCAGTTTGTAACGGCAGCAGTGACAGCACTCAATTGATACATCGATGTGATCAGAGTTTCAATGATTCTCAGATGTACATTAGTGCAGTAAAATTTCCGCTTGTTCTCATGTCTTCCGTTCGCCACCAGATGTCGCCTGTGAGCGCGCGTTGAGTCGCATTTGTCTTTCGTGATTTCCCGATCGGATTTTTTTAAATTATTTCGAATGATTTCACGTTGAGTCATTATGTGCGATGGATGCAAAATGAGATTCTATGACTGCTCCATTTTTGTAGACCGGGTTTTCTGACTATTCATATTCCACCATGGAGTTCAATGGACTTACAAGTGCTTGGCATATGTCGCTCCCAGAGGCTCGATATGGGTCTGAAGAGGGTCAGTTGGGTTCGGAGATATCAGGGGCAGTGTCGGGCGTTACGACCCCTGGGGCATCAAGGCTACAGGCTTCCCAGTTACAAGAAAGATCCGCCACTATGCAGCGGTTACATGGTAGCAGAGGAAATCATGACTCTGCTTCTGGAATCTCCACGGACACCCTTAGATCATCGGACTTTAGCGGGGCTATCACTCGTTCTGAGTCACTTCGTGTTCCCCCTGAGGTTACATTCGTGGCATCTCCCCAGCGGACCGAAGATCACCCTTCCGAGTGTCCTTACTGTGGCCATAGACATTGGCCTGGAGTTCATACTTGTGCTGATTGTTGTATGAACGCCCCGCCCAACCTTAAACCCGGTCGAGAATCTCCCTCCTCAAGTGAATCTGGTTCCAGCTCTCACGCTTTGCCTGATCTTGAAGACAGCAGCAGCGAAGGAGAGCAGTCTGATACTGGAATTAGTGGTGATTACTGGGAAAACTACTTCCAGAAAATCTGGAATCAGGAGTTCTTGCACCGCCAGAATTGGCTACTGGCGGGGGCAGGCTATCGAGGCCGACTGAGGAACTGGTTCAGGGCGTCGTGCCATTTCACCAGGGAGAGCGGCCGCCTGCGATTCGACGCCACTTTGCAGGAACAAAAGGATTGGGAAGAGCTGATGGACCAGTTCGACCACCAGGCTGCCGTGATGGTTCAAATGGCCATCATTGCCGAGGAGAGACGCCAGAATGTGCATCCGCACGCTGGTCCGTCGGGCGCCTGGGGTCCGAACGACGAAGAGGTCGACGAAGTGAGGTGTGATTCGACACATTCTCACCTCTCCAGAGAGCAATTGTCCCAGCTTCCCAGCTCTACCTCCAGTGTTGACACTTGGGTCGACGAGGTAAGAAGCAAAGGAAAAGGGACTAGATGCCCGTCCTGTGGTGAGTGTGCCAAGGACTGCTCCTGTCGACGCCAGATTTCGTCGCTGGAAGACAGGGTGAAGGAGCTGAAGAAGGCCGCGGAGGAGAAAAAGAGGGATGACGACAGGAAGTGGAAGGAGATGGAGCAGAAGCTGAAGAAATTGACCAATCTGGTACAAAATCTGAGCACTACTGGGCTCACTGGACCAGCGCCTACGATGGCAAGCCACCCAGCACCTACCTCCTCAGCTGCACCTGCATCCACGCCTTACGGCGTTCCACATTCTCCGGCACCCCCAGGTTTTTCTGGTTCACACCCAGCTTTTACTGGAAATTCTGGTATCCCCCCTATTGGATATACAAATCCTATTGGGTTTAATCTGGGTACCGAAGGAGGAGAATCTTCGTCAGGAAGGTCTGTACTGTCTGTTGGTACCATTGGTGATATTGATGGAGAAGCAAGGACGACCGTGAAGGAGAGATCGATAGCCTTGAAGAAGAAGGACAAAGAAAAGAAGGAAAATGAAGCCAAAACGAAGGAAAAGTAGAAGAAATTGAAGGAGATGAGGCTGCATCAAGCACAACCAACGCCGTTCGTGCAGCCTACTGTGGACCAGGCGTTGTTGGCGGCCGCAATTGCGCAAGCACAAAAAATGGGAGGCGCCGCCGTCAATCCAGTTTTTGTAAATCCGGTTGCCACATCCACAGGTTTCAACCTGAACCACCTGCTCAATCCGTTGCACATGAGGCTTAGAGGTTCGGTGATGAGGCAGCCTAAGTTCTCAGGGCACCCGAATTATTGGGCTTCGTTCGAACGACAGTTCATGGTCTGGCTGCAGACGGAGAACCTGGACAAGGAACTCTGGATTCTCGGGTTGATGGACTGTTTGACTGGCAAACTCAGGGAAAGTACATATAATCTTTATGTGGAAAGGCAGAATCAAGGAGATCCCCTGACTTATGAAGAGCTGTATCGAAGTCTCAAAAAGAAAGGCTCTCGACTCCCTGAAGATCAGAAACCGTCTTGAGAACTTCAGGGCGATCAAGAAATTGTTTCTTGAAGAGATCCAAATAGCAAGGCAAGATTGGGATTTTTTGGTGCAGGAGGCGGAGAACTCGGGAGAAAGCCTTTCTGAAGGCGAGATGAAGAAGATCCTCCTCAGCAAGCTCTTGCCGGAGACCAAGCAGAAGATCAGAGACTCTCAGGCGGACCAGAAAGTCCTGGGCAACTGGGTTGAAGTCCGAGGATTGCCGGAGACTATGGGAAAAATGGCAGTTCGTGAGTTGCTACACTCTATCAGTGCTACGGGATTGAAAGACATCACTATTCGTGAGGGCAGATGGAGAGTTGGCTTCCATGATTCTGAACAGTCGGAGTTTTTCTGTAGCATGTTGGATGGAAAAGTGAAGTATAAGGGGACAGTTTTGAAGGTGCGACCGTGGATCTTCTCGTATGGAGTCGAGCAGATCTGGGACCAACTTGAAAAGTATGCAAACTTAGAACGCCAGAAGTCACAGGATGCACAAGGCTTCGGAGGCAAGGTCAGTGCCGTTGGTGAGAAGGGATGCTCCGTGTGCATTGCCCTTGGAAAGGAAGGTCGAGCGGCGACTCACATGACCGCAGATCACAGGTGGACGCCCTCAGATCTCAAGACAATTAAGTCCAAAATGGATGGAAAGGGAAATTCTCCGAAAGTTCCCTAGCAGGATGGAGCACGAGATGCTGACCAGCATGGAAGGGGAAAGGGTAAAGGGAAGTCCAAAGGAAAGAACAGAGACTGGACACCAAAAGATTACTCGCAGCAAGGCGGAGATCCAAGTGGCTCAAGATGGACCGATGCTGGTGGAATATCTGGTGGAAAATCTGGCGAAAAGGGTGGAAAGGGACAAGGGAAGTCCGGGAATCAAGATGATTCCAAGGTGAATGGCAACCCCCTGTATACGGAGACACCAGCAAACAAGACCTTCGGCAACAACAAGGATACTGGTGGTCGAGGCAAGGGCAGATCCAACGAATCCAACCCCAATTCCAACACCTCCAACAATAAAGGCCAAGGAGGTAAGAAAGGTGGGGGTGGAAAGTCATTTGGTGGTCGTGGACGTGGAAAAGGAGTCAATGCCGTTGAAGCAGGAGAAGAATGGGTTGACGAAGGACAAGTACAGGACGTGCAGCCGAACGTCGAAGAAGAATGGCAATAGGGAGGCCAACTTGACCCAATTCCCAACACTGGGGTTGAGTGGCAGGAGACAAAGCCCAACAGGGTAGTTCGGGCGGTGGATGGA
Source organism: Eutreptiella sp. 'Long Island Sound 2002' (assembly GCA_964036045.1). Taxonomy (NCBI): domain Eukaryota; phylum Euglenozoa; class Euglenophyceae; order Eutreptiales; family Eutreptiaceae; genus Eutreptiella; species Eutreptiella sp. 'Long Island Sound 2002'. The sequence goes on from OZ038388.1 coordinate 10,094,542, forward strand.
CGCTGCTGGGAACAGCTGGCGCGTTCCTCCGGCCTCCTGTACCCTGCCTGGGTCCTCAGCGCTGTCCAGCGGGGCAAGCAGCGCCAGTTTGTCTGCTGGATCCAGGTCAGGACGACAGATGGTAAGGTTAAACTTGCCAAATGTCTGATTGACAATGGTTCAGAGGTCAATCTGGTGAGGAGAGGCTTTCTGCAGGAGGACGAGGCGAAGATGTCCTCGACACCTGTCCAGCTGGAGGGGGTGAGCGGACATCGCCTTGAAGGTGGCGACAGAGAGGCAGAGTTGGCGGTCAGATTGGTGAAACAATCTGTGTGGAGCGTGGAGGAGACGGTCACGGAGGAGTGGTTTTCTGTAAAATTCTATGAAGCCACCATAAAGTATGATTTATTCTTGGGTCAACCATGGCTTCACGCTCACCGTGTGTCGCCCATGGGACACAGGACATGCTTCCTCCAGGATCCGTCGACCAGCGACCCGTCCGACTTGTATTATCTGCACCCATATACGAAGAGTATCCACCGATTCAAGGAGCGAAATAAGCTGCATATTCAGCAAGATGGGCAGGAATGGACAGGGAATCAAGAAGAATTCGACGAAGGAAAGGTGGAATCATTGAACTGCAAGAAGTGGAAGTCAGTTTGCTAGCGTGTAGTCGACAAATGGCGGGACATTCTGGTGGATTATTTCGAAAGGAACCACAATTTTCGTCCTCAAGTTGATGCCTTTGCAAACAAAAAGAATAAAAGATTTCCGAAGTTCTACGACGATGCCTGGAGCGAGGACTGGTCTGAACCTCTATGGATCAATCCGCCCTTCGACGTTTTTCCTCGTGTGGTGCAGAAGCTGAAGCAATCCGGCGCGAAGGCGATTTTAATTGTTCACGATTGGCCAAGACAATCTTGGCTCAAGGACATTATGGACATTTCAATCGACATTGTCGAGCTACCTCACAAGGGAGTGAAGCTGTATTGCGAAGACAATGGCAAGCCTCTGCCACAGCAGTCGTGGAGCACGTTGGCGTGCTTAGTTGACGGGAATCTGGGAGGATATTGGCAAGATGACAGTGAAATGGGAACAGAAGAGGTCATCTCAAATTCCTCAAGAATCGACGAAATTGAAGTTGATCGAGACGATCAAGAGCCGAATCCCGACGTATCGTCGCGGAAGGAGGGAAGGACATTCGGCGTCCCTCAAGAGAGCGCCTCCATCCATTCCAATTCATCCCCATCAGACAAGAATCAAGCCAAAAATGTCAAGAGTTCAAGCAAGAATGACGACAAATTTCCAAGATTTTCACAGGAATGCAGCTGAATTCGTCCGACCATCCCTTCAAGACATTCGTGGACCCCCTTCATTGGTGGGATCCCACGGAGGAGCGAGCTCAGGTGAGCTTCGTCCGCCAACAATGCGACGAAGAAGTTTTGGAATGAAGTGGCCAAGAATATCAGACCACGACCAACGATTCGCAAATTGGTGGACATAATGTCGGTGATTAAATGTGGGAATGTGGGAGACAAGATATCTGCAAGAAGGGACGCAGTGTTCGAAGATTATAAAGATGACGTGCTGAGTGGGAAGTTGGGGAAAAACCCCCCAATTCGATGTGAAAATGGGGAAGCCAAGATTGAGATAATCCAAGGCTCAAAGGTGCACAAACAACGTCCATTCTACCTGCACGGCACCAAAGCAGATGCCCTGCGAAAGATTATTGAGCGCAATCTCTATGAGTTCGGCTGGTTGGAGGGCTGCATGAGTTCTGGACCATTTACTGTGCCAAAACCCCCACCTGCTGACCAATCCAGCATAGATGCTTGGCGTCTAGTGGTGGATTACAGAGCTCTGAATGCCGCCACGGTACCTGACGCGCATCCCCTTCCTTTAATCGAGAAGGAGATGGCCGCGAGAGCCAAAGGTAAGCTCTTTACTGTGTTGGATTTGCGCCATGGCTTTCACCAAATGCCACTTCGAAAGGAGGATAGGCATTTGACGGCAATGTGCACACCCTGTGGCACTGTCCAGTGGACTGTACGGCCGATGGGTCTGAAGAATGCGCCGTCGATGTTCCAGAAGATGATGGAGACTATTTTATTTCAGAAGCACAAGTCTCTGGATTTACAAGAATTCTGCAGCATCTACATTGACGACCTTCTGATTGCCACGCCCTTGGGAAAAAACTTTGATGAGTGCCTGAAGTTGCACGAAGAACAAGTCCGCAAAGTTCTCGAAGTCCCTCGACAAGAGAAGCTCATGTGTGGACCCAAGAAGTACAAAATGTTCCTCCAGAGTGTGGAATTTTGTGGCTCTGTCTTCGAAGATCGGACAACAAGACCGGCCCCAGAGAAAATGGCTGCCCTGCAGCTATGGGAAAGGCCTAAAACCATCACGCAGCTTCGTGCCTTTTTAGGCTGCTGCAATTACTACCACGAGTTCCTTCCTCTCTACGCCAAGTTCTCTGGTGCATTGACAGAGTTACTCAAAGTTGGCAAAATAGAAGGAAAGAAGGGATCTCAAGTCAACCTCAAGTGGACGCCAGAATGTGAAGAGGCCTTTACTGGTCTCAAGGAAGCACTGGCAAATGTGGTTACATTAAAGACTCCGTGGTTTGATGGAAGACCTTTTTATATTCGTACAGACGCCAGTCGTTACGCCATTGGTGCGACGATCGAACAAGTTGATGACGAAGGTCACCATCATCCTCTGGCTTTCTGGTCTCGCAAGCTTACAAGAAGACAGCGAAATTGGAGTCCAAGCGAACAAGAAGCCTACGCAATCCTTTGTGCCTTACAGCGTTATGAAGGTTGGATCTTGGGCCATCGCGTTGAGGTACTGACTGACCACAAGTCACTGGAGAGCTGGAGGACAGAACATGTGGATACTGCTGGTGGACCAGCTGGTGAAGCCGGTTCGAACCCCCGTGGCGATCTTCGGGTCACTTGGGGTGTGTATCTATGTGCCGGCAAGCCGCCATTGGCTGATATCATACTCTCCCATCCACCTGATCTAACCCGATGTGATAGTGTGATAGGTTTGGCCATTCCGGCTATGAGCGGCCATATTCAGTACCGAGGCGCCGCCAGCGGAGATTTATATATCGGAATATCATGAATCAACAGGGTTTTATTATCATAATGTTTCCGTAATTTTTGAGCCTTTTGTTCTGATGGTAAATGTATCGGCGACTGTCAGTTGGCTCGCGACTTTGCGTTAACCGATTGGTTAACTGTTATTTCCAGATATTTTGGCGGATACTCCGTTGAAGGGTCAGATTTCATCAGCAAAGGGTTCGTTGCTTCCGCAATTTTCTAAATAAGCACTCGAAATTTTAATCTGAATTTTTCGCGATGTCGAAATCGGATTTTCGACTTCGACATCGCCGCACTTGATTTGGACTTCGTCGAGTGGTCATATACTTTTCCCTATGCCCGAATCAGGTTTCCCTTATACTTGCCACCCATTTGACTTGGAGATATAAGGGAAACAAAAGTGAATCGTGGGACCACTTTGAAGGGCCATATCTATGAGCGAGTGTGAGGAAAGAGAATAAGGAAAGTTGCGTTGCAAGCGCCTTGGTCTCAACTTAATTTGGGAAGCATCAAACGCCTTTGGTGTGTACACATGCCCGTTGTAGCAGGGGATAATGGTCAAGAGGGTATAAAGTGATATATAACTCTTGAACCGTGCAACGGAATATTTTAATGCGACTTTCGAGTGTACCGCATGAGTGTTGGGGTTGCATTGATACTTTCCTTGGGTTCCTACGTATTTTTAACGTGAAGTTATGCCAATGGAGGGACATGGCATATCATGGTAGGAGCCACTTTTGAGGGTATGTTTTATATGCATGGTATATGTCTTGATATGCTCACGCCCATGTTATATATCTTCGTGTGGCCGAAGAGATGGGAAGCCATACGTGACAAGGGTTTTGCCCATGTCTCAATTGTGGAATTCAAAGCGCTAGACCAAGTCTACCGCGTATGTATTGCTCATGGTATGTTTGGCAAAGAGATCCATGAGTGCACTCCCATTTTCATGGGGCATGTAGATATGAGTGGCGAAGGTATCTCCATGCGCCTGATTGGGGATCCAAGTGGGGGAATCGTTGGCAAATGGTTCCAATCATTTGTGTATTGAACCATGAGCGGATATCATGGGTGAGCATAGAGATATACTATCATGACAACTTTGTATTTGGTCATATTTTCATGTTTTTGACCTCAATTTTTGCACATTTTTGCGTTTTGTGTACTTACCTGGTCAGCAATCAGCAAGAAGCCTATGGGGAGTCGAACCATGGTATGTTGTTCATATGTTGGCATATGCTTTGGAGTTGTACACCACCATATGCCGGATTGTGTACTCCATTTGGCTTGGCGCACGAAGGATTACAAGAATTGGTCTCAAGATCATGGGCTGACTTGGGCAGTGCGTGGCGCCCATATCCGAAGGGGTTTCGAGGGTAAAATGGGGATGTACATGGGCATTGGCCTTTGGTCTCTATCCTCCATGATATATAGACTCCGATTCCATGCATGCTCTGAGCCTTCGGATAAGTGGTAACCACAATTTTGAGCATATATTTGATATATGGCCAATATGGTGTGAATTGGCAGTTTTTTAGCATGTTATGAGTTCAAACTCATGGGGCATATCTCCAAGCCCATTTGACTCCAAGTCCAACCAAGGTTATGTCAGGGTAGGGCATGGTCCTGAGTGCCACTCTAGGCCATGACACGCCACCTCCCCTATTGGGCTAGGATTTAGAGGCTTGGGGGTGAGCACATTTTTGGGGTTTGTGTAGTGACATGTGACACATGGCATTCAGCCATCTCATTTGACCTGGTTCAGGGCAATATGTTGGCGAGTCAAGGGAAGGTCTTGAGTCCAGGGAATGAGGGGTTTATGGTTGTGAATGTGTATGTTTACCTCTTTCCCCAACTTTGCTTTATTTGTGTTCATATGCCAATTTCAGGGCTTTCTTCCTTGGTGCAATTCTTGTACATGCCCGCCACCGTGGGAATACCGGTGTGCTGAACGGAAGCCCGCAGCCTGATATGGATTGTGAATTGGGTTATTGCTGTATTTGTTGGATCTGGTTGCTATTCAGGGTTGAAGGAGGATTTTATTTTCTATATTTTTGGATTTTGGACCCTGGACTTTGAGGATTTTGTGAAATGCAATCGTTGATCAGGAGCAAGTCAGCAGGGGTGACAGGCGGAAGGGGCACAGCGGGGGCCGGTCCTGGTAGGGACCTTCTTTATGGTAGCAGAGGCTTACCTGCTGCCCCTACCAACCGCCGACCCGGGGACTTGGGCCCTTATGAGCCCTGCCCAAGTACGCCCCGGGTGCGTATTGTGGACTCGGTGGAGACCACGCCGGAGATTGGAGCCATAGAAGGACCGAGACGTTCAAGAGCATGGCGAACTCCGGAAGTTGAAGCCCGAAGAGAAGAACGACACTCGGGAAGAGGAGGACGTGACATGGAGGACCTGGTCTCCATGTGTGAGCGTCGCTGCCGAAAGGCATGCAACCTCCGCTCCGCCGCGGAGGACTCTGATGAGGCCTGCCATTCAGGCAGCAGTGGAGGACGGGCCCGGCGCTACCGGAAGCGCGGATCACCCAAGTCCGCGGCAAGGGACGCCGGGGCTATGGACACGGACCCCAGCCCGGTCAGGCTGTGGGAATCCGAGGGGCACTCCGAGGGCTATCGGACAGCCTACGAGCCACCTTCGGAGTCGGAGATGTCCGCGCCGATCGCCAGGGCGCATACGGCCCCCGAGCCCGCCCTGCAGCACGACGCCGAGGGCTTGGAGAGGCCGGCCAGGGCCCGGACGGCACCTGTGCCCCGGCACACGGGACCAGAGACGGACGCCATAGGCGATACGCCCATGGGCGATGAGTCTGAGGTGCCGGGAACCGCGGGTTGCGCTGAATCCGGCGGAAAGCACGCTGCGTGCCACTGCGAGCACGTGTCCTTCCTCATGGGCAAGTACCCGAAGATGGGGATGGACGCCATCGTGCATCACCTTGACCGCCTGGACAACGCCAAGGACGCTCTAGAGGAGGACGTCGCGGGGATCCTGGACGACCAGTCGGCCGCGGAGAACCACATGGAGGAGCTGCGAGCGGATCAGGCCCGGTACCGGGAGAATCTGGAGCTGGCCCTGCAGAAGCAGCAGCAAGTGGTGGACAGCCTCCTCCACTTAGTGGAGGACATGTCGGGACGCCTGAAAGGCTAGAGGAGCAACAGCCCCTCGCCTCGGGTCCGGAGCTCTCGGCAAAACCGGCCGCGGTAGAGCTGGTGGAGCGGGTTAAGACCCTCAGGAGCGCCATGGAGAAACCCATGGGCGGCCCTGCAGAGGCACCATACGCGCCTCCGCGTGTTCACCCGGGTGCGCTGCCGTTTGTTCCCATGTTCAGCGAATCCACAATGCTCGGGGAACACACGGCACCGGCTGGGTCCATGCGGGAAGGGCACGTAACCACGGACCCGAGGAGCCTGACGGTACAGATGTCCCATGCCGCCCAGGAGGTACCGATCAGGACGGATATGGTAGTTTATGTGGAAGAGAAGATCGACACCATGCAGGGGCGAACCATGGAAAGCGCCGACGGACATGGTCGAGGTCATCCAGGCGGAAACCTGTGGGCGAAGGACCCCAATACGGGGATATGGACGGCCGATGGAGCAAGTCCTTCCCGCATTCCAAACCCCATGGGTTCAGGCCCAACTGGACCGCACTCCATGGAGGAGAGGGATGTACGGGGAGTGTACTCGCACCCCCCAGCCACAGGTGGTATCCGTCTCGGTGGAGTGGTGGCTGGAGACGTCGGAGACGCCATCAGGATTGACGACCTCAGGGGAATCAAAATCCCCTATTACGACGGGAACCCGTCGTACCTGGATGACTTCATCCTGGACTGGGAGGACTTCGCCGAGGAGGTCGTCGGCGAGATGCGGGGAGCGCCGCGGGACAAGTGGGTATGCCGGACATTCCCACACCGCTTGGCGCAGGACCTGAAGGAGGAGCTGCGGGATCAGATCCGGGAAGGATTGATCCGGACGGAGCAGGCCTGCCTCCAGTGGGTGGAGGATGAAGAGCGGGTGGACGCTCCGAACCAGAAGCTGGAGGACCTGTGGTCCATTCCACTGCCGCTGGACCGCGGTGAGTTGCGGGTCCGGGAGTGGAACCGGTATCTGCGGAAGTGCCGCAGATGCCTCAAGTTGGTGGAGGACTGGAACGAGGCCAGTGAGATCCGCCACTTGCTGAAGGAGGTCCTCCCGGGCAACTGGAAGAAGAGAGTGGAGGACGAGGAGAAGAAGAGGGCCAAGAAGCGGGTGGCGGTGAGGATTATGGCGGCGGAGGATACCCACGCGGGTATCATGGAGTTCTTCAGGAGGAACCTGGGCGAACCCAACCGGATGTTGGGACTGAAGAACGCCGTGTACGTGGAGGTATTTGGAGACTCCATGGGGCAAAGGTTGTTGCGCCTCAACAACGTGGAGTGGAGGCGCGGGGAGCCGCTGAGGATGCAAGTCATCTTCGCCCGCATGAGCCTGGACGAGATCGTGAAGTACATCACGGTGGAGTTGAAGCTCAATGCGAAGAACGAGGCCCACGTGCAGGATCGACATGGTCATGGACAACGAGGCCACCGAGAAGATCGCCATCATCGGGAGATCCAGGAGGACACCGCCAACTCCGCGGAGGATGGTAGTGGAAGTGGCCAAGACCACTGGTCCCGGGAGGATCACGAGGAGGCCCATTTCTTCGCGTTTGTGGCGCACAACGTGAAGAACAATGGGCAGGATCGGTCCAGATGGAGCCGGGCGGGACCAAGGGGCAAAGAGCCAAGGAGGATGGGGAACCCACCGCTCTCGTTCCGGGAGTACAGGTCTCAGCACGACGGGTGCTGGGTCTGTTATGGCAAGGGAAGCAACCATGCACATGACCACCGTCAGTGCAAGGTGTATGAGGCGGACAAGAAGGCCTACTTCGCCGCTCACCCCGAGAAGAAGCCCAAGGAGCAGCGGATTTCCGATTGGAAGGCTAAGGGCGGAGACGGGGGAAAAGGCCAAGGCAAAGGCCAAGGGAAAGGCGGAGGAAGAGGCTATGGTGGTGGACCTGGCCAAGACCGACGAGTGAGGTCGATCGAGGAGGTTGCTGAGGACATGTTGAGGACCTTGGAGGAACTCAAATCCCAGCAACGTGGTGGACAAACTCCTGGCAGATCGCAGCCGGAAGGGGCTGCGGGAAGCCAAGTCTAGAGGAGCCCCCACGGGAGTGGGACCTCGGAGGTCTCTCCTCCGAAAATCAGTGGAATCCCAGAGAAAGCGAAGGCACATCGGGTGCCGAAGAAGGCTCCAGAAGAGCCAAAACCACCGAGATTCGCCACTCCCAACCCCTGGAGCGCCCTGCCAAGGGAAGTACATGTGGGTACGGGACATGGCAAGAAGGAAGGAGCGACCACGGAGAGCCCCGTGGACGGGCAGGACCAATCCAAGATCTACACCATCCGTGACCATACCCTTGAAGTCCTGATGCACCCAGACGTGCTAGAGTTGCATGCCGTGAGAGTCGTCCATACACCTCATGGCGACGAGCGGCAGTTGCACTTGAAAGTGCGAGTACGGTGCGGACGAGAGGAGAAGGTGGTGGATGTGTTGGTGGATACGGGTGCCCAGGTGAGCCTGGTCCGGAGAGGGTTGTTCAAGGAGGAACTCCTGCAGCCCAGCCGGAGACCGGTCCGCCTGAAGGTCGCCAACGGAGAGATTATGGGTGGTGGCACCCATGAGGCCACCATCAGTATGGAATTCTGGGAGCTTGAGCGCTTCAACCGCCCTGATCAGGCGAAGAGAAGCACTCTATCCGGGAACTTCTATGTGGCCGACATTACCGATTGGGATATGATCATGGGGTATGACTTCATGGTGGCAAACGCCATTGTAGCCCTTCCCCATCGTGCAACGCTGGTCCAGGAGGATGATGAATGCCTCACATGGCTGTCCACGGACTATGCATGCGGATCATCCCAATGGAATGCTGAGGAAGAGGATCGGATCGTCCGAGTGGTGCAAGCTGTGGGTGCCAAGTCCAGAGGAGACCGCAAAGTTCAGCTCACGGAGTATGGAATGGCGCCACAGGTGTATGCCAGGATGATCCAGACGCTGGGAGCTGAAGCGCCCGAGACAGACGTCTTCGCTTCCCGGGATGCCCCGCTTCTGCGGAAGTGTAGGAGGCATTGGCATCGAGGAGACTCAGCCTGGCACAGGCTTTGGGGTTTGAAGGAGTGGGGACCCACGTATTGGCATGGCTCCCTGGACAACACCAGACGTACGGTGGAGAAGATCATCGCGGATAGGGCGAAGGGGATCCTGGTCATAACCGGCATAGGATCCACCCCATGTCCGCTGGAGGGTCTCAAGTCGACGCTGGACTCCATCACCCTGAACGAGATGTCATTCGGGCCAGAGGAGGAGTTGTTCATCGACGCCAAGGGTGTATCAATGCCCTCCCCGGGTCAAGCGTGGGGTACCAAGGCTTTCCTGGTGAATGGGGCGCAAGCCCAGCCCACGGGTGATGAAGCATTCATCCATAGGGTGGAGGCGGTGCCCATGAAGGTCATGTTTGAGCCCAAGGAGGTGACGGATCAGCCTATTGATGGCATTGACGTCCTGTCCCACGCCGAGATCGACGACGTCGTCAACTACATGCGGATGGGGATGCATGACCGTGTGGCAGCCAAGAAGAGGCGGGCCATGGTCACATCTCCGCATTGGTGGGATGACAAGATGTTGGTCACCGGCAAGTACGAGAGGGATGAGTTCGTGGCGAGGGTCATGGATCACATCGCGGACCAATACGATGGTCTGGTTGGGTCGGACCCACCAACGTGGGGTTTTCCAAGAGTGGGAACCAGTAGCGACGAGCACCAGCCCGAGGCCGCAAATTTTCGAAGATTATCGGTGGGAAGCGCGCCCCACGACGATGAAGACGGCATATCGGACGAGGAGAAGTCAGACTCGGACCCAGAAGAGGCCTATACCGCAGTGCGGTCGGTTGTATCGATACCGAAGCAAGCGGCTGAAGAGGCCCAGGAGAACCCGAAGGTCGCCGAGCTGAAGGAGAGGCTGATCCATGCCTATCCGCGGCTATTCAGTGGCGTCGCCAACAAGAACCCTCCAGATCGTGAGAGGTTTGGTACAGCGAAGATCAAGCTGAAGCCGAACCCCAAGATCTATCGTCATCGGGAGTACCAACTTCAGGGCAATCGGGCCGAGGCCATGAAGAAGCTGTTGGCCGAGTTCATTGAGCGGGGATGGATCCAACGCTCCGACAGTGAATGGGCCAGCCCAGCCTTCATCGTGCCCAAGAAGGAGAAGGGCGAATGGAGGTTGGTGGTGGATTACAGGGGTTTGAACGAGCAGACCGAGCACGACTCGTACTCGCTTCCCCTGATCGACTCCATCCTCCAAAAGCAACAGAAAAAGCGGATTTTCACGGTGTTAGACCTGAAACACGGCTATCACCAGATGCCGCTACACCCGGACTCCAGGCCCTGCACAGCGATGTTGACGCCGCTGGGGCCCATGCAGTGGAAAGTGGTGCCTATGGGCGCCAAGAATGGCAACGCCGCTTTCCAGCGCATGATGGAGGACCTACTCGGTCCCGTCCGGGACTGTGCCGATCCCTTCGTGGATGACATCATCATCGGGTCCGGCACGGAGAACATGACTGAGGACGAGCTCATCGACGCGCATGAGAAGGATCTGCGCCGAGTGCTCAGCGAGTTGGACAAGCACAACATGGTGTGCAAGCCCACCAAAGCCTCACTCTTTGTGAAGGAAGTGGAGTTCGCGGGTAACGTGGTTGGTCACGGGCAACGCCGTCCCAGACCATCAGCAAACTCCGATCCTTCATGGGGTTCTGCAATTACTATTCGCGCTATGTTTGGATGTATGCAGAACTGTCGGGGCCGCTGCACAAGATGTTGCAGGTGGGCAAGTTTGATGGTCGGAAGGGGAGCAAGAAGAAGCTTGCCTGGACCCCTGAAGCTGAGGATGCGTTCAACAGCCTGAAGGAGCGACTCCTGGGGCAGTTGGGGCTGTTCCTGGTGGACCCCGACAAGGGATTCGTACTACGGACAGACGCCTCGGACCATGCTGTGGGGGCAGTCCTCGAGCAAGTCCGGGACGACGTAACTCATGTTCCCGTGGCGTTTTGGAGCAGGATCCTGGCCGAGGGCCAACGCCGAACATGAGCCGTGAGGGAGAAGGAGACATACGCCATTGTATGTGCGCTCAGGAAGTGGTCTGGCCACATCGGACTGCAGCCGGTGGTGGTTTGCACGGACCACCAGTCCCTACAGAGCTGGCACAAGGAGCATGTCGACACCCCCTCAGGACCAGCGGCAAGGAGGGCCCGATGGCACGAGACGTTCGCCAAGTTCGACCTCAGTGTCGTGTACGTGCCGGGGGAGGACAACACTGCCCGCAGATTGCCTCAGTCGCTGGGCCTACCCCGCGGGCAAGGCGTGGATGGACATATCCAGCCATGGCGACGCCGAGGAGACCGAGGAGGCCAAGCGCATCATCGAGATGGAGAAGGTCATGGAGCAAGAGGGAGTCAAGTGTTTTGTGGTGATGGCAAACCGTACAGACCTGGCCAAGTTCCGGGGCGCCCGAGTCCAGGCTATTCGAGAGGAAACACTCGAGCAATGGATGGTGGCCCCTATAGAGCTAGTCAGGTCGGTGCTCACAGAGGACTGGTCGGATGACTATGCGGCATCCGAGCACTGGAGCAGGTACTGGAACGCCGTGAGCGCCCCGTCGGATGACGAATGGCCCGAGGGCTTGACCGAGGATGGCGACAAGTTGTTCCTCAAGGACAAGCTGCTGGTGCCCGAGAACCGAATGGAGGAGCTCATTGACCACTGGCACAATGCCCAGCTCATGCACCCTGGCCGAGACAAGATGCAGCAGGACCTGGAGTGGCGTTTCAAGTTCCCTCCGGGGTACTACGCCATCCTGGATAGGTACTGCAGCGACTGTGCCGTGTGTCGGGCCACGAAGAGCCCCAACCACTCCAAAGCGGGCAACCCGGTGTATACGGCTATACCGGAGGCCCCTATGCGGTCCGTGGCCATGGATGTGTTCGCCATGCCTGAGGTCACCGTGGACGGAGAGACCTACGACTGTGTCATCCTGGCGGTGGACAGGCACGGCGGGTATATCGTGGCAGTCCCGGGCAAGAAGTCCAAGAAGAAGGACAAGAAGGACAAGCATGGAGTGGGGTTGCAGGCCAAGACCGTCGCCAATGCCATGATCAGGCATTGGCTGACGATTTTTGATGTCCCAGCTGTCATCTGCAGCGATAGGGGCAGTCAATTCGTGGGGACGTGGTTCAAGACGATGTGCAAGCACATGGGCATTCGGCACGCCAAGACCGTGGCGTACCACAGCCGGTCAAATGGCCGGGCCGAGGTGGCCGGGCCGCAGATGTTCGAGAAGTTGCGCCAGCTGCACATTGACGAACTGGGCCAGAACTGGTACAACTCGCTGTGTAGAGTGCTCCAAGCGTACCATGACCTTCCGGGACCCACTGGACTGTCGCACCATCGCATCCTGTTCCTGCGGGATCGAGTGTCACGCACTCTCCCGTGGTTGAACCATGGCAAAGTGGCCCGGGATGCAAACGCTATGATGGCTGAGGCGGACGACACGGCGGCCAAGGTGTGCAAGGCACTTCAGGACGAGCATGCCAAGAGGGCCAAGTACTTCAAGCAGGGAAAAGTCCAGAAGTATGCTCTCCAAGACACTGTGTGGGTGGAGAGGCACCACAAGGATGTCCTGTCTAGGCATCGGCAGGCATCTTGGTATGTGCCGGGGGTAATCGTGCGGAAGGTCGGGCAGGATGTGTATGCGGTTCGTGTGGGGGATAACAAGATCCTGGACCGCGACCATACCCAGCTTCGTCCCCGAGCACCAGACCCCAGCGGACGTCCCGTCACCTTCGAGTTCACGGCCGGCGATGTGGACTCGGACGACGAGGGTGAGGACGACGACTTCACCGCCGAGAAGATCCTGGCGGACAAGCCGGACCCGGGGACGCCTGGGGGTAGGCTTTATAAAGTCCGTTGGAAGGGTTTCGCCGCATCGAGGGACTGGTGGGAGCCTCCGAGCAGTTTTGTGCCGAGGTACACCACGGTCTGGATGGACTACCTAAAGAAAAAGAGTATTTCTTTGGATGTCAAGGACGTGTTGGTCCATTTGGTTGCTGCTGTAGCACCGTAATGGATTCCCCCTTGGCATTTTGTTTGTTTCTGTGCTCGGGGAGACGGGTGAGGGCGTTCATCCGGGGATTTTTCGGCCTTGATTGGCCATATACCCCCTTCACTCGATCTCCACGTATATATTTCATTGTGGTATACTTATTTAGGTCGACCGACGACGTTTTTCTATCTTTGATCCCCTTGGTCCATGTTGTAGATCAAGAGGAGACCGGATATGGCGTAGGGCGCTGAGTATCAGTGTCCTCACCCCTCCCTTGGGGCATGGGGGACGCCTACGACGTGTGTGGGGCCTCCATGTGTCCTTGGGACATGGGGAGGGGGGGTTGGAGCCCATTGGGGTCCTCCCGTCCTCTCTTCAATGACTTCCGAGCGGTAACAACGCTCTGAGAAGGGGGGTGAAGCCGGTTCGAACCCCCGTGGCCATCTTCGGGTCACTTGGGGTGTGTATCTATGTGCCGGCAAGCCGCCATTGGCTGATATCATACTCTCCCATCCACCTGATCTAACCCGATGTGATAGTGTGATAGGTTTGGCCATTCCGGCTATGAGCGGCCATATTCAGTACCGAGGCGCCGCCAGCGGAGATTTATATATCGGAATATCAGGAATCAACAGGGTTTTATTATCATAATGTTTCCGTAATTTTTCAGCCTTTCGTTCTGATGGTCAATGTATCGGCGACTGTCAGTTGGCTCGCGATTTTGCGTTAACCGATTGGTTAACTGTTATTTCCAGATATTTTGGCGGATACTCCGTTGAAGGGTCAGATTTCATCAGCAAAGGGTTCGTTGCTTCCGCAATTTTCTAAATAAGAACTCGAAATTTTAATCTGAATTTTTCGCGATGTCGAAATCGGATTTTCGACTTCGACATCGCCGCACTTGATTTGGACTTCGTCGAGTGGTCATACTCTTTTCCCTATGCCCGAATCAGGTTTCCCTTATACTTGCCACCCATTTGACTTGGAGATATAAGGGAAACAAAAGTGAATCGTGGGACCACTTTGAAGGGCCATATCTACGAGCGAGTGTGAGGAAAGAGAATAAGGAAAGTTGCGTTGCAAGCGCCTTGGTCTCAACTTAATTTGGGAAGCATCAAATGCCTTTGGTGTGTACACATGCCCGTTGTAGCAAGGGATAATGGTCAAGAGGGTATAAAGTGATATATAACTCTTGGACCGTGCAACCGAATATTTTATTGCGACTTTCGAGTGTACCGCATGAGTGTTGGGGTTGCATTGATACTTTCCTTGGGTTCCTACGTATTTTTAACGTGAAGTTATGCCAATGGAGGGACATGGCATATCATGGTGGGAGCCACTTTTGAGGGTATGTTTTATATGCATGGTATATGTCTTGATATGCTCACGCCCATGTTATATATCTTCGTGTGGCCGAAGAGATGGGAAGCCATACGTGACAAGGGTTTTGCCCATGTCCCAATTGTGGAAGTCAAAGCGCTAGACCAAGTCTACCGCGTATGTATTGCTCATGGTATGTTTGGCAAAGAGATCCATGAGTGCACTCCCATTCTCATGGGGCATGTAGATATGAGTGGCGAAGGTATCTCCATGCGCCCGATTGGGGATCCAAGTGGGGGAATTGTTCGCAAATCGTTCCAATCATTTGTGTATTGAACCATGAGCGGATATCATGGGTGAGCATAGAGATATACTATCATGACAACTTTGTATTTGGTCATATTTTCATGTTTTTGACCTCAATTTGTGCTCATTTTTGCGTTTTGTGTACTTACCTGGTCAGCAATCAGCAAAAAGCCTATGATGAGTCGAACCATGGTATGTTGTTCATATGTTGGCAGATGCTTTGGAGTTGAACACCACCATATGCCGGATCGTGTACTCCATTTGGCTTGGCGCAGGAAGAATTACAAGAAGTGGTCTCAAGATCATGCGCTGACTTGGGCAGTGCGTGGCGCCCATATCTGAAGGGGTTTCGAGGGTAAAGTGGGGATGTACATGGGCATTGGCCTTTGGTCTCTATCCTCCATGAAAAGTAGACTCCGATTCCATGCATGCTTTGAGCCTTCGGATAAGTGGTAACCACAATTTTGAGCATATATTTGATATATGGCCAATATGGTGTGAATTGGCAGTTTTTTAGCATGTTATGAGTTCAAACTCATGGGGCATATCTCCAAGCCCATTTGACCCCAAGTCCAACCAAGGTTATGTCAGAGTAGGGCATGGTCCTGAGTGCCACTCTAGGCCATGACACGCCACCTCCCCCATTGGGCTAGGATTTAGAGGCTTGGGGGTGAGCACATTTTTGGGGTTTGTGTAGTGACATGTGACACATGGCATTCAGCCATCTCATTTGACCTGGTTCAGGGCAATATGTTGGCGAGTCAAGGGAAGGTCTTGAGTCCAGGGAATGAGGGGTTTATGGTTGTGAATGTGTATGTTTACCTCTTTCCCCAACTTTGCTTTATTTGTGTTCATATGCCAATTTCAGGGCTTTCTTCCTTGGTGCAATTCTTGTACATGCCCGCCACCGTGGGAATACCGGTGTGCTGAACGGAAGCCCGCAGCCTGATTTGGATTGTGAATTGGGTTATTGCTGTATTTGTTGGATCTGGTTGCTATTCAGGGTTGAGAGAGGATTTTATTTTCTATATTTTTGGATTTTGGACCCTGGACTTTGAGGATTTTGAGAAATGCAATCGTTGATCAGGAGCAAGTCAGCAGGGGTGACAGGCGGAAGGGGCACAGCGGGGGCCGGTCCTGGTAGGGACCTTCTTTACTGGGAGGAGAGGCCGTTGGCATGAAACTCTCAGCAGATTTGACCTCCATGTGACTTACATTCCAGGGCGCTACAATACAGTGGCGGACGCCCTGAGTCGCTGGGACTACCCAGCCTCAGAGGCTTACTCTGAAGTGAGTTTTCATGGGACAGCGACGGATAAAGCCGAAGTGATCGAGTTTGATAAGGAGGAACAAGCACTGATCAAGAAACATTGTCTTCAATGTTCGATTAAGAATCGGATGAAGGTTGAATTGGTCAGATGCGAGGAGTCTACCAAGGCAGATCAGACTGAAAGGGTTAACTCTGACTCTGAGTCTTCGCTGCCACTCCTTAATGTGTTTCCAGTGACATGATCCAAGGCGAAATCCACGCTCCCTCCACAACAAAAGGACAAGGAAACTTCCTTCCTCTATGTGGATTGGACGAAGATGTACATGGAGGACAGGTTCTTTAGGTCTGTATACCACAAGTTGAGAGGGGACAAGCCTTACGACTCTGAAGAGATGTCTGATTTCAAGATCCAGGGCGACAAGTTATTTTGGCAAGGACGGATTTGTCTTCCTGATTGTCTAATTGACCAATATGTCAAACATTGGCATCGGAATGAGACATCCCACGGACATTCTCGTGTTCTGGAGCAGGAGCTACGACACAGAGTGTACACACGGGACCTCAAGAGTGCCTGTGAGCGAGTTGCCAAAGGATGCAAGCAATGTCAGACGAACATCCCCAAGAATCAAAAGGCAGAAGGACTACTGAAGGGATTACCAATTCCTGAGAGGTTGTTCGACAAGGTGACGGCGGATGTCTTCGAGTTGGGACAAATCCAAGAGGAATGTCTCTACACGAGCAAGCCAATTAAGGGGGTTTGTTCATTCCAGACCGCGACAGTGGCTACATCCAGGTCCTCCCCCGCAACACGAAGCATCTCACCTCTGAAATGGCTGCCAAGTGGACTGCAAGTCAGTGGATGAGTAACTGGGATGTTCCCAGTGAAATTCTGACGGACAGTAGGAAGGAGTTCATTGGGACTTGGTGGGAGAACATGTGTGCTCTATTGGGAGTTCATCATCTTCGTGCCCGAGTCTACGACCATCGAGCCCTCCCTGCTGAACGCGCTGGAAGAATTCTTATCATCATTCTGAGAAAATTCCTGGCAACTGAAAAAGAATACAATTGGTTGGAGACAATTTACTGTGTCTTGAGGAGATACCATCGAACCAAGAATTACACTGGATTAAGTCCGAATGATCTTTTTTTTGGTCGTGAGAAGATGGGTCCAGGACCAGTGATGTATCATCCAAGGCAGTGCTACGACGCCTCACAATGGTTTGAGAGGATCAAGGGTTTAGAGTCCAAGTGGATCCAAGCCAAAGTGGAGAGTCAAGCCGATTGGTTGAAATTCAAAAATCAGTCGAGAACACAAGGAAAACCCTTCGAGAAAGGCCAGCAAGTTTGGCTTCGTAAGTCACACGAAACCCTGAAGGACGACAACAAATTGTTACCTTTGTGGGAAGGCCCATTCCAAGTCAGTGGTCAACTAAGTGAGACTACATTCAACCTTGAGGTTGAACCGGGCAGACATCAAGAAGTACATCGGGACCGTTTGAAGGCCGAAGTACCCTGCCCCAAGGGAAGGTTCAAGCCTCTCTATTGGACTCCGAAGTACCTGAGCGACAGGAAGATGGTCACCAGCAGTTTCGAGTTGGCGAAGATCCTTGATTACAAGAAAAATGCTCGAAACAAGTGGTACTTTCTTTGCAGATGGAAAGGATTCGGTCCAGAAGAAGACAAATGGGAGCCAGCTTCAAGCTTCATCCATGCGTATACGGACACTTCCATCAAGTTCCTGAAGAAGCACCCTGAGATTGACCGTGAGCTCTCGCTGATCAAGGATTGTGTCACCAAGGAAGACTTACAAGCACAAGAAGAAGCTCCAATCGTGGCAGAATCCATTCGAGACAAGATCTGATCAGAATTTAAACCGCCGAAATTTTCGAAAAGGTTTACGGTCTACACATACCCTTCGCATTGGGACAAAACAGTCCTGGTGCATCGTCTATGTGGTTCGATGAACAGATGATGAAACATTCTGGGATCATCCTGGTCATTCTCATCCATCATTCCCATCATGGTCATCATGTGAATCATGTGCTTCATCATAGATGATTTCCATCGGAAGTTCCGAAAGGCCTTTATCCTCAACCACGACGACACTCTCGTGTTTTGCTGTCGGCTATGCCCCTCTACTCGCCTTGGGAAGGACTCGTTCGAGTTCGTGCTCATTTCAGAGATTCTGGCACATGACTGAGTCTGATGCCTTTAATGTGTCTGACGGATCTGCTGAGAATGTCATTTCATTCAGGTCTTACATTGAGACTGTTGGTTTGTTTTTCAATCGACCGCTGTTAAAGGGCTTATATAGACCAAGTGACAACGATGGTGTTCTTACTTGTGTCGACCCGCTGTTCATCTGTGGATTGTGTTGGAATCCCCCTCAGAATCAGCTCAATTTTGGCTAATTGCTGGTACCAAGCATTAGATGTTTATACATGCTGGGACTATAATGAGTCAATTACCCCTTCTGGCTCATACTGGATTAAACATGAAGCCCTGGAGACAATACTGACAGTGTGGTCGCCACTCACTGAGTTTTTTTGGCTATCATTACTCACATGATTGCATTTCCAGCATCATGGGGATCATCATGATCATGAGGATTTGACCTGGATTGGCTATGAATGAGAACTGGATTTCCGTTCAGCACGACACACAGCATCTATCGACAATGAATTGGACCTATATTGACTTGCTGTGAACTTCGCCGTCTTCAATCTGTGTGCGATTCACTGATTTTGGTCTCAATTCAGTCAAATTTTGTACCATAATCTGGCATCTGGTCTCATGACTACAAATGACACCGACCAGTTTCACATGTCTTGGACTCCATGAAGGGATACCCTATTTTTTGGACGCTCGACGACATGGCGACACTCGTTTTCTGTTTTCTGGCAGTGGAATGTCAGATCCTGATTTCATCATGGATCATGGATCTTGATCATGCATGTACATTCTTCTCTCAGACTTTCAATTTTCGAATTTTCGAGCCTGAACGAAGCTATTTCTGTGTGCCCTAAGGTACCTATGCGTTTCATTCAAGTCGATTGCCATCGCGAAACACAGATCGCAGCACAATTTTGCTCAATTCAGCTCATTTTCTCACATTTTGTCATAGATTAGTCGGTTTTTGGTCACTTTCGCCGTTTCGTTCACTTCACTTGACCCAGCCTGACATACTGGCGTATGTTTTCAGAGGGGGAGTGTAACGGCAGCAGTGACAGCACTCAATCTATACATCAATGTGATCAGAATTTCAATGATTCTCAGATGTACATTAGTGCAGTAAAATTTCCGCTTGTTTTCATGTTTTCCGTTCGCCGCCAGATGTCGCCTGTGAGCGCGCGTCGAGTCGCATTTGTCTTTCGTGATTTCCCAATCGGATTTATTTAAATTATTTCGAATGCTTTCACATTGAGTCATTATGTGCGATGAATGCCCAATGAGATTCTATGTCTGCTCCATTTTTGTAGACCGGGTTTTCTGACTATTCATATTCCACCATGGAGTTCAATGGACTTACAAGTGCTTCGCATATGTCGCTCCCAGAGGCTGGATATGGGTCTGAAGAGGGTCAGTTGGGTTCGGAGATATCAGGGGCAGTGTCTGGCGTAACGAACCCTGGGGCATCAAGGCTACAGGCTTCGCAATTACAAGAAAGATCCGCCACTATGCACCGGTTACACAGTTCCAGTGGCCCAGAGGTACTAGGACCCACTTGTCGTCAGGGTAGCTGTGCTTGAGGGTTCCATCTCAGTTGAGACCTTCCGTCCCCCATTGGGAAATGGCCGAGTCGAACTCCTCCTTCTCTAGTGCTTGCAATTGGATCAACGTTCCACCACTGCCCACATTGCTGGCGTCGGTCACCAGGATAATCTCCCCTTGTGCCCTAGGCACGCCCAAGCACTTAGCATTGGCCACCTTGTCTTTGAGCTCGTCAAACGCTTGTTGCTATTGTGGGCCCCAGCGCCAAGTAGTACTCTTCTTGATCAAGTCCGTCAGAATGGCGCTGGTCTAGGTGAAGTTTTTGATATGGCAGCGATGGAAGTTGCACACCCCAATGAAAGTGCGTACATCATGAAGTCCTTTCTTGAGGTCTTCGTGTCGTACCTTAGCATCCATCAGGGGTTTTGCCTTAGAGGCTGCTGGGGTCCACCACCCATAGCCAACGTCAAACCCCAGCTACTGGATGGTCTCCTGCATGAACTCACACTTCTCCAGCTTGAGTCGTGTGTGGTTCTCCTGGCAGACCACAAAGAACTCACCCAAGAGGATTAGGTGGTCCTCCTGGGTATTGGTCCCGAGGCATACATCGTCGATGTGAGCTTTCCCATCTGGGCCCCACGGGATATAAGCTCCTGCACCTTAGGTCTCCTTCGTAGGATGGACAAGTTTTTGTTCATCAGCTCTTGGAAAAGAGCGGGTGCGTTGGCCACGCCAAATGGCATGACCTTCCACTTGAACACCCTCCCCTGAGGGGTGATGAAGGCCAGTAGCTATTGAGCGTTGGGCGTCAGGTCCACTTGCCAGAATCCGCTCCTCTTGTCCATCTTGGTCTTGTAGCGACAGGAGGCTATCTTCTCCAGGGTAGACTCCATATTGGGAATGGACCCTGAGTGGTTCAACGTTTTCTTGTTCAGCTCTCCGTAGTTCACTACCAGCCGTTTGGCTGTAGACCCAGGTTTAGCCACCAGGAAACAGGGGCTGCAGTGTAGGGGGTAGTCCCCGTCCTTGTACTCCAGGACTAGCCCAGCGTCGATACATTCTTGTATCTGTCGCTCAATCTCGTCGGCCTGCTCTTTAGGAGCTGGATAGGGTCTCCTCCGGATCTTGTGACCCACGAACTCGGGTTTCAGCTTGAGGTCCATCTGTACAAGCTTGTCACATGAAGCTGGAGGGGGTAGTTCTCCGAACACCTCCAGATAGGTCCTTATAAGCTTCTGCACCCGCGGGTCCAATAGCTTGATCTTGTCCTCCATGTCCTCGTCAGAGTGTAAGTTACTTGCCCCCTGAGTAATAGACGTCGGGAGGTGATCCTCAGCCGACTCCTCGCCCTTGGTAGGCTCCTTCAACCCTTGGTAGGCATATAGTAGGTCTTGTTCAACCATCTCCGATGGACGATGGCAACATAGGCACGCTCGAGGGGGTTCACATACACATTCCTCCGAGAGGTCATCCTCCTCTGGGGTCCTCACATGGGCACCCCACACGCTCTTCATGAGCTTAAGATCTACCCTCTTTGCCAGGTGGTGATCTTCTGTTCGAGGTCCTCCTTCAATTGGGATAGATCTCCCATATGTCCTTGCTTCAGTGGCCATGAGCTGCGGGTAGGCTTAGCGTAGCATAGCTTTTTCGCCACCAACTTCCTCTTGGAGTCCACATACTCCCTTAGCCTGGATCGAGGGTCCAGCTCTTCGTCCACGGGGTCTTCCGGCCTCATGGAGAGTAGGGGTTTCAGTCGGGGGACGTACTCGGCGTTCTCCACTTCCTCCACACAGGTCTGCACGAAGAAGGCGTCGTGCTCAGTTTCGTCATCTGAGTGAATAGAGCTAGGTAGCTCGGATAGTCCACACTCAGAGATTCCATCAGGAACAGGTACATGGGAGGGAGAGTTCCGGGCGTTGGTGTTAGTCACGACGTATTCTTTCCCTCCGGGTGCAGTCTCAATAGCATCTTGAGGTCGTAGCCGATCCTTCAAGTCACCCAAGGCGAGTCCATCGCTTTCTCGTTGTATAGCCTGGACCAGAGTCGGGTCCAGATCCTCCCAGGGAATGGAGGTAAGACCTCCGTCCACCACGCTGAGCATACTTCCCCATCTGGGTTTCCCAATAGGCGTCTTACGCCCCAGAGGCACGTAGATGGCCTCATCAGGTAACCAAACAGAGCTGATAGTCAACCTGTCCAGGACGTTTCGCCAGTACTCGTTGCACCCATGGGCTCCCCAACGGGGGGAACACAGGACCATACGGGAACGTTCCAAGGCCACCTTGGTCAGGACCTTCCCCAGTTCCCTGAACCTGGGGTTCCCGTAGGCCATCCCGAAAAAGGGCCAGTAAAATTTGTAGCTGCAGTTCTTCCCCTTCCTGCAGTAAAGGTCCAGTACATGCTGCTTGTTGCTGGCGAACAACTCCACACTCAGGTCTTCTCTAGAGTAACCCAACTCCTTCAGACCTTGGTCTAGGACTTCGCCGAATAGTTGATAGTCCTCAGTTTTGGAGGCCGCCATCATGTTCGAGGGCTCCTCCTTCGATAGCCTCAGGTAACTCCAGGTATGTTCCGACTGCTCCAGTGGCACAGACTCTCTGCCACTGCCGTGGTCCGCGTAGAGGAGGTAGGGCGCTTGCAGCGTCAGGGATTGTATCTGGGAGTGCTGTACGAAGAAGTCAGTCCCCAAAACAAAGTCGAAGGCCTCAGTGTCCATCACATAGAACCGATGGGCGATAGTCCGGGAGCCCATAGGTACCTCCACTTCACAGTCCCCGCAGCTGTGCACCACATGTCCATCCCCCATTCGTATAGCCGCGGTGGTCATGGTGTTCTTCAGGCTCCCACAAGGTAAACTTTTCTTGGCCACTATAGATATGGTGGCGCCAGTATCCAATACCTCCAGGTATTCACGTCCCCCTAGTCGGATACGCACCCAAAACACCAGGTCCTGGGTGCCACCGGAGCGTCCCTGTCAGAACTCCGCGAGACAGGTCACCTCGAACCCCTTGTTCCGCAGCTTGCGGGCCATCCTCATGAAACAGCTTCTCTTCTTAGCGTTGCCGTCATCACCACCTTCGTGCTCCCGCTTGGCCCCTTGTTCTTTCTGGGCCTGCGTCTGTGAGCGTGTGGTAGGACCAGACTGCCCTCCAGAGGGCTCGGAGTTCCCCCCTGGATTAGAGTTGGGGTTGCCTCCGTTCTTGTCCGTGTTCTTGTTGTCCTTGTCTGGCTGGCGGTTAGCGCCTCCTCCTCGTCCACCTTGACTCTTGTCTTGCCCTTGTCCACATCATTTCGACTTGCCCTTGCCGGAGTTGTTGCCTTTGCCTTTGCCTCCACCTTTGCCAGAGCCTTTGCCAGGATCTTCCCCCTTCAGCTTCGCCGACAGGCGTTGCTTGTGGTAGCACTCATCCTCGTAGTGCTTCCTCTTCCCACAGAAGGCACAGGTGATTGTACACCTGTAATGATTCGGCAGCCTCGCCTTGGCGCCGGTGTTCTTCTCCTGCTGCTTCCCCTGGACTACGAAGCAGTCTCGCTGCTCGCAGTCAGGGGCATGCTGCAGGTGGCCCTGCTCGTCTTGAAGAAGGTCCCTACCAGGGCCGGCGACTGCTGTGCCCCTTCCGCCTGTCGCCCCTGCTGACTTGCTCCTGATCAGCGATTGCATTCCTCAAAGTCCAGGATCCAAAATTCAAAATATAGAAAATGTAAACCTCCTTCAACCCTGAACAGCAACCAGGTCCCACAAATACAGCAATCACCCAATCCACAATCCAATCCACACTGCGGGCTTCCGTTCAGCACACCGGTCGTCCCACGGTGGCGGGCATGTACAAGAATTGTATCAAAGAGGAAAGCCCTGAAATTGGCATATGAACACAAATAAAGCAAAGTTGGGGAAAGATGGAAACACACACACTCACAACCATAGACCCCTCATTCCCTGGACTCTAGACCTTCCCTTGACTCACCAACATGATGCCCTGAACCCAGTCCAATAAGATGTCTAAATGCCATGTGTCAAAGGTCACTACATAAAACCCCAAACATGTGTTCACTCCCAAGCCTCTAAATCCTAGCCCAAAAGGGGAGGTGGCGTGTCATGGCCTAGAGTGGCACTCAGGACCATGCCCTACCCTGATATAACCTTGGTTGGACTTGGAGTCGAATGGGCTTGGAGAACTGCCCCATGAGGATGACCTCACAACATGGCAAAATCAGGCAAATCACACCATTATGCCCAAAAATCAATTATATACCCAAAAATGCATACGGCAAATATCCAAATGCTCCATGCATGTGTCAAACCGGAAAGTAGTATACAAGGGTGATATAGACCAAATGTCCATGCCCAAGAATATCCTCTCATTGGCTCGGAAACCCCTCCGGCTATGTACATGACATGCTTCACAAGTCAGCTCATGAGTTTGAGACCTAATTTTGTGAGGCCTTGTGTGCCACGCCAAAGTGACCACGTGATCCGGCATATGGTGAGGTACAACACCGAAGCATATGCCAACATATAAGCAACATACCATAGTTTACTGATCTCTAGGCACTTTACTGTTAGCCGACCAGTTGAGCACATAAAACACAAAAATGAGCATAAAATGAGGTCAAAAACATGCAAATAATGCCAAATTCAAGATAATTACAATAGTATATAACTTCGCTCACCCATGGTATCAACATATGATTCAAAACACAATTGCTTGGGACCATTTGCGAACAATACCCCCACTTGGATCCCCACATGGTCGCATAGGGACACCTTCGAACCTCCTCCCAACACGCACCATGAAAATGGGAAAATTGATATTGGCGCTTGTGGGTCGCTTCGTAAGCCCTCCCACATGCACTATATGAGCGGTAGACTTAGTCTAGCGCTATGGAGTTCACCATTGGGACATGGGCGAGGCTCTTGCGATGTATGACTCCATATATCTTCCTACAAACGGAGATATATAACATGGGCGTGAGCATATCGAAGCACATACCATGCATATAACACATACCCTCAAAGAGTGGCTCCCACCATGATATACCATGCCCCTCCATGGACATAACTTCACGTTAAAAATACGTGGCAACCCAAGGAAAGTAACTATGCAACCCCAACATTCATGCGGTACACTCGAAAGTTGCAATAAAATATTCAGTTGCATGGTCCAAGAGTTGTATATCACTTTCTACCCTCTTGACCATTATCCCTTGCTATACCGGGCATGTGTACACACCAAAGGCGTTTGATGCTTCCTGAATTAAGTTGAGACCAAGGCAGTTCCAACCCAATTCTCGAAATTGAGACTACTCGCGGTGAGCTGGAGACATGACCTTTCAAAGTGGCCTCACAAATCTATTTTGTTTCGCCTATATCCTGAAGAAAAACGAAGGGCACAACAAAAGGAAGGTTGATTCGTGATCGGGGAAGAAAGGTATGACCACTCGAGATTCGTCATATCGAGGGTGGCGATGTCGAAGTCGAAAATCCGATTCTGAAAGTCTGAAAAAATCGGATTAATTTTGCGAGTGTAGAATATGAAAATTGCGGAAGCAACGAACCCTTTACTGATGAAATCTGACCCTTCATCGGGGTTTCCGCCAAAATATCTGTAAATAACAGTTAACCAATCGGTTACCGCAAAATCGCGAGCCAACTGACAGTCGCCGATACATTGACAATCAGAACGGAAGGCTGAAAAATTACGGAAACATTATGATAAAAAAACCCTGTTAATTCCTGATATTGTGATATATAAATCTCAGCTTTCGGCGCCTCGGTACTGAATATGGCCGCTCATAGCCGGAATGGCCAAACTTATCACACTATCACATGGGGTTAGGTCAGGTGGATGGGAGAGTATGATATCAGCCAATGGCGGCTTGCCGGCACATAGATACACACCCCAAGTGACCCGAAGATGGCCACGGGGGTCCGAACCGGCTTCACCCCCCTTCTCAGAGCGTTGTTACCGCTCAGAAGTCATTGAAGAGAGGACGGGAGGACACTAATGGGCTCCAACCCCCCCTCCCCATGTCCCAATGACACATGGAGGCCCCACTCACGTCGTAGGCGTCCCCCAACCCCCAAGGGAGGGGTGAGGACACTGATAATCGGTGCCCTACGCCATATCCGGTCTCCTCTTGATCTACAACATGGACCAAGGGGATCAAGGATAGAGAAACGTCGTCGGTCGATCTGAATAATTATACCACAATGAAATATATATATGGAGATCGAGTGAAGGGGGTATATGGCCAATCAAGGCCGAAAAATCCCCGGATGAACGCCCTCACCCGACTCCCAAGCACAGAAACAAACAAAAATGCCAAGGGGGATCCATTACGGTGCTACAACAGCCACCAAGTGGACCAACACGTCCTTGAGATCCAAAGAAATGTTCTTTTTCTTCAGATAGTCCATCCAGACCGTGGTGTACCTCGGCACAAAGCTGCTCGGCGGCTCCCACAAATCCCTGGATGCGGCGAATCCCTTCCAACGGACTTTATAAAGCCTCCCCCCAGGCGTCCCCGGGTCCGGCTTGTCCGCCAGGATCTTCTCAGCGGTGAAGTTGTCGTCCTCACCCTCGTCGTCCGAGTCCACATCGCCGGCCGTGAACTCGAGGGTGACGGGACGTCCGCTCGGGTCTGGTGCTCGGGGACGAAGCTGGGTATGGTCGCGGTCCAGGATCTTGTTATCCCCCACACGAACCGCGTACACATCCTGCCCGACCTTCCGCACGATTACCCCCGGCACATACCAAGATGCCTGCCGATGCCTGGACAGGACATCCTTGTGGTGCCGCTCCACCTACACGGTGTCTTGGAGAGCATACTTCTGGACTTTTCCCTGCTTGAAGTACTTGGCCCTCTTCTCATGCTCGTCCTGAAGTGCTTTGCACACCTTGGCCGCCGTGTCGTCCGCCTCAGCCATCATAGCATTCGCATCCCTGGCCACTTTGCCATGGTTCAACCACGGGAGAGTGCGTGACACTCGATCCCGTAGGGACAGGATACGATGGGGCGACAGTCCAGTGGGTCCCGGAAGGTCGTGATACGCTTGAAGTACTCTCCACAGCGAATTATACCAATTCCGGCCCGGTTCATCGATGTGCAGCTGGCAGAACATTTCGCACATCTGCCGCCCTGCCACCTCAGCCCGGCCATTTGACCGACTGTGGTACGCCACGGTCTTGGCGTGCCGAATGCCCATGTGCTTGCACATCGTCTTGAACCACGTCCCCACAAATTGACTGCCCCGATCGCTGCAGATGACAGGTGGGACATCAAAAATCGTCAGCCAATGCCTGATCATGGCCTTAGCGACGGTCTTGGCCTGCAACCCCACTGAATGCTTGTCCTTCTTGTCCTTCTTCTTGGACTTCTTGCCAGGGACCGCCACAAAATACCCACTGTGCCTATCCACCGCCAGGATGACACAGTCGTAGGTCTCTCCTTGTAATCGAAATGAGTTGCAGCGCTTGCAGTCGCGATAGTTGCAGAATGTAGGTCGCGCGTGAGTGCAGATAAAGATTAAACCGAGATTACGAATGATGAGATTTCATGTGTATTTGTACCTGTTTGTATGTGTTTTTTTTTGATATCATTGTTGTGTAGATATGACATGACCCCGTATAAAGGGATTCGCCAGGATTTGCAGAGACACTCAGTGGACTCTGGTGAGTCCTTGCGCTGGCGTGTTTGCCCAGCTTTGGAATTCTGCACTGCTTGTGTGGAAGCAGGTTGCTCTTTTCTTTCTCTGTGTTTGGTCCTTGCAGGAATTGCAGGGAATTGGTTACAGTGGCGCTGGTTGGAGCCCGGGCCACTCTGCCCTTTTCGCGTCGGGCATGCAAACTGTTTTTATGGACCCTAGAAACAGTTTTGGTCTCTGGTGTGCGCCCAGAGGACCATTGTTTTTGCATGAGTAGCCATACCACTGATGGCTCTTTTTTGTGAAAACTGTTTGGAAAAAATCCAGCAGTGGGTTTCTGGAGCAAAATATTTTGTGCAGGTGCAGCAGGAAAAGCCAAGCCACTGGAGACATACAAAAGCCCCCCACTGATGTTGTAATTTATTTTATTGTGCCATATGGGTTGCCAGTTTTTTGTACAATTCAACACCGATTCTCAAGCTAACTTATCAAAATATTGTATGATACACACTCAGGCCTAGACAGCTAGGGGTTGAGGCATTGCACACTAGTCTATAGAAAGCTAAGGTGACTGAAGCATGTTATAGAGCAGTTTGAACAGCTAGGCCCTGAGGCATAGTAGGCCCGCCTTAGACAGCTAGGGGCAGGGGTCCTGAAGCTTGGTAGGGGAGTGTGTAGGGTCATGGTGACTAACCCCATGGTGTATTTGAACCAATTGCAGATTGCATTGAGGCACCCAACAGATTATATATGGCACAGCAACTCATCCCCATAAGATTTGATGATTTTCAAACCCCTCCATAGGTGTATGTCAGGTCTTAGGAGGGGAGTGTAATGGAAATGAGTTGCAGCGCTTGCAGTCGCGATAATTGCAGAATGTAGGTCGCGCGTCAGTGCAGATAAAGATTAAACCGAGATTACGAATGATGAGATTTCATGTGTATTTGTACCGGTTTGTATGTGTTTTATTATTGATATCATTGTTGTATAGATATGACATGACCCCGTACAAAGGGATTCGCCAATTTGGGTACTAATTGGCTAGTGATGATTTCTGGAGTTTGAGTTCGTGCTTGTTTGCTGCAGTAAAGGCCAGTTACACTCCTTCCACGGTGACCTCAGGCATGGCGAATACATCCATGGCCACGGACCGCATAGGGGCTTCCGGTATAGCCGTGTACACCGGGTTGCCAGCCATGGAGTGGTTGGGGCTCTTCGTGGCCCGACACACGGCGCAGTTGCTCCAGTACTTGTCCAGGAGGGCGTAGTACCCCGGTGGGAACTTGAAGCGCCACTCCAGGTACTGCTGCATCTTGTCCCAACCAGGATGCATGAGCTGGGCGTTATGCCAGTGGTCAATGAGCTCCTCCATTTGGTTCTCAGGGACCAATAGCTTGTCCTTGAGGAACAATTTGTCCCAATCCTCGGTCAAGCCCTCAGGCCATTCGTCGTCCGACGGGGCGCTCACGGCATTCCAATACTTGCTCCAGTGATCGGATGCCGCATAGTCATCCGACCAGCCCTCTGTGAGCCATGACCTGACTAGCTCTACAGGGGCCACCATCCATTGCTCGAGGGTTTCCTCTCGAAAAGCTTGGACTCAGGCGCCCCGGAACTTGGCCAGGTCCGTACGGTTTGCCATCACCACGAAGCACTTGACCCCCTCTTGCTCCATGGCCTTCTCCATCTCGATGATGCGCTTGGCCTCCTCGGTATCCTCGGCGTCCTCATGGCTGGATATGTCCATCCAAGCCTTGCCCGCGGGGTATGCCCATCGACTGAGGCAATCTGCCACAGTGTTGTCCTTCCCCGGGACGTATACGACGCTGAAGTCGAAATTGGCGAACGTCTCATGCCATCTGGCCCTCCTTGCCGCTGGTCCCGAGGGGGTGTCGACGTGCTCCTTGTGCCAGCTCTGTAAGGACTGATGGTCCGTACAAACCACAACCGGTTGCAATCCGATGTGGCCAGACCACTTCCTGAGCGCACAGACAATGGTGTACGTCTCCTTCTCCCTCGCGGTCCATGTTCGGCGTTGGCCCTCGGCCAGGATCCAGCTCCAGAACGCCACGGGTACGTGTGACCCGTCGTCTCGGATCTGCTCGAGGACTGCCCCTACAGCATAGTCCGAGGCGTCTGTCCGTAGCACGAATCCATTGTCCGGGTCCACCAGGAATAGCCCCAGCTGCCCCAGGATCGCTCCTTCAGGCGGCTGAACGCATCTTCGGCCTCAGGGGTCCAGGCAAGCTTCTTCTTGCTCCCCTTCCGGCCATCGAAATTGCCCACCTGCAGCATCTTGTGCAGCGGGTCCGAGAGTTCTGCATACATCCGGACATAGCCCGAATAGTAATTGCAGAACCCCATGAAGGAACGGAGTTCGCTGATGGTCTGGGGCTTTTCCCAGTGGTGCGGGGACGCCAGCTTCCCAAACATGGGACGGCGTTCCCCGTGACCAACCACGTGACCCGCGAACTCCACTTCCTTCACGAAGAGTGAGGCTTTGGTGGGCTTGCACACCATGTTGTGCTTGTCCAGCTCACTGAGCACTCGGCGCAGATCCTTCTCATGCGCTTCGATGAGCTCGTCCTCAGTCATGTCCTCCGTGCCGGACCCGATGATGATGTCATCCACAAAGGGATCGGCACTGTCCCGGACAGGACCGAGTAGGTCCTCCATCATGCGCTGGAAAGCGGCGTTGCTATTCTTGGCGCCCATAGGCACCACTTTCCACTGCATGGGCCCCAGCGGCGTCGACATCGCTGTGTAGGGCCTGGAGTCCGAGTGTAGCGGCATCTGGTGATAGCCGTGTTTCAGGTCTAACACCGTGAAGATCCGCTTTTTCTGTTGCTTTTGGAGGATGGAGTCGATCAGGGGAAGCGAGTACGAGTCGTGCTCGGTTTGCTCGTTCAAACCCCTATAATCAACCACCAACCTCCACTCGCCCTTCTCCCTCTTGGGCACGATGAAGGCTGGGCTGGCCCACTAACTGTCGGAGGGTTCCATCCATCCCCGCTCAATGAACTCGGCCAACAGCTTCTTCATGGCCTCGGCCCGATCGCCCTGAAGTTGGTACTCCCGATGACGATAGATCTTGGGGTTCGGCTTCAGCTTGATACTCGCTGTGCCAAACCTCCCACGATCTGGAGGGTTCTTGTTGGCGACGCCACTGAATAGCCGCGGATAGGCATTGATCAGCCTCTCCTTCAGCTCGGTGACCTTCGGGTTCTCCTGGGCCTCTTCAGCCGCTTGCTTCGGTATCAATACTACCGACCGCACTGCGGTATAGGCCTATTCCGGGTCCGAGTCAGACTTCTCCTCGTCCGATATGCCGTCTTCATCGTCTTGGGGTGCACTTCCCACCGATAATCTTCGGAAATTTGCGGCGTCAGGCTGGTTAATGTCGCTATCGGCCCCCATTCTTGGAAAATCCCACGTCGGCGGGTCCGACCCAACCGGACCATCGTATTGGTCCGCGATGTGATCCATGACCCTCGCCACGAACTCATTCTTCTCTTACTTGCCGGTGACCAACATCTTGTCATCCCACCAATGCGGAGATGTGACCATGCCCCGACTCTTCTTGGCTGCCACACGGTCGTGCATCCCCATCCGCATGTAGTTTACAACGTCGTCGATCTCGGCGTGGGACAGGACGTCAATGCCATCAATTGGCTGATCCGTCCCCTCCTTGGGCTCAAACATGACCTTCATGGGCACCGCCTCCACCCTACGGATGAATGCTTCATCACCCGTGGGCTGGGCTTGCGCCCCATCCACCAGGAAAGCCTTGGTACCCCACGCTTGACCCGGAGAGGGCATTGATACACCCTTGGCGTCGATGAAGAACTCCTCC
This sequence comes from Eutreptiella sp. 'Long Island Sound 2002', assembly GCA_964036045.1. Classification (NCBI taxonomy): domain Eukaryota; phylum Euglenozoa; class Euglenophyceae; order Eutreptiales; family Eutreptiaceae; genus Eutreptiella; species Eutreptiella sp. 'Long Island Sound 2002'. The sequence continues at coordinate 10,125,920 of OZ038388.1, forward strand.
TCTGGCCCGAATGACATCCCGTTCAGCGTGATGGAGTCCAGCGTCGACTTGAGACCTTCCAGCGGACATTGGGTGGATCCTATGCCGGTTATGACCAGGATCCCCTTCGCCGTATCCGCGACGATCTTCTCAACCGTACGTCTGTTATTGTCAAGGGAGCTATGCCAATACATGAGCCCCCACTCCTTCAAACCGCAATGCCTGTGCCAGGCTGAGTCTCCTCGATGCCAATGCCTCCTACACTTCCGCAAAAGTGGGGCATCCCGGGAAGCGAAGACGTCCGTCTCGGGCGCTTCGGCTCCCAGCGTCTGGATCATCCTGGCATACACCTGCGGCGCCATTCCATACTCCGTGAGCTGAACTCCACACGCTCCTCGGGACTTGGCACCCACAGGTTGCACCGCTTGGACGATCTGATCCTCTTCCTCAGCATTCCATTGGGATGATCCGCATGCATAGTCCGTGGACAGCCATGTGAGGCATTCATCATCCTCCCGGACCAGCGTTGCACAATGGGGAAGGGCTCCAATGGCTTTTGCCACCATGAAGTCAAACCCCATGATCATATCCCAATCTGTAATGTCGGCCACATAGAAGTTCCCGGATAGAGTGCTTCTCTTCGCCAGATCAGGGCGGTTCAAGCGCTCATGTTCCCAGAATTCCATACTGATAGTGGCCTCATGGGTGCCACCACCCATGATCTCTCCATTGGCCACCTTCAGGCGTACTGGTCTCCGGCTGGGCTGCAGGGATTCCTCCTTGAACAACCCTCTCCCGACCAAGCTCACCTGGGCACCCGTATCCACCAACACATCCACCACCTTCTCCTCTCGTCCGCACCGTACTCGCACTTTCAAGTGCAACTGCCGCTCGTCAGCATGAGGTGTATGGACGACTCTCACGGCATGCAACTCTAGCACGTCCGGGTGCATCAGGACTTCAAGGGTATGGTCACGGATGGTGTAGATCTTGGGCTGGTCTTGCCCGTCCACAGGGCTCTCCGTGGTCGCTCCTTCCTTCTTGCCATGTCCCGTACCCACATGTACTTCCCTTGGCAGGGCGCTCCAGGGGCTGGGAGTGGCGAAACTCAGTGGTTTTGGCTCTTCTGGAGCCTTCTTCGGCACCCGATGTGCCTTCGCTTTCTCTGGGATTCCACTGATTTTCGGAGGAGGAACATGGGGGCTCCTCTAGACTGGACTTCCCGCAGCCCCTTCCGGCTGCAATCCGCCAGGACTTTGTCCACCGAGTTGCTGAGCTTTGAGTTCCTCCAACGTCCTCAACATGTCCTCAGCAACCTCCTCGATCGACCTCACTCGCCGGTCTTGGCCAGGTCCACCACCATAGCCTCTTTCTCCGCCTTTCCCTTGGACTTTGCCTTGGCCTTTTCCCCCGTCTCCGCCCTTCGCCTTCCAATCGGCAGTCCGCTGCTCCTCGGGCTTCTTCTCGGGGTGGGCGGCGAAGTAGGCCTTCTTGTCCGCCTCATACACCTTGCACTGACGGTGGTTGTGTGCATGGTTGTTTCCCTTGCCATAACAGACCCAGCACCCGTCGTGCTGAGACCTGTACTCCCGGAACGAGAGCGGTGGGTTCCCGATCCTCCTTGGCTCTTTGCCCTTCTTGGGTCCAACCCGGCTCCATCTGGACTGATCCTGCCCATGGTCCCTCACGTTGTGCGCCACAAACGCGAAGAAATGGGCCTCCTCGTGATCCTCCCGGGACCCGGTCCAGTGGTCTTGGCCACTTCCACTACCATCCTCCCCGGAGTTGACCGTGTCCTCCTGGATCTCCCGATGATGGCGGTCTTCTCGGTGGCCTGGTTGTCCATGGCCTTGTCGATCCTGCACGTGGGCCTTGTTGTTGGCGTTGAGCTTCAGCTCCACAGTGATGTACCTCACTATCTCGTCCAGGCTCATGCGGGCGAAGATGACTTGCATCCTCAGCTGCTCTCCGCGCCTCCACACCACGTTGTTGAGGCGCAGCAACCTTTGCCCCATGGTGTCTCCAAATACCTCCACGTACACGGCGTTCTTCAGTCCTAACATCCTGTTGGGCTCGCCCAGGTTCCTCCTGAAGAACTCCATGATACCCGCATGGGTACCCTCCGCCGCCATGATCCTCACCGCCACCCGCTTCTTGGCTCGCTTCTTTTCCTCGTCCTCCACTCGCCCCTTCCAGTGGCCGGGCAGAACGTCCTTCAGCAAGTGACGGATCTCACTGGCCTCGTTCCAGTCCTCAACCAGCTTCAGGCTCCGTCGGTACTTCCACAGATACCGGTTCCACTCCCGGACCCGCAACTCACCGCGGTCCAGCTGCAGCGGGATGGACCACAAGTCCTCCAGCTTCTGGTTCGGAGCGTCCACCCGCTCCTCATCCTCCAACCACTGGAGGCAGGCCTGCTCCGTATGGATCAATCCTTCCCGGATCTGATCCCGCAGCTCCTCCTTCAGGTCCTGCGCCAGCCGGTGTGGGAATGTCCGGTATACCCACTTGTCCCGCGGCGCTCCCCGCATCTCGCCGACAACCTCCTCGGCGAAGTCCTCCCAGTCCAGGATGAAGTCATCCAGGTTGGATGGGTTCCCGTCGTAATAGGGGATCTTGATTCCCCGGAGGTCGTCGATTCTGACGCCGCCCCAGACGTCAGCGGCCACCACTCCGCCAAGACGAATGCCTCCTGTGGCCGTGGGGTGGGAGTACACTCCCCGTACGTCCCTCTCCTCCATGGGGTATGGTCCAGCTGGGCCTGATCCCATGGGGTTTGGGGCGCCGGATGCACTTGCCCCTCCGGCTGTCCAGATCCCCGTATCGGGGTCCTTCACCCACAAGCTTCCACTTGGGTGGCCTCGACCATGTCCGTCGGCGCTTCCCATGGTTCGCCCCTGCATGGTCTGGCTCTGGATCGCCTCTTCCGCATAAACTGCATGGGCAGTCATAGTGGTCGGTGGATCCTGGACGGCCTGGCACATCTGTACGGTCAGGCTCCTCGGGTCCGTGGTTGCGCGCCCTTCCCGCATGTACCCAGCCGGTGCCGTTTGTTTCCCGAGCATTGTGGATTCGCTGAACATGGGAACAAAAGGCAGCGCACCCGTGTCAACACGCGGAGGCGCGTATGGTGCCTCTGCAGGGTCGCCCATGGGTTTCTCCATGGCGCTCCTGAGGGTCTTAACCCGCTCCACCAGCTCTGCCGCTGCTGGCTTTGCCGGGAGCTCCGGACCCGAGGCGAGGGGCTGTGACTCCTCTAGCCCTTTCAGGCGTCCCGACATGTCCTCCACCAGGTGGAGGAGGCTGTCCACCACTCGCTGCTGCTTCTGCAGGGCCAGCTCCAGATTCTCCCGGTACCGGTCCTGTTCCGCTCGCAGCTCGGCCATGTCTCTCTCCGCGGCCGACTGGTCATCCACGATCCCGGCGACGTCCTTCTCTAGGCCGTCCTTCGCGTTGTCCAGGCTGTCGAGGCGATGCACGATGGCGTCGATCCCCATCTTTGGGTACTTGCCGATGAGGAAGGACACGTGCTCGCAGTGGCACTCAGCGTGCTTTCCACCTGATCCCGCGCATCCCGCGGTTCCCGGCGCCTCGGACTCCTCCGCCATGGGTGTGTCGCCCATGATATCCCGCGTTGGCTCCGTGTGCCGGGCCACAGGCGCCGTTCTGGCTCTGGCGGGCCTCTCCAACGCCTCGGCGTCATGCTCCAGGCTGGGTTCCGGGGCCGTGTTCGCCCTTGTGGGCGGTCTGGCCGTCTCCTCCAACTCTGAAGGTTGCTCATAGGCTGTCTGATAGCCCTCGGAGTGCCCCTCGGAGTCCCACAGCCTGACCGGGCTGGGGTCCGTATCCATAGCCCTGGCGTCCCCTGCCGCGGGCTTGGGTGACCCACGCTTCTGGTAGCGCCAGGCCCGTCCTCCACTGCTGCCTGAATGGCAGGTCTCCTCAGAGTCCTCCGCGGCGGAGCGGAGGTTGCATGCCTTTCGGCAGCGACGCTCACACATGGAGACCAGGTCCTCCATGTCAAGTCCTCCTCTTCCCGAACTTCGTACTTCTCTTCAGGCTTCCACTTCCGGCGTGGTCTCCACCGAGTCAACAATACGCACCCGGGGCGAACTTGGGCAGGGCTCATAGGGGCCCAAGTCCCCGGGTCGGCGGTAGGTAGGGGCAGCAGGTACGCCTCTGCTACCATAAAGAAGGTCCCTACCAGGACCGGCCCCTGCTGTGCCCCTTCCGCCTGTCACCCCTGCTGACTTGCTCCTGATCAGCGATTGCATTCCTCAAAGTCCAGGGTTGAAAATTAAAAATATAAAAAAAATAATCCTCCTTCAACCCTGAACAGCAACCAGATCCCACAAATACAGCAATAACCCAATCCACAATCCTGAATTCAATCCAATCCACACTGCGGGCTTCCGTTCAGCACACCGGTCGTCCCACGGTGGCGGGCATGTACAAGAATTGCACCAAAGAGTAAAGCCCTGAAATTGGCATATGAACACAAATAAAGCAAAGTTGGGGAAAGATGGAAACACACACACTCACAACCATAGACCCCTCATTCCCTGGACTCTAGACCTTCCCTTGACTCACCAACATGATGCCCTGAGCCCAGTCCAATAAGATTTCTAAATGCCATGTGTCAAAAGTCACTACACAAACCCCAAAAATGTGTTCACTCCCAAGCCTCCAAATCCTAGCCCAATAGGGGGGGTGGCGTTTCATGGCCTAGAGTGGCACTCAGGACAATGTCCTACCCTGACATAACCTTGGTTGGACTTGGAATCGAATGGGCTTGGAGGACTGCCCCATGAAGGTGACCTCACAACATGGCAAAATCAGGCAAATCACACCATTATGCCAGAAGGTCAATTATATACTCAAAAATGCATACGGCAAATATCCAAATGCTCCATGCATGTGGCAAACCGGAAAGTAGTATATAAGGGTGATATACACCAAAGATTCATGCCCAAGAATATCCCATCATTGGCTCTGAAACCCCTCCGGTTATGTACATGACATGCTTCACAAGTCAGCTCATGAGTTTGAGACCTAATTTTGTGAGGCCTTGTCTGCCACGCCAAAGTGACCACGTGATCTGGCATATGGTGAGGTACAACACCGAAGCATATGCCAACATATAAGCAACATACCATAGTTTACGGATCTCTAGGCACTTTACTGTTAGCCGACCAGTTGAGCACATAAAACACAAAAATGAGCATAAAATGAGGTCCAAAACATGCAAATAATGCCAAATTCAAGATAATTACAACAGTATATAACTTCGCACACCCATGGTATCAATATATGATTCAAAACGCAATTGCTTGGGATTATTTGCAAACAATCCCCCCACTTGGATCCCCACATGGTCGCATAGGGACACTTTCGAACCTCCTCCCAACACGCACCATGAAAATGGGAAAATTGATATTGGCGCTTGTGGGTCGCTTCGTAAGCCCTCCCACATGCACTATATGAGCGGTAGACTTAGTTTAGCGCTATGGAGTTCACCATTGGGACATGGGCGAAGCCCTTGCGACGTATGACTCCATATATCTTCCTACAAACAGAGATATATAACATGGGCGTGAGCATATCGATGCACATACCATGCATATAACACATACCCTCAAAAGGTGGCTCCCACCATGGTATGCCATGCCCCTCCATGGACATAACTTCACGTTAAAAATACGTGGGAACCCAAGGAAAGTAACTATGCAACCCCAACACTCATGCAGTACACTCGAAAGTCGCAATAAAATATTCGGTTGCATGGTCCAAGAGTTATATATCACTTTTCACCCTTTTGACCATTATCCCTTGCTATATCTGACATGGTTACACACCAAAGGCGTTTGATGCTTCCCAAATTAAGTTGAGACCAAGGTGGTCCCAACCAAATTCTCGAAATTGGGACTACACGCGGTGAGCTGGAGATATGATCTTTCAAAGTTGCCTCACAAATCTATTTTGTTTCGCCTATATCTCCAAGAAAAACGAAGGGCACAACAAAAGGAAGGTTGATTCGTGATCGGGGAAAAAGGTATGACCACTCGAGATTCGTCATATCGAGTGCGGTGATGTCGAAGTCGAAAATACGATTCTGAAAGTCTGAAAAAATCGGATTAATTCTGCGAGTGTATAATATGAAAATTGCGGAAGCAACGAACCCTTTACTGATGAAATCTGACCCTTCATCGGGGTTTCCGCCAAAATATCTGTAAATAACAGTTAACCAATCGGTTACCGCAAAATCGCGAGCCAACTGACAGTCGCCGATACATTGACAATCAGAACGGAAGGCTGAAAAATTACGGAAACATTATGATAATAAAACCCTGTTGATTCCTGATATTCTGATGTATAAATCTCAGCTTTCGGCGCCTCGGTACTGAATATGGCCGCTCATAGCCGGAATGGCCAAACTTATCACACTATCACATCGGGTTAGGTCAGGTGGATGGGAGAGTATGATATCAGCCAATGGCGGCTTGCCGGCACATAGATACACACCCCAAGTGACCCCAAGATGGCCACGGGGGTCCGAACCGGCTTCAGTCTCTGGCATTACACCAGAAGAGCTCCTTGACGTTTTCCATGATACGGGCGTGGGCGTGTTTGGGGGTAGTCCCCTGCCCAGGTCTTGATCCTTGGTACCCTTTGCCATGGCTTCCAGAGCCTCCTCCTCCCGTATGGTAGTTGTTCAGGTGCTGGTCGCTTTATTTCCCCAGCGCCAGCTCCAGGAGTAGTACACATAGATCCTCGTAGCAGAGGGATCTAGCCTTGCGCTCTGCCGTTGAACGGCACTCGTCCCGCAGCTCTCGAGGGAGCTTAGCCACCAACAAGAAAAGCAGGTCGTCGCTGCTGTAGGAACCGGGCGTCAATCGTCCAGCCCAGTGATCCAGGTCAGCCAACAGCTCAGAGACCCTGCCAGGTTTGGCGTTGTTGGGCAGCACGGCCGGGTTCTGGATCTCGGCCCTGATGGAGAGGTCGGTTTCATAGGTCAGGTACTGCCTCTCCAAGGCAACCAACACATCGGCAAAGCTGGCGGAGTTAGTCACGATCTGTCTGACCTGCTTCTCCAGGTACTTGGTCTTGCAGCACTGCAGGAGCAGATCGCACTTGACCCGTCCACTAGCGTGGGTTTGGCCGGTCAAGCAGAGAAACGGGCCAAAATTCTCAGCGAACTCGCCAAGGTCCTTGCCTGTGAACTCAGGCAGGTTCACCATGATCTGGGAGGTGGCAATAGCCTTAGCCTCCTGAGACCTGCGTCCCTCAGGGCGTCGGGTCTTCCTCTTCTTCTTCTTCCTCTTCCCACTTGGGTTCTCGGGGTCCTCCGGGTTGTCGTCCTCCGAGGGCGAAGCAGAAGTCATCGACGGCAGCTCATCATCGGAGGGGTCTCCGCCTAGATCACTAGAGCCATAGGGCTCCACGTCAACCATTGGCCTCAAGGCTGTCCGCCCCAGCCCGTCCAGCTCGGCTCTCGTAGAATTCGTCACGTGGCTGTAGGGCGGCCGGGCCGTTCTCGGTAAGAAACGGCTTCTCGGTATCGCTGCAGGGGTCGGCATCGGTCGGCTCCTCAGGCTCCCCAGGGTGTTTGTCAGCCCTGCCACCAGGTGGTTGGCCTGTACTCGATGGGGTGACACTCCCATCGTGGTAGGTGACGCTTGGGGCGGTATCATCAGGGGCTCCAGTTTATCTCGAATCTCTTGAGTGAGGTCGCCAACAATTTTAGAGGTGGCTCCTCGGAGCACCTCGTTGTTCTCTGACCGCGTCAGGGACCTGTTGGAGGATCTCCCCGATCCTCTCCACCTGCCTCCAAGAGACTCAGGTCCTCTCCTCAACCCACTCAGGGTTGCATACCCAGGAACATCCACAGAGGCTCCCGTAGCGGGTAGAGGATGGTGATAGTCAGCCGCATACCATCGCGGCGCAGAACTGGAGGTCACCGGCTCACTGGTAGTAGTTGCCCCAACAAACGCACCGGTAGGTGGGTTCATACCATAGGCAGGGTAGGTAGGCATACCAGTAAAGCCTCTGCCCTCAGCCATAGGCAGGTTGGTTATGGGTGTGGATGTTGCAGCGGCTGGGTCTGGCGTTGGGAGTGTGGTGGTTATAGGAGAGGGTGATGCGTGGAGGCCAGAAGCGCTTGGTGCGCCTTCGAAGGTAGGATCATTCGTCGGGTCGTGCCGTTGGTCTACTCCTTCGTCTGCTTCATCTCCAGCATCCTTCTCTCTCTCTCTCTTTCTCTTCACAGGTTGGGTGTCCACCTCCTCGACTGAGAGGGCCCAGAAGGCCGACTGGAGTCCTTCCAACGAATCCTCCGCCACGTCCACTGGCCCAAGTAAGGGCTCCAAAGGTACAGCGCTAGGTCCAGGTCCAGGTTCACCAGGTGCTGGCATTGCTGGTGCCTTAGACGCTGTCTTCACGTCGGTGTCCTCTTTCTTTGTGTCCATCTTCGTTCGCCCTTCTGCTTATATATGACTGATCTCGGCGCACTGGTTGTACGGCACGGGGTTGCTGCCGGTACGCAGAGACAGTCTGCCTCTGCTACCAGAAAGTTTTATAGTGATTTCAACACTGTGTGTTTGTTGTGCCTCTCCTGCTGCTTGCTGCTGGTGTAGGGTTTTCTGCTGCTTGTTTTTGATGAGGAGAATTTTTTGTTTGCTGAAATACAACCAATCCAGGATAGCCCAAGCCAGAGATAAGCAAGTAGAAGAGAATCAGGATCAAAACATGAAGGGCTGCAGTGTAAACAGTGAGAGATGTTAGAATAATCACAGAAACTGCTACTCAGGGCAAAACGGATTGCATATTCACAAAGATAGCTGAAATGTTTTGGAAAAAGAGTTGGATAACTGCCCCATGGTCACTCAATCTCCATAGTGCCATCTCAGGAGATGTGCACTCTTTGTTTTGGGTCCCATATGTGCTGAGGTGGCAGGGCATGTGGCGATGAGGTCACTGCCATGTCACATGGGATCTTCCCACTTAGCTAGGCTGACCGGGAATTGAACCCAGGACCTCTCAAAAAGAGGTGCCCAGCCCCCTAGGGTGCATACCACTAGGATAGCTAAGAATTCATGAGAAAACATAGATAAATTCATAGGCTCTGCCCTGGATATGTCAGTTCTCAGTCAACTCAGGAAACGATGAATAGCCTCACATTGTTGGGGGATTAAGGGGTCCACTCCATATCCTGATTTAGTGTTTGGTTCCATAGGTCAAAATGTGTTATCACCACCTTTGGTTGGGCCAATACTAAGATAGAAATGCCTGTCTGTTTAGAGCACCTCCAATACAACTAAAGAATACCCCAAAGCATTGCAAGAGCACTTTTTCTTACTGTTCGGCTTAGGCAGGGCCAGCCAGCCTACCCAGTTGAGGAAGACACCAGCATGGAATCTGCACCATGGGGATACCGATCCTTTGAGAGGATTCGGATGGTGAATGCATTCGGTGAAGCAGCCGAAAGGATTTTGATTCATGAGTGGACACCGGAGACTCATGATTTAGCAACCTTGCCGGCGCAGGTCGAGGAGCTCACGGGTGCCTTGAACTATCTCCAAACCTTTAATTTCGAGGCGGTTTCTGCGATTTCTGAAATTCGCCAGGTCATCCAAGCCCTCTCTCGCGAGCTTGAACTCCATGCGCGGGGAGTACCAGTATGGGTCAGCTTTGACGGCGCGGGTAGAGGCATTCGGAAAGTAATTTAACGAGGTAAACAACGAGGTGCAGGACCACAGGTCCCAGTTGGACTCAAAGAGAGTGGAAATGCAATCGACTTTAGAACAAGCGACTGCAGCGGCTTTGGAATATCGCCAAGTTGCTGAAGCACTTAAGGCAAAGGTGGACAATTGTCGCCAAGGGTGGGAGCAAGCCACCAATGAGTTGAAACGGCAACTCGAGGGAGTGTTGAATGAAGTAACTGGGTTGAGTTCACAGCGGGCTCGGCTGGACAAATCGGTTGAGGAATTGAAGAGTTTGGAAGGCAAGGTGTTGAATTGTGACCGGGTCACTACCAACATGGCCGAAGAAATCTGGTGGATAGGCCTCAACTTTGAGGATGCCGAAAAACGGGTGCATGGTGTGGAACCAATGGTGGAAAGCCACAAGGCTTCTATTTTTCAGCTTATCAATCGGGTACACAACTTGAAGCACCCTGCTGTTTCGTCAACATCCACAGGGGAAGTTCGAGAGGCGACGGTGCCCGCAACGGAGATGAGACGCATAGGGGCGAGCCTGGAGAGCACCAGTGCACAAGTGGCCACGCTCACGGGCCAAATGCACCATTGGGAAACTATGCCCAAGCCGGAATTGGCCAAGGTTCAGGCCCTGGAGTTACAGGTGCGATTGCTCATGACCCGGTTGGAACAAAGTGAGCATGGGGTACATGCGCTCAGGGAGGAGATCCGGACCCGACCCCATGGCGGTCCACCCGAAGGGATGCGGCCGCAATCTCATGTCATTGGTGAATTACAAAGAAAATTGGAGTCTTTGGGGAACAAATACCAATTGTTGAAGCATGCGGGTACACCATCGGTGAATTCAATTGGGATCCCAACACCGACACCGAAGTAGAACCGCGAGTCCGAGTTTTTGGAGTGCCAGAGCGGGAAGAACGGGTAGCGGGAAGCCTACCGGGGTTTGGATTCCCCCCGGCCAAGGATGACTGGTCATCCATACGGTCGGATGACCGGGGTGTCCGGGGTAGAGCCCCATGTGGTCGAAGGAGTGGGAACCGCACCCACGAGGGACATACCCCGCCTGGCATGGGGGGTGATTGGCGGCATTACGCCGGGTTGGACCTCCGCTATTTTGGAGCCGATGGTGATGGTTGGTTTATGCCGTGGATGGTGTTTCAATTGTTCAACCGACAAGAATCTCTCAAGGATGGGATTGGGCTTCCGAAACAAAAGCCGTCGGGAATTCCACGGGCAATGGCGTTTGATGAAGTTTGGCCTGAACGACTTTTGGACGCCCCGTTTGACTGGGAAGAGCCACAACTTGAAGGAACGGATCCGCGGTTAATTCCTCCTGGGGTACACAGAAGGCTGGCAACCCCGGTGATGGACCTCGAACTTTGAGGGACGTTCAAGGAACGTCCGTCGCCCGGCGGTGGGATGGAAGAGGGACCACTGCCATGAAGTGGTTTTTGGATTTTGGTGCTTGGGAGCGCGATTGGATGTACGGGTTGACGGTTGCTATGAGGAGAGCAGTTTTGCTTTCTCTTATTCCCGCCACCCGGTCCAACCCACTCAAGGAGATGGTCAACCGGTACCAATTCCGGTACCAGGATTTGTTGAGGGAGGTAACGGAGGAAGTCTTCACGGAGGCCAACGACGACGTGATCTTGGAGGCCTTCCACACGGTCAAACCGTCTTCACTAACTCCAACGCCACGTGAGTTTGTTAATTTTGTTGAACAATTTTTAGCCTTGGACCGCCGCATTCGCGATGGAATCAGGCAACGGCAGGCGAAGGATAGGCTACTGGACGTCATCCCTACCATGAAGGTGGATGGGTTGCTCAAGGAAATCATCAAGGAGGAGACCAAAGTTGGGCTGGAATTCAGCTACCTCGAGATGATCGTGTTCGTGATGAACCCCCTCATGTCTCGCCACAAATTGGCGATCAAGAAGGGGCACATCATGCAACGACCTGGGCAAGCCATCCCAGAAGCACCACAGCCCAGGCCCCAAGTGCCTCCTCAACGGACGGGGAACAAGTATGGATCGGGCCGGGTGACAGGCATGGAAGGAGTCCAGGACATGGACAAAACCGAGGATCCCGAAGGCCACCAAGGTCAAGAACAAGCGGACCCGAAGTTGAGCATTGTGGTTTCCCTGTTACGCGTATTCGATACGGCAGGATACGGCAGGAGACGGCAGGATACGGCAGGATACGGCAGGATACGGCAGGATACGGCAGGATACGGCACGATACGGCAGGATACGGCAGGATACGGCAGGATACGGCAGGATACGGCAGGATACGGCAGGATACACAGGATACGGCAGGATACGGCAGGATACGGCAGGATACGGCAGGATACGCAGGATACGGCAGGACACGGCAGGATACAGCAGGATACGGCAGATACGGCAGTATACAGCAGGATACGGCAGGAGATGGCAGGATACGACAGGGTCCAAAATATCTGCTTGTTTGCACTACGAAAACAACCATTTTGCGTTCATTCAGCGTTCGGTGGTATTTCATACTGTTCTTGCATGCCTATTGTGACTTTCCCGGCTGACAACCCACTTCATGTACACCATTTAATTCGTTTCAAAAAAGAAGAAGATTGCTACCTGCTTCCTGAGCTTGGTGGTATTTCATCCTATTCCTGCGTGCCCATTGTGCCGCTTCTGTTTAGGTTGACAACCCGCCTTGCTGCACACCAATTCTCGGTTTTGAAAAGGAAAATGATTGCTATGTGATTGCGTACGAAACACTTCCTGTGCCCCAAAACATAATAGGCAGGAGCATAAAAAAAGACGATCACATCATTGCAGCCTGTACTATTATGGTTATAGACTTTCGGTGTACCTCTGCTCCAAGTTATGTAGGTTACAGCAGAAAATGAACAGGCCGGCAAGGAAGTCGTAGTTATACGGGCGCCCGGGAGCCTCATCACGGCCGGTCCAGAATCGCCACTTCTTAACATTGCTGAAAACATTCTCCACTAGATGACGGCCTTCATTGATCATCTGGTTGTAATGCACCATGAACCAGGTCAATCGGCCATCCCCCCCGACCACACGGCAGAACATGTTGTCCGCAGTGCTGTAGTGAGAGTCACCGAGGCGGAAGTCAGGCCGAGGACCATTAAAGTTCCAGGGAATGGATGCATCCATGTCCGCCGTCATCTCAGCATCGGTGGCACAGGGGGGATACCACCACGAGCAGGCAATGATCTCGCGCCCCCAGTTGATCATGGCATTAAACACGAGCGCATGCCCGCGGTAAGTGGGTTTGTCGAACCAGAACAGCTCCCGGTCTACCGGGTGAGAAGCTGACTGGATGGCCACATGCGTGCTATCAACAATAGCAGACACATGGCGGTGAATTGGATGACTGTGTTGGTGGAATTCCCATCGGCGTTCAAAAGCATCCGTGAACGTATCCCACAGGTGAGCCCGTTCTGACACGTCACGTAGTACTTGGATACAGTAGCCCTGACCAATTCCCAATGTCCTCGCACATGCAATCTGTCTGTACCCCAATTGCAGGAAAGAGATTTTAATTACAAACTCTTCTAATCTGAAAATGGAATTTGCCACCAGGAAGAGCAGAAATCCCATTCTGTACCCGGTGGCATTCATGAGGGGCATTGTTGGAAGTGGAGCGCAGTGCGGGGACGCGCCGCTATCAGAACGATCCACAGAGATCCACGTAAACTTCAAGACTTAAGGACGGAAGCTCTGAAATGATTGAGCAGTGCAGAAACGATAGAACAACAGCGGAAGAAAAATTCTAGTAGTGCTAATATAAATAATGAGTAACATTCTTCTTTCATGGTCTCAGATATGTGCTGTCTATGAAATCAACAGTGAGGGCAACGAAGCAATCCATGGCTCTTGGCGGGAACGGTGTTTGATGGTGCGGCGGATGACAGCACCGCCAACAATGCGACAAGGTTCACGACGTGGTACACGATTCAACCCCTGTGTGCAGGGCGTCCATCATATGAGGCGACGCCGCGACCAGGGTTCACGCTATGGTTCACGCTTCCACCGCTCTGTGCAGGGTGTCCAACGTGAGGCGACGCCGCTACCAGAGTTCACGCTGTGGTACATGCTTCCACCCCTCTGTGCAGGGCGTCCATCATATTAGGCGACGCCGCGACAAGGGTTCACGCTGTTGTTCACGCTTCCACTCCTGTGTGCAGGGCGTCCAACCTGAGGCGGCGCCGCTACAAGAGTTCACGCTGTGGTACACGCTTCCACCCCTCTGTGCAGGGCGTCCAACATGAGGCGTGTGCGTGGGCAGAGAACTACGGATTCATTCAAAAGATTGTTGCTTTGCATCTTCAGCCGCACTGGCAGAAACTTCACGCGCATTTGCGAGGTGCTGCCCAACGAGTACATGCCTCAATGGATAGCGGCGCGCATTGGGCCGTAACGACATGGCAGTTTGCTTGGTGATGATGTTTGGTACGCCGTGTATTGGGACTACAGTGATCTGCCCTCGGACACCTGGAAACAAACTGCCAGATCACTGTGGCTGGCCATGCTGACTGAGAGAGGGGTGACGCCCACCACTGCAGATCAAATAAAGTTTGATGTCTTTGTCACCAGTTTGCAGCATGCGCCTGCGTGCCGAGAACAAAAGAAACTGGAAAAGGCTGAGCGTGCAAGCCAGAAGGGCGCGTCTGCCGATGCGCACGCTCTTGGTCTTGGCCCCAGCCCATTGGAGAGGCGGAAGCACACACTGGCCAGCTACCTCATGGGTCTGAATGCAGTGGGCCGGCAGCCAAGCACAGGGACATGGCGCCCCACCAGTGGTCCTGCACCTCAGCGGCGCTGCAAGGCACCGGGTGGCACATGCTACGCGCCAGTGCCAAAGAACTGCAGCAAGGAAACGTGCACACCGCACTGCCTGAGCTTCCAAATTGCCTATGCACAGCGGTTTGCAACTTGTACGCCATGCAAATACAAAAAGTCTGGAGTTCGACACAGGCACACACCGTTCTCAGCACGAGCACCGCGGACACAGGACCTGCCACCAGATCATGCGGAAGAGGAGACCGTCGAGGCCTACCTAGAGAGGCTGTTGGGTTCAGCTCTGCGGCGCAATTCCTTGCCCAGACGCCCGGGTGACACGCCATCTGAAGATGCTGATTTTGCAGAAGCGCCGACCGCAAATTTGCTTGATGACTTACAGCAACCGCCGCCAGCAGAGCGCAGGCCCTCGGCGGATAGCGGCCGGTACATTGTGGAAGCCCCAAAGGAGAACTATCACTGCATTGTGTGCTATTGCTTTCTGTTGAACACTGCAGTTCTGCCTTGTGGACACACGATCTGCACAGACTGTGCAGGGAGGATCAGGCGGTGCCCACTGGATCGTACTGTTTGTGTTGCTGCCAACACTCCGAGGAACCACGCCCTTCAGGATGCTGTGCAAGAATTTCTGCTGTCGGAAGAGTCTCGTACTGCAGGCGCGATACCGGCAGCAGGAGCTGCAATATTCTCTCTGGGATCCACAACAAGACCACTGACAAATCCGGATGCCATGCGACAGGCCAGATTGCGAGCCTTCATGCATCTGTTGCCACCGGATCCTCCTGGTGAACTAGCAGCAGATTCTCCTGGTGAACCAGCAGCGTGTCCTGATTCAACATGCTCCCAGATACCAGCGCCAGCAGTGATTTCCAGAACGATGGCTTCGTTGGACTCTGAGCGGTTGCGACAGCGGGAATGGAAGTGCACAACAGTGCAGCGTCCTGTCGAGCGGTCTGAGCAGCCACGTGCAGCAGCTGGAACATTGGTGCACGTCATGTTCAACGACGGCTGGTACGAGGGCCTCGCTGGTGGCGGTACTGTTGAACTCGGCGATGGAACAAGATTTTCCTGGAGCCGCATCCGGACCTGGCATGCAGCCAGCGACCACTACGGTCAGCTAAGTACACTATTTTGGTAATTTATTTAATCATTTTTTTTGTTTGTCTTCAGCCTGCAAAGTGGCATGCACCATAGTGCAGCAATATAACTATATATTTTTGTATGTCTATAACTTCTTTTATTGTTGATTTTTTATATTATCGCACAGTGGAATACACCACAGTGCAGCTTCTTCAGACACATGCATCGAATGGCCATTCGTCTCTCTGCTCAGTGAGTCAAAGAAGGTCCCTACCAGGACCGGCCCCCGCTGTGCCCCTTCCGCCTGTTACCCCTGCTGATTTACTCCGGATCAACGATTGCATTTCTCAAAATCCTCAAAGTCCAAGGTCCAAAATCCAAAAATATAGAAAAGATAATCCTCCTTCAACCCTGAACAGCAACCAGATCCCACAAATACAGCAATAGCCCAATTCACAATCCAAATCAGGCTGCGGGCTTCCGTTCAGCACACCGGTCGTCTCACGGTGGCGGGCATGTACAAGAATTGCACGAAAGAGGAAAGCCCTGAAATTGGCATATGAACACAAATATAGCAAAGTTGGGGAGAGATGGAAACTTACACAATCACAGCCATAGACCCCTCATTCCCTGGACTCAAGACCTTCCCTTGACTCACCAACATGATGCCCTGAACCCAGTCCAATAAGATGGTTAAATGCCATGTATCAAAAGCGACTACATAAACCCCAAAAATGTGTTCACTCCCAAGCCTCTAAGTCCTAGCCCAATAGGGGAGGTGGCGTGTCATGGCCTAGAGTGGCACTCAGGACCATGCCCTACCCTGACATAACCTTGGTTGGACTTGGAGTCGAATGGGCCTGGAGAACTGCCACATGAGGATGACCCCACAACATGGCAAAATCAGGCAAATCACACCATTATGCCCAAAAATCAATTATATACTCAAAAATGCATATGGCAAATGTTCATATGCTCCATGTATGTGTCAAACCGGAGAGTAATATGCAAGGGTGATATAGACCAAATGTCCATGCCCAAGAATATCCCATCATTGGCTCCGAAGCTCCTCCGGTTATGTACATGCCATGCTTCACAAGTCAGCTCATGAGTTTGAGACCCAATTTTGTGAGGCCTCGTGTGCCAAGCCAAAGTGACCACGTGATCCGGCGTATGGTGAGGTACAACACCGAAGCATATGCCAACATATAAACAACATACCATAGTTCACAGATCTCTAGGCACTTTGCTGTTAGCCGACCAGTTGAGCACATGAAACACAAGAATGAGCACAAAATGAGGTCAAAAACATGAAAATTTGTCCAAATACAAAGTTGTCATGATAGTATATCTCTATGCTCACCCATGATATCCGCTCATGGTTCAATACACAAATGATTGGAACCATTTGCGAACAATTCCCCCACTTGGATCCCCAATCGGGCGCATGGAGATACCTTCGCCACCCATATCTACATGCCCCATAAAATGGGAGTGCACTCATGGATCTCTTTCCCAAACATACCATGAGCAATACATATGCGGTAGACTTAGTCTAGCGCTTTGAATTCCACAATTGGGACATGGGCAAAACCCTTGTCACGTATGGCTCCCCATCTCTTCGGCCACACGAAGATATATAACATGGGCGTGAGCATATCAAGACATATACCATGCATATAAAACATACCCTCAAAAGTGGCTCCCACCATGATATGCCATGCCCCTCCATGGGCATAACTTCACGTTAAAAATGCGTAGGAACCCAAGGAAAGTATCTATGCAACCCCAACACTCATGCGGTACACTCGAAAGTCGCATTAAAATGTTCGGTTGCACGGTCCAAGAGTTATATATCACTTTATACCCTCTTGACCATTATCCCTTGCAACACCAGGCATGTGTACGCACCAAAGGCGTTTGATGCTTCCTAAATTAACTTGAGACTAAGGCGCTTGCAACCCAACCTTCCTTATTCTATTTCCTCACACTCGCGCGTAGATATGATCCTTCAAAGTGGTCCCACGATTCGCTTTTGTTTCCCTTATATCTCCAAGTCAAATGGGTGGCAAGTATAAGGGAAACCTGATTCGGACATAGGGAAAGGAGTACGACCACTCGAAGAAGTCCAAATCAAGTGCGGCGATGTCGAAGTCGAAAGTCCGATTTCGACATCGCGAAAAATTCCAATTAAAATTTCGAGTGCTTATTCAGAAATTTGCGGAAGCAACGAACCCTTTGCTGATGAAATCTGACCCTTCAACGGAGTATCCGCCTAAAAATCTGGAAATAACAGTTAACCAATCGGTTAACGCAAAATCACGAGCCAACTGACGGTCGCCGATACATTGACCATCAGAACGAAAGGCTGAAAAATTACGGAAACATCATGATAATAAAAACCCTGTTGATTCCTGATATTCCGATATATAAATCTCCGCTGGCGGCGCCTCGGTACTGAATATGGCCGCTCATAGCCGGAATGGCCAAACCTATCACACTATCACATCGGGTTAGATCAGGTGGATGGGAGAGTATGATATCAGCCAATGGCGGCTTGCCGGCACATAGATACACACCCCAAGTGACCCCAAGATGGCCACGGGGGTCCGAACCGGCTTCACCCCCCTTCTCAGAGCGTTGTTACCGCTCGGAAGTCATTGAAGAGAGGACAGGAGGACCCCAATGGGCTCCAACCCCCCCCCCCCATGTCCCAAGGACACATGGAGGCCCCACACACGTCGTAGGCGTCCCCCATGCCCCATGGGAGGGGTGAGGACACTGATAATTAGTGCCCTACGCCATATCCGGTCTCCTCTTGATCTACAACATGGACCAAGGGGATCAAAGATAGAAAAACGTCGTCGGTCGACCTAAATAAGTATACCACAATGCAATATATATGTGGAGATCGAGTGAAGGGGGTATATGGCCAATCAAGGCCCAAAAAATCCCCGGATGAACGCCCTCACCCGTCTCCTCAATCACAGAAACAAACAAAATGCCAAGGGGGGATCCATTACGGTGCTACAGCAGCAACCAAATGGACCAACACGTCCTTGACATCCAAAGAAATATGCTTTTTCTTTAGGTAGTCCATCCAGACCGTGGTATACCTCGGCACGAAACTGCTTGGAGGTTCCGACGAATCCCTGGATGCAGCGAATCCCTTCCAACGGACTTTATAAAGCCTACCCCCAGGCGTCCCCGGGTCCGGCTTGTCCGCCAGGATCTTCTCGGCGGTGAAGTCGTCGTCCTCACCCTCGTCGTCCGAGTCCACATCGCCGACCGTGAACTCGAAGGTGACGGGACGTCCGCTGGGGTCTGGTGCTCGGGGACGAAGCTGGGTGTGGTCGCGGTCCAGGATCTTGTTATCCCCCACACGAACCGCATATACATCCTGCCCGACCTTCCGCACGATTACCCCCGGCACATACCAAGATGCCTGCCGATGCCTGGACAGGATATCCTTGTGGTGCCGCTCCACCCACACGGTGTCTTGGAGAGCATACTTCTGGACTTTTCCCTGCTTGAAGTACTTGGCCCTGTTGTCATGCTCGTCCTGAAGGCCCCGGAAGGTCGTGATACGCTTGGAGTACTCTCCACAGCGAATTATACCAATTCCGGCCCGGTTCGTCGATGTGCAGCTGGCGGCAGTTCTCGAACATCTGCCGCCCGGCCACCTCGGCCCGGCCATTCGACCGGCTGTGGTACGCCACGGTCTTGGCGTGCCGAAGACCGATGTGCTTGCACATCGTCTTGAACCACGTCCCCACAAACTGACTGCCCCGATCGCTGCAGATGACAGCCGGGACATCAAAAATCGTCAGCCAATGCCTGATCATGGCATTAGCGACGGTCTTGGCCTGCAGCCCCACTCCATGCTTGTCCTTCTTGTCCTTCTTCTTGGACTTCTTGCCCGAGACTGCCACGATATACCCGCTGTGCCTGTCCACCGCCAGGATGACACAGTCGTAGGTCTCTCCGTCCACGGTGACCTCAGGCATGGCGAATACATCCATGGCCACGGACCGCATAGGGGCCTCCGGTATAGCTGTGTACACCGGGTTGCCCGCTGTGGAGTGGTTGGGGCTCTTCGTGGCCCAACACACGGCACAGTCGCTGCAGTACCTGTCCAGGATGGCGTAGTACCCCGGAGGGAACTGGAAACGCCACTCCAGGTCCTGCTGCATCTTGTCTCGGCCAGGGTGCATGAGCTGGGCGTTGTGCCAACGGTCAATGAGCTCCTCCACTCGGTTCTCGGGCACCAGCAGCTTGTCCTTGAGGAACAACTTGTCGCCATCCTCGGTCAAGCCCTCGGGCCATTCGTCGTCCGACGGGGCGCTCACGGCAATCCAGTACTTGCTCCAGTGCTCGGATGCCGCGTAGTTATCCGACCAGTCCTCTGTGAGCACCGACCTGACTAGCTCTACAGGGGCCACCATCTATTGCTCGAGAGTTTCCTCTCGAATAGCTTGGACGCGGGCACCCCGGAACTTGGCCAGGTCCGTACGATTTGCCATCACCACAAAGCACTTGACCCCCTCTTGCTCCATGGTTTTCTCCATCTCGATGATGCGCTTCGCCTCCTCGGTTTCCTCGGCGTCCCCATGGCTGGATATGTCCATCCAAGCCTTGCCCGCGGGGTATGCGGTTTGAGGTTTGAGGTTTGATTTTGCGGGTACTAGACGCCTTTCGGCCCCGGGGGGCCACCTGGTCGGGCCAGGTGATATCCTCCCCACCGGGTCCTAGTGGGGGGCCCTCCAAGACGCACCTCCTGCCTGGTGGCGGAGTCCCCCGGGTTCACAGAGCTCGGAGCCCCGTCCTTCCCCGGCGTCCCCGTTTCGCCACTCCTCGGTCAGTGCATCAATTCGCAGCCGTGGCTGCGGGCGCTTACCCACTGCGTCGCCCCCCTAATGCGTGGTCGCCCGGGGCGCCGGCGCCGCCGGGCCCGTGCTACTGGCTTGTCGCCAGTGGGACCCCCTTGGGCTGGCGCGGAGGCTGCCTAGCCTAGGGGTTGGGGCGTGGCGCTGTGCGCCACTACTGCCTTGGCGGGTGCAGTCCCCCGTCTGTGTGTGCGCGGCGCTCGCGGCCGGTTCGGGGGGGGTTCGGGCCGGTACCTGGTGTTGTGTCTCTCCTGTTTCCCCCTTCCCGCCCCGCGTGTTCCGCGCTGCGTGTGGCGGGCCGTCCCCTCCGGGTGTCCCTTACCCTCGCTCGCTGGTACGCCATTCCATGCGGTCTGTGCGTTCCGCGCGCTCGGTCCGGTTGCCCTTCCGGTAGTCCCCGCGTGTCCTTTTCGTGTGTGTGCGCTCGCGCTCTCGCGGTGTCCGCTCCCCCCCCCGCTGGGTGGTGTGGCGCGCGCATCTCGCGTGGTCCCGGCACTGGGCGCTGGTAGGGCCGTTCCACTTGGTCCGTGCCCCTCCGCGTGTCCTGCCCCGGTCCCGTGCTCCGTCTGGCGTGCTTGGGGGGGGGCGGTCCGGTCCCGGTTCCCCCCTACTTGGCTTGGGGTTGCGGGGGCGGCGGCCCCTGGCCGCTCGTCCTCTGGAGCGAGCAGCCAGGGTTCCGCGTCCCGCGTGTCCTGGGTGCGGTCGGTGCGGGCGTGGGATCTCCGCACCGGCCCCACAGCGTGAGCCCTTGCGGGCCGGTGTTGCTCGCTGTGGGGGTGGCGGAAGGGCGTCCCCGGGGGGGGTGCTTTCCACCGTTGTGAGGGGCGCCTGGTGTCAGGCGCTGTCCCTCCCCCGGCCGCCCGTCCTCTGGAGCGGGCTGCCAGGGTTCCGCGACCCGTGTGTCCCGGGTGCGGTCGATACGGGCGTGTGTACCCAGCACCGGCCCCCCAGCGTGCGCCCTTGCGGGCCGGCGTTGCTCGCCGGGGGGATGGTGGAAGGGCGTCCCCGGGGGGGGTGCCTTCTACCGTTGTGAGGGGCGCCTGGTGTCAGGCGCTGTCCCTCCCCCGGCCGCCCGTCCTCTGGAGCGGGCGGCCAGGGTTCCGCGACCCGCATTTCCCGGGTGCGGTCGATGCGGGCATGTGGACCCAGCACCGGCCCCACAGCGTGCGCCCTTGCGGGCCGGCGTTGCCCGCTGTGGGGGTGGCGGAAGGGCGTCCCCGGGTGGGGTGCCTGCCACCGTGTTGTGAGGGGCGCCTGGTGTCAGGCGCTGTCCCTCCCCCGACCGCCCGTCCTCTGGAGCGGGCGGCCAGGGTTCCGCGACCCGTGCGTCCCGGGTGCGGTCGATGCGGGCGTGTGAACCCAGCACCGGCCCCCCAGCGTGCGCCCTCGCGGGCCGGCGTTGCTCGCTGTGGGGGTGGCGGAAGGGCGTCCCCGGGGGGGGTGCCTTCCACCGTTGTGTGGGGCGCCTGGTGTCAGGCGCTGTCATTCCCCCGACCGCCCGTCCTCCGGAGCGGGCTGCCAGGGTTCCGCAACCCGTGTGTCCCGGGTGCGGCCGATGTGGGCGTGTGGACCCAGCACCGGCCCCAATGCGTGCGCCCTTGCGGGCCGGCGTTGCTCGCTGTGGGGGTGGCGGAAGGGCGTCCCCGGGGGGGGTGCCTTCCACCGTTGTGAGGGGCGCCTGGTGTCAGGCGCTGTCCCTCCCCCGGCCGCCCGTCCTCTGGAGCGGGCAGCCAGGGTTCCGCGACCCGTGTGTCCCGGGTGCGGTCGATGCGGGCGTGTGGACCCAGCACCGGCCCCACAGCGTGCGCCCTTGCGGGCCGGCGTTGCTCGCTGTGGGGGTGGCGGAAGGGCGTCCCCGGGGGGGGTGCCTTCCGCCGTTGTGAGGGGCGCCTGGTGTCAGGCGCTGTCCCTCCCCCGGCCGCCCGTCCTCTGGAGCGGGCAGCCAGGGTTCCGCCACCCGTGTGTCCCGGGTGCGGTCGATGCGGGCGTGTGGACCCTGCACCGGCCCCACAGCGTGCGCCCTTGCGGGCCGGCGTTGCTCGCTGTGGGGGTGGCGGAAGGGCGTCCCCAGGGGGGGTGCCTTCCACCGTTGTGAGGGGCGCCTGGTGTCAGGCGCTGTCCCTCCCCCGGCCGCCCGTCCTCTGGAGCGGGCCGCCAGGGTTCCGCGACCCGTGTGTCCCGGGTGCGGTCGATGCGGGCGTGTGGACCCTGCACCGGCCCCACAGCGTGCGCCCTTGCGGGCCGGCGTTGCTCGCTGTGGGGGTGGCGGAAGGGCGTCCCCGGGGGGGGTGCCTTCCGCCGTTGTGAGGGGCGCCTGGTGTCAGGCGCTGTCCCTCCCCCGGCCGCCCGTCCTCTGGAGCGGGCAGCCAGGGTTCCGCAACCCGTGTGTCCCGGGTGCGGCCGATGCGGGCGTGTGGACCCTGCACCGGCCCCACAGCGTGCGCCCTTGCGGGCCGGCGTTGCTCGCTGTGGGGGTGGCGGAAGGGCGTCCCCGGGGGGGGTGCCTTCCACCGTTGTGAGGGGCGCCTGGTGTCAGGCGCTGTCCCTCCCCCGGCCGCCCGTCCTCTGGAGCGGGCAGCCAGGGTTCCGCGACCCGTGTGTCCCGGGTGCGGTCGATGCGGGCGTGTGGACCCAGCACCGGCCCCACAGCGTGCGCCCTTGCGGGCCGGCGTTGCTCGCTGTGGGGGTGGCGGAAGGGCGTCCCCGGGGGGGGTGCCTTCCGCCGTTGTGAGGGGCGCCTGGTGTCAGGCGCTGTCCCTCCCCCGGCCGCCCGTCCTCTGGAGCGGGCAGCCAGGGTTCCGCCACCCGTGTGTCCCGGGTGCGGTCGATGCGGGCGTGTGGACCCTGCACCGGCCCCACAGCGTGCGCCCTTGCGGGCCGGCGTTGCTCGCTGTGGGGGTGGCGGAAGGGCATCCCCAGGGGGGGTGCCTTCCACCGTTGTGAGGGGCGCCTGGTGTCAGGCGCTGTCCCTCCCCCGGCCGCCCGTCCTCTGGAGCGGGCCGCCAGGGTTCCGCGACCCGTGTGTCCCGGGTGCGGTCGATGCGGGCGTGTGGACCCTGCACCGGCCCCACAGCGTGCGCCCTTGCGGGCCGGCGTTGCTCGCTGTGGGGGTGGCGGAAGGGCGTCCCCGGGGGGGGTGCCTTCCGCCGTTGTGAGGGGCGCCTGGTGTCAGGCGCTGTCCCTCCCCCGGCCGCCCGTCCTCTGGAGCGGGCAGCCAGGGTTCCGCAACCCGTGTGTCCCGGGTGCGGCCGATGCGGGCGTGTGGACCCTGCACCGGCCCCACAGCGTGCGCCCTTGCGGGCCGGCGTTGCTCGCTGTGGGGGTGGCGGAAGGGCGTCCCCGGGGGGGGTGCCTTCCACCGTTGTGAGGGGCGCCTGGTGTCAGGCGCTGTCCCTCCCCCGGCCGCCCGTCCTCTGGAGCGGGCCGCCAGGGTTCCGCGACCCGTGTGTCCCGGGTGCGGTCGATGCGGGCGTGTGGACCCTGCACCGGCCCCACAGCGTGCGCCCTTGCGGGCCGGCGTTGCGCGCTGTGGGGGTGGCGGAAGGGCGTCCCCGGGGGGGGTGCCTTCCGCCGTTGTGAGGGGCGCCTGGTGTCAGGCGCTGTCCCTCCCCCGGCCGCCCGTCCTCTGGAGCGGGCAGCCCGGGTTCCGGTGTGCGTGTGTGTTCGTGTGCGTGCTCTGCTTGGCCGGGTCGGGCGGGCCGGCCTCCCGGGCGCGTTCTGGTGCGCCTCACCTTTTCCTTTGGCCGCTTTGTCGTTCTACTTTGCTTGGCCCCCTCCGGGCTGGGGTTGCCCCCCTCTCTCTCGCTGCTGCTGCCTTTCCTCGTTGCCCTGGACCTTGGTTTTTTTTTTTTTTTTTTTTTTTTTTTTTTGTTCCCCTCCCGCTGCCTGGTTGGTTGGTGTCTCCCGCTTGGCCGTTGGCTGCTCGTTGGTGGTTGCTCCCCCACCTCCCTCCCCGTTTGTGTCCCGCGGTTTTTGTTGCTGCCCCTTGGTGCCCGGGTGGTGTGTTTTTTTTTTTTTTTTTTTTTTTGGTTTTTTTTTTTTTTTTTTTTTTTTTTTTCTTTCCTCTTCCCGTTCTTCTTTCACCGTGCGCCCCCGTTGTCTCTTGCTTTCTCTGGTTTCCGGCCCCGGTTGCCTTGGGCCTCGGCGCTTGGGTTGTTTGCTTTGTTGGCCTGCCGCTTCTCGGCTCTCCGTGCGCTTGTTCCTCTTTCGTGCTTTCCGCCTGGCTGTTGGCTGCTCCCTCGTGGTTGCTGCCCCCCCCCCCCCCCCTTTTGTTTCTCGTGGTTTCCGTCGCCGCCGCTCGGTGCTCCGTGCCGTGTTGTGCTGTGTGTGGCTGGGTGCTGCGCTGCTGCGCGTTGTGTCGCCCGGTGTTGTGCTGTCCTGTGCCGTGTTGCGCTCGTTTGGTGCCGCTGCTTGTTGCGCCGTGCCCTCTGGCGCTGCCCGTCGCCCTCGGGCCCTGTGCTCTGCGGCGCCGTGTTTTGCGGCGTTCCCCCGCGCTGTGTGCTCTGTGCTGTGTGTGTTTTGTCGTGGCGCGGTGGTGCGTGCTGTTGTTCGCCGCTCTGCTTTGTGCTGTGTGTGTCCCGGGGTGCTGTGCTGTGCGTTCCCTGTGCTCTCCGCTCTGCGCAGTGCTGTGCTTCGCTGTGCTGGTGCGCTCGCGTTGTGCTGTTCGTGTGGTGCGTGCCGTTGCTGGCGCCTGTGGTGCGCTGTTGTGTGTTGTGCTGTTTCCTGTGGTGTGCCGTGGTGCGGTGCTGGTTCTGTTGGCCCGTGGTTGTTTGCTGGTGGCGTGTTTCGGTGTCGGTGTCCCTGTCTGGCCGCTTGGTCTGCTTCCCTGTGGTTGGTGTGGTTTGCTGTGGTGCCCTGTTTTCTTGTGTCGTGTTCTGTGGTGCTGTGCTGTCGCGTGGCGCTGTGCTGTTGCTCTCTGCTGTCTTTTTGCGGTGCTGTTGGGGCTTGCTTTGCCCTTCTGTGGGCTGTCGCGCTGTGCTGTGTTGTGCTGTTGGTTGGTTGTGCTGTTTTTTGCCCGGTGGTGGTGTCTGCGCGCTGTGGTGCTCTTTCCCTCGTGCCCTGGTGCCGTGCTGCCGCGTGGTGCCGTGGTGTCCTGTCCTGTCGCCTTGTTGGGTTTGTTTCTTGCGTGGGTGTGGTTGTACCTACTTGAAAAACCGCTGCTTAATTTTGTGTAAAAAAAAAAAAAAAAAAAAAAAAAAAAAAAATTTGAAAATAAAATAAAATTATACACGACCCAACACACTCGCGTGCAGCAAGACCACGTTCGCTGCTGTGCCTTACGTGCTACCCGTTGTTCTTGATGTTCTCGGCCTTGTTCTTGTGTGGCGTCGTGGAGCGTGTTGGCGTTCATTGCTAAGGGTTAACCGTGTTCCCCCAGGGCCGCCGCCTGAGCTGCAGGGCAAGGGGAGTGATGGGCACGAGGATGGGGAGGGAGGTGCATGGAGAAGAAGAAGAAAAAGGCGGCAGGGCGCGACGTGAGGGGTCGTGGCGAGTTATGTAAAATTTTCGAGTTTTACGCGCTGCTCGCGACGCGTTTTTCTTTGCGCCTATAGCGAGTTAGACGACGGCAAGGACGGCGTTGGGGTCCCACGAGCGTTACGGTGCTTACGGCGTTAACTATTCACCTATTTCACGTCGAAAAAATTTTTGTCGCGTTTTTGCGCGTTTCGCAGCGCGCTTTTTGGCCTAAGCGTTTTTCTTGCTAATTAGCTTTATTTTCAGCGATTCAGAAAAATTTTTCGTCGTGTTTTACTCGTCTTTTTACTTTATTCTGGCGCTGAGGTTCAGCGCACGCGACAAATCATCTGCCAACGGTCAATGAGCTCCTCCACTCGGTTCTCGGGCACCAGCAGCTTGTCCTTGAGGAACAACTTGTCGCCATCCTCGGTCAAGCCCTCGGGCCATTCGTCGTCCGACGGGGCGCTCACGGCAATCCAGTACTTGCTCCAGTGCTCGGATGCCGCGTAGTTATCCGACCAGTCCTCTGTGAGCACCGACCTGACTAGCTCTACAGGGGCCACCATCTATTGCTCGAGAGTTTCCTCTCGAATAGCTTGGACGCGGGCACCCCGGAACTTGGCCAGGTCCGTACGATTTGCCATCACCACAAAGCACTTGACCCCCTCTTGCTCCATGGTTTTCTCCATCTCGATGATGCGCTTCGCCTCCTCGGTTTCCTCGGCGTCCCCATGGCTGGATATGTCCATCCAAGCCTTGCCCGCGGGGTATGCCCATCGACTGAGGCAATCTGCCACAGTGTTGTCCTTCCCGGGGACGTATACTACGCTGAGGTCCAACTTGGCGAACGTCTGATGCCATCGGGCCCGTCTTGCCGCCGGTCCCGAGGGGGTGTCGACTTGCTCCTTGTGCCAGCTCTGCAAGGACTGATGGTCCGTACAAACCACCACCGGTTGCAATCCGATGTGGCCAGACCACTTCCTGAGCGCACAAACAATGGCGTACGTCTCCTTCTCCCTCGCGGTCCAGGTGCGGCGTTGGCCCTCGGCCAGGACCCGGCTCCAGAACGCCACGGGTACATGTGACCCGTAGTCTCGGATCTGCTCGAGGACTGCCCCATTAGCGTAGTCCGAGGCGTCCGTCCGTAGCACGAATCCCTTGTCCGGGTCCACCAGGAATAGCCCCAACTGCCCCAGGAGTCGCTCCTTCAGGCTGTTGAATGCATCTTCAGCCTCAGGGGTCCAGGCAAGCTTCTTCTTGCTCCCCTTCCGGCCATCGAACTTCCCCACCTGCAGCATCTTGTGCAGCGGCCCCGAGAGTTCTGCATACATCCGGACGTAGCCCGAATAGTAATTGCAGAACCCCATGAAGGACCGGAGTTCGCTGATGGTCTGGGGCTTCTCCCAGTGGTGCAGGGACGCCAGCTTCCCAGGCATGGGGCGGCGCTGCCCGTGACCAACCACGTGACCCGCGAACTCCACTTCCTTCACGAAGAGTGAGGCCTTGGTGGGCTTGCACACCATGTTGTGCTTGTCCAACTCGCTGAGCACTCGGCGCAGATCCGTGCCGGACCCGACGATGATGTCATCCACGAAGGGGTCGGCACAGTCCCGGACAGGACCGAGTAGGTCCTCCATCATACGCTGGAAAGCGGCGTTGCCATTCTTGGCGCCCATAGGCACCACTTTCCACTGCATGGGCCCCAGCGGCGTCGACATCGCTGTGCAGGGCCTGGAGTCCGGGTGTAGCGGCATCTGGTGATAACCGTGTTTCAGGTCTAACACCGTGAAAATCCGCTTTTTCTGTTGTTTTTGGAGGATGGAGTCGATCAGGGGGAGCGAGTACGAGTCGTGCTCGGTCTGCTCGTTCAAACCTCTGTAATCAACCACCAACCTCCACTCGCCCTTCTCCTTCTTGGGCACGATGAAGGCTGGGCTGGCCCACTCACTGTCGGAGGGTTCGATCCATCCCCGCTCAATGAACTCGGCCAACAGCTTCTTCATGGCCTCGGCCCGATCGCCCTGAAGTTGGTACTCCCGATGACGATAGATCTTGGGGTTCGGCTTCAGCTTGATCCTCGCTGTGCCAAACCTCCCACGATCTGGAGGGTTCTTGTTGGCAACGCCACTGAATAGCCGCGGATAGGCTTTGATCAGCCTCTCCTTCAGCTCGGCGACCTTCGGGTTCTCCTGGGCCTCTTCAGCCGCTTGCTTCGGTATCGATACAACCGAACGCACTGCGGTATAGGCCTCTTCCGGGTCCGAATCCGACTTCTCCTCGTCCGATATGCCGTCTTCATCGTCGTGGGGTGCACTTCCCACCGATAATCTTCGAAAACTTGCGGCCTCGGGCTGGTGACTGTCGCTATCGACACCCATTCTTGGGAAATCCCATGTAGGTGGGTCCGACCCAACCGGACCATCGTATTGGTCCGCGATGTGATCCATGACCCTCGCCACGAACTCATCCTTCTCGTACTTGCCAGTGACGAACATCTTGTCATCCCACCAATGCGGAGATGTGACCATGGCCCGCCTCTTCTTGGCTGCCACACGGTCGTGCATCCCCATCCGCATGTAGTTGACGACGTCGTCGATCTCGGCGTGGGACAGGAGGTCAATGCCATCAATTGGCTGATCCGTCCCCTCCTTGGGCTCAATCATGACCTTCATGGGCACCGCCTCCACCCTACGGATGAATGCTTCATCACCCGTTGGCTGGGCTTGCGCCCCATCCACCAGGAAAGCCTTGGTACCCCACGCTTGACCCGGGGAGGGCATTGATACACCCTTGGCGTCGATGAACAGCTCCTTCTCTGGCCCGAATGACATCTCGTTCAGGGTGATGGAGTCCAGCGTCGACTTGAGACCCTCCAGCGGACATGGGGTGGATCCTAAGCCGGTTATGACCAGGATCCCCTTCGCCCTATCCGCGATGATCTTCTCCACCGTACGTCTGGTATTTTCCAGGGAGCCATGCCACTACATGGGTCCCCACTCCTTCAAACCCCAATGCCTGTGCCAGGCTGAGTCTCCTCGATGCCAATGCCTCCTACACTTCCGCAGAAGTGGGGCATCCCGGGAAGCGAAGACATCCGTCTCGGGCGCTTCAGCTCCCAGCGTCTGAATCATCCTGGCGTACACTTGCGGCGCCATTCCATATTCCGTGAGCTGAACTCCACGGTCTCCTCTTGACCTGGTACCTACAGCTTGCACCGCTCGGACGATCCGATCCTCTTCCTCAGCACTCGATTGGGATGACCCGCATGCATAGTCTGTGGACAGCCATGTGAGGCATTCATCATCCTCCCGGACCAGCGTTGCGCGATGGGGAAGGGCACCAATGGCGTTTGCCACCATGAAGTCATACCCCATGATCATATCCCAATCGGTAATGTCGGCCACATAGAAGTTCCCGGATAGAGTGCTTCTCTTTGCCTGATCAGGGCGGTTCAAGCGCTCATGCTCCCAGATTTCCATACTGACGGTGGCCTCATGGGTGCCTCCACCCATAATCTCTCGGTTGGCGACCTTCAGGCGGACCGGTCTCCGGCTGGGCTGCAGGAGTTCCTCCTTGAACAACCCTCTCCGGACCAGGCTCACCTGGGCACCCGTATCCACCAACACATCCACCACCTTCTCCTCTCGTCCGCACCGTACTCGCACATTCAAGTGCAACTGCCGCTCGTCGCCATGAGGTGTATGGACGACTCTCACGGCATGCAACTCTAGCACGTCCGGGTGCATCAGGACTTCAAGGGTATGGTCACGGATGGTGTAGATCTTGGGTTGGTCCTGCCCGTCCACGGGGCTCTCCGTGGTCGCTCCTTCCTTCTTGCCATGTCCCGTACCCACATGTACTTCCCTTGGCAGGGCGCTCCAGGGGTTGGGAGTGGCGAAACTCAGTGGCTTTGGCTCTTCCGGAGCCTTCTTCGGCACCCGATGTGCCTTTGCTTTCTCTGGGATTCCACTGATTTTCGGAGGAGAGACCTCCGAGGTCCCACCCCCGTGGGGGCTCCTCTAAACTTGGCTTCCCGCAGCCCCTTCCGGCTGCGATCAGCCAGGACTTTGTCCACCACGTTGCTGGGCTTTGAGTTCCTCCAACGTCCTCAACATGTCCTCAGCAACCTCCTCGATCGACCTCACTCGTCGGTCTTGGCCAGGTCCACCACCATAGCCTCTTCCTCCGCCTTTTCCTTGGCCTTTGCCTTGGCCCTTTCCCCCGTCTCCGCCCTTCGCCTTCCAATCGGAAATTCGCTGCTCCTTGGGCTTCTTTTCGGGGTGAGCGGCGAAGTAGGCCTTCTTGTCCGCCTCATACACCTCACACTGACGGTGGTCATGTGCATGGTTGTTTCCCTTGCCATAAAAGACGCAGCACCCGTCGTGCTGAGACCTGTACTCCCGGAACGAGAGCGGTGGGTTCCCGATCCTCCTTGGTCCTTCTCTGTTCTTCCTGGGTCCGACCTGGCTCCATCTAGACCGATCCTGCCCATGGTTCCTCACGTTGTGCGCCACAAACGCGAAGAAATGGGCCTCCTCGTGATCCTCCCGGGACCAGTGTTCTTGGCCACTTCCACTACCATCCTCCGCGGAGTTGGCCGTGTCCTCCTGGATCTCCCGATGATGGCGGTCTTCTCGGTGGCCTCGTTGTCCATGACCATGTCGATCCTGCACATGGGCCTCGTTCTTCGCATTGAGCTTCAACTGCACCGTGATGTACTTCACGATCTCGTCAAGGCTCATGCGGGCGAAGATGACTTGCATCCTCAGCGGCTCCCCGCGCCTCCACTCCACGTTGTTGAGGCGCAGCAACCTTTGCCCCATGGAGTCTCCAAACACCTCCACATACACGGCGTTCTTCAGGCCCAACATCCGGGTTCCTCCGAAAGAACTCCATGATACCCGCATGGGTATCCTCCGCCACCATGATCCTTACCGCCATGCGCTTCTTGGCGCGCTTCTTCTCCTCGTCCTCCACTCGTCTCTTCCAGTTGCCGGGAAGGACGTCCTTCAGCAAGTGGCGGATCTCACTGGCCTCGTTCCAGTCTTCCACCAGCTTGAGGCATCTGCGGTACTTCCGCAGATACCGGTTCCACTCCCGGACCCGCAACTCACCGCGGTCGAGCGGCAGTGGGATGGACCACAGGTCCTCCAGCTTCTGGTTCGAAGCGTCCACCCGCTCCTCATCCTCCAACCACTTGAGGCAGGCCTGCTCCGTACGGATCAATCCTTCCCGGATCTGATCCCGCAGCTCCTCCTTGAGGTCCTGCGCCAGCCGGTGTGGGAATGTCCGGCATACCCACTTGTCCCGCGGCGCTCCCCGCATCTCACCGACGACCTCCTCGGCGAAGTCCTCCCAGTCCAGGATGAAGTCATCCAGGTTGGACGGGTTCCCGTCGTAATAGGGGATTTTGATTCCCCTGAGGTCGTCAATCCTGATGGCGTCTCCGACGTCTCCAGCCACCACTCCACCGAGACGGATACCACCTGTGGCCGGGGGGTGTGAGTACACTCCCCGTACATCCCTCTCCTCCATGGAGTGCGGTCCAGTTGGGCCTGAACCCATGGGGTTTGGAATGCGGGAAGGATTTGCTCCATCGGCCGTCCATATCCCCGTATCGGGGTCCTTCGCCCACAGGTTTCCGCCTGGATGACCTCGACCATGTCCGTCGGCGCTTCCCATGGCTCGCTCCTGCATGGTGTGGTTCTCAATCTTCTCTTCCGCATAAACTACCATGTTCGTCGTGATCGGTACATCCTGGGCGGCATGGGACATCTGTACCGTCAGGCTCCTCGGGTCCGTGGTTACGTGCCCTTCCCGCATGGACCCAGCCGGTGCCGTATGTTCCCCGAGCATTGTGGATTCGCTGAACATGGGAACAAGCGGCAGCGCACCCGGTCAACACGCGGAGGCGCGTATGGTGCCTCTGCAGGGCCGCCCATGGGTTTCTCCATGGCGCTCCTGAGGGTCTTAACCCGCTCCACCAGCTCTACCGCGGCTGGCTTTGCCGGGAGCTCCGGACCCGAGGCGAGGGGCTGTCGCTCCTCTAGCCTTCTCAGGCGTCCCGACATGTCCTCCACTAAGTGGAGGAGGCTGTCCACCACTTGCTGCTGCTTCTGCATAGCCAGCGCCAGACTCTCCCGGTACCGGGCCTGATCCGCTCGCAGCTCCTCCATGTGGTTCTCCGCGGCCGACTGGTCGTCCAGGATCCCCGCGACGTCCTCCTCTAGACCGTCCTTGGCGTTGTCCAGGCGGTCAAGGCGATGCACGATGGCGTCGATCCCCATCTTCGGGTACTTGCCCATGAGGAAGGACACGTGCTCGCAGTGGCACGCAGCGTGCTTTCCGCCGGATTCAGCGCAACCCGCGGTTCCCGGCACCTCACACTCCTCGCCCATGGGCGTATCGCCTATGGCGTCCGTCTCTGGTCCCCTGTGCCGGGGCACAGGTGCCGTCCGGGCCCTGGCTGGCCTCTCCAAGCCCTCGGCGTCGTGCTGCAGGGCGGGCTCGGGGGCCGTATTCGACCTTGTGGGCGGTCTGGCCGTCTCCTCCGACTCCGAGGGTGGCTCATAAGCTGTCCGGTAGCCCTCGGAGTGCTCGGAGTCCCACAGCCTGACCAGGCTGGGATCCGTATCCATAGCCCCGCGGGCTTGGGTGACCCGCGCTTTCGGTAGCGCCGGGCCCGTCCTCCACTGCTGCCTAAATGGCAATCCTCATCAGAGTCCTCCGCGGCGGAGCGGAGGTTGCATACCTTTCGGCAGCGACGCTCGCACATGGAGACCAGGTCCTCCATGTCACGTCCTCCTCTTCCCGAATGTCGTACTTCTCTTCGGGCTTCAACTTCCGGAGTTCGCCATGCTCTTGAACGTCTCGGTTCTTCTATGGCTCTAATCTCCGGCGTGGTCTCCACCGAGTCCACAATACGCACCCGGGGCGTACTTGGGCAGGGCTCATAAGGGCCCAAGTCCCCGGGTCGGCGGTAGGTAGGGGCAGCAGGTAAGCCTCTGCTACCATAAAGAAGGTCCCTACCAGGACCGGCCCCCGCTGTGCACCTTCCGCCTGTTACCCCTGCTGATTTACTCCGGATCAACGATTGCATTTATCAAAATCCTCAAAGTCCAAGGTCCAAAATCCAAAAATATAGAAAAGATAATCCTCCTTCAACCCTGAACAGCAACCAGATCCCACAAATACAGCAATAGCCCAATTCACAATCCAAATCAGGCTGCGGGCTTCCGTTCAGCACACCGGTCGTCTCACGGTGGCGGGCATGTACAAGAATTGCACCAAAGAGGAAAGCCCTGAAATTGGCATATGAACACAAAAAAAGCAAAGTTGGGGAAGGATGGAAACTTACACAATCACAGCCATAGACCCCTCATTCCCTGGACTCAAGACCTTCCCTTGACTCACCAACATGATGCCCTGAACCCAGTCCAATAAGATGGTTAAATGCCATGTATCAAAAGTCATTACATAAACCCCAAAAATGTGTTCACTCCCAAGCCTCTAAATCCTAGCCCAATAAAGGAGGTGGCGTGTCATGGCCTAGAGTGGCACTCAGGACCATGCCCTACCCTGACATAACCTTGGTTGGACTTGGAGTCGAATGGGCCTGGAGAACTGCCCCATGAAGATGACCTCACAACATGGCAAAATCAGGCAAATCACACCATTATGCCCAAAAATAAATTATATACTCAAAAATGCATATGGCAAATGTTCATATGCTCCATGCTTGTGTCAAACCGGAGAGTAATATGCAAGGGTGATATAGACCAAATGTCCATGCCCAAGAATATCCCATCATTGGCTCCGAAACTCCTCCGGTTATGTACATGGCATGCTTCACAAGTCAGCTCATGAGTTTGAGACCTCCTTTTGTGAGGCCTCGTGTGCCAAGCCAAAGTGACCACGTGATCCGGCATATGGTGAGGTACAACACCGAAGCATATGCCAACATATAAGCAACATACCATAGTTCACAGATCTCTAGGCACTTTGCTGTTAGCCGACCAGTTGAGCACATAAAACACAAAAATGAGCATAAAATGAGGTCAAAAACATGAAAATATGTCCAAATACAAAGTTGTCATGATACTATATCTCTATGCTCACCCATGATATCCGCTCATGGTTCAATACACAAATGATTTGAACCATTTGCGAACAATTCTCCCACTTGGATCCCCAATCGGGCGCATGGAGATACCTTCGCCACCCATATCTACATGCCCCATGAAAATGGGAGTGCACTCATGGATCTCTTTCCCAAACATACCATGAGCAATACATATGCGGTAGACTTAGTCTAGCGCTTTGAATTCCATAATTGGGACACGGGCAAAACCCTTGTCACGTATGGCTCCCCATCTCTTCGGCCACACGAAGATATATAACATGGGCGTGAGCATATCAAGACATATACCATGCATATAAAACATACCCTCAAAAGTGACTCCCACCATGATATGCCATGCCCCTCCATGGGCAAAACTTCACGTTAAAAGAGCGCAGGAACCCAAAGAAAGTATCTATGCAATTCCAACACTCATGCGGTACACTCGAAAGTCGCATTAAAATGTTCGGTTGCACGGTCCAAGAGTTACGTATCACTTTATACCCTCTTGACCATTTTCCCTTGCAACACCGGGCATCTGTACGCACGAAAGGCGTTTGATGCTTCCTAAATTAACTTGAGACTGAGGCGCTTGCAACCCAACCTTCTTTATTCTATTTCCTCACACTCGCGCGTAGATATGATCCTTCAAAGTGGTCCCACGATTCGCTTTTGTTTCCCTTATATCTCCAAGTCAAATGGGTGGCAAGTATAAGGGAAACCTGATTCGGACATAGGGAAAGGAGTACGACCACTCGAAGAAGTCCAAATCAAGTGCGGCGATGTCGAAGTCGAAAATCCGATTTCGACATCGCGA
Organism: Eutreptiella sp. 'Long Island Sound 2002'; assembly: GCA_964036045.1. Taxonomy (NCBI): domain Eukaryota; phylum Euglenozoa; class Euglenophyceae; order Eutreptiales; family Eutreptiaceae; genus Eutreptiella; species Eutreptiella sp. 'Long Island Sound 2002'. The sequence continues at coordinate 10,160,773 of OZ038388.1, forward strand.
AAAATTCCGATTAAAATTTCGAGTGCTTATTTAGAAATTTGCGGAAGCAACGAACCCTTTGCTGATGAAATCTGACCCTTCAACGGAGTATCCGCCAAAATATGTGGAGATAACAGTTAATCAATCGGTTAACGCAAAATCGCGAGCCAACTGACGGTCGCCGATACATTGACCATCAGAACGAAAGGCTGAAAAATTACGGAAACATCATGATAATAAAACCCTGTTGATTCCTGATATTCTGATATATAAATCTCCGCTGGCGGCGCCTCGGTTCTGAATATGGCCGCTCATAGCCGGAATGGCCAAACCTATCACACTATAACATCGGGTTAGATCAGGTGGATGGGAGAGTATGATATCGGCCAATGGCGGCTTGCCGGCACATAGATACACACCCCAAGTGACCCCAAGATGGCCACGGGGGTCCGAACCGGCTTCAAATGTCGCTGTGCCTTCCCAGCTTTTTGAGTACGCCAGTCAATGACGGAGGAAAGTAGTTGGCAGTTCAGGTTATGTTTCAAGTCATTTTTTTACCTTTCAGCACAGCAGGGAACAACAAAAAAGCATGCAGAGGTTCAAACACCAGACGGTTGAACAGTTTTGAAAAAATGAACACCATATTTTGAAAAAGCATTTATGTTTGTTAGGATACAAGCTGCAGTGGGTTCTAAATAGGTTTCCGGAAAGGAAACAATTGGAAATTGATTTTTTTGTTCGTTAGGATAAAGGCTGCAGTGGGTTTGAAAACAGTTTCCGAAAAAAAAAAATTGGAAATGCATTTTTGTTTGTTGGAGAAAAGCTGCAGTGGGTTTGAAGACGTTTTCGAAAAGAAACCAAGTCACATCACATCACATCACTCCACATCACGGCAATTCAAATATGGTCACACACTTCACATCACATTAAAACACATGTCATCACATCACACCACATCACACCACATCACATCAAGTGAAAATCAAATATCATTGCACCACATCACATCACATGAAATCGCATGGCATCACATGACATCCCATCACATCACACCACATCACATCACATCACATCACGGCACGTCACGTCACGTCACGTCACGTCACGTCACGTCACGTCACGTCACGTCACGTCACGGCATGTCACATCACATCGCATCTCATCACGTCACATCACATCACATCGCATCACGCCATACCAAACCACACCACACGAGATCACAATACATCACATCGATTGACGTCATGTCACATCACATCACGTTGCGAACACCACATCCTATCAACTTATAACGCATCACATCATATGGCATGAAGGAAGGTCAATTTGCATTGGTTCATACAAGGTCAGATCACATAAGGTCCGCACACCTGCAAGGCACCGCCTGTTTATGAGACCTTTACCAATAACTGAAACTCCGGGTTAGGATTACGGTTAGGCTTAGGGTTAGGGTTAGGGTTAGGGTTTCGGTTACTGGCATACGGCAGGATACGGCAGGGAAAGCAGGATACGGCAGTATACGGCAGATACGGCAGGATACGGCAGGATACGGCAGGATACGGCATGATACGGCAGGATACAGCAGGATACGGCAGGATACGGCAGGATACGGCAGGATACGACAGGATACGGCAGGATACGCGTATTACAGGAATACAGTGGTATTAGGGAAACCCCATTGCGGAGATTCAAGAAATTTGTGAAGCCCAGGTGCTGGCTATGTCAGGAAGAGCAGGCGCAGGTGCCACCTCCATCCCGAAGTGCCCGGCATGTGGCAAGGGAACACATAGCTGTGAAGATTGTTGGGTCTTGCATCCTCACAAAGCACCCGAGTGGCTCCAGGACAAACTCAAGTCCAAGAAAATTGGGAAGGGCGGCCAAGCGAAGCCCACTGCACAAGAAGGTGGCAAAGGAAAAGGACCACACAAAGTTGGGAAGTTTCCGCCTTGCAAGGGCTGCGGGAGCACGCTGCATCCGCCTGAGGATTGTTGGACGCTCCATCCGGAGTTGCGGGAGAAAGCCAAGGCCAAGGGGCGGCTCGGTAAGCGACACAATTGAGAAAGTCGCCGGCAACGCTGGAAATCCAAGAGGATGGACCAGGCTGGTAGGGATATGGTAAAGAAGGTCCCTACCAGGACCGGCCCCCGCTGTGCCCCTTCCGCCTGTCACCCCTGCTGACTTGCTCCTGATCAACGATTGCATTTATCAAAATCGAGGGTCCAAAAACCAAAATTAGGGAAAGTCCAATCCTCCTTCAACCCTGAACAGCAATCAGATCCCACAAATACAGCAATAACCCGATCCACAATCCATTCCACACTGCGGGCTTCCGTTCAGCACACCGGTCGTCACACGGTGGCGGGCATGTACAAGAATTGCACCAAAGAGAAAAGCCCTGAAATTGGCATATGAACACAAATAAAGCAAAGTTGGGGAAGAAGGTAAACATACACATTCACAGCCATAAACCCCTCATTCCCTGGACTCAAGACCTTCCCTTGACTCAACAACATATTGCCCTGAACCAGGTCAAATGTGATGGCTGAATACCATGTGTCACAAGTCACTACACAAACCCCAAAAATGTGTTCACTCCCAAGCCTCTAAATCCTAGCCCAATAGGGTAGGTGGCGTGTCATGGCCTAGAGTGGCACTCAGGACCATGCCCTACCCTGACATAACCTTGGTTGGACCTGGGGTTGATTGGGCTTAGGGATATGCCCCATGAGTTTGAACTCATAACATGCCAAAAACTGCCAATTCACACCATATTGGCCATATATCAAATATATGCTCAAAATTGAAGTTACCACTTATCCGAAGGCTCAAAGTATGCGTGGAATCGAAGTCTAGTATTCATGGAGGATGGAGACCAAAGGGCAGTGCCCATGTACATCCCACTTTACCCTCGAAACCCCTTTGGGATATGGGCGCCACGCACTGCCCAAGTCAGCCCGTGATCTTGAGACCAATTCTTATAATCCTTCGTGCGCCAAGCCAAATGGAGTACGCGATCCGGCATATGGTGGTGTTCAACTCCAAAGCATATGCCGTCATATGAACAGCATACCATGGTTCGACTCTCCATAGGCTTCTTGCTGTTTGCCGACCAGGTAAGTACACAAAACGCAAAAATGAGCATAAAATAAGGTCAAAAACATGAAAATATGTCCAAATACAAAGTTGTCATGATAGTATATCTCTATGCTAACCCATGATATCCGCGCATGGTTCAATATACAAATGATTGGAACCATTTGCGAACAAATCCCCCACTTGGATCCCAAATCGGGTGCATGGAGATACCTTCGCCACTCATATCTACATGCCCCATGAAAATGGGAGTGCACTCATGGATCTCTTTGCCAAACATACCATGAGCAATACATATGCGGTAGACTTAGTCTAGCGCCTTGAATTCCACAATTCGGACATGGGCAAAGCCCTTGTCACTTGTGGCGCCACATCTTTTCAGCCACACGAAGATATATAACATGGGCGTGATCATATCGGAGCACATACCATGCATATAACACATACCCTCCAAAAGTGGCTCCCACCATGATATGCCATGCCCCTCCATGGACATAACTTCACGTTAAAAATACGTAGGAACCCAAGGAAAGTTGCTATGCAACCCCAACACTCATGCGGTACACTCGAAAGTCGCAATAAAATATTCGGTTGCACGGTCCAAGAGTCATATATCACTTTCTACCCTCTTGACACTGGTCCCTTGCTACACCCGGCATGTGTACACACCAAAGGCGTTTGATGCTCCCTAAATTAAGTTGAGACCAAGGCGGTTCCAACCCACGTCTCAAAATAGGGACTACTCGCGATGAGCCGGAGATATGACCTTTCAAAGTGGCCTCGAGAATCAACTTTGTTTCGCCTATATCTCCAAGCAAAACGAAGGGCATAACAAATGGAAGGTTGATTCGTGATCGGGGAAAAATGTCGGACCACTCGAGATTCGTCATATCAAGTGCGGCAATGTCGAAGTCGAAAATCCGATTCTGAAGGTCTGAAAAAATCGGATTAATTTTGCGAGTGTATAATATGAAAATAGCGGAAGCAACGAACCCTTTACTGATGAAATCTGACTCTTCATCGGGGTTTCCGCCGAAATATCTGTAAATAACAGTTAACCATTCGGTTACCGCAAAATCGCGAGCCAACTGACAGTCGCCGATACATTGACAATCAGAACGAAAAGCGGAAAAATTACGGAAACCTTATGATAAAAAAAACCCTGTTGATTCCTGATATTCTGATACATAAATCTCAGCTGGCGGCGCCTCGGTACTGAATATGGCCTCTCATAGCCGGAATGGCCAAACCTATCACACTATCACATCGGGTTAGGTCAGGTGGATGGGAGAGTATGATATCAGCCAATGGCGGCTTGTCGGCACATAGATACACACCCCAAGTGACCCCAAGATGGCCACCGGGGTCTGAACCGGCTTCACCCCCCTTCTCAGAGCGTTGTTACCGCTCGGAAGTCACTGAAGAGAGGACGGGAGGACCCCAATGGGTACAACCCCCCCCCCCATGTCCCAAGGACACATGGAGGCCCCACACACGTCGTAGGCGTCCCCCACGCCCCAAAGAAAAGTTTATAGTGGTTTCAGCACATTGTTTTTGTCTCTCCTGCTGCTTGCTGCTGGTGTAGGGTTTCCTGCTGCTTGTTTTGGAAGATGAAAACCTTTTGTTTGCAGAAATATAGTCAATCCAGGATAACCCAAGCCAGAGGTGTGCAAGGAGAAGAGAATCAGGATCAAAGCATGAAGGGCTGCAGTGTAAACAGTGAAAGATGATTGGATATTCACAGAAACTGCAACTCAGGTCAATTCGGAATGCATATTCACAAAGATAGCTGAAATGTTTTGGAAAAGAGTTGGAAAACTGCCCCATGGTCACTCTCTCTCCATAGTGCCATCTCAGGAGATGTGCACTCTTTGTTTTGGGTCCCATATGTGATGGGGTGGCAGGGCATGTGGCGATGAGGTCACTGCCATGTCACATGGGATCTTCCTACTTAGCTAGGCTGACCAGGAATTGAACCCAGGACCTCTCAAAAAGAGGTGCCCAGCCCCCTAGGGTGCATACCACTAGGACAGCTAAGAAATCATGGAAAAACATAGATAAATTCATAGGCTCTGCCTTGTATATGTCAGTTCTCAGTCAACCCAGGAAAAGATGATTTGCCTCACATTGAAAGGGGATTAAGGGGTCCAGTCCATATCCTGATTGGGTGTTTGGTTCCATAGGTCAAAATGTGTTATCACCAGTTTTGGTGGGACCAATACTAAGATAGAAATGCCTGGATGCTCAGTGCATCCCTAATACAACTAGAGTATGCCTCCAAGCATTGGAAAAGCACTTTTTCTTACTCCCCCCCTGTGCTGTGGTGGCCACCACTGTCGCATTTTAGGAAAAAGGGATTTTTTCTTGGCCTTTCCTTGGTTTCCACATCTACTTTAAGATACCTATAGTTTCCCTCACACAGAAAAATGGGCGCTCACCATGGCTGGTGCTCTTTTGCTGCTCTGTTTGTAACATTTCCTACAGAAGACTCAGCGCTCATGGCGCTGCCGGGGCGCCTGTGGCTTGGTTGGGTTAGTTTGGGAGCATGCCAAAACACGTGCATGTGCATCCCTCCCTCCAAGACGCAGCGCGACACAAACCCAACGCAAGACACAATATACACACTCGCATGGGTTCTCGTAAACCTGCTGGCGACCTGTGACCTGTCTTAGGCCGAAGGGAGTGTCGAAAAAAATTAAGTTGACCCTTGGTGGGGTCTTGGCTTCTGCTCAGTCTCTCCAGGCTGCTGCGTTCCGGCCCGAACACGGCCTACTCAGCGAGGCTGCGCGTGGGTATCTGCAGAGGCAGGAATGGGAGAATTATGGACGAATCGACGCAAAAACGAAGCGACGACATCAAACTCCGTCAAATGACGGCCTAGAATTTTTCTGAAACAACACACCTGAGCAGAATCCAATTGTGCATCAGAAGCACATTTTTATAAAAGTTATAGTCATCTCTAGATTTTTTAAATCAAGAAATTCCTACTCATAAAAAGGCGGCGCGCAGGAGCGGCTCCTAGCGAAGCGCCGGAAAATGCAGAAATAATGGCATTATAAACGTACGTCTCACGGAGTCTTGAAAATGACGAGACACACATTCATAAATAAACATACAGGTTCCACCCACACTATTAGAAGAATCAAAAAATCAAGAATTCGAAAATGAACGAAAAGACTTCAATGAATCAGGTATAAACTACAGGTATGCTCGTCTCGTATGCCGCATACACATTGCTTGTCTCGTGTCTCCGTGAACGAGTCTTGCAGCAGCGCTAACAACGATAGGACACGATAGAGGGATTGATTAGAAAGATTGCAGATGATTAGAGGTCAGATCAGGGTGATTAGAGATACACACAAGTGCATAGCAACGTTCTTCGCGTGCGCCCCTCACTTGCTCCCTCTCTCCAGCGGTAGGTAAGGTGAGTAAGCCCAGGCGGGGCCACCCCCTGGTGGAGTTCGTGATTGTGGTGCGGATGGGCAGGTTTGCCCAAAACAGTCGTGCATACTCGCGCATGCACACACGCATTAAAGGGTAGGCCACGCGAAGTGCGCACGGTAAACCTTGTTTAGGCTACCCAGGGGCTCCTCGGTACGTTCTTTAAGAGAACCTGAGGAGTCCCTTAAAGCTTGCTTGCTTGACAGGGGTAGCTGATTCTTCAGCGTGTTTGCGGACAGTGTATTGTAGGTCACACTGAGAAGGGTATAATACCTGGAGTGTGGCTTGGTTATTCCGCCGCAAACGCCCCTTCATTTGCCTTTGCCTTACAGGTGGGCAGGGAGGGTGATTGGTGCAGCAGCATACCATTTTTTTCATGCCCTGCTAAACAAGGGCGCAGATCACACAAACAAGTGACTCCCCTCTGCCTGTGGCAGAGCAGGGAGTCCGACTCCATCGACATCTGCGCCGTGCACGCAAGAGCACCTCTTCCCTCCAAGCCCTAGCAGGGGAAACGCGTTGTGGCGTTCCCTGTTAGGCCACAGTTGCTTAGCAGCGCTGTGTTCACTCGCCTTCCTCACAGGAGGGTCGCTAGGACCCACGACATGTTCTTCAACAACACCAAGTAGAGTGTGCGTGTAGGAGTGGTAGTCCTGGGTGGGGGCTTGAGCCAGTTGCGCAGTGCTCGCCCACCAGGATGGTGCCACTGTAGGGTCGGTAGGACCTGTAGTGCGTGTGTCACTGTCCCACCTGTTTCCTGCAATTTTAGCAGGGTTGGTGCGCTGTGGCAGTGGTTAGGTCAGTGTTTTGGCCACTTAGCAAAACGGCGTTTTCATGCCTTCATAGCTTTTGGCCACCCCTCCCTGTAGTAGACAGATAGGTAGGGAAAACAATACCTGAATCAGTACGCTGGGTATTCCCCAAAGGTTTTGCGCCAGCACAGAAATTGGGCGCTTAGGGGAGGGGAGACCCAGGGGGTAACCCGTGGCATCAATAAGCCAACCCTCCAGGTTTAGCAAGCGTGCAGACTTGGGTATAATTAGGACACCACTTCTGCGGCTTGCTCTCAGGACCTTAGGAATAGCACACTCACACATACGCTTTGGCAGGTAAGGGTAAGGTTCAGTCCCTAGCTTTAGTCTTAGAGGCAAGCGTCTCAGCGAGCCTCAGCAACTCACCAAGGTTGTTCTGGGACAGGTAGTCAACCAGAACTGAGTTTAGGCGTCCCTCAGGTAGAACAAATGCAGAGAAGGGCTCCCAGGTGGCCTCTCCGACTCCAAACCCTTCCCAGAGGGTGAGGAAGCGCCAACCCTGGCGATAGCGGTGGCGTAGGACAGACTTCACCAGGTAGAAGCCCTCCTTAGCCATCTCCTCGGCGTTCATGTCGGGGAGTTCACCTTCAACCTCCATAGGGCTGGCAGCCCCTTGTAGGTCCAGAGCGGCGATTTCCTCGTCGTTCAGCTCCCACTCCTCCCCACAGAGGTCTTCAGGATCATAGTAGCGCTTCAGGTGTTGAGCAGCGCACACCAGGGTCCCCCCTAGACGGGGAGAACACCGCACGGTGATATGGTGTCCATCCACTGATAGAATCTTGTACGGCCCGAAGTATGGGTCATCGCTGGTAGAGCGTGGCCAGGCGGGTAGTCGACTGTGGTGCACCAGCACCCAGTCCCCCTCTTGGTAGGTGGCCGGTACTCGGTGCTTGTTCTTCCTGTTCCACTGACGCTCCCTCACTCTCTGGAGCATAGCCTTGGCCTTGTCCACCTTCGCTTGTTGCTCTTCGACCCATTCACCCACAGAAGAATGGGTGTCCTCTTGATAGGGGGCATGTAGGAACCATGCCGGGCGCCCTAGGAATAGCTCATTGGGCGAGTAGCCAGTAGCTGAACTCTCTTGGGAGTTCATCATCAAGGATATGACGGGGAGTAGTCTCACCCAGTCTCTGGTGCGTTCAGTCTTGCACCATATCCTTACATTCTCCTTGAGGACACGAATCTGTCGTTCAGATAGGGGGTTGCTCGTGTGAGAGTAGGGAATCCCCGTAGACACCTGGACATTGAGGGATCTCAGGACCCTCTTGTACCAGCCAGTATCTGAGCGTACTCGTACGTGCTCATCAGAGTTGATCTCCTTGGGCGCCCCATAGACACAAAACTACTCCTCCAGGAGTATCTTGATAGTCTCCTCCCCGGTAATGTGCTTGGTACATGGGAACACCCTGGTAAACCTGGTCAACCCACAGGCTACCACGAGGGCGAAGTCATAGCCCCCGAACTTCGGCATCTCCGTGTAGTCCACGTAGAGAACACTGTTATCACAGTGGGGGATGGGCAGGGTCGAGTAGAGACCTCTGTCCCTGATATCCCCTGGTTTACAGGACCTGCACGGGCACTTGTCCACGATAGGCTGGAGGGTTTTCCGCAGTTGGTCGTCAGTCCACGTAGTGTGGAACCACTGCTTGAACAGCCTCAGGGTACGGTCAGCACCCACATGACCACTGGACTCATGGGTCCACTTCAGCGCGCTGGGACTCGGTCACTAGGCACCACGATGCGGTCCTCGTGCCAGAGGTAGCTCTTGTCCCTCTTCCACTGGTCTTGGTTGACCAGGAGGGGTTCAAGGCGTTTCTCCAGGCGCTTGTAGATATCCCCAAACTCCTTCAGGTACTCCGATTGTTGGAGTCCATCCAGGGGGCGTATCATCGTCATGTTGAGGTCCAAGTGGACGTCCATACGGCTGAACGCCTCCTTAGCCAGCGCTTCAGACCGGGCACCAATCAGGGCGTCGAAGTTGTTGCGGCTGATGTAGTCGGCACACTCGTTCTTCACTCCCTGGATATGGTGTACCGTCAGCCGTAGTTGACTGAGGTAGGTCCACCAGCGCCGTAGCTGGGCCTTCTCAGGTGGGGGACCCTTCTGGAAACTGCGGACCGGTTCTCGGTCGCACAGCCAGAGCACAGCGTTACTCCCCAACAGTCGTGCTTGTGAGGATAGCACCAGCATACCCGCGAGCAATTCCTGCTCATAGGTGGGATAGTTCCCCCTGGCCTGGTTCCACTTCCAGTTCCAGTGGGCCAGAGGTACTAGGACCCACTTGTCGTCAGGGTAGCTGTGCTTGAGGGTTCCATCTCGGTTGAGACCTTCAGTCCCCTATTGGGAAATGGCCGAGTCGAACTCCTCCTTCTCTAGTGCTTGCCATTGGAACAACGTTCCACCACTGCCCACATTACTGGCGTCGGTCACCAGGATAATCTCCCCTTGTGCCCTAGGCACGCCCAAGCACTTAGCGTTGGCTACCTTGTCTTTGAGCTCGTCAAACGCTTGTTGCTCTTGTGGGCCCCAGCGCCAAGTAGTACTCTTCTTGATCAAGTCCGTCAGAACGGCGCTGGTGTAGGTGAAGTTTTCTATGTGGCGGCGATAGAAGTTGCACGCCCCAATGAAATTGCGTACATCATGAAGTTTTTTCTTGGGGTCTTCGTGTCGTACCTTGGCATCCATCAGGGGTTTGGCCTTAGAGGCCGCTGGGGTCCACCACCCATAGCCAACGTCAAACCCCAGGTACTGCATGGTCTCCTGCATGAACTCACACTTCTCCAGCTTGAGCCGTGTGTGGTTCTCCTGGCAGACCGCAAAGAACTCACCCAAGAGGATTAGGTGATCCTCCTGGGTATTGGTCCCGAGGCATACATCGTCGATGTGAGCCTCCATCTGGGCACCACGGGATATGAGCTCCTGCGCCTTAGGTCTCCTTCGTAGGATGGACAAGATCTTGTTCATCAGCTCTTGGAATAGAGCGGATGCGTTAGCCACGCCAAACGGCATGACCTTCCACTTGAACACCCTCCCCTGAGGGGTGATGAAGGCCAGTAGTTCCTGTGCGTTGGGCGTCAGGTCCATTTGCCACAATCCGCTCCTCTTGTCCATCTTGGTCTTGTAGCGGCAGGAGGCTATCTTCTCCAGGGTAGACTCCATATTGGGAATGGACCCTGAGTGGTTCAGCGTCTTCTTGTTCAGCTCTCCGTAGTCCACTACCAGCCGATTGGCTGTAGACCCAGGTTTAGCCACCAGGAAACAGGGGCTGCAGTGTAGGGGGTAGTCCCCGTCCTTGTACTCCAGGACTAGGCCAGCGTCGATGCATTCTTGTATCTGTCGCTCGATCTCGTCGGCCTGCTCTTTAGGAGCTGGATAGGGTCTCCTCCGGATCTTGTGACCCACGAACTCGGGTTTCAGCTTGAGGTCCATCTGTACCAGCTTGTCACATGAGGCTGGAGGGGGTAGTTCTCCGAACACCTCCAGATAGGTCCTTATAAGCTTCTGTACCCGCGGGTCCAATACCTTGATCTTGTCCTCGGTGTCCTCGTCAGAGTGTAAGTTGCTTGCCCCCTGAATAGACGTCGGGAGGTGGTCCTCCACCGACTCTTCGCCCGTGGTAGTGTCCTTCAGCCCTTGGTAGGCATATTGAAGGTCTTGTTCAACCATCTCCGGTGGACGATGGCAACATAGGCACGCTCGAGGGGGTTCACATACACATTCCTCCGAGAGGTCGTCCTCCTGTGGGGTCCTCACATGGGCGCCCCACACGCTCTTCATGAGCTTAAGATCTACCTCCCTTTGCCAGGTGGTGATCTTCTGTTCGAGGTCCTCCTTCAATTGGGATAGGTCTCCCATACGTCCTTGCTTCAGTGGCCACGAGCTGCGGGTAGTCTTCGCGTAGCATAGCCTTTTCGCCACCAGCTTCCTCTTGGAATCCACATACTCCCTTAGCCTGGATCGAGGGTCCAGCTCCTCGTCAACGGGGTCTTCCACCCTCATGGAGAGTAGGGGTTTTAGTGCGGCGACGTACTCGGCGTTCTCCACTTCCTCCACACAGGTCTGCACGAAGAAGGCGTCGTGCTCAGTCTCGTCGTCTGAGTGGATAGAGCTAGGTAACTCAGATAGTCCACACTCAGAGACTCCATCAGGAACAGGTACATGACAGGGAGAGTTGGGGGCGTTGGTGTCAGTCACGACGTACTCATCTCCTCCGGGTGTAGTCTCAACAGCATCTTGAGGTCGTAGGCGATCCTTCAAGTCACCCAAGGTGAGTCCGTCCCTTTCTCGTTGTATAGCCTGGACCAGAGTCGGGTCCAGATCCTCCCAGGGGATGGAGGTAAGACCCCCGTCCACCACGCTGAGCATACTCCCCCATCCGGGCTTCCCAATAGGCGTCTTGCGTCCCAGAGGCACGTAGATGGCCTCATCAGGCAAACGAACAGAGCTGATAGTCAGCCTGTCCAGGAGGTTTCGCCAGTACTCGTTGCCCCCATGCGCTCCCCAATCGGGGGAACACAGGACCATACGGGAACGTTCCAAGGCCACCTTGGTCAGCACCTTCCCCAGTTCACTGAACCTGGGGTTCCCGTAGGCCATCCCGAAAGAGGGCCAGTAACATTTGTAGCTGCAGTTCTCCCCCTTGCTGCAGTAAAGGTCCAGTACATGCTGCTTGTCGCTGGCGAACAACTCCACGCTCAGGTCTTCTCGAGAGTAACCCAACTCCTTCACGGCTTGGTCTAGGACTTCCCCCAATACTTGATAGTCCTCAGTTTTGCAGGCCGCCATCATGTTGCAGGGCTCCTCCTTCGATAGCCTCAGGTAACTCGAGGTATGTTCTGACTGCTCCAGTGGCACAGACTCTCTGCCACTGCCGTGGTCCACGTAGAGGAGGTAGGGCGCTTGCAGCATCAGGGATTGTATCTGGGAGTGCTGTACGAAGAAGTCAGTCCCCAGTACAGAGTCGAAGGCCTCAGTGTCCATCACATAGAACCGATGGGCGATAGTCCGGGAGCCCATAGGTACCTCAACTTCACAGTCCCCGCAGCTGTGCACCACATGTTCATTCCCCGGTGCGTATAGCAGCGGTGGTCATGGTGTTCTTCAGGCTCCCACAAGGTAAAATTTTCTTGGCCACTATAGATATGGTGGCGCCAGTATCCAATACCCCCAGGTATTCGCGTCCCCCTAGTCGGATACGTACCCAAAACACCAGGTCTTGGGTGCCACCAGAGCGTCCCCGTCAGAACTCCGCGGGACAGGTCACCCCGAAGCCCTCGTTCCGCAATTTGCGGGCCATCCTCATGAAACGGCTCCTCTTCTTAGCGTTGCCGTCATCACCACCTTCATGCTCACGCTTGGCTCCTTGTTCTTGCTGAGCCTGCGTCTGTGAGCGTGTGGTAGGACCAGACTGCCCTCCAGAGGGCTCGGAGTTCCCCCCTGGATTAGGGTTGGGGTTGCCTCCGTTCTTGTCCTTGTTCTTGTTGTCGGGCTGGCGGTTAGCGCCTCCTCCTTGTCCACCTTGACCCTTGTCTTGCCCTTGACCACGTCCTTTCGACTTGCCCTTGCCGGAGTCGTTTGCCTTTGCCTTTGCCTCCACCTTTGCCTGAGCCTTTGCCAGGATCTTCACCCTTAAGCTTCGCCGACAGGCGTTGCTTATGGTAGCACTCATCCTCGTAGTGCTTCCGCTTCCCGCAGAATGCACACGTGATGGTGCACCTGTAATGATCCGGCAGCTTCGCTTTGGCGCCGGTGTTCTTCTCCTGCTGCTTCCCCTGGACTACAAAGCAGTCTCGCTGCTCGCAGTCAGGGGCCTGCTGCAGGTGGCCCTGCTTGTCTCTGGCATCACACCAGAATAGCTCCTTCACGTTCTCCATGATTCGGGCGTGGGCGTGTTTGAGGGTAGTCCCCTGCCCAGGTCGGGACCCTTGGTACCCTTTGCCATGACCTCCAGAACCTCCACCACCAGGACGGTAGTTGTTCAAGTGCTGGTCGCTCTCCTTCTCCAGCGCCAGCTCCAAAAGTAGCACGCATAGATCCTCGTAGCGGAGGGATCTAGCCTTGCGCTCCGCCGTCGAACGGCACTCGTCCCATAGCTCTCGAGGGAGCTTGGCCACCAACCAGAACAGCAGGTCGTCGCTGCTGTAGGAGCCGGGCGTCAGTCGTCCAGCCCAGTGATCCAGGTCAGCCAACAGCTCAGAGACCCTGCCAGGTTTGGGGTTGTTGGGCAGCACGGGCAGGTTCTGGATCTCGGCCCTGATGGAGAGGTCGGTTTCGTAGGTCGGGTACTGCCTCTCCAGGGCAACCAACACATCGGCAAAGGTGGCGGAGTTAGTCACGATCTGCCTGACCTGCTTCTCCAGGTACTTGGTCTTGCAGCACTGCAGGAGCAGATCGCACTTCACTCGCCCACTAGCGTGGGTTTGGCCGGTCAGTCGTAGAAACCGGCCAAAATTCTCATCGAACTCGCTGAGGTCCTTGCCTGTGAACTCAGGCAGGTTCACCACGATCTTGGAGGTGGCAATAGCCTTAGCCTCCTGAGACCTGCGTCCCTCAGGGCGTCGGGTCTTCTTCTTCTTCTTCTTCTTCTTCTTCCCCTGTGGGTCCTCGGGGTCCTCCGGGTCATCGTCCTCCGACGGCGAAGTAGAAGTCATCGACGGCGGCTCGTCATCGGAGGGGTCTCCGCCAAGATCACTAGAGCCATAAGGCTCCACGTCCACCATTGCCCTCAAGGCTGTCAGCCCCAGCCGGTCCAGCTCGGCCCTCGTAGAGTTCGTCACGTGGCTGTAGGGCGGCTGGGCCGTTCTTGGTACAAAGGGACTTCTCGGTATAGCTGCAGGAGTCGGCATCGGTCGGCTCCTCAGGCTCCCCAGGGTGTTTGTCAACCCTGCTGCCAGGTGGTTGGCCTGTACGCGGTGGGGTGACATTCCCACCGAGGTAGGTGACGCTTTGGGCCGGATCATCAGGGGCTCCAGTTTCTCTCGGATCTCTTGAGTGAGGTCGCCCACGATTTTTGAAGTGGCTCCTCGGAGCACCTCGTTGATCTCCGACCGCGTCAGGGACCTGTTGGAGGATTTTCCCGATCCTCTACTCCTGCCACCAAGAGATTCAGATCCTCTCCTCAACCCACTCAAGGTTGCATACCCAGGTGCATACCCAGGAACATCCACATAGGTTCCAGTAGCGGGTAGTGGATGGGGATATTCAGCCGCATACCATCGCGGCGCAGAGCTGGAAGCCACCGGCTCACTGGCAGTAGTTGCCTCAGGGAGCGCAGTGGTAGGTGGGCCCATACCATAGGCGGGGTAGGGAGGCATGCCAGTAAAGCCTGTGCCCTCTGCCATAGGCGGGTTGGTTATGGGTGTGGATGTTGCGGCAGCTTGGTCTGGAATTGGGAGTGTGGTGGTTAAAGGAGAGGGTGATGCGTGGAGGCCAGAAGCGCTTGGTGCGCCTTCGAAGGTAGGGACATTTGTCAGGTCTTGCCCTTGCTCCTCTCCTTCGTCTGCTTCGCCTCGAGCATCCTTCTCGCTCTCTCTCTTCCTCTTCACAGGATGAGAGACCACCTCTTCGACTGACAGGGCCCCGAAGGCTGTCTGGAGTCCATCCAGCGAGTCCTCAGCCGCTTCCACTAGCCCATGTAAGGGCTCCACCGAAGGTATAGCGCCAGGTGCTGGCCTTGCAGGTGCCTCAGGCGCTGGCGCTGTCTTCACGTCGGCGTCCTCCTTCCTTGTGTCCATCTTCAGTCACCCTTCTGCTTATATGTGCCTGTACTCGGCGCACTGGATGTACGGCGCGGGGTTGCTGTCGGTGCGCAGAGACAGACTGCCTCTTGCTACCAGAAAAGTTTATAGTGGTTTCAGCACTGTGTTTTTGTCTCTCCTGCTGCTTGCTGCTGGTGTAGGGTTTCCTGCTGCTTGTTTTGGAAGATGAAAACCTTTTGTTTGCAGAAATATAGTCAATCCAGGATAGCCCAAGCCAGAGGTGTGCAAGGAGAAGAGAACCAGGATCAAAGCATGAAGGGCTGCAGTGTAAACAGTGAAAGATGATTGGATATTCACAGAAACTGCAACTCAGGTCAAATCGGAATGCATATTCACAAAGATAGCTGAAATGTTTTGGAAAAGAGTTGGAAAACTGCCCCATGGTCACTCTCTCTCCATAGTGCCATCTCAGGAGATGTGCACTCTTTGTTTTGGGTCCCATATGTGCTGAGGTGGCAGGGCATGTGGCGATGAGGTCACTGCAATGTCACATGGGATCTTCCTACTTAGCTAGGCTGACCAGGAATTGAACCCAGGACCTCTCAAAAAGAGGTGCCCAGCCCCCTAGGGTGCATACCACTAGGACAGCTAAGAATTCATGGAAAAACATAGATAAATTCATAGGCTCTGCCTTGGATATGTCAGTTCTCAGTCAACTCAGGAAAAGATGATTTGCCTCACATTGAAAGAGGATTAAGGGGTCCACTCCATATCCTGATTGGGTGTTTGGTTCCATAGGTCAAAATGTGTTATCACCAGTTTTGGTGGGACCAATACTAAGATAGAAATGCCTGGATGCTCAGTGCATCCCTAATACAACTAGAGTATGCCTCCAAGCATTGGAAAAGCACTTTTTCTTACTCCCAAGGGAGGGGTGAGGACACTGATAATCGGTGCCCTACGCCATATCCGGTCTCCTCTTGATCTACAACATGGACCAAGGGGATCAAAGATAGAGAAACGTCGTCGGTCGACCCAAATAAGTATACCACAATGAAATATATATGTGGAGATCGAGTGAAGGGGGTATATGGCCAATGAAGGCCGAAAAATCCCCAGATGAACGCCCTCACCCGTCTTACAAGCACAGAAACAAACAAAAATGCCAAGGGGGATCCATTACGGTGCTACAGCAGCCACCAAATGGACCAACACGTCCTTGACATCCAAAGAAATATTCTTTTTCTTCAGATAGTCGATCTAGACCGTGGTATACCTCGGGATGAAACTGCTCGGAGGCTCACACGAATCCCTGGATGCGGCGAATGCCTTCCAACGGACTTTATAAAGCCTCCCCCCAGGCGTCCCCGGGTCCGGCTTGTCGCCAGGATCTTCTCAGCGGTGAAGTCGTTGTCCTCACCCTCGTCGTCCGAGTCCACATCGCCGGCCGTGAACTCGAAGGTGACGGGACGTCCGCTGGGGTATGGTGCTCGGGGACGAAGCTGAGTATGGTCGCGGTCCAGGATCTTGTTATCCTCCACACGAACCGCATACACATCCTGCCCGACCTTCCGCACCATTACCCCCGGCACATACCAAGATGCCTGCCGATGCCTGGACAGGACATCCTTGTGGTGCCGCTCCACCCACACGGTGTCTTGGTGAGCATACTTCTGGACCTTTCCCTGCTTGAAGTGGATCGCCCTCTTGTCATGCTCTTCCTGAAGTGCCTTGCACACCTTGGCCGCCGTGTCGTCCGCCTCAGTACATAGCGTTCGCATCACGGGCCACTTTGCCATGGTTCAACCACGGGAGAGTGCGTGACACTCGATCCCGTAGGAACAGGATACAATGGGGCGACAGTCCAGTGTGTCCCGGAAGGTCGTCATACGCTTGGAGTACTCTCCACAGCGAATTATACTAATTCCGGCCCGGTTCGTCGATGTGCATCTGGCGGAACTTCTCGAACATCTGCCGCCCGGCCACCTCAGCTCGGCCATTCGACCGGCTGTGGTACGCCACGGTCTTGGCGTGCCGAATACCCATGTGCTTGCACATCGTCTTGAACCACGTCCCCACAAACTGACTGCCCCGATCGCTGCAGATGACAGCCGGGACATCAAAAATCGTCAGCCAATGCCTGATCATGGCATTAGCGACGGTCTTGGCCTGCAGCCCCACTCCATGCTTGTCCTTCTTGCCCTTCTTCTTGGCCTTCTTGCCAGGGACCGCCACGATATACCCACTGTGCCTATCCAACGCCAGGATGACACAGTCGTAGGTCTCTCCTTCCACGGTGACCTCAGGCATGGCGAATACATCCATGGCCACGGACCGCATAGGGGCTTCCGGTATAGCTGTGTACACCGGATTGCCAGCCGTGGAGTGGTTGGGGCTCTTCGTGGCCCGACACACGGCGCAGTTGCTGCAGTACTTGTCCAGGAGGGCGTAGTACCCCGGTGGGAACTTGAACCGCCACTCCAGGTCCTGCTGCATCTTGTCCCGACCAAGATGCATGAGCTGGGCGTTATGCGACTGGTCAATGAGCTCCTCCATTCGGTTCTCAGGGACCAATAGCTTGTCCTTGAGGAACAGTTTATCCCCATCCTCGGTAAAGCCCTCGGGCCATTCGTCGTCCGACGGGGCGCTCACGGCATTCCAGTACTTGCTCCAGTGGTCGGATGCCGCATAGTCATCCGACCAATCCTCTGTAAGCACCGACCTGACTAGCTCTACAGGGGCCACCATCCATTGCTCGAGGGTTTCCTCTCGAATAGCTTGGACGCGGGCACCCCGGAACTTGGCCAGGTCCGTACGGTTTGCCATCACCACAAAGCACTTGACCCCCTCTTGCTCCATGGCCTTCTCCATCTCGATGATGCGCTTGGCCTCCTCGGTCTCCTCGGCGTCCCCATGGCTGGATATGTCCATCCAAGCCTTGCCCGCGGGGTAGGCCCATCGACTGAGGCAATCTCCCACAGTGTTGTCCTTCCCCGGGACGTACACGACGCTAGGGTCGAGCTTGGCGAACGTCTCGTGCCATCGGGCTCTCCTTGCCGCCGGTCCCGAGGGGGTGTTGACGTGCTCCTTGTGCCAGCTCTGCAAGGACTGATGGTCCGTTCAAACCACCAGCGGTTGCAATCCGATGTGGCCAGACCACTTCCTGAGCGCACAAACAATGGCGTACGTCTCCTTCTCCCTCGCGGTCCAGGTTCCACGTTGGCCCTCGGCCAGGATCCGGCTCCAAAACGCCACGGGTACGTGTGACCCGTCGTCTCGGATCTGCTCGAGGACTGCACCTACAGCATAGTCCGAGGCGTCCGTCCGTAGCACAAATCCTTTGTCCGGGTCCACCAGGAATAGCCCCAGCTGCCCCAGGAGTCGCTCCTTCAGGCGGCTGAACGCATCTTCGGCCTCAGGGGTCCAGGCAAGCTTCTTCTTGCTCCCCTTCCGGCCATCGAACTTCCCCACCTGCAGGATCTTGTGCAGCGGCCCCGACAGTTCTGCATACATTCGGACATAGCCCGAATAGTAGTTGCAGAACCCCATGAAGGACCAGAGTTCGCTGATGGTCTGGGGCCTGTCCCAGTGGTGCAGGGACGCCAGCTTCCCAGGCATGGGACGGCGTTGCCCGTGACCAACCACGTGACCTGCGAACTCCACTTCCTTCACGAAGAGTGAGGCTTCTGTGGGCTTGCACACCATGTTGTGCTTGTCTAGCTCGCTGAGCACTCGGCGCAGATCCTTCTCATGCGCATCGATGAGCTCGTCCTCAGTCATGTCCTCCGTGCCGAACCCGATGATGCTGTCATCCACAAAGGGATCGGCACAGTCCCGGACAGGACCGAGTAGGTCCTCCATCATGC
Source organism: Eutreptiella sp. 'Long Island Sound 2002' (assembly GCA_964036045.1). Taxonomy (NCBI): domain Eukaryota; phylum Euglenozoa; class Euglenophyceae; order Eutreptiales; family Eutreptiaceae; genus Eutreptiella; species Eutreptiella sp. 'Long Island Sound 2002'. The sequence continues at coordinate 10,179,661 of OZ038388.1, forward strand.
GCTGGAAAGCGGCGTTGCCATTCTTGGCGCCCATAGGCACCACTTTCCACTGCATGGGCCCCAGCGGCGTCGACGTCGCTGTGCAGGGCCTGGAGTCCGGGTGTAGCGGCATCTGGTGATAACCGTGTTTCAGGTCCAACACCGTGAAGATCCGCTTTTTCTGTTGTTTTTGGAGGATGGAGTCGATCAGGGGAGGCGAGTACGAGTCGTGCTCGGTTTGCTCGTTCAAACCCCTGTAATCCACCACCAACCTACACTCGCCCTTCTCCTTCTTGGGCACGATAAAGGCTGGGCTGGCCCACTCACTGTCGGAGGGTTCGATCCATCCCCGCTCAATGAACTCGGGCAACAACTTCTTCATGGACTCGGCCCGATCGCCCTGAAGTTGGTACTCCCGATGATGATAGATCTTGGGGTTCGGCTTCAGCTTGATCTTCGCTGTGCCAAACCTCCCACGATCTGGAGGGTTCTTGTTGGCGACGCCACTGAATAGCCGCGGATAGGCATTGATCAGCCTCTCCTTCAGCTCGGCGACCTTCGGGTTCTCCTGGGCCTTCTCAGCCGCTTGCTTCGGTATCGATACAACCGACCGCACTGCAGTATAGGCCTCTTCTTGGTCCGAATCCGACTTCTCCTCGTCCGATATGCCGTCTTCATCGTTGTGGGGCGCGCTTCCCACCGATAATCTGCGAAAATTTGCGGCATCGGGCTGGTTCTTGTCGCTCGCAGCCCCTATTCTTGGATAATCCGACGTCGGCGGGTGCGACCTAACCGGACCATCATATTGGTCCGCGATGTGATCCATGACCCTCGCCACGAACTCATCCTTCTCGTACTTGCCGGTGACCAACATCTTGTCATCCCACCAATGCGGAGATGTGACCATGCCCCGCCTCTTCTTGGCTGCCACACAGTCGTGCATCCCCATTCGCATGTAGTTGACGACGTCGTCGATCTCGGAGTGGGACAGGATGTCAATGCCATCAATAGGCTGATCCGTCCCCTCCTTGGGCTCAAACATGACCTTCATGGGCACCGCCTCCACCCTACGGATGAATGCCTCATCACCCGTGGGCTGGGCCTGCGCCCCATCCACCAGGAAAGCCTTGGTACCCCACGCTTGACCCAGGACAGGGCATTGATACACCCTTGGCGTCGATGAACAACTCCTCCTCTGGCCCGAATGACATCTCGTTCGGGGTGATGGAGTCCAGCGTCGACTTGAGACCTTCCAGGGGACATGGGGTGGATCCTATGCCGGTGATGACCAGGATCCGCTTCGCCCTATCCGCGACGATCTTCTCCACCGTACGTCTGGTATTGTCCAGGGAGCCATGCCAATACATGGGCCCCCACTCCTTCAAACCCCAATGCCTGTGCCAGGCTGAGTCTCCTCGATGCCAATGCCTCCTACACTTCCGCAAAAGTGGGGCATCCCGGGAAGCGAAGACGTCCGTCTCGGGTGCTTCGGCTCCCAGCGTCTGGATCATTCTGGCATACACCTGCGGCGCCATTCCATACTCCGTGAGCTGAACTCCACGGTCTCCTCTGGACTTGGCACCCACAGCTTGCACCGCTTGGACGATCTGATCCTCTTCCTCAGCATTCCATTGGGATGATCCGCATGCATAGTCCGTGGACAGCCATGTGAGGCATTCATCATCCTCCCGGACCAGCGTTGCACGATGGGGAAGGGCTCCAATGGCGTTTGCCACCATGAAGTCATACCCCATGATCATATCCCAATCTGTAATGTCGGCCACATAGAAGTTCCCGGAGAGAGGGCTTCTCTTCGCCAGATCAGGGCGGTTCAAGCGCTCATGTTCCCAGAATTCCATACTGATAGTGGCCTCATAGGTGCCCCCACCCATGATCTCTCCGTTGGCGACCTTCAGGCGGACCGGTCTCCGGCTAGGCTGCAGGAGTTCCTCCTTGAACAACCCTCTCCTGACGAGGCTCACCTGGGCACCCGTATCCGTCAACACATCCACCACCTTCTCCTCTCGTCCGCACCGTACTCGCACTTTCAAGTGCAACTGCCGCTCGTCACCATGAGGCCTATGGACGACTCTCACGGCATGCAACTCTAGCACGTCTGGGTGCATCAGGACTTCAAGGGTATGGTCAAGGATGGTGTAGATCTTGGGCTGGTCCTGCCCATCCACGGGGCTCTCTGTGGTCGCTCCTTCCTTCTTGCCATGTCCCGTACCCACATGTACTTCCCTTGGCAGGGCGCTCCAGGGGTTGGGAGTGGCGAAACTCAGTGGTTTTGGCTCTTCTGGAGCCTTCTTCGGCACTCGATGTGCTTTCGCTTTCTCTGGGATTCCACTGATTTCCGGAGGAGAGACCTCCGAGGTCCCACTCCCGTGGGGGCTCCTCTAGACTTGACTTCCGGCAGCCCCTTCCGGCTGCGATCCGCCAGGACTTTGTCCACCACGTTGCTGGGCTTTGAGTTCCTCCAACGTCCTCAACATGTCCTCAGCAACCTCCTCGATCGACCTCACTCGTCGGTCTTGGCCAGGTCCACCACCATAGCCTCCTCCTCCGCCTTTCCCTTGGCCTTTGCCTTGGCCTTTTCCCCCATCACCGCCCTTCGCCTTCCAATCGGCAATCCGCTGCTCCTTAGGCCTCTTCTCGGGGTGGGCGGCGAAGTAGGCCTTCTTGTCCGCCTCATACACCTTGCACTGACGGTGGTCGTGTGCATGGTTGTTTCCCTTGCCATAACAGACCCAGCACCCGTCGTGCTGAGACCTATACTCTCGGAACGAGAGCGATGGGTTCCCGATCCTCCTTGGCTCATTGCCCTTCTTGGGTCCGACCCAGCTCCATCCGGACCGATCCTGCCCATGGTCCCTCACGTTGTGCGCCACAAACGCGAAGAGATGGGCCTCCTCGTGATCCTCCCGGGACCAGGTCCAGTGGTCTTGGCCACTTCCACTACCATTCTCCGTCGAGTTGGCCGTGTCTTCCTGGATCTCCCGATGATGGCGGTCTTCTCGGTGGCCTCGTTGTCCATGACCATGTCGATCCTGCACGTGGGCCTCGTTCTTCGCATTGAGCTTCAACTCCACCGTGATGTACTTCACGATCTCGTCCAGGCTCATGCGGGCGAAGATGACCTGCATCCTCAGCGGCTCCCCGCGCCTCCACTCCACGTTGTTGAGGCGCAGCAACCTTTGCCCCATGGAGTCTCCAAATACCTCCACGTACACGGCGTTCTTCAGTCCAAACATCCGGTTGGGCTCGCCCAGGTTCCTCCTGAAGAACTCCATGATACCCGCATGAGTATCCTCTGCCGCCATGATCCTCACCGCCACCCGCTTCTTGGCTCGCTTCCTTTCCTCGTCCTCCACTCTCCTCTTCCAGTGGCCGGGGAGGACGTCCTTCAGCAAGTGGCGGATTTCGCTGGACTCGTTCCAGTCCTCCACCAGCTTGAGGCTCCGTCGGTACTTCCGGAGGTACCGGTTCCACTCCCGAACCCGCAACTCACCGCGGTCCAGCTGCAGCGGGATGGACCACAAGTCCTCCAGCTTCTGGTTCCGAGCGTCCACCCGCTCCTCATCCTCCAACCACTGGAGGCAGGCCTGCTCCGTACGGATCAGTCCTTCGCGGATCTGATCCCGCAGCTCCTCCTTCGGGTCCTGCGCCAGCCGGTGTGGGAATGTCCGGCATACCCACTTGTCCCGCGGCGCTCCCCGCATCTCACCGACGACCTCCTCGGCAAAGTCCTCGCAATCCAGGATGAAGTCATCCAGGTTGGAGGGGTTGCCATCGTAGTAGGGGATTTTGATTCCCCTGAGGTCGTCAATCCTGATTGCGTCTCTGACTTCCCCAGCCACCACTCCACCGAGACGGATACCACCTGTGGCCGGGGGGTGTGAGTACATTCCCCGTACATCCCTCTCCTCCATGGAGTGCGGTCCAGTTGGGCCTGAACCCATGGGGTTTGGAATGCGGGAAGGACTTGCTGCACCGGCCGTCCATATCCCCGTATTGGGGTCCTTCGCCCACGGGTTTCCGCCTGGATGACCTCGACCACGTCCGTCAGCGCTTCCCATGGTTCGCCCCTGCATGGTGTAAGTGCGGCTAACCCCCATCTGCTCAGATTTTCACAGATCTGCCACAGATTGACTACATTTTGGTCATTTTCTCTGCTTCGGCGGAATCGCCGCCTCGCAGCTCAGTCTCAGGATCAGACCTATATATTTCTGATATGCCGGATCTGATTCCGCGGTCCATTCATCGTAAATCCGTCGCGTTCCGATCATTTACCTGGAATCGCCAATTGCCGCTGATGCGCGCCCGAAGCCAAATCAGCCAAATAATTTTTCACAATCGGATTTATATAAATCTTTTCAGATAGTTTTGGACACTCAGATGTACTTAGGATAATCCGCAACAATTTTCTTCATAGACTGGGATTTTCTGCCGGATAACAATCAGCATGGATCTTGCTTCCGTTGTTGCTGCTCTCGCCTCTGTTGGTGTCCGTGTATCCGGTTCTACCCCCAACAGCAGCGTTCAGGTCGACTCCTCGCGTGCCTGCCCCACTGGTCTTGCCGGCCCCGAGCCCTCCGGCACCTTCCACGACCCAGGGCAGCACTTTCATGGTAGCAGAGGCTACCTGAATGTTGCTTCACAGCCCTTCAGTCCACAGCCCGCTCCCCAGTACGGCCCCGTAGACCCCGCCGCTTCTGGAGAAGTAACGATTACACTGCCTTGGTGCTGCGCGAACGAGGCCTTGAGAGGAATGCCTTGCGCAAGTCCAAGCTGCCCAAGAAGGGCGCAAATCAGCAGCTGTGGGGACCCAGATTACCACAATCCCAGTCGAAATTGGCCATCGAGCAGCTGGAATCAGCCGGCCTACGACGATGGCAACGCTCCGGTAGACCTTACGGAGCTGGCAGGTACCAACATTCCTTACCAATGTCCAACATTTGAGACCACGGACGCCGATCTTGACGACATTGAGATGGGCGGTCCAGGGGAGGTACCTAGCTATAATCGACCAGCCTCTTCGGCACAATGGGACGACCATTTGTCCCTAGAAGTGGCCCGTAACCTTGAGGCCCTTGAGGCCCTTTGTCTCTTGGCCACGTCTAAGCTGATCGAACAAGAAAGAATCGCCTCTGATTTTTTAACGGAATATTTTTTCCTCCTTCAGGACGAAATTAATACCAGGATGTGGTGGCGTTCTCAAGAAGATGACACTTTTGCCATTTTTTTGCAGATCTGGGAGGCAAGCCCCTTCCCGAAGGAGAAGGGCACGGCACCTGTTCCCGGGCCCTCCGCCGCTCATCCCCCTGTTTCCATCCGCGACGATCTAGCCGCCGCGGTTGAGGAAGGAATTTTAGAGGCGGCCAGGCAGGCAAGCCTGGAAATCAGGGCTGAAGGAGCTCCCCAAGTGGACTCCTGGCTGCGGACCACCGAGATCAGCGGTCCGACAGCCTGCTCAGGCCCTTCAGGACACGGTATGTACTGTCCTGCCGACTGCTCCTGCAGATTCCAGCGAGATTCTGAGCTCCAATTGCTCAAAGATCAAATGCACCTCATCATTGAAACGCTGGGAATAAAAAATCTTTTCAAGACGCACATGCGGTCTGAGGGCGCCTCATCGGTGGAACAAGCAACAGAGCCGTCGGAGGAGGCGACAGAAATTTTTTCAATTGCTCCTTCGGTGGACTCCAGGACCACCGATGCAAGGATCAGCAGGACCAAGTTAAAGGAAAGGGTTAAAATCTCTCGTTCTGAGAGTAGGACGGCGAAGGCTAGGACTGAGGCTCAGAATGCCAAGCGAACTGCCTCCCGTACTGCCCCTCCTGTTGCTGATTCCAATACCTTAGCCCAGTTGTTGCTCGCCCAGACCCTCGCCGGAGCTGGTGTGGCGAATGATGCCGCCAAGGTGTCTGCCATTACGGCCGGTGTTGGGCTGGATTCGCTCCTTAATCCTACTTCATTGCGACTTCGTCAGGTTGCCAAGCAACCGAAGTATAATGGGAACCCCCGACGTTGGCCTCAGTTCCAACGGGAATTTAAACTGTGGGTTAAGACTCAAAAACACCAAGATGATCAGTTCCTGATGGCCCTCTTGGACTGCCTTGAGGGAGCGCCAGCCAACACTTGGCTCAGGACTTGGAGTGATCGCGAGGTTACAAGTTCCCCCCTTACCTTTGATGAGGTGTGGGAACAGTTGGAGGTACGTGGATCCCGGCTGCCAGAGGACCATTACCACCAAATGTTGAAGAATTTTCCTTCATTCGCGCGATTAATCTTGCACGAAGTGCAGGACAAAAAACAGCGCTTCTGGAATTTAGTGGAGGAAGCTGAACATTCAGGCGAAAAATTTTCTAGTGCCGAGCTGAAAAATCTGATTTTTGACAAGATCCCCTCAGAAACTGCCGCCACCCTTCGGAACAGACAGTCCGAAGAAAAGGTCAAGACCTGGTGGGCGGAGGTGGAAGGCTTCGATGCCTCTGCCAACAGGTTTTCAGTCAGGGAGGCACTTCAAAAGTGCTCCCCCACGTCGTTTTCCAAGGTGAAATTCACTGAAAACACGTGGAAAATCAAGTTTAATGAACACGAGGATCGGGACTTGTTTGTCCAAGTCCTCAACAGGGGAGTAAGTTTCCATGGCCATCGCCTGAAGGCCAAGAACTGGGTGTTTTCGTTCACCCCGAAAGAACTCTGGGAAGAGGTTGAGCGGCTCGCCGACGCCGCCAATCAGAATTTCCATGAGGGTCTTGGGGGAAACAAGGCTACCCAGCAAAACACCCAAAATGGGGCCCAAAAGGGCAACAAAAAGGTGAATGACACCCGGAATGTTCAGCAACACTGTAGCATCTGCCTTCTTTTAGGTTCTACGAACCGAGCTAAGACGCATTCTACTGATAATCACCGATGGTCTCCTTACGATCACAAGGTGATTGGTGAAAATATCAGTAATCCGCAGAATTCAGACAGGAATGACAGACAGGTGCATGGTGGGAAGGCTGGAAAAGGGAATCCGACCCCCTCCGGTGGAAACAAAAATACTGGAGGCCCTGGCGGGTCCCAAGGCACAGGAAATCGGACTCCATCCGGCTCCGGTGGGCAGCCGAACGGCCAGAAAAATCCCAATAGCAACGCCGGAGGCGGAAATCGAAATCCAGGCCAAACCCCTCAATCCGGTACAAACAAAGGAAATGCTCCAGGATCCCAGGGTAAAGGTAAGGGAAATCCTTCTGGGACCCCTTTCTCTGGTAAGGGCAGAGGGCGTGGCGACGGTGGAGGTCCATCATCCGGCGGCCGTGGCCGTGGACGTGGAAAGGGCAACCATCGTGTGGATCAGGTCTCAGGTGCAGATCAGGTGTCCGATGCGGATCGAGATTACGTTGAAAATGCCTTGAATCCAGCAGATGATCCGTTCCAAGATGAGTGGGTCGACGAATCAGGGTGTGTTCACAATGTTAACGCAGCAACTGGAGGTCAGAACGCCTAGGGGAGCCACGAAAATCGCCCCTCCCCAGGCGATTTCAGGCATGATCCCCAGATTCCTTCTCGACCACTACTTGATGTAGGGTCGCTTGTCTCCTCTCCCCTGGATCCGGCAGCGGATCCTTCTGTTGTAGTGGACGAGGTTGGTGTACAGTCCAAGCACAGGGCCCGTCAGTTTGTCACAGAGATGTGGGTCTCTGATCGCAAGGGCAATTTCCATCTCGCCACTTGTTTGTGTGACAATGGATCGGAGGTAAATCTCCAATCCAATTCTTTCTTGCCTGACGACTGCCTGTTTGATTCGCCTCATCCTGTTACCCTCGAGGGAGTTTCTGGACATTCTCTCGCAGGTGGGCAACGCGGTTGTTATATATCAACTCATTTGGTCGCTCAAGACCTTTTGGAAGAAGGTAATGTGGAGGAAGTTATCCTTAAGGATGACTACTTCTATCGTGCCGACATAAAGTATGACCTTTACTTGGGCCATCCTTGGCTTAGCAAGAACAGGGTGGCGCCCGTAGGTCATCGGCGTTGTTTTTTGCTGGAGTCAGGTCCCTTGGAGCGTCCTGAATTTCGATTTTTGCACGCAGGGTTTAAAAGTGCAGAAGAATTTTTGAAGCGAAAGGTTACACCAAAATTTGGCGAAGATGTCACCATTGCAGAGGTGAATCACTTGAAGGCGGCCCTCTGCGAAGTCGCCACGTTGCATGTGCCGAAATTTGACCGACCCTTCTACATAAGAACCGACGCTTCTAGGTACGCGATCGGAGCTGTTCTTGAACAGGTTGATGAAGCCACCGGCGATCATTACCCTCTTGCATTTTGGTCTTGGAAGCTAGCCCCACGCCAAATGCAATGGTCGCCGCGTGAGCAAGAAACATACGCCATAATCTGTGCTTTGAAAAAGTACCAATCGTGGGTTGGCACCAATCGAGTCGAGATCCTGACGGATCATCGATCTCTCGAGTATTGGGCCACCGAACACATTGATACTGTCGCGAGCCCAGCTGGTCGACGGGCCAGATGGCACGAATTTCTCAGTCTGTTTGACCTCCATGTGTCGTATTTGCCTGGAAAACACAACACGGTAGCGGATGCTCTGAGCCGATGGGCTTACCCCGCTTCAGAGGGGCTGCAAAGTACCAACATCCATGGTACGGAGCAGGACCGCCACGTCGTAATCGAGTGGGATCAAGAGGAAAAAAGGCTCATTCGACGTGAATGCATGCAATGTTCTGTTAAACAGCACGCATGCCCGTGTCACGACATCACGGCCTTCTCAGATCCGGCGCATGCTCATGAGATCGTCGCCAAATCACTGAAAGTCGTGGAGAAAGTCACCGATCCCTCCTCAGGGAGTGTGAAACGGTTTGACTATACCCGACGTGTAAGTGGATTTCGGTTGATCCAGGGCATTAAGCGTCGAGATCCGGCCAAAGCTCCACCCCTGCCAAAAGATTCCCTCATCATCCGTGACTGGACGAACGATTACGTTCGTGATTCCATGTTTAAAGAGGTCTTTGAGAATCTCAAATCCAAAGATGCTCACAAGGATGGAATTTTTTCTGAATATTCATTGGATGGGGGGAAGCTGTGGATGGAGGGTAAATTGTGCGTACCAGACGCCCTGGCCCCCCGAGTGTTAAACTGGTGGCACAAATGGGAGTCCCCCCACGCACATGGCCGTCGATTATGGTCGATGATTAAACATAGGTTGTTTGGCTCAAGGCTATATACTCATTGTATGAAAGTAGCCGCCGGATGTGCCCAATGTGCTGTCTCGACGCCCCCCAGCGCGAAGAAGCACGGCCATCTGAGGCCACACCCTATTCCGGAGCGCCTCTTTAACAGAGTCACCAATGATTTTTTCTATCTTGGTGAACTCGACGACGAAGAGTGCCATTGGACCAACAAAAAGGTCAATGGAGTGCTCCTTATTCAGTGCCGTCATTCCGGCTACATTCAGGTGGTGCCTTGTAACATCGAGTCGATGACTGGCAAGGCTGCCGCCAAATGGTGCGCGCAGACCTGGATGGGAGGTTGGGACGTCCCATCCGAGGTGGTTACGGACTCAGGCAAAGAGTACACCTCCGAATGGTGGAGAGAATTATGTGCTCGCCTTGGAATCCACCACCTCCGATGTGAAATCCACTCGCATCGAGCGTTGCCTGGCGAAAGAGCCGGCCGCTCCATTATAAATATGCTTCGTAAGGAGCTCGCGAGTGAGAAAGATTTCCATTGGCTTGAAGTTCTCTTCGCTTTGCTTCGCCGTTACCACAACACGCCTTTGTACCATGGCCTTTCTCCAAATGAAATTGTCTTTGGACGAAAGAAGTGTTGGTGGAACATGCCGTTGAATAATCCTCGCCCTTGTAAAGATGCTTCGTTGTTTTTGGACAACGTCCAACGAGCAGATAAAACTGTCTCGAAATTAATCGATAAGCATCAAGCTGACTGGCTTTGGGTCCAGAATCAAGGCCGAAAAAACCCCCACAACTTTGAAGTCGATGATCGAGTTTGGCTTCGAAAATCCGAAACCACCCTGGACGGAGATGATAAGCTTCTTCCCTTGTGGGAGGGGCCATTCGCTGTTACAGCGCGTCTAGGTGAGAACAGGTGGAGGATTCGTGTGGATGTCAGCAGGGAAATTGACGTTTCGGGCGATCGCCTCAAGAGAGAGATCCCCTCCCCCAAGGATCGGGTTAAACCCCTTTTTTGGACTTCGAAATTTTTGTCTGATCGGGTCATCGAAGGGGGGAAGTACGAACTCAAGAGGATTTTAGAAGCAAGACGTGACGAAAAGGGCGAATGGGAATTTCTATGTGAGTGGAGGGGCTTTGATTCCAGTCACAACAACTGGGAACCAGCCCATTCTTTTGTCCATTGGTACACCAAGGGGTTCATCGACTTCCTCAAGAAGCACCCCGAAATTGGCGTACTCCTGACAGACTGTTTGTCGAAACCAGACAGACAGGTGGAGAGCGACGGAAAAAGACCTGTGGTGAATCGAGATCCAGCCTTTTACGGCCCTCAGCAGCCACATTCCAGGGCTGATCCGTCAATCCCCCCTCCTGCGGTCAGGCCAGCCCAGGAGCCAAATGAGGACCAAGCTTCGAGTTCGGCCGCTGATTTGCAGCGCCCAAGCCGTACGAGGACCCGACCAGACAGGTTGGTGGTCACATGTATTCGTGCTTGGCCGAATTGAGGGAGATCCGTCGTGACTTGAGTCGCCGGCGCCATAATCTGGGTAACAGTCGTCTAGTCCAGGGCGTCATGGCACTCGTCGCTAGGGCTCAAGGGTGTAGGTTCGAAACCCTTGCATGTCCAACTCCTACAAAAGCTCCAGCCTCGCCCCGTCGATCACTTATTCCAATGTGAGTGTTCTGACGACTTGAAAAAACCACATTCTGCTCAATCCACTGTTCATTTTTCCTGATTATTACATGATGTTTGATAATTTGACGTCAATCAACTTTTTTTGGTCTCCGTTCGGCAGACAAGGCGTAGATACGCTGCCGAAAGCCACGGAGTGTGCTGCCGTGTTCAGAAAAAACCAAACTCAGGCTTAATTCAGGCAGATTCGGGGTAATCTTGTCTCTGTTGGTCTGTGCATCTTTGGAATTTGGCTACTCGTGCAGATGGAAGCAAATGTACATAGTAAAAACGCTGGCCAGCGACATTCACCCCCTACAGGCACCCCCACCACACACCAGATGCGACGCCAGGAACTCAGATCTTACCTTCATTTGCCGTAATGCGGAAGCCAAAGTCCAGATTGAGATCCAGGATCCTCAAATTTGCCTTGAATTTCTCAGGTTTGTCCTTCATTCTGCCATTGTTGCACGAAACCCCGACGTCAATTGTTCAGACAACCTTCAGACAGAGGCTCTAGGGACTTCTAGAAGCAACCTCTGAAGTCTGTAAGCTTCAGTGTATTTTTGGCACACGCCAATGTGAGCAATCCGACCTGAAACTGTCGAAAATGGTGAATCCAAGTGTCTTGTGGGACTCAATCTAATTATGGGCCTTGTCCAAGTCGATTGACACCGTCGCCACTGTAAATAAAGAAATATTCGGTGTCTCTCAGTTATATACTGTCAGTAAAGCGCCTTCAGCGAACCTTCGGCGCGTTACATGCCAAGGATCCAGGGCTATCATGTCCCATCATGATGCATCATCACATGATCCACATTTTCAATGAATCTGTTGGATGCTCGCGAACCAACGTGCCGGAAAGCATAACTCAGCTGAATAAACGACAATATATATTAACTCTAGTCTAAACGAAAGTGTTAGTAGTTTCAGTTCTAGACATTCCGCTTCATTTCACCTTCATCTTAGGGAATTTGCTGATTTTAGGACAATTTAGGTTGATTTCCTTGTCATCTTCTCTGATTCCTCGAAGATCTGTGCTTAACTAAGTGAACAGAAAAACATCCCTACCTTCTGTGGTTCACTTAGGGTCTACAGACTACATCTGTATTTGTTTTCCCTCTCTGTGATTGTTTCATCTCCTTCGTCTCTGCTCAATTTGATTCCCAATCTTGCTGAATCTTGTGATCATCCACCAGATGCGCCAAATCTGAAGCACATGCTGCACTTTTCAGAACGAGAAAAGCGGGACTAACACGATGTAGAGTACGTGGAGGACACCGTAGCGTGCCCGCGACAGCTAAACTGTGCCAGAGCGCCGAGATGTCACTCCATCTCTTGATTCCCCCACTCAATCCACCAATAATCTACCTCATTCTAAACCGGTGCATGGTTTGGTATCGATTCTCGAGACGTTTACATGCTGTTTGGCCCTTAACCAAATGTTTTACTGCCCGGAGGACTGTTCTTCACTCTTCATTCTGTCTCATTTCAGGTTCATCCATCCTGATTCAGTGCCAATTCAGCCCAAATCAGGTCAGATCAAGCAGATTTCGCCCCATCGAGGCTACATTTCTATTTTTTTCTGGGACTTACCTGCACTACGTTCTTCGTTGACGTAGGGACACACCCCAGTGTGTTTTTGGAGGGGGAGTGTAAGTGCGGCTAACCCCCATCTGCTCAGATTTTCACAGATCTGCCACAGATTGACTACATTTTGGTCATTTTCTCTGCTTCGGCGGGATCGCCGCCTCGCAGCTCAGTCTCAGGATCAGACCTATATATTTCTGATATGCCGGATCTGTTTCCGCGGTCCATTCATCGTAAATCCGTCGCGTTCCGATCATTTACCTGGAATCGCCAATTGCCGCTGATGCGCGCCCGAAGCCAAATCAGCCAAATAATTTTTCACAATCGGATTTATATAAATCTTTTCAGATAGTTTTGGACACTCAGATGTACTTAGGATAATCCGCATCAATTTTCTTCATAGACTGGGATTTTCTGCCGGATAACAATCAGCATGGATCTTGCTTCCGTTGTTGCTGCTCTCGCCTCCGTTGGTGTCCGTGTATCCGGTTCTACCCCCAACAGCAGCGTTCAGGTCGACTCCTCGCGTGCCTGCCCCACTGGTCTTGCCGGCCCCGAGCCCTCCGGCACCTTCCACGACCCAGGGCAGCACTTTCACATGGTCTGGCTCTGGATCTCCTCTTCCGCATAAACTGCATGGGCAGTCGTAGTGATCGGTAGATCCTGGGCGGCATGGGACATCTGTACCGTCAGGCTCCTTGGGTCCGTGCCTACGTGCCCTTCCCGCATGGACCCAGCCGGTGCCGTGTGTTCCCCGAGCATTGTGGATTCGCTGAACATGGGGACAAACGGCAGCGCACCCGGGTCAACACGCGGAGGCGCGTAGGGTGCCTCTGCCAGACCGCCCATGGGTTTATCCATGGCGCTCCGGAGGGTCTTAACCCGCTCCACCAGCTCTGCCGCTGCCGGCTTTGCCGGGAGCTCCGGACCCGAGGCGAGGGGCTGTAGCTCCTCTAGCCTTTTCAGGCGTCCCGACATGTCCTCCACCAGGTGGAGGAGGCTGTCCACCACTCGCTGCTGCTTCTCCAGGGCCAGCTCCAGATTCTGCCGGTATCGGTCCTGTTCCGCTCGCAGCTCCGCCATGTCTATCTCCGCTTCCGACTGGTCATCCAGGATCCCGGCGACGTCCTCCTCTAGGCCGTCCTTCGCGTTGTCCAGGCTGTCGAGGCGATGCACGATGGCGTCCATCCCCATCTTTGGGTACTTGCCCATGAGGAAGGACACGTGCTCGCAGTGGCACTCAGCGTGCGTTCCACCTGATCCAGCACATCCCGCGGTTCCCAGCGCCTCAGACTCATCGCCCATGGGTGTATCGCCTATGGCGTCCATCTCTGGTCCCGTGTGCCGGGGCATAGGTGCCGTCCGGGCCCTGGCTGGCCTCTCCAAGCCCTCGGCGTCGTGCTTCAGGGCGGTCTTGGGGGCCGTATGCGCCCTGGCGGTCGGCGCGGGCATCTCCTCCGACTCCGAGGGGAAGCAAGTCCGATAGCCATTGGAGTGCCCCTCGGATTCCCACAGCCTGACCGGGCTGGGGTCCGTATCCATAGCCCCGGCGTCCCCTGCCGCGGGCTTGGGTGACCCACGCTTCCGGTAGCGCCGGGCCCGTCCTCCACTGCTGCCTGAATGGCAGGCCTCCTCAGAGTCCTTCGCGGCGGAGCGGAGGTTGCATTCCTTTCGGCAGCGACGCTCACACATGGAGACCAGGTCCTCCATGTCAAGCCCTCCTCTTCCCGAACGTCGTACTTCTCTTCGGGCTTCCACTTCCGGCGTGGTCTCCACCGAGTCCACAATACGCACCCGGGGCGTATTTGGGCAGGGCTCATAGGGGCCCAAATCCCCGGGTCGCTGGTAGGTAGGGGCAGCAGGTACGCCTTCGCTACCATTAAGAAGGTCGCTACCAGGACCGGCCCCCGCTGTGCCCCTTCCGCCTGTCACCCCTGCTGACTTGCTCCGGATCAACGATTGCATTTATCAAAATCCAGGGTCCAAAAACCAAAAATATAGAAAATCCAATCCTCCTTCAACCCTGAACAGCAATCAGATCCCACAAATACAGCAATAACCCGATCCACAATCCAATCCACACTGCGGGCTTCCGTTCAGCACACCGGTCGTCCTACGGTGGCGGGCATGTACAAGAATTGCACCAAAGAGGAAAGCCCTGAAATTGGCATATGAACACAAATAAAGCAAAGTTGGGGAAAGAGGTAAACATACACATTCACAGCCAAAAACCCCTCATTCCCTGGACTCAAGACCTTCCCTTGACTCAACAACATATTGCCCTGAACCAGGTCAAATGAGATGGCTGAATACCATGTGTCACAAGTCACTACACAAACCCCAAAAATGTGTTCACTCCCAAGCCTCTAAATCCTAGCCCAATAGGGTAGGTGGCGTGTCATGGCCTAGAGTGGCACTCAGGACCATGCCCTACCCTGACATAACCTTGGTTGGACCTGGGATCGATTGGGTTTAGGGATATGCCCCATGAGTTTGAACTCATAACATGCCAAAAACTGCCAATTCACACCATATTGGCCATATATCAAATATATGCTCAAAATCGAAGTTACCACTTATCCGAAGGCTCAAAGTATGCGTGGAATCGAAGTCTAGTATTCATGGAGGATAGAGACCAAAGATCAGTGCCCATGTACATCCCACTTTACCCTCGAAACCCCTTGGGATATGGGCGCCACGCACTGCCCAAGTCAGCCCATGATCTTGAGACCAATTCTTATAATCCTTCGTGCGCCAAGCCAAATGAAGTACGCGATCCAGCATATGGTGGTGTTCAACTCCAAAGCATATGCCAACATATGAACAACATACCATGGTTCGACTCTCCATAGGCTTCTTGCTGTTTGCCGACCAGGTAAGTACACAAAACGCAAAAATGAGCATAAAATAAGGTGAAAAAACATGAAAATATGTCCAAATACAAAGTTGTCATGATAGTATATCTCTATGCTCACCCATGATATCCGCGCATGGTTCAATATACAAATGATTGGAACCATTTGCGAACAATTCCCCCACTTGGATCCCCAATCGGGCGCATGGAGATACCTTCGCCACTCATATCTACATGCCCCATGAAAATGGGAGTGCACTCATGGATCTCTTTGCCAAACATACCATGAGCAATACATATGCGGTAGACTTAGTCTAGCACCTTGAATTCCACAATTCAGACATGGGCAAAGCCCTTGTCACGTGTGGCTCCCCATCTCCTCGGCCACACGAAGATATATAACATGGGCGTGAGCATATCGAAGCACATACCATGCATATAACACATACCCTCCAAAAGTGGCTCCCACCATGATATGCCATGCCCCTCCATGCACATAACTTCACGTTAAAAATACGTAGGAACCCAAGGAAAGTTGCTATGCAACCCCAACACTCATGCGGTACACTCGAAAGTCGCAATAAAATATTCGGTTGCACGGTCCAAGAGTTATATATCACTTTCTACCCTCTTGACCCTGGTCCCTTGCTACACCGGGCATGTGTACACACCAAAGGCGTTTGATGCTTCCCAAATTAAGTTGAGACCAAGGCGGTTCCAACCCACGTCTCAAAATTTCGACCACTCGCGGTGAGCCGGAGATATGACCTTTCAAAGTGGCCTCACGAATCAACTTTGTTTCGCCTATATCTCCAAGCAAAACGAAGGGCATAACAAAAGGAAGGTTGATTCGTGATCGGGGAAAAATGTCGGACCACTCGAGATTCGTCATATCAAGTGCGGCGATGTCGAAGTCGAAAATCCGATTCTGAAGGTCTGGAAAAATCGGATTAATTTTGCGAGTGTATAATATGAAAATAGCGGAAGCAACGAACCCTTTACTGATGAAATCTGACCCTTCATCGGGGTTTCCGCCAAAATATCTGTAAATAACAGTTAACCATTCGGTTACCGCAAAATCGCGAGCCAACTGACAGTCGCCGATACATTGACAATCAGAACGAAAAGCGGAAAAATTACAGAAACATTATGATAAAAAAAACCCTGTTTATTCCTGATATTCTGATATAGAAATCTCAGCTGGCGGCGCCTCGGTACTGATTATGGCCGCTCATAGCCGGAATGGCCAAACCTATCACACTATCACATCGGGTTAGGTCAGGTGGATGGGAGAATATGGTATCAGCCAATGGCGGCTTGCCGGCACATAGATACACACCCCAAGTGACCCCAAGATGGCCACGGGGGTCCGAACCGGCTTCAATGGGCCCCTCACCGGCGACTGTATGCCCCATTATGTGGGTAAACCAAGCCCAGGCAAGGGATGACGGATATTGTACCCATCCGGTTCTACGAATCAGTGGGGCCGAGGATGAAATTTTGAGGGTGCCTCGACCTGGGCACGCCGAGAAGCTTCCGAAGGGCATCATGGTTCCGGGGATATATATCCCTCACAAACGGACCTCGGAACGAAAATAGGCAGTATCGCTTGGGGACACCGGCAATGAGGTGATTGTGGTTGCTGGTTGGGAATTATTCCCCGAAAAATTCCGGGTGGTGGCCTCCCAACCATTCCAACTACTCGGAGTTGGTGAGAAGGAGTTGGAAGTTGGAAAATATGTGGTCCGGAGCGATATCATTGTGCCCGTGCAAAGAGGTTCCCAGGTCGTGATGGCGCGCTGCGCCGATTGCTTGGTTTATTTGGCCTCGGTTGGCCCGCGAGCCATTCTTGGTTTGCCTCTTTTTGCCCGGTATGGACTTGTTGTCCTACCGGATCCGGGATGCTTTGCTTTGGTGGAGGACCTCTGTCAAGGCGGCCCATGGGATGAATGTGATTATAAATGTCCCCCTCTGGAGGCACGGACATTGTTGCACATGGCGGGCAACCGGGAGCTTGAGCGGGATGTCAATGAGGTGGAGCATGACAGGCAGTTGTGCCGCCCTATGCAAGTCTCGGCTACAATGTCTTGCATGGATGACAAGAACTTGAACGCCCATGAGGTGCATCGCAAGCTTGTGACCGTTGACATTTCAGAGAGTTTGGCGCAACTACAGGAGTTACAGGAATCCTCTTCTTGTCATGACCCACTTTTGGGTGTTTGTTCTCATGAATCTGCAACTTGTGAAGGTGCCGAGATGAATTTTTTTGAGCGAGGACACAATAATCCTCCCGAGGTTTGCCCAAGCGTTGTGGAGTGTTCAATACCACAAGTTATGGGTTGGATAGAAATAATGTTGGTTGGGTCACTGACGGCATTGAATAGCACTGTTGTCCTCCCAGTGAAGAACTCACGTGGAACTGCCCCTTCCCGATGGCTTTCTCTTAAGGTCATTGGACATGTGGATGGTCCATTGCTCTCTCCCATTTGCTTATTTGCCTGTTCTGGAATGTCAGCCATTGTGTTGCATGCGCATTTTCAGAAGTTGGGCCCTGGTGAGTGGCCTAAATTACCGGAACAGGATACTCCTCCTTTAAAGGTGCCACATAGTTGTAGGGCGACTCAAGGAACGAGCATTGAGTCCCTGATAGACCGGATATTGACAGTTCCAGAAATATTGCCTCCCGATGAATGTCCCAAGGATCTTGAGATCTCGGAGACTGTAATAGAGAGATGGGTTCAACAACTTGCTGATCCCAACCTGGACTGTGCTGAATTGGACTCAGAATGTGAGTCGGGCCCCTAATCTGACGAGGGCTCGGTTGGCCCTGACGTGCCACCCGACAGGTTTATGGGTCTGTATGGCTTTCTTAGAGATGAGGAAGGTTTGGAGACAGTGGAAACCCTGCAGGTGCTTGCTAAGCAAGTTGAAACGTCGTCTTCCATTTCGAGTTCTAATTTATTAGGACAAGGTTTTGATTCCCAGGATTCCGGAAAATGCATGGAGTTGCGCCCAAGGGAGAATCCAAAGGATCGCAAGGAAAGGCGTCAGCTTTATTGGCATAAGGTGGCAGCCCTCACGGGGATATCAAGGCCGCCAACCAAGAGGACGTCCATATGCATACACCCACAAGTGTATAAGGAAGGACAGTTCTCTTTGGACCCGCAGTGGTTTCACCGCATTTCCGATTGTGCTGGAGATGAATTTCAACCCCAGCGCTACCCATTTGCAGATCCGCGCTCGACTACTAAAGTCAAGCGCCCCGGAAAGCACGCCGGGGTATGGGTCAACACTCTTAAAGGTGGAGCTGCAATGACGCAAGATTTGAACAAGCCCTGGCATGATGACACCATATTGGTTATGTGCCCGCATCAATTTCTGCAACGATTTGCAGAGAAAGCGATATGGGAAGGAAGTTGAGGGATCATGATTGTTCTCGCCGGAAAAACAAAGAATGGTTTTGGGGTCTCGGTGAAGTGACGGTTGATTGGTGGGATTTGCCGCATGATGCATTGTGATTCCGTGATGAGGGAGGTACGCCTCGTTCTCCTGGGAAATTAGGTGCACTAGTTATTATTTTTGATGCCTTGGGGGGTGATCAAGAAGGGCTGGGACAGACTGATTTCAGGAAATCACATGTTGATCCCCCTCCTCAAGATCATCAGAACCGGCCGGGTCGTTGCTCGACAGCTTGGTCAAAAAAATTTTGGGAAGCCTCAACGAAAACCAAATCTCATGCGCCCCCGTGTGTCACCTCCCCTCGCAGACCCGTAGGGATGAGTCGGAAAGCGTGGAAGGTCCAGCGTGTTTCAACTGCGGCTAGAGGGCTTATACCCTTGCCGCCCGATTCCATTCTAAATTCCATTCTCCCTCGCTCAGCAGTCATGTCTCAAGAGCATGATTCCATTCTTGATTCCATTCTCCCTTGCTCACCAGTCATGTCTCAAGAAAATGATTCCATGACCGAGTTAAGAGCTCAGGAACAAGAGCAATCTCTGGATCGACTGGTTGAAAGAGTATGCATTGAACAAAATTGTGGTAATCCTCTCCCTTCCTCTGATCTTCCTCAAGTGTGTGAGCCTCGAATTTCAAAGGTCTCGTTTGTGCATCCGAGAACAAAAAAGGTCTCACTTCAAGACAGGATCTCTGATTGGAGTAAAGGTTTACAGAATGCCTCTCCCGGCGAGTTGACTTCAGAGGAGTCTCAAACTCTGTCTCTGAAGGCGAATGATCGCCCTTTGCCTTTTTCAGGTATCTCAGGTGATCCAGTTACCATTTTCAGGACGAGGGATAGGTGTGTGCGTTCTGTGATTCAGGCTGATGCTGAACATCCGCATTGCCAAGATTATAGGGATTGGATTTCCAACCGGTTCAAAGATACCGTGTTCAAGGAAGGTGGTAATCATTGGTCGGAGATAGAAAAGAACATGGACAAATGGGGTCCCAATGGGATTTGTGTCTTGGAGCCAATTCCCGATGCTAAGCTGAAGGCTGACAAGCCCATTCGTGCAGTTTGCCTTGGGGAAGAGGCCATGCGTGAAAAAATGACAGAGTTTCAAGATAAGGGCTGGATTGTGCCCAGCCAATCCCATTGGGTCAGCCAGGGGTTTCTTGTGCCAAAGCCCGGCACAAACAAATGGCGACTCGTCATTGATTATCGGTATGTGAACACGCAACTCCGCGGTTGCGAGTTCCCATTGCCGGTAATCGAAGACTTGTTTGTCAAACAGGCTGGAAACCAGCTCTGGACCCTACTCGACCTCGAGGATGGGTTCCGCCAAAAGCGCCTAAGTGAGTGCAGTAGGCAATACACTGCCTTCTGTACTCCTTTTGGGATATTTGAGTGGAGGGTCCTACCCATGGGGGTGAAGGTAGGATCCCAAGCTTTCCAGAGAATGGTGAGTGATTGTTTGAAGTGGCTACAGCCGCGCACACACATTTACATTGATGATTTACTCACGGGGACAAGACCCAAGCTTTGTGGTAAGGGCAAAATACTTGATTCAAAGGCATACCTCGAAGACCACTTTCAAAACGTGGTTAAATTATTTGAGAAGTTAGAGGAATGCCATCTCAAAGTCCGCTTTGAGAAATGTCATCTTTTTATGGAGAGAATCAAGTATTGTGGGCATGTTTCACATGGGGGAACGCGTAGTCCCGCCCCTTCCAAGGTGGATGCGGTACTCAATTGGCCCAAGCCTAAAACCCCAAAGCAGATGAAGGGATTCTTGGGGGTTTTAAATTGGTATTCAATTTACATAAGAAAATTTTCCAATATTGCAGCCCCGTTGATGACGTCGCTGCAAGGTAAGTATGAGCGTGTCCCCAGGTTAGACGGTCGTAAGGGACGTTGTAGGGTACCAAGGGAGCGTAATTGTATCCAGTGGACACCCGATATGGAGTCTGCTTTTGTCAAGTTGAAAGAAGCACTCAGTGCTGAGTGTGAGTTGTACATACCATCACCCGACGGTGAATATCGCATCCATGTCGATGCATGCGACCATGGAGTCGGTGCTGTCCTGGAACAACAGAACCCTGAAGCAGAGTGGAAGCCTTGCGCTTTTTTTAGCCGCAAGCTTGAAGGCAAGGATGGGAAGGGACAAAGAGCTTGGAGCACCCACGAGCAAGAGACCTATGCATTAGTCTCTTGCTTGCTAAAATTTAAAAGTTGGAATCGGGGATGAAAAGTCACCGTGTACACCGACCACAAGTCTTCGTAGAGTTGGTACAAAGAAGATCTTTGTACCCTCTCGGGGCCTTTGGGGAGGCGTGGCCGGTGGCATGAATTTTTAAGCCCGTACCACATTGAGTTGGTGTACCAACCCGGCAAGGACAACACTGTCGCTGATGGGTGGTCCCGGTGGGCATATTGGCGGATGACACCAATTTTCACGGCGGTGATGCCGATCAAAAGGGGGTCATGAAGCAAGAACGTGAACTCAAGGAAAGGGAAGAAAAATGTTTGGCCCAGCGGGCTAGAGACACACAGGTCCAGTTGGATTCAGGACTTCTCAATGCCATCACTGCCGTGGGGGTTGTCTTAACTCTCCAATGGCTTGGATATGCCACGGTGCAGGCTCTAAGTGCTCATCAAGCTTGGGTACAGCCTTGCCCCTCCGTTCTTCAGTGTTTCCACAACAGTTCTCAGGACATTCAGGACAGACAGGACAAAGAGATAAATGAGCTTGCTGCATCTATTGCTTCTGTAAAGGGATGTGCAGCTAATTGGTCCAGTGAGACTGTTTCTGGCTATGCAGCCCATGTTCAACCTCCGATGAGTCATTTGTCGTATTGGCCGGAGTCGGAAGGACTCATTTGTGCCGTGTCCAAGGTGAACATACCACCTCAGTCCGAAATTCTCTATGAGGATTGGACTGAGCAATATCGGGATGAATTTCCTGACTGGGACTTTGAGTCTGATCTAGTCACCTCAAACCCGAATTATCCGGATTACGGTTTGAGGTGGGACGATGACGAAAAAGGGATTCGGTTCAAGGGAAAGATTTTGTGCCCTAGAGCTCTTTTTGAAGACGTGGTGATGGCAATACATTCTTATGGCCACCATCGGGTGGAGAAGACTGTGGAGTTGTTTGATAGAAAAATTTGGTGCCTTGCCTACGACTTGCCAAGAGGTAGGCGTAATCCGTCACCCGACATTGCTAAAATTCTTGGGCGATGTAATGAGTGTCAAACCACGAGGGCAAGGCGTGGCAAGCAACCCGAGACATGTGATTTTGCTCCTGTTCCGCAGTATCCCTTCACATCCCTTGCAATTGACTTTTGTAAATTGCCCAAGTGTTTGCAGAAGTCCACTGGAAAAAAGGTGGACTATCTCATGGGCATTGTCTGCCGTCCAACCGGGTATGTATTGGCAAATCCTTTGTCAAGAAAAGGGATTGGACAGTAAGAGTGCTGCTTCTTTGTTTTTGGATTGATGCGTCCATATGTTTGGGTTGCCAAAAGAGTTCATTTGTGACAATGCGTCCATTGACAACTCTGAATTTTTGAAGGATTTGCTTGCCATGAGTGGAGTTGAACAACACAGCTCGGTGGCCTACCGACCACAGAGCAACGGACGTGCTGAACGAGCTGTCCAAAGTATTGTAAACTCACTTATGCAGTACCTTGAGCAGCGCGGGGGTTCCAGCAAGCACTCTTGGGTGGAAAGCTTGCCATTGGCCCTTTTGGGCTTTGAAGATTTGCCGGGGGCAGTCAGTGGGTATTCCCCACATCGACTTATTTTTGAGAGATATCCTGTAGGTTGGGGGGATTGTTTGCCCGTATCCCTACAGGATGGGGCTGAGGATGCAGGACAAATTTTTGGTCGCATGTTGGACAAACGTGCTGAAGTCCGAAAGCGCCTTGAAGATCTCCATGCCAAGGAGTTTGCCAAATTTTTGGCCAAACATCCGGAGCAATCGTTCAAGCCGGGGGACCGTGTATGGGTACGTAATCGTATTGTAGAACCTCCTGTGCATGGTAAGCTCGAGAGGATTTGGCAAGGCCCTTGTGAAGTGTTGAGACGCATCTCACCGGGCGCCTACCGTGTAAATATACGAGGAAGGGAAGAGATCTTCACTTCTAGGCGATTGAAGCCCTATGTCCCTTACGAGGACGACAAGAAAGTGCCTTTGCACTATTATACGGATAGGGAAGGGTTGATTGAGACCGACGACTACGTGGTCGAGCGTGTTTTGGAGGATCGTGTCGTGAGGGGGAAGCGACAGTGGCGAGTCAAATTTCCGGAGTTCCCCGAACCTGAGTGGCATTATGCAGGCTCTTTCTTGCATAATATCAACCACACGTGGGCTTGGTACAACCGTCGGAGAGGGATTGATGTGTCTTTGTCAGATTTTCGCTGAATTATTGTTGATTTTCTATTTTTTTACCAACTATTGGCAGGTTGGCCCTCCAGCAAGTTTTTTCATTGAATTTTCCCCGTTGGAGTGGAATGCCATCTCTTCGAACTTTATTCAGGCAATTTTGCATTGATGCTTTGAACCCTTTGCCATAAGATCCCTTTGCCCTTATCCGTTGCCATTGATTGATGGTGGTTGTCTTTCTTACCCACATGTCTTTTCCACTTGTTTGACCTACTCCTCCCATCTGCATTGTGATGTCCTCCTCACACCTGCTTTGTATCTCCCCCCTAATTTTGGGTTGCCGGATGCAACCATGCCATTGTGTTGTATTGTTGGGGGTGTTTCACTGCCTATTCCATGGGGTGCCCACCACTTTGGGCACTTGGGATAGATTTGAGCTTGACGCGCTAATTGCTTATGTTGTTTGACCTCCCGCCCCTAATTTGAGGTTGCCGGACGCAATGGGGGCCGCCAATTGTGCTAGGGGGGGAGCCTATTCTCTCAAAAATGGGTGTTTCTATTTTTCGAACACCACGTTCCATTTTTAGAATTTTTGTGCTATTTTTAGTAACAAAATTTCTATTTTAAGAACTGCTCCCCCCCGGCCCCGTTTCGCGTTTCCTCAGCATCCGGGACCATTTTTTTGCACGCTTGTCACATCCGTGAGGTCCCTTTCCCTCCACGGTTGCCCTATTTGGAGATCCAGCTTTTCCGCTTCGCTATTTTTAGTAACAAATGTTACTTTTTTTAGTAAAAATTTGATTTTTCATATCTCCGAACTGGTGGCACCTGGGGAGTTTCCGAACGGATCCTCGACCATTTTTTTGGCATGCCCAACGCAACCCTGGGGACCGTTTGCATTACATCTGCACCAGCGGCCCCCGGTAGACCCTCCTAAAAAAGTTTTTAGGGTAGGGTCAGCTAGGGTCAAAAACCGTGTTTTTGCCATATTTTTGACATATCGTTGAGTTGGAAGATTTCGTGAGTACCTACCTACTTCGAAAGCTCATCCCGGATGAAACCATGGCTTCTGTTTCTTCCTGCTTCCACCTGGGTCCCGAATGATATAATATTGGGGGGAAAAAAATTTCGGAGAAAACAATTTTTTTCCGGAAAATTTTTTTTTCGAAAAAAACTTTTTTTTCTCCCCCATTCCTCCATTCATTGTCTTTGCTGACCTCAAGGTGCATTTCAGCATTGTATGGCTCTCATTCTGCTTGTTGATTCTTCTTCGCGCCATTGGGTGGCATTGTTTTGCTGCGGCTTGGCTTGTCGCCGGGAATTTGCAGCTAGGGAGGGGGGTGTCAATGGCACGTGTGGGGGCTTTGCATAGGTATTCAATCGCCTAAACACCAGCATTTGAGTCATGCAGGCTGTTCAGGGCTAGGGAGGGGGGTTTTTATGCAATGCCCAAACCTGTGTGGATTTTGCACCCGCCCACCCGCACCTATGATGCTTGTTTGTACTCGTTTCCATAGCTCTGACCCTCGTTTTCTGATTTTGGCTGTGTCAGAGCATCGGGGATGTGTGAGTCAGGGAGGGGGGTGTAAAACTTGGGGCATAGCCATGTGAAGAATCCATGTTTGTTGCCCACTTCTCCTTTGCACACTCATGTTGCGTATTGTGTGCCATTTCAGGTGTAAATTATTATGCGATCTCAGCATTGGATTCCAATCCCAGGTTTCGATCCCTGAATTAATTTCGATTGCAGATTTCAGTTTTGTTTTTGCATTTATGATGTTGCATTGATTTTGTTTCAATTCTGCAGTTGGCCAGCATTTGTTCTAACAGTATTTGGATTTTTGATTCGTGGATTGGCTGCTGCTGTGTGTGCGCGCGCGCCGTCTTTGGTCGCGCCGTAATGCAGGCCAGCCAATCGAATACCCTTCCAGTTTGGGGCTAATAGTGTTAGATCTATCATGTGGAAATTGGAATCACTTATCCAACCGGAGGAAGACTATGTGACAGCCATAGTAGGTACGTTGATGGCTTCTGTGGGCAGTGTTGAGGGAGTACCTCTGCAGAAACCAGGACCGTCCTTATCTCTGCTATGGTGGTATTAGTAGTTATGGCAAAACCTACCAGTCACATGGGGTGTCTTCCGAAGGGGACGAGAGGTGAGACCAAGGGAAGCATAGGTAGGCGCACCGCTGGTTGTGGGATACATTGGTTGTTGCCTTGCAATTGGATTCCATTGAGGTGCCACACCATATTTGATTTTGAGGTCTCATGCATTCATTCTAAGAGTTGACATTGCATTTGTCATTCATGCATGGTTCATTCATGGTGTGACTCAAATTTGGTTTTGCCCATGATTCCATGGTCAAGGTGAACATATAGTGTCTCCCCTCCCCAAGGTGGATTTGGTGCTTTCCCTCACTCTCCCTCTCTCTCCCAATTCATCATACTCCTCAAGAGGTAAATTGAGCAATTAATGCCATGTGACCGTTGTCTTTGATCCTTTGAGACTCTTGGGCTCTTTCATTTTTTTCAAGTGCCCGTGACTTGGGAGTTATCCAATTAAGACATGCCGTGGTTTTGCCATCTTATGATTTGACTCAAGGATAGGCATTGGTCGAGCTTTCGCCACTCTCTCTCCAAGTGCATGCATGCTCTCTTGGGTCAAGGCTAGGCGAAACTCCCTCCATATGCATGCTCTCTTGGGTCAAGGCTAGGCAAAACTCTCTCCCCATGCATGCCTTCTCTCATGGTGGATAGGTAAATCTCTCTCAAGGGATTTGGTTGGGGGATATCTCTTCTCGGGCATGGTTAGGCGATGCATGTACTCTCTCCGGCTCTCCGGGATGAGACCAACTCTCCATGCACGTGCTCTCGTTGGGTGGGATCATCTCTCCATGCACGTGTTCTCTTTGGGTAGAGGTTAGGTCCCATGAGTAGCCCGGGAGGCCATTGGCCTATTGTGTGCTTCTTTGCCCGATCTCATGGATCTCATTGTCAATCGTGTATTGCTCATTTGCTAATTTGGTTTAGATTAGTTGTTGATCGTAAGAGCTAACCGGGTCATGGTTTGGTGCCTTCGTTGGTGCGTTTACATGCCCCATGTGACCATGTATGTGCATGTGCACTTCCTTCCCTCATGTTGGTGTAGTCAAGACGTCCCGAGACTCAAGTGTGACTCATTTGCTCTTTGGGGATGGCCCAACGGTGGTGTCGATCATTTCTTTCCTCTCCTCCACCCCCAGTGAGACCATCCATGTCGACGGGTAGAAGTAGTGTGAATTTTGGTTTAGAACTTTTACAAGCATGACTCAAGTCCATAGGATAATGCCCGTGCCCATGAACTGTTCGTCCTTGCATTGCATGTGGTCCGACCGGAAGAGTAGGTTGAGTCTTACTCGCGCTTGTGAATTCTTTTCTTTTTCTTAAGGGAGGACCATTCAGGAACCATTTGGACCTTTGCCCGTGCTCGTCCCGTGTGGACCATTTGTACCCGTCTTGGACCCGTGTTTGACCGGTGTTGGACCGTGGCTCATTTGTGGGTTTTTGTGGACCATTGGTGAACATTTGGTTTGATCATTGTTGGATCATATTGGATTCTTGGGTCATTTCGTCATTGCGCTTTCAAATGGAATTGTTTGTGTCATTGCCGTGCTCTGAGGGACTTGAGTGGGTGGTGAGCTTGGAAATCTCTGTTTTGCTGGTTGGAAATTTTGGTGGTTGGAGATCGGGAAAAATGGAAGATTCACTGGGTTCAAGTCACCTTGAGGGCGAATTGTTTGTAGCAGAGGGTCCACACCCGTGTGGATTTTGCATAAACAGTAAGCGCTTTTACTTGTGGTCTTGTGGTTGCTTGGTGCTTGCTTCCTTTGTATTTGCTTGCCTTGCCCGTAGTGCATTCTTGAGGTCATCTCTTTGCCTTTCTCGGTGTTGGTTTCATGGTACTTTGGCGTCGTGCTTGTCGGGGCGTGGCCATCTCTTGGCGGCTACATACCTTGCCGCGTCGGAACATACTTTTGTTTTCTTCGTCGATGTTCTCCGTGTTCACGCTCCGTCGTCCTAGTCCTACGACATGCACTTGGCTAGGTGTTTTGGGGCACGCACAGGGTACGTTGTCGTGTCTGCTTATCTTCTCTGTTCACGCTGAGGTCTGGATGTGTGGATTTTGCTGCTGACCTCGCCAAACAGTGGCGCAAAATTTCATGGGGGGGATTAGAAGTCAGTAAAAACGATTTCTGTCTTTTTTTTTTCTTTTGGTGTGTCTTTCTCTCCGTTCTAATTTATTCTTTCCACGCTGTCCAGCAACACGCGCGATATCAGCGGGGAGGTTTGCAGCCAAGGGGGTAGCCCTAGTGGTCGGGCAGCGCATGCAAACTGTGCTCGTCAAGCAGCCCACCTAATTCCTGGGGTCCTGCAATGGTTCTCTACACCCCGAACCTTGTGTTGACGCCTGGCCTGATGGTCCGCACAGTGGATGCAATGGTTCCCTACACCACAAACCTTGTGTTGACGAATGGCCTGCTGGTCCGCACACTGGATACAATGGTTCTCTACACCCCAAACCTTGTTTTGACGAGTGGTCTGAATGGTCCGCACACGGGATGCAATGGTTCTCTACACCCAGAACCTTGTTTTGATGAGTGGCCTGATGGTCCGCACGCTGGATGTAATGGTTCTCTACACCCCAAACCGTGTTTTGACGAGGGGCCTGCTGGTCTGCACACTAGATGCACTGGTTCTCTACACCCGTCACCTTGTTTTGACAAGTGGCCTGATGGTCCCCACACTGGATGCAATGGTTCTCTACACCGCAAAGTGTGAGTTCACCAATAACCTGACGGTCCGCACAGCGGATGCAATGGTTCTCCACACCCAAAACCATGTTTTGACGTATGGCCTATGGTAGGCACATTGGTGCAATGGTTCTCTACACCTCAAACCTTGTTTTGACGAGTGGCCTGATTGTCCGCACACGGGATGCAATGGTTCTCTACGACTCAAACCATGTTTTGACCAGTGGCCTATGGGTCGCACACTGGATGCAATGGCTCTCTACACCTCAAACCTTGTGTTGACGAGTGCCCCGATGGTCCGCACACGGGATGCAATGGTTCTCTACACCCAAATGCTTGTTTTCACAAGTGGCCTGATGGTCGGCATACTGAATGCAACGGTTCTCTACACCTCGAACCTTCTTGTGACGAGTGGCCTGATGGTCCGCACAGCAGATGCAATGGTTCTCTACACCAAAAAGCTTGTTTTGACCAGTGGCCTGATGGTCTGGAGAAGCCGGTTCGGACCCCCGTGGCCATCCTTGGGTCACTTGGGGTGTGTATCTATGTGCCGGCAAGCCGCCATTGGCTGATATCATACTCTCCCATCCACCTGACTTAACCTGATGTGATAGTGTGATAGGATTGGCCATTCCAGCTATGAGCGGCCATATTCAATACCGAGGCGCCGCCGGCTGAGATTTATATATCAGAATATCAGGAATCAACAGGGTTTTTTTATCACAATGTTTCCGTAATTTTTCGGCTATACGTTCTGATTGTCCATGTATCGGCGACTGTCAGTTGGCTCCCGATTTTGCGGTAACCGATTGGTTAACTGTTATTTCCAGATATTTTAGCGGAAACCCCGATGAAGGGTCAATTTTCTTCAGAAAAGGGTTCGTTGCTTCCGCAATTTTCATGTTATGCACTCGCAAAATTAATCCCATTTTTTCAGACATTCAGAATCGGATTTTCGACTTCCAGGTCGCCGCACTTGATATGATGAATTTCGAGTGGTTCTACATTTTTCCCCGATCACGAATCAACCTTCCTTTTCTTGTCTCCTTCATTTTTCTTGGAGATATAGGCGAAACAAAATTGATTCGTGAGGCCACTCTGAAAGGTCATATCTCTGGCTCACGGCGAGGAGTTACAATTTTGAGATATGGGCTAGAATCGCCTTGGTCTCAACTTAATTTAGCAAGCATCAAACGCCTTTGATGTGTACACATGCCCAGTGTAGCAAGGGATAATGGTCAAGAGGGTAGAAAGTGATATATAACTCTTGGACCGTACAACCGAATATTTTAATGCAACTTTCGAGTGTACCGCATGAGTGTTGGTGTTGCATAGCAACTTTCCTTGGGTTCCTACGTATTTTTAACGTGAAGTTATGTGCATGGAGGGGCATGGCATATCATGGTGGGAGCCACTTTTGAGGGTATGTGTTATATGCATGGTATGTGCTTCGCTATGCTCAAGCCCATGTTATATATCTCCGTTTGTAGGAAGATATATGGAGTCATACGTGGCAAGGGCTTCGCCCATGTCCCAATGGTGAGATCCATAGCGCTAGACTAAGTCTACCGCACATAAAGTGCATGTGAGAGGGCTTACAGAGCGACCCACAAGCGCCACTATCAATTTTCCCATTTTCATGGTGCGTGTCGGGAGGAGGTTCGAAGGTGTCCCTATGCGTCCATGTGGGGATCCAAGTGGGTGATTGTTCGCAAATGGTCCCAAGCACTTGTGTGTTGAACCATATGTTGATACCATGGGTGAGCAAAGTTATATACTATTGTGATTATCTTGAATTTGGCATTATTTGCATGTTTTTGACCTCATTTTATGCTCATTTTTTTATTTTATGTGCTCAACTGGTCGGCAAACACTAACGTGCCTAGAGATCCGTGAACTATGGTATGTTGCTTACATGTTGACATATGCTTCGGTGTTGCACCTCACCGTATGCCTGATCACGTGGTCACTTTGGCGTGGCACACGGGGCCTCACAAAATTAGGTCTCAAATTCATGAGTCGACTTGTGAAGCATGGCATGTATATATCCAGAGAAGTTTGGGAGCCAATGTTGGGATATTCTTGGGCATGGACCTTTGGTCTATATCACCCTTGTATTTTACTTTCTGGTTTGACACATGCATGGAGCATTTGAACATTTGCCGTATGCGTTTTTGAGTATATAATTGAATTTTGGGCACTCTGGTGTGATTTGCCTAACTTTGCTATGTTGTGAGGTCATCTGCATGGGGCAATGCTCCAAGCCCAATTGACTCCACGTCCAACCAAAGTTATGTCAGGGTAGGGCATGGTCCTGAGTGCCACTCTAGGCCATGACACGCCACCTCCCCTATTGGGCTAGGATTTAGAGGCTTGGGAGTGAACACAATTTTGGGGTTTGTGTAGTGACTTTTGACACATGGCATTCAGCCGACTCATTTGACGTGGTTCAGGGCATCATGTTGGCGAGTCAAGGGAAGGTCCTGAGTCCAGGGAATGAGGGGTCTATGGCTGTGACTGTGTATGTTTACCTCTTTCCCCAACGTTGCTTGAATTGTGTTCATATGCCAATTTCACGGCTTCCTTATTGGTGCAATTCCATGTACATGCCCAACGCCCGTGTCTCCGTGTGCACCGTGAGACGACCGGCGTGTTGAAAGGAGTTGTTGAGTGTCAACGCGGGACCTCAAACACCCTTGGAAACCCTCAGTGTGGATTATTTGGATTGGAGCTATTGTACTTGGGAGTTGGTTATTGCAAGGGATCAGGGTTTGTGTGAAGGAGCCAGATTTTACTATTTTTTGTAGGAAACTGTGCAGGATAAGGCAAGATCATGCAGAACCTGGTGAGAAGCAAGACCATAGGAGTGACAGGAAATGGTGGAAGGGGTACAGCAGGGGCCGGTCCTGGTAGGGACCTTCTTTAGGGTAGCAGAGGAGTACCTGCCCCCTACTGCCGCACCGGGGACTTGGGCCCTCATGAGCCCTGCCCAAGGACGCCCCGGGTGCAGATCGTGGAGTCCGTCCAGTCCACGCCGGACTGGGAAGCCCGAGAAGAGCGAAGATGCTCAGAATGGAGAGCCCTTGCAGGACATGGGCTAGACATGGAGGACATGGCCTCCATGTGTAAAAGGCAATGCCGCAAGGCTTGCAATCTCCGCTACGCTGCGGAGGAGTTGGAGGAGACTGGCAGCAACGGCAGAGCCAGGCGTTACCGGAAGCGCGGGTCCCAAAAACCGGCGGCAGAAGCCAGGGCAATGGAGACGGATCCCACCCCGGTCAGGCTGTGGTCAGCTGCAGATTCCGAGGGGCACTCCGAGGGCTATGGTACCGCGTACCCTTTGGAGTCGGAGGAGATCGCCAGACCGCCCACAAGGGCGCACACGGCCCCCGAACCCAGCCTGGAGCATGACGCCGAGGCGTTGGAGAGGCCTGCCAGAGCCAGAACGGCGCTTGTGGCCCGGCACACGGAGCCAACACGGGATAGCATGGGTGACACACCCATGGCGGAGGAGTCCGAGGCGCCGGGAACCGTGGGATGCGCCGGATCAGGTGGAAAGCACGTTGAGTGCCACTGCGAGCACGTATCCTTCCTCATCGGCAAGTACCCAAGGATGGGGATGGACGCTATCGTGCAGCACCTCAACCGCCTGGACAACGCGAAGGACAGCCTAGAGGAGGACGTCGCGGAGATCCTGGATGACCAGTCGGCAGCGGAGAGAGACATGGCGGAGCTGCAAGCGGAGCAGGACCGGTACCGGGAGAAGCTGGAGATGGCCCTGCAGAAGCAGCAGCGAGTGGTGGACAGCCTCCTCCACCTGGTGGAGGACATGTCGGGACGCCTGAAAAGGTTAGAGGAGTCACAACCCCTCGCCTCGGGTCAAGAGCTTCCAGCAAAGCCGGCAGCGGCAGAGCTGGTAGAGCGGGTTAAGACCCTCAGGAGCGCCATGGATAAACCCATGGGCGGCCCTGCAGAGGCACCTTACGCGCCTCCGCGTGTCGACCTGGGTGCGCTGCCGTTTGTTCCCATGTTCAGCGAATCCATAATGCTTGGGGAGCATACGGCACCGGCTGGGTCCATGCGGGAAGGGCACGCAACCACGGACCTGAGGAGCCTGACGGTACAGATGTCCCATGCCGCCCAGGATCCACCGACCACTACGACTGCCCATGCAGTTTATGCAGAAGAGGAGATCCAGAGCCAGACCATGCAGGGGCGAACCATGGGAAGGGCCAACAGACATGGTCGAGGCCATTCAGGCGGAAACCTGTGGGTGAAGGACCCCACTACGGGGATATGGACAGCCGGTGGAGCAAGTCCTTCCCGCATCCCAAACCCCATGGGTTCAGGCCCAACTGGACCGCAGTCCATGGAGGAGAGGGATGTACGGGGAATGTACTCACACCCCCCGGCCACAGGTGGTATCCGTCCCGGTGGAGTGGTGGCTGCGGATGTCCGAGACCGCATCAGGATTGA
This sequence comes from Eutreptiella sp. 'Long Island Sound 2002', assembly GCA_964036045.1. Lineage (NCBI taxonomy): Eukaryota > Euglenozoa > Euglenophyceae > Eutreptiales > Eutreptiaceae > Eutreptiella > Eutreptiella sp. 'Long Island Sound 2002'. The sequence goes on from OZ038388.1 coordinate 10,212,039, forward strand.
CGACCTCAGGGGAATCAACATCCCCTACTACGATGGCAACCCCTCGAACCTGGACGACTTCATCCTGGATTGGGAGGACTTCGCCGAGGAGGTCGTCGGCCAGATGAAGGGAGCGCCAAGGGACAAGTGGGTATGTCGGACATTCCGACACAGGCTGGCGCAGGACCTGAAGGAGGAGCTCAGGGATCAGATCCTCGAGGGATTGATCCAGACGGAGCAGGCCTGCCTCCAGTGGCTGGAGGATGAGGAGCGAGTGGACGCCCCCAACCAGAAGTTGGAGGATTTGTGGTCCATTCCGCTGCCGCTGGAGGGCGGGGAATTGAGGTTCCGGGAGTGGAATCGGTACATCCGCAAGTACCGAAGAAGCCTTAAGCTGGTGGAGGACTGGAATGAGGCCAGCGAGCTCCGACACTTGCTGAAGGACGTCCTCCCCGGGCACTGGAAGAGAAGAGTGGAGGATGAGGAGAAGAAGAGAGCAAAGAAGCGCGTGGCCGTACGGATCATGGCATCGGAGGACACCCACGCCGGAATAATTGAGTTTTTCCGGCGAAACCTTGGCGAGCCCAGCCGAATGTTGGGGTTGAAGAACGCCGTCTACGTGGAGGTATTCGGCGACACCATGAGGGAAAAGGCTGATGCACCTCAACAACCTGGAGTGGAGGCGCGGAGAGCCGCTCAGGATGCACTTCATCTTCGCCCGCATGAGCCTGGACGAGATCGTGACGTACATCACGGTGGAGCTGAAGCTGAAAGCCAAGAACGAGGCCCACGTGCAGGATCGACAAGGCCAAGGACATGGAGGTCATCGAGAAGATCGCCACCAGCGAGGGGTCAAGGGGGACACGGTCGGCACCGCGGAGGAAGGGAGTGGAAGCGGCCAAGATCTCTGGACCGCAACCACCCCAGAGGATCATGAGGAAGCCCACTTCTTCGCGTTCGTAGCGTGCAATATGAAGGAGAATGGGCAGGACAGGTCCAGGTGGAACCGCCTGGACCCAAGGACCAAGAACCGCAGAGAACCGCGGAGGATCGGGAACCCGCCGCTCTCGTTCCGCGAGTACAGATCACAGCACACCGGTTGCTGGGTCTGCTACGGCAAGGGGAACAACCATGCACATGACCACCGGCATTGCAAGGTATATGAGGAAGACAAGGAGACCTACTTCGCCGCCCATCCCGACAAGAAGCCCAAGGAGCAACGAATTGCCGATTGGAAGGCAAAGGGCGGAGATGGTGGAAAAGGCCAAGGAAAGGGCCAAGGAAAAGGCGGAGGAAAAGGCAATGTCGGAGGACCCGGCCCAGACCGACGCGTGAGGTCGATCGAGGAGGTTGCTGAGGACATGTTGAGGACGTTGGAGGAACTGAAAGCCCAGCAACGTGGTGGACCAAGTCAGAGCGGATCGCAGCTGGAGGGAGCTGCGGCAGGCCACGTCTAGAGGAGCCCCCACAGGAGTGGGACCTCGGAGGTCTCTCCTCCGAATATCAGTGGAATCCTAGAGAAAGCGAAGGCACATCGGGTGCCGAAGAAGGCTTCAGAAGAGCCAAAACCACTGAGTTTTGCCACTCCCAACCCCTGGAGCGCCCTGCCAAGGGAAGGGTATGTGGGCAAGGGACGTGGTAAGAAAGAAGGAGCGACCACGGAGAGCCCCGTGGACGGGCAGGACCAGTCCAAGATCTACACCATCGGTGACCATACCCTCGAAGTCCTGATGCACCCAGACGTGCTAGAGTTGCATGCTGTGAGAGTCGTCCATACACCGCATGGGGACGAGCGGCAGTTGCACTTGAAGGTGCGTGTACGGTGCGAACAAGGGGAGTTGGTGGTGGATGTTTTGGTGGATACGGGTGCCCAGGTGAGCCTGGTCCGGAGAGGGTTGTTCAAGGAGGAATCCCTGCAGCCCAGCCATAGACCGGTACGCCTGAAGGTGGCCAATGGAGAGATTATGGGTGGTGGCACCCATAAGGCCACTATCAGTATGGAATTCTGGGAGCATGAGCGCTTGAACCGCCCTGATTTGGCGAAGAGAACCACTCTATCCGGGAACTTCTATGTGGCCGACATTACTGACCCGGATATGATCATGGGGTATGACTTCATGGTGGGAAACGCCATTGGAGCCCTTCCCCATCGTGCAACGCTGGTCAGAGAGGATGATGAATGCCTTACATGGCTGTTCACGGACTATGCATGCAGATCATCGCAATGGAATGCCGAGGAAGAGGATCGGATCGTCCAAGCGGTGCAAGCTGTGGGTGCCAAATCCAGAGGAGACCGCGGAGTTCAGCTCACAGAGTATGGAATCGCGCCGCAGTTGTGTGCCAGGATGATTCAGACGCTGGGAGCCGAAGCGCCCGAGACAGACGTCTTCGCTTCCCGGGATGCCCCACTTTTGAGGAAGTGTAGGAGGTATTGGCATCGAGGAGACTCAGCCTGGCACAGGCATTGGAGTCTGAAGGAGTGGGGGCCCATGTATTGGCATGGCTCCCTGGAAAGTACCAGACGTAAGATGCAGAAGATCGTCGCGGATAGGGCGAAGGGGATCCTGGTATTCACCGGCATAGGATCCACCCCATGTCCGCTGGAAGGTCTCAAGTCACCCTGAACGAGATGTCATTCGGGTCAGAGGAGGAGTTGTTCATCGACGCCAAGGGTTTATCGATGCCCTCCCCGGGTCAAGTCCGGGGTACCAAGGCTTTCCTCATGGATGGGGCGCAAGCCCAGCCCACGGGTGATGAAGCATTCATCTGTAGGGTTGAGGCGGTGCCCATGCGGGTCATGTTTGAGCCCAAGGAGGGGACGGATCAGCCAATGGATGGCATTGACGTCCTGTCCCACGCCGAGATCGACCACGTCGTCAGCTACATGCAGATGGGGATGCACGACCGGGTGGCAGCCAAGAAGAGGCGGGCCATGGTCACATCTCCGCATTGGTGGGATGACAAGAGGATGGTTAGCGGCAAGTACGAGAAGGATGAGTTCGTGGCGAGGGTCATGGATCACATCGCGGACCAATATGATGGTCCGGTTGGGTCGGACCCGCCGACGTGGGATTTTCCAAGAATGGGGGCCGAGAGCGACAAGAACCAGCCTGATGCTGCAAATTTCCGAAGATTATCGGTGGGAAGAGCTTCCCACGACGATGAAGACGGCATATCGGACGAGGAGAAGTCGGACTCGGACCCGGAAGAGGCCTATACCGCAGTGCGGTCGGTTGTATCGATACCGAAGCAAGCGGCTGAAGAGGCCGAGGAGAACCCGAAGGTCGCCGAGCTGAAGGAGAGGCTGATCAATGCCTATCCGCGGCTATTCAGTGGCGTCGCCAACAAGAACCCTCCAGATCGTGGGACGTTTGGCACAGCGAGGATCAAGCTGAAGCCGAACCCCAAGATCTATCGTCATCGGGAGTACCAAGTTCAGGGCGATCGGGCCGAGGCCAGGAAGAAGTTGTTGGCCGAGTTTATTGAGCGGGTCTGGATCGAACCCTCCGACAGTGAGTGGGCCAGCCCAGCCTTCATCGTGCCCGAGAAGGAGAAGGGCGAGTGGAGGTTGGTGGTTGATTACAGAGGTTTGAACGAGCAAACCGCGAGCATCCTCCAAAAACAGCAAAAAAAGCAGATTTTCACGGTTTTAGACCTGAAACACGGCTATCACCAGATGCCGCTACACTCGGACTCCAGGCCCTGCACAGCGATGTCGACGCCGCTGGGGCCCATGCAGTGGACAGTGGTGCCTATGGGCGCCAAGAATGGCAACGCCGCTTTCCAGCGCATGATGGAGGACCTACTCGGTCCTGTCCGGGACTGTGCCAACCCCTTTGTGGATGACATCATCATCGGGTCCGGCGCGGAGGACATGACTGAGGACGAGCTCATCGAAGCGCATGAGAAGGATCTGCGCCGAGTGCTCAGCGAGCTAGACAAGCACAACATGGTGTGCAAGCCCACCAAAGCCTCACTCTTCGTGAAGGAAGTGGAGTTCGCGGGTCACGTGGTTGGTCACGGGCAACGCCGTCCCATGCCTGAAAAGCTGGCGTCCCTGCACCACTGGGAGAAGCCCCAGACCATCAGCGAACTCCGGTCCTTCATGGGGTTCTGCAATTACTATTCGGGCTATGTCCGGATGTACGCAGAACTCTTGGGGCCGTTGCACAAGATGCTGCAGGTGGGGAAGTTCGATGGCCGGAACGGGAGCAAGAAGAAGCTTGCCTGGACCCCTGAGGCCGAAGATGCGTTCAGCCGCGTGAAGGAGCAACTCCTGGGGCAGCTGGGGCTATTCCTGGTGGACCCGGACAAGGGATTCCTGATACGGACGGACGCCTCGGACTATGCTGTAGGGGCAGTCCTCGAGCAGGTCCGAAACGACGGGTCGCACGTACCCGTGGCGTTCTGGAGCCGGATCCTGGCCGAGGGCCAACGTGGAACCTGGACCGCGAGGGAGAAGGAGACGTACGCCATTGTTTGTGCGCTCAGGAAGTGGTCTGGCCACATCGGATTACAACCGGTGGTGGTTTGTAGGGACCATCAGTCCTTACAGAGCTGGCACAAGGAGCACGTCGACACCCCCTCCGGACCGGCGGCGAGGAGGGCCTGAAGGCATGAGACGTTCGCCAAGTTCGACCTCAGCGTCGTATATGTCCCGGGGAAGGACAACACTGTGGCAGATTGCCTGATTCGATGGGCCTACCCCGCGGGCAAGGCATGGATGGACATCTCCAGCCATGGGGACGCCGAGGAGACTGAGGAGGCCAAGCGCATCATTGAGATGGAGAAGGCCATGGAGCAAGAGGGGGTCAAGTGCTTTGTGGTGATGGCAAACCGTACAGACCTGGCCAAGTTCCCGGGCGCCCGAGTCCAAGCTATTTGAGAGGAAACCCTCGAGCAATGGATGGTGGCCTTCGTAGAGCTAGTCAGGTCGGTGCTGACAGAGGACTGGTCGGATGACTATGCGGCATCCGACAACTGGAGCAGGGACTGGAATGCCGTGAGCGCCCCGTCGGACGACGAATGGCCTGAGGGCTTGACCGAGGACGGGGACAAAGTATTCCTCAAGGACAAGCTATTGGTCCCTGAGAGCCGAATGGAGGAGCTCATTGACCACTGGCACAACGCCCAGCTCATGCATCCTGGTCGGGACAAGATGCAGCAGGACCTGGAGTGGCGCTTCAAGTTCCCAGCGGGGTACTACGCCATCCTGGACAAGTACTGCAGCGACTGCGCCGTGTGTCGGGCCACGAAGAGCCCCAACCACTCCACGGCGGGCAACCCGGTGTATACGGCTATACCGGAGGCCCCTATGCGGTCCGTGGCCATGGATGTATTCGCTATGCCCGAGGTCACCGTGGAAGGAGAGACCTACGACTGTGTCATCCTGGCGGTGGATAGGCACAGCGGGTATATCGTGGCGGTCCCTGGCAAGAAGTCCAAGAAGAAGGACAAGAAGGACAAGCATGGAGTGGGTCTGCAGACCAAGACCGTCGCTAATGCCATGATCAGGCATTGGCTGACGATTTTTGATGTCCCAGCTGTCATCTGCAGCGATCGGGGCAGTCAATTTGTGGGGACGTGGTTCAAGACGATGTGTAAGCACATGGGGATTCGGCACGCCAAGACCGTGGCGTACCACAGCCGGTCAAATGGCCGGGCTGAGGTGGCCGGGCGGCAGATTTTCGAAACGTTCCGCCAGCTGCACATTGACAAACTGGGCCGGAATTGGTACAATTCGCTGTGGAGAGTGCTCCAGGCGTACCAGGACCTTCCGGGACCCACTGGACTGTCGCCCCATCGCATCCTGTTCCTACGGGGTCGAGTGTCACGCACTCTCCCGTGGTTGAACCATGGCAAAGTGGCCCGGGATGCGAGTTCTTTGATGGCTGAGGCGGACGACACGGCGGTCAAGGTGTGCAAAGCACTTCAGGACGAGCATGAGAAGAGGGCCGAGTATTTCAAGCAGGGAAAAGTCCAGAAGTATGCCCTCAGAGATACCGTATGGGTGGAGCGGCACCACAAGGATGTCCTGTCCAGGCATTGGCAGGCGTCTTGGTATGTGCCGGGGGTAATCGTTCAGAAGGTTGGGCAGGATGTGTATGCGGTGCGAGTGGGGGATAACAAGATCCTGGACCGCGACCATACCCAGCTTCGTCCCCGTGCACCAGCCCCGAGCGGACGTCCCGTCACCTTCGAGTTCACGGCCGGCGATGTGGACTCGGACGACGAGGGTGAGGACGACGACTTCACCGCCGAGAGGATCCTGACGGACAAGCCAGACCCGGGGACGCCTGGGGGGAGGCTTTATAAGGTCCGTTGGAAGTGATTTGCTGCATCCAGAGATTCGTGGGAACCTCCGAGCACTTTCGTGCCGAGGTATACCACGGTCTGGATGGAGTATCTAAGGAGGAAGAACATTTCCTTGGATGTCAAGGACGTGTTTGTCCATTTGGTGGCTGCAGCAGCACCGTGATGCATCCCCCTTGGCATTTTTGTTTGTTTTTGTGCTTGGGAGACGGGTGAGGGTGTTCATCCGGGGATTTCTGGGCCTTGACTGGCCATATACCCCCTTCACTCGGTCTCCACACATATATATTTCATTGTGGTATACGTATTTAGATCGATCGACGACGTTTCTCTATCTTTCATCCCCTTGGTCCATGTTGTAGATCAAGAGGAGACCGGATATGGCGGAGGGCACCAATTATGAGTGTCCTCACCCCTCCCTTGGGGCATGGGGGACGCCTACGCCGTATGTGGGGCCTCCAGGTGTCCTTGGGACATGAGGGGGGGGGGTCTGGAGCCCATTGGGGTCCTCCTGTCCTCTCTTCAATGACTTCCGAGCGGATACAACACTCTGAGAAGGGGGGTGAAGCCGGTTCGGACCCCCGTGGCCATCTTAGGGTCACTTGGGGTGTGTATCTATGTGCGGACAAGCCGCCATTTACTGATATCATACTCTCCCATCCACCTGACCTAACCTGATGTGATAGTGTGATAGGATTGGCCATTCCAGCTATGAGCGGCCATATTAAATACCGAGGCGCCGCCGGCTGGGATTTATATATCAGAATATCAGGAATCAACAGGGTTTTTTTATCATAATGTTTCCGTAATTTTTCGGCTATCCGTTCTGATTGTCCATGTATCGGCGACTGTCAGTTGGCTCACGATTTTGCGGTAACCGGTTGGTTAACTGTTATTTCAAGATATTTTAGCGGAAACCCCGATGAAGGGTCAATTTTCATCAGAAAAGGGTTCGTTGCTTCCGCAATTTTCATGTTATACACTCGCAAAATTAATCAGATTTTTTCAGACATTCAGAATCGGATTTCCGACTTCGAGGTCGCCGCACTTGATATGATGAATTTCGAGTGGTCCTACATTTTTCCCCGATCACAAATCAACCTTCCTTTTCTTGTCTCCTTCATTTTTCTTGGAGATATAGGCGAAACAAAATTGATTCGTGAGGCCACTCTGAAAGGTCATATCTCTGGCTCACGGCGAGGAGTTACAATTTTGAGATATGGGCTAGAATCGCCTTGGTCTCAACTTAATTTAGGAAGCATCAAACACTTTTGATGTGTACACATGCCCGGTGTAGCAAGGGATAATGGTCAAGAGGGTAGAAAGTGATATATAACTCTTGGACCGTACAACCGAATATTTGAATGCAACTTACGAGTGTACCGCATGAGTGTTGGAGTTGCATAGCAACTTTCCTTGGGTTCCTACGTATTTTTAACGTGAAGTTATGTCCATGGAGGGGCATGGCATATCATGGTCGGAGCCACTTTTGCGGGTATGTGTTGTATGCATGGTATGTGCTTCGCTATGCTCACGCCCATGTTATATATCTCCGTTTGTAGGAAGATATATGGAGTCATACGTCGCAAGGGCTTCGCCCATGTCCCAATGATGAACTCCATGGCGCTAGACTAAGCCTACCGCACATACAATGCATGTGGGAGGGCTTACGGAGCGACCCACAAGCGCCACTATCAATTTTCCCCTTTTCATGGTGCGTGTCGGGAGGAGGTTCGAAGGTGTCCCTATGTGTCCATGTGGGGATCCAAGTGGGGGGATTGTTCGCAAATGGTCCCAAGCACTTGTGTTTTGAACCATATGTTGATACCATGGGTGAGCAAAGATATATACTATTGTGATTATCTTGAATTTGGCATTATTTGCATGTTTTTGACCTCATTTTATGCTCATTTTTGTATTTTATGTGCTCAACTGGTCGGCAAACAGTAAAGTGCCTAGAGATCCGTGAACTATGGTATGTTGCTTATATGTTGGCATATGCTTCGCTGTTGCACCTCATCATATGCCGGATCACGTGGTCACTTTGGCGTGGCACACGAGGCCTCACAAAATTAGGTCTCAACTTCGTGAGTCGACTTGTGAAGCATGGCATGTATATATCCGGAGGGGTTTGGGAGCCAATGTTGGGATATTCTTGGGCATGGACCTTTGGTCTATATCACCCTTGTATTTTACCTTCCGGTTTGACCCATGCATGGAGCATTTGAACATTTGCCGTATGCGTTTTTCAGTATATAATTGAATTTTGGGCACTATGGTGTGATTTCCCTAACTTTGCTATGTTGTGAGGTCATCTGCATGGGGCAATGCTCCAAGCCCAATCGACTCCACGTCCAACCAAAGTTATGTCAGGGTAGGGCATGGTCCTGAGTGCCACTCTAGGCCATGACACGCCACCTCCCCTATTGGGCTGGGATTTAGAGGCTTGGGAGTGAACACTTTTGACACATGGCATTCAGCCATCTCATTTGACGTGGTTCAGGGCATCATGTTGGCGAGTCAAGGGAAGGTCCTGAGTCCAGGGAATGAGGGGTCTATGGCTGTGACTGTGTATGTTTACCTCTTTCCCCAACTTTGCTTGAATTGTGTTCATATGCCAATTTCAGGGCTTCCTTATTGGTGCAATTCTATGTACATGCCCAACGCCCGTGTCTCCGTGTGCACCGTGAGACGACCGGCGTGTTGAAAGGAGTTGTTGAGTGTCAACACGGGACCTCAAACACCCTTGGAAGCCCTCAGTGTGGATTATTTGGATTGGAGCTATTGTACTTGGGAGTTGGTTATTGCAAGGGATCAGGGTTTGTGTGAAGGAGCCAGATTTTACTATTTTTTGTGAGAAACTGTGCAGGATAAGGCAAGATCATGCAGAACCTGGTGAGAAGCAAGACCATAGGAGTGACAGGAAATGGTGGAAGGGGTACAGCAGGGGCCGGTCCTGGTAGGGACCTTCTTTACTGGACACTGGATGCAATGGTTCTCTACAACTCAAACCTTGTTATGACGAGTGGCCTAATGGTCCGCACAATAGATGCAATGGTTCTCTACACCACAAACCTTGACTTGACCAGTGGCTTAATCGTCTGCGCACTCAATGCAATGGTTGTCTACACCTAAGACCTTGTGTTGACAGGTGGCCTGATGGTCCTCACACTGGATGCAACGGTTCTCTACACCCCAAAGCTTGTTTTGGTGAATGGCCTGATGGTCTGCACAACAATTGCAATGGTTTTCTACACCACAAACCTTGACTTGACCAGTGGCCTAATGGTCCGCGCACTGAATGCGATGGTTCTCTTCACCTCAAACCTTGTGTTGACAGGTGGCCTGATGGTCCTCACACTGGATGCAATGGTTCTCTACACCCCAAAATTTGTTTTGACGAGTGGCCTCATTGTCCGCACACTGGATGCAATGGTTCTCTACACCTTAAACCTTGTTTTGACGAGTGGCCTGATGGTCCGCACACGGGATGCAATGGTTCTCTACACCCCAAACCTTGACTTGACCAGTGGCCTAATGGTCCGCACACTGGATGCAATGGTTCTCTACACCTCAAACCTTGTGTTGACGAGTGGCCTGATGGTCCGCACACTGGATGCAATGGTTCTCTACACCCCAAAGCTTGTTCTCACGAGTAGCCTGATGGTCCGCACACGGGATGCAATGGTTCTGTACACCCGAAACATTGTTTTCACGATTGGCCTGATGATCCGCACAGTTGATGCAATGGTTCTCTACACCTCAAACCTTGTGTTGACAGGTGGCCTGATGCTCCGCACAGTTGATGCAATGGTTCTCTACACCTTAAACCTTGTTTCGACGAGTGGCCTAATGGTCCGCACACGGGATGCAACGGTTCTCTACACCTCAAACCTTGTTTTGACGAGTGGTCTAATGGTCCAAACACGGGATGCAATGGTTCTTCACACCTCAACCCTTGTTTTGACGAGTGGCCTAATGGTCCACACATGGGATGCAATGGTTCTCTACACCCCAAAGCTTGTTTTGACCAGTGGCCTGATGGTCCGCAAACTGGATACAAGCCTTGTCTACACCCCCAACCATGTTTAGACAAGTGGCCTGATAGTCCGAACACTATATGCAATGGTTCTGTACACCTCAAACCATGTTTTGACGAGTGGCCTGATGGTCCGCACACGGGATGCAATGGTTCTCTACACCTCAACCCTTGTTTTGACGAGTGGCCTAGTGGTCCGCACACTGGATGCCATGGTTCTCTACACCCCAAAGCTTGTTTTGACGAGTGGGTTGATGGTCCTCACATCAGATGCAATGGTTCACTACACCCCAAGGCTTGTTTTGACGAGTGGCCTGATGGTCCGCAAACTGGATACATGGGTTGTCTAAACCCCAAACCATGTTTAGACAAGTGGCCAGATGTTCCGAACACTATAGGCAATGGTTCTGCACACCTCAAACCATGTTTTGACGAGTGGCCTAATGGTCCGCACACGGGATGCAATGGTTCTCTACACCCCAAATCATGTTTAGACCAGTGGCCTGATGGTCCGGGCACTGGATGCAATGGTTCTCTACACCCCGAACCATGTTTAGACGAGTGGGCTAATGGTCCGCACATTGGATGCAATGGTTCTCTACACCGCAAACCTTGACTTGATCAGTGGCCTAATGGTCTGCACACTGGATGCAATGGTTTTCGGGCAGCCCTACTCTAGGCGCTGGAATGTTTGTTTCTCGTGCCGGCTGTGTGGTTGGTGTGCCCTAGTAGGGTGCAGCGCCATGTGCCCCAGTGGAAGCACCTTCGATTTCAGCGCTGCTAGTCCCTGGTTTGAGCCCCACTGGTCGAGCCGCCGGAGCGGCGGCTCGGGCGAAGACAAGTAACGGGTGGGGTGTCAGCCTCCCATCGAGCGAGGGCGGTGGCGGGGCGCAGTGCTGCAGGTGGCTGGGCTCTTTTTCTTTCTTTTCCAATGTGGCCTTGCGCCTGTTATCTGATGTTGCCCGCCAGGGGAATACTGTTGTGTGAAAAGAAGCTAGAGCGCGAGGGGCCCCAGTCCCCGGTCGGGCGAGGCCGGTCGGGGGGTGCACAGCTACAGGCTGGGTTCGAACCGGCAATCTATGCGTTGACAGACAACGTTGGTAACCACTATACCACACTGCCTCACATACCAGTTAGCCCGGTACGAAGTCGCATCAACTGGTGCCAACTCATGCTCTCTCTCTCTCTTTCTTTCTGGCCCTCCTCCCACTGCATCCCACTCTCCCGTTCTCTCTCTCGCATAAAGGGGTTTTCGGGATTTTCGGTGGGTCTCTGTCCCCCCCGGGGTTCGAACCCTCCTCCATAGGACAGAGGAGGTGTGGTTTACCCACTGAGCCATGACGAGTTGTTACCTGCATTCCGGTCCAGGCACTCAGTACAGCAACGGTGTATCGCCTCATGCGTCGCCTTCCCGCCGCTTGGGGCTCAGCACCGGGAATTGGGTCAGGGACACCTCGTACTCATCTACCGGGGGCTCGTCCACTCAATCCAACGACTGCCCGTATTCCCCCCCTCCCTCCTTGTCCTCCTATATTGTTATCAAAGACAAGCCTTGTGGTGACTCCCCGCCCGCATCAGGTGTCCCCTCCACCTCGCCCTCCAACACAAGTGACGCCTCGGACAGCAGCCATGATGTGGCCTGCGGCGGGGGGGTCATCTCTCTCCCCCCCCTCCCCGTGTCTGGCGAACCTGCGACTTTTGGGGGGTTCAAGCATTGACGCTTTTGCAACGGTCGCAGATTGTACTCGTGCAGTAATCTGCCCTCCTCTGCCTGCCTATCTGCTCCCTCATTACCCTCTATGGACATGTGTGCTGGTCCCCAGAAAAACCTATACTACCTGGACGAATCCCTGGCCCGACCCAGTATCTGTACCCACTGATCAAAATGGGAAATCCCCAGCCAACCCCGTCTCTCCCAAAGGAGAATGTGTTGCGTCAGTCCATTAAACCAGAATTCTGAGTCTGTCATTACCGCCATGGGGTTAGCTCCACTACACTGGGGCATGGCAAATAGGACTGCACGCACCTCCGCCCGGCCATTGATTTGTAGCTCCTGGGGATCCAGGGGGCATGCAAAGTTCCTCTCATCCCCCTCCCCGTAAAAACTCCCAACTCCTGCCTGCTCCCATCCCCGTACCCTTTTGGAGGATCCGTCCGTAAACACGACATCCCAACCCTCTTCTTGTAGAACCCCAAGTGCAGTAAGGCTTTGCTCTATGTGCTGTGCGTACTTCTGCTTTTTCCACTCTGTTCTCACTTCCGCTGTCAGGGACAAGACAGGTCTGGGTCCCTTGGGGGACCTCCACTTCGCGCCCAGTCGCCGCATGTGCTGCCACTCTAGCAAGTTATCCAAATACGGTCGCAACCCCGCTCACGGTATGGTGGGGTTTTGCAAGAGGAGCCACACCCGCAGCTTACACACCAACGCCGCCACAAAGTCAAAAAACGATAAACGAAGTCCCCATGAACCATCGCTGGCACCGCAAAGACCGTGCCGTGGCCATGGTGGTGGGGCTCAGGTCTCACTGTTAAAAACGCAAATGGTCTGCACACTGGATGCAATGGTTCTCTACACCCCAAACCATGTTTAGACACGTGGCGTGATGGTCCGCACACAGAATGCAATGGTTCTCTACACCTCGAACCATGTTTTGACGAATGGCCTGATGGTCGACAGCCCCCTCGGCTGCTGGTGCCGAGCCATTCGCGCTGAACACAGCCTTGTCTCAGTGTAGGGTCTCCATCTAACTGGTTCCTGAACAGACACAGCGGCTCTCAACATTCAGTTCAGCTCCTGCAACCGCGGGCGCAGGAAAATCCACAACCCTGATGTGAACGGCCCCAAGCTCTGTACTACACTTTTCTTCTCTTGAATGCTTGTTCCTCAGGTGGAGGTGAAATCACTTCATTGGGCAGGGGGCTCAATGGTCGGTGCTGATTAACTTAATTTCCCTAGCAATACTATTCAAGCCATTATTCCATCAGAGTAGGATAGGGCAGGGCAGGGCAGGGCGGGGCTGGGCAGGGCAGGGCAGGACAGGGCAGGGAAGGCCAGAGTATTCCTCCGAGCGTGCGAGGGTCCTGAGCCGATACCTCGCGATGCCACACCTCTGCTTGTCCATTCAAAAAGAAAAAGAAAAGTGATGATAAATACTTAAATTTGATATTTTAGGGTTCATTCCGTTATTGATTGTGTTTGATTGTGTATGTTACGATTTGCTTTGCCCTGTAGGGTTCCCCGATGTTTTGCACAATGTTTGTGATCATTACCAGAGGACTTTAGTGATCATGGGACGTCTGGTATTTGCTTTGTGATTCGTTCGGGTGTGACTGGAGATCCTGCAAGGTGAAACAATCAGAACGTGGGTCAAAGCTGTAGTGATGTTGTGAAACACACTAAAGACCTTATTGATTAGTTCTCTCATTTGTATGCATGTTGTCCCTGCTGTGTTAACAAATCATTGAGCATGCGACATCCAAATTTTGTTTGCCTCATGTGTGCAGGGATATCATGTTGCAAATTGAGGCCAAACGGACCACATGGTATGTGAAATTGTTACAACCTGATCTGACCTTGAAAATCAAAATCCAGTCATCCAGTCATCACCAAGTCCATTACTCTCATGCTCTCTTCTGCTTTTGTACATGTTACTACATTGTTTTGTCAACGACGATAATCAGCATGAGACCACCTCCCTCAGACCCAGCCCCCATATCAACCCCGTACCCCCAATATAAGAGAAACAACACCAAGAGTTCCCGATGGTCGCTGTCACCTGCTCCTGCGACCTGTTTTCAGCTAGATGCCAGATGTCAGAAACATTTTTCTGGTATATGCCATCACCATTACCGGCACGCTGCATTTTCCGCGCAGAGTTGTTAGGGCCTGGGTTATGCTGACCCGCTCCGTGCAATTTTCTACATACAGTGACCGCTGCCTCCTTCCTCAGTCGCGACGTCAGGCCTGCAGCAATGTGCACTGCAGCACTGTGAGGGACCTCAGGATGGAAGTGTAGTCAGTTGGCAGCTGGGATAATTATGATGGGTATGATGGGTACTAAACATAATTATTGATTACAGAAAACTGTCACTCTGCAGAGAAAAGCTAGTTAACTTTGCAAATCAACGCGAATTGACGTGAGGAGACAGATGTAAAAACGTCACTTCGGGCCGTATATGCAACGGTACCCAGAAATCCTCTTGGGCTGCATTGGGTTCCGTCCCCTGCTGTACCCTCTCTCCGGGTGAATACACCAAGCCTTTTGTTGCTGTTTGCATACCCCCCCCCCTCCCCCTGGGGTGCACTGTGCTCGAAGTTGTCCAATTGCCTTCGTGTGCTGCGGGGCTGAACCTGGGGTATCAACTCCCCCTGGATGCCGGTGTGTTTGCTGCAGTTGCTCCGTATTGTCCACCTCACACCATGACGGATGATTGGATTTGCATGGTTCTGCAAAGCTCACCAGACACAAGGATTGCACAACAAATTTGTTGATCCTTCCTGATACCCCAATGTCAGCTTTGTTGGGTGACGCTGTCGGGGGGCCCACCACACAGTCACTATCACGGTCATTCACAGTCATTTACAGTCACCAGGGGTGTTTGATTTTGTACAAACCTTTCAATTACAACAACATGTGCACCCACTGCCATGCGCCACAAGCAAGAGATATGAAAATGAACACTGTGCCGTAATCCGTTATTGTGAGGTTCAATTTGCGGCCACCGGCCACCCTCCGTTCATACATGTCATTTACAGATCGAATCCGGGACACGTGAAAGCAGGTGGCATGGCAGGACTGCTACACAACAAGGGAAGAGACGTTTGGTGCAGCCACAATTTTCTGCCCTTGTGGTGCACTCGCTTTGCAGCGCTGACAACATGTGAACTCACGCTTTGTGTCTTGGTCCACTCAACCATTAGTGTTGCAGCGCCATCAGTTCCCAGTACCTCAGGAGTTGGGCCCAACGACTACATGAGTGGCATCTGATGATATGTAAGGGCATAGATACGGTGGCATGCAGTGCTGAGTGAACAAGTGGCACAGGACTATGCAAAGCATAGCATATGGACTGGTGCACCTGTACACCTATCTTTCTGCACTGAGCTACGCCATCCCCTTTAAGAGGACTGCCAAAGCTCACAGCACAGGCCCACTCCCAACTTAACCTCCCTTGTTACGGCTACACCCTTTTGCTTCTACTATTTCTGGACACTTGCGGACTTGCCCAGGCGGGGGTATAAGCCGCCACAGAATGAATGAATGAATGAACGTATTCACCCGTACATTCATCCGACCAGCGGCCTCGCACAGGAACATACCAACCCACCATGGCAATCTGGCACCATGCATAATATTCAAACGTCAGCCGCTCCATAATGAACAGTAATGTGAATTTAGGGCAATGGGTGGCTGTGCATGGACATGGGCCTGGCCATACAAAAACTACCCCAATACTACAGAGCAGAAGGTCTCAACAAGGCAAGCCAGCAAAGTCTGATACTGATGCAATAGGACACACCTCAAAGTGCTGAGAAGTACAGATCCTGAATGTTGGCATGCCCCAAGAGCCAAGGCAGAGCCATGAATGGGACAAACAGCAGAGCAGCAGCAGCGTGTCACTTGTTGGTGTGCGTCACCCTGTGTGCCGCGGGGGGTGGAACGTGTCACACACTGTGGAAGGCAGCCATGACGGTGCTCCAGGGTTGGCCTACTCCATACACGGCACTACTCGAAGACAACGCCACGTTAGCATTGCACACGTCCAAAGGTGAGCACCCGAAGGGCAGGCCCCGGGCGCTGCTGCCACTAAATGAGACGCAGAGTGCCGTACAGCGGAGGCATCCGAGCGGCCCACGTGTACTGGACCCTCGGGTTTTCTGCCCCGCCATCTCCTACAGTTGTATGTTTAGCCCACACACGCGGATGATTGCAGTGCACACTCCGGCCTGCACAAGGCACATGTGTTGTAGATGCCCCACTGAGAGGGGATGATGTCTGGGAACTGGATTGGAAGCGGATGTGGCACTGCAAAGACTGAATAGTGCATTCGGAGGAGCCTTATTTCCATGACATCCGCCCATATCTGTTCTTCATATATTACTACACGCCTCTCCCCTTAAATCTAGCTAGCAACAACAAGCAACAACAACAAGCAACAACAACAAGCAACAACAACAAGCAACAACAAGCAAGGCCACTCGGAAGAAGCTGAACAACAGGAGCCCACAAGGGCGGATGACGACATTTCTGGGAGATACGGGTCTGGAGATGCGCATTAGACCCTTTCGCTGCTGCTCCTGCCCGTCGCTTACTGCTTTTCATCGGCAACTTTGGTTGTCTGTACGCGACATCTTAACGTCTTTTGCATAGCGCTGGGCTGTGCAGTCGCAGTCTGATATAGCGATTTGTGGCTTGTTGTCTGCTGCCATGGCTTCCGCAGGTACCACCAGACGCTTCTCGCCGCTTCTATGAGGGGCCCTCTGCCTTGCAGCTGCGGTGCGGTTGACAAACGGTCCGGAACGCGTGCGAAATGGCCTGAGGTAAAGGCCTCCACATCATTGTCCTGCAGGATTCGTAGACATCAAATGTGAGCCGGTTTGCACTTTTGGACTGCAAAATATGCGGTTTGATAAGAATACGTACCGGAAATGGTGGAGGCGGCCCTTGGGTGGGTGGGGGTGGGGGTGGTTGCGCATTGCGTGCGCATTGCCAGTGCGGGTGCTGTAGCAGTGATAAGGCGCCTACTGAAAATTGAAAAATGCGACAGAAATCGCGAATTGTCAACCAAAAATAGCCATTCCTATGCTAGAAATTGGCAAATTCGGCCACAATCCCTACGTCGTGCGGGGGCAGCTCCTACTGCTTCGGCATGTGCACGCGCATGCAGTACAGATTCTCCGCATCGACCCGTAAAGGAGTTGTCGTTGAGTTGATCAAGTGAGGAGCCCCCGAAGTAGGGTCCCAGGCAAAGGATTCAAGCAGCGTCTTGCCCATTTTCTGGGCAGGTAAAGTAGCTCCGACGTTTGGGCCCAGAGGCAGCGAATGAGGGGGCTCTCTGTGTGGTTCGATTGAGGAGCCCCCGGACGGGCGGGTGGAATGGGGGTGGGTGGGTCCACCTCAGGCTCGTCCGCCGCAGAAAACACGGCCCTGCCGCCCGCTGAGCTGTGAAGCAGAAGCAACACCCACGACGGACGACATCGTCAGTGGTCAGTCAGGCACGAGCACAGACGCGGTGCCAAGGCCCGTTCACTCCCGCCCCCTTCGATGCCCCACTTTCCCCTCGAAGACCGAGCCCGCCCCAGGGACACCCGTACGCTTGACTGCCCCTGCGTGCGACCCAATCAGCAACGCCAACAGTGCGGGCGGCATCTGCATTTCGCGACGCAGTTGCGATAGGCAGATGAGCTGGCGCCATGAACTGCCAACATCGTTGGTGGGGTGACTGCTTTCACATTTGTGGGTCCCACTCAGCACCATTTGTGGTGTGAAGCAGCCCCTTGGACAATCTGTCAGTTGGCAGTCGGGTCAATGCCACCACATCGTCCTGGTGCCAGGCCTCGTCTACAATTCCAGAGCCTGGTTCTGCATGGTGCCAGGTACTTCCCGCCTCATTTTGCAGTAGTGGCAATGTGCTTGTCATTCCCGCCTCATACCTTCGCTTGTTGCGTCCCACAGGCGTTGTGTAGTGTTGGGCCTTACCGGAGGGGCAGTACGAGGTAAAACCTTTGGGAGGGGAGGGGGAGTGTTGTCAAGACTGGAAATTCGTCCCCCCAACCCCCGCGCACGCACCACGGCCAGCCCCGGTATTTGTCAGGTCTACATACACGTCCTAAAGTCTTTCTTTGCTTTTGCTGGTTCTACCACCTAGGAATATCTACTGCAGGTCTCAAAGGCACAAAAGACCAATAACAGCACCCAGGTTGAGCACAGACCTGCACCATACGCCCCTCTATGGCACACACACACACACACACACACACGCCGTGCGGGAAACCAGAGGAACACGGAGCACAACGCCAATGAAGACGAATGCAGGCGAGGCACTGGTCACCAAAACAAAATCATCAGGCCATTAAACAGAAAAAGTCGGCAAGGTCCTTTCTGAGGTAGGAGAGACATGGGATTGTTGTCGATACCTCACGAGCTGCAGTGTTCGGTCACAAACGACACAGGTCCAGGTCAGGCCCTACTTAGCCAGGATTGTAAGAGATGTTGAAGCAAGCAGCGCCACTATTCATGTCTAATTAGAGCTATTGCACTTGAGGAGGGAGTATGCACGCATGTCTATTACATGACACACACACACACACACACGCACACACACACACACACATGCCTGTAGTATACCATACAGTACCATACAAACAGTGGGTGTACACTTGGAGTATTTGCCAGAGCAATGTTAAGGTCCTGCGGTGCAGACTGTAGCATAGACCAGCACCAGACACCAACACACACACACACACACACACACCGGCACACAGCGCGGCAGAATGCCTTTTCCCCAGAGATAAACGAGAAAAGTTACGGCAGCCTGCAATGGTCACCAGCACTGGAGTGACTTGTCATCGGTTGTGCCATCGCCCAATTGTCCATGATAATTCGTGCCCCACGCCCACAAAGTCCCATCTGGGGCACGGACATAGCGCATCACAGGCCCTATGCCAAGCCGGGCAGGCGGGTGGGCGGTGGCGCAGCGCGAGGTGCCGCTGGCTGACGTACACAGCAACGTCCCACACCTGCGTCCCCTGCAGCAGTGCAGTTGAACTGTAAAAAGCTTGGGTCCAAACCGCCGGCGTTCCAGGGCTGGATCACGCCATTGCCAGGGGGCGTGCATACCATAGCCAGGATGTGTCCAAACAGCACGAGGCGCACGCAACTTATTGCTGTTTGCCCAAGGGGGGGGGGGGTAGTAGCGCAGGTGGCCTGCGTCCGCCGTGAATAGGATGAGGCAGTCATATATGGCCCAAAAAAAGGATCGGCATGTCGTGGCGATCGTTTTGAGGAATATATGTCCGGGTACCCCGGACCCCCCCCCCCCCCAAATCCCCTGCGCGCCGGTCTGGGGCTCCCGTCACCGGAGCCACCTCGGGGGGGGGGGTCTGGAAAAGGGGCTAGAGCGACCCCCGCCCACACCTTCCCCCACCCCTGCGCCTCAACCTTTCAACAACGTGACTCTTTGGCAACCTCCAAGTCACCGGCCACACGCACTGTACATCGTCCCTCACACTTTGTCCAGCTGTTTGCCTCTTGGACAATGGGGCCGGTGCTGGGGGGTGGGTGGCGGGTTGGGGCTGTCCGCACCTCCCACCCACTGCGTTGTAAACAACAACAAAAGGGGCGTACACTCAGGGGCAGGGATGTATTAGAAGGGGGGGAGGGGGGAGGGTCTGAGGGGGGGGGGGGGGGGGTTGGCTGGGACCCCCCTCCTCCTGGGGTCCCCCTATGGTCCCCGCCGAAGGCGGGCCGAAAAATTTTAAGCTTAAATCCTCTTGGCGCCAAAGCAAAATTTTGGCTGTCAGCCCCAAACATTTGGAAGAGGAGGAGGAGGGGGGGGGGGGGGGGTCAGGGGGGGTACTCCCCCTCCTCCTACGGTGTACGGCTGTTCTAATACATGGCTGCTCAGGGGGAAACCTTTTTCAACCGGTTTGCGTTCGGGCCGCTGTGCGGCCCGATTTCTGAGCCAGGACTGGTTCTCCGACTGCCACTTTGATAAGCGCCGAAACCCTCCCAAGCCCGGACTCAAACGACACCCCGGCGGCCCAGCCTTCGGGGTCTGCGGGCGCGCAGCGAGTTCACCAGCGGGGACCCGAGGTGTGGGCCACAGCGCAACAGGGATGGATATAATGGGGGGGGGTCCCCCCCCTCAGCCCCCCCCAAGATGATGAAACTACGATTACGATTGCTGACCGGCCGAGTTTGGCCAATTTTCACCACTTTTGACCCTTGAAAACAAAAGTGATTTTTGCCCCCCCCCCCCCCCCCCCCACATACATCTTCGTGTTCAGCACATTCCGCTGATCAATTTGATGGGTCTCATGACATTTCTTGAAAAAAAAATTTTCGAGATTTTGGACCACTTTTGGCCCCTCAGAAAAAATTCGGCGGCTTCAGTGGCAAAATTTACCCTTTACCATAAGAGGGACAGAGGAGTTTCGTAATCGTCATTTTGTCATCTCGGGCCCCTCAGAGCCCCCACCCCCCCACCCCCACCCCCGCCCCCACCAAAATAATTCGGTCACTATTATATCCATCCCTGCCACAGCGCCCTCCAGACGCCTTCAGCCAGGTCACCCGCCGCACTGGCCCGGGCAGGCGCATGCTGCAATGCGTCATTCTGCAGGTAGACCACCAGGGCCTTGACCAACTGGCGCTGCCAGGCACAGGGTAGAGAGCCCACTGCCACCCGCTGGAGCTCGCCAAGGGACAAAGCGGGCACAGTGCGACCACGGCCTCGATTTCAGCCTGCACGCGATTGGCCAGCTGCGGAGCCGCGGGCGGGGCCGGCCGGGCGTCGGTGGCAGGTCGGGCGCCGCGTTTCCACGAGCCAGCGACGACGTCCAGCACCCAGACGGTGCCCCCCTCCCGCAAGCGTGTTGCACACCTCCCCAGTTGGGCTACAAGTACCAGGAGTTTTTTAATTGAGAAAAAAAAAAGCTGGAGTGTCCGGTTGTTAGCCAAACAGCGGTCGGAGGGTAACCGACGGCGGTCGAACGGTAACCGACGGCGGTCGGAGGGTAACCGACGGCGGTTGGAGGGTAACTGACGGCGGTTGGAGGGTAACCGACGGCGGTTGGAGGATAAACGACGGCGGTTGGAGGGTAACCGACGGCGGTTAGAGACGGAGCACGTTTTTTAACTAAAAATCTTGTCCACTAAAACATCCCCTGACAAGTACAACGCGGGTCTGTTGGGGGGGGGAACGGTGCCGCACTGAACATCCGGTGCTTCGGATGCCATGACCACGAATGGCACTACGGCGGTGGCACGGACCGCCAACGCACAGGCCCAATCCAGTCCCCTCGGGCGGTTACAGCGCACAGAAGTTGGAGTGGGACCCGGGCCGACACATTCCGGGGGGAGCGCGCGCCCCGTGGGACACGCAACACCGGGAAGCGCACGTCAGGCAAAGGCACGGACCGGCCCGACAAGCCCCTTCGTGGCACACGCACACCTGCACACAAAGCCGCAGAGTGAAACGCTCCAAGAGAAGTCCGAGAGAATGCACCGCAGCCGGCAATAGTCACCAGCACTGGGCTGGCCTTGTCATCGGTAGTCCCATCACCCAATCGCCCGTCACCGTTGTACCCCCACGTCCACAAGGTCCCGTCTGGGCACAAACGCAATGTATGGGAAGTGGGCGGCGGGGGGGAAATCTCATGAATATCAGGCCTCACCGCAACACAAGAGCATCAACACACAGACAAATGCATATGCAATGGCTCGAGCGCAGAATGGCCCAGCCATTGACCCACAAACGATGGATCTGCATGGAGGAGGGACCGCATCCCGGCATTTATAGGACACCCCACTACACCACCTTCTCCTTCGGGCCGCCTGCTGTTGTTCAACAGACATCGGGCGGTGGGCGGCAGCTGCAACCGCTGCGCCATGCAGCAGGCGGCGGCCGCCAACAACAACACATACGCCAAGCAGCAGGCAGCAGCCGATCATAGAGAAGCACTGCTGGAGGAGGATGCGGCACCTCACTACACCTGGACTACACAGCCACTCGTTCCAGACGCAAGGGTCGCGGGGGAATGCCACAGGATGGCACGGGTCTGGATGGGATGGGGTGGCAAGACTGAGCGATTTGGTGCGGTGTGCCAGTGTCCCCAAGATGGCTGATCGAATCCCACGGACCCAAGGCGCTCTGTCTGAATGGGCCGCCCACGCCTGTCCCGTCCCATCCCGTCCCATCTCAATCCAACACACATACGAGCGTCCGCATGAAGTTTCGCAGGCACGGGCAGTGTGCATTGGACCGGGCATTGCTGGTGTCTGGCACTTCAAACGGCACCACCAGCGCGCAGCATCAGCATGGGACCGTGCAGGGGGTGCATGTGCAGTACCATGTGAAGCACAGGTCGGCCAAAGTGTAGACTGGCACGACAAGCCCCTTCGTGGCACGTACATACCGGCGCATAAAGCGGCAGAATGACCTCCCCCAAGAGAAACATGAGAGAACGCACTGCAGCCTGCAATGGTCACCGGCACTGGACTGGCCTTGCCCCCAGTCGTCCCATCACCCAATTGTCCGTGATAATTCCTGCCCCACGTCCACAAAGTCCCATCTGGGGCACGGACATAGCGCATTGAGGTACACACGCAAAGCTAAACCCCAAACCGCAAAATGCTGCCGCCCGACGCTGCCGTTGTTTGGGGAGCGGCATCTGCATTTCGCGACGCAGTTGCGATAGGCACATGGACCAAGATGAGCTGGCGCCATGAACTGCCAACATCGTTGGTGGGTTGACTGCTTTCATTTGTGTGGGTCCCACTCAGCACCATTGCTGGTACTCAATGTGAAGCAGCCCCTTGGACAATCTGACAGTTGGCAGTCGGGTCAATGCCGCCACATGGTCCTGGTGCCATTGCAAACCGAGAGGCCATACAACATCAAACGACATTCATGGATTCGTTCTCGGCCGTGCCACTGCAACGCCCCCCTCACCATCCGCCCCTTCAAGGCACAAACATACCGGTACATATAGCGGCGGAATGCCCAAACCGAAGAGAAACATGCGAGAACGCACTGCAGCCTGCAACCATCACCTGCACTGGACTGGCCTTGCCATCGGTCGTCCCATCGCCCAATTGCCCATAGTCATTCCAGCCCCACGTCCACAAAGTCCCATCTGGGGCACGAACGTGGCACGTGCACCTTCACTGGGGAGCGGCCTTCGGGCCGATACACGACCTGTACACCCTCCAGGAGGTTTTTTAATCGAAGAAAAAAAAAGCTGGAGTGTCCGGTTGTTAGCCAAACAGCGGTCGAAGGGTAACCGACGGCGGTTGGAGGATAACCGACGGCGGTTGCAGGGTAACCGACGGCGGTTGCAGGGTAACCGACGGCGGTTGGAGGGCAACCGGCGGCGGTTGGAGCACGTTTTTTAATTAAAAAAAAAAAATCTTGTCCACTAAAAAATCCCCTGACACCCTCAGCCCAAGAGGGGCTCATGTTCTGTGGAGGGGGGGCCTGTGCTCCTCGCCCTGACGTGCAGTCCATTGGGCCCCGTGTTTCTCGACAGAACAGAGAACAACCACTGTGACCGGCGCATTGTGATGTCCAAGAATGGTGATGCGGACGTCCGTGCCCCCAATACACAGTCCTATGCTGCGCCCCGATGATGCCGTCCTCGGTGTCAAACCCGCAATCCCCCCGGTCCTCACACCGCCCGTCCCCGCTTGGGTTGGCGGGCTTTCACTGGCGGGGGAGGGGAAGGGGGTCGATAGAGCCCTCCGGCCGGACCCGCCCCCCTCCCAAAAAGGGCTCAATTGACGGCCCCCCCAAAATCCTACCGAGACTGACCCCCGGGCCCCGGAGGTGACCCGGACCCAAAATGCGGCAAAAAATGAAAATGGGATTTTTGGAATCAGCGCGTCGAGGGGGTTCAGAAAAATCATCGTTTGCCATGTATTTGGCGGAAAAAAAAAATGACCATTTTCAATGCTCAAAAAAAAAATTTGGCGCCTTCAGCGCCAGAATTACTTGTCACTAATTGATGGTCCTGTCAATTGAGCCCTTTTCCCGAAACCCCCCCCCAAGTTTTCGCCCCCCCCCCCTCCCCCAACCACCACCAATTGAAAACCCGGCGCCCCCTTCATCCAATCTGGACGATGTGCGTCCGTGTAGTGCGCAGGACTGAGCTGTTGTGTGCTGTGTGTCAGTGCCCTTCCCGTGGCTGGGCGAGGGCACGCAACACCCTGTTGAATCAGGCAATCACCGCTCGCACCCTTGCAAGTGCAGGCGAAAGGGAAGGGGAGGGTTGAAAGGGGCGCTCTAACGCCCCCCCCCCCCCAATTCCTGGAGCCCCTGGAGCTTTGTTGGGAGCCTCCTGTGGCTCTGCAGTGTCACGTCCGTGCTGATCCTGCCCCCAAAGGGCATGCACGGGGTGGGCCGAGAGAGGACGAGAGGGTGGACGCATTACTACCCCGTGACAGTGCACACATAGGAATGCCCCCGCAGCCCCAAACACGCACTGCGCACGGGGGGAGTGGCTGTGTGTGCTACAGACATACCGGCACATAAGGCGGCAGAATGCCTGTATCCAAGAGAAATGTGAGAAAAATTACGGCAGCCTGCAACCGTCACATGCACTGGAGTGGCCTTGTCATCGGTTGTCCCGTCACCCAATTGTCCATAATAATTCCAGCCCCACATCCACAAAGTCCCATCTGGGGCACAAACATAGCGCATGGAGGGCCGAGTTTGAGACCGATTTTAGGCACAAGAACTTTCCTGGCGGCCTCTGTGCAGAGGGGGGGGGAAATTGCGATCAGGGAGGGCCCAATCCAATTGCGAAAAATTGCGAAAAAATTGCGATGCCACAATCAAGCCTCCCGCAGCCTCACGGAGCAACACTTCTGCACAGGCGCCTCAGAATGCCTCTCTGTCTCTTCAAACATGGTCCACAGAGGAATACAATTCATCAATTATATCCCCAAAGCTGGGGTGGTCCTTCATGATGTCCCCAATGCCAAACAACTTATGGGAAGTGCACAGCCACCATTCTGCCTTTCTCCAAATGGCCTTCAAAACAGTGCATGCAAAGGGCACCAGCAAGGTTGCAGGCTCTGGGGGAAAAAATGAATGTTCAAAAAATTGCGAAAAATTGCGAAAAATTGCGGACCGCAATCCCCCCCCCCTTGCTCTGTGGCCCTCCATTTGTGTACCCTCGCCCCTCCACTTCTTTGCCATCGCGCCGCGGCAACGCCCCCTCCCACTGCCCGGGGAATGGTGAGGACACTAAGCCGTGGCTTGGCCTGTCAGAGGCGCATATTCCACGGTCCTTGAGCAATTGCCACCACTTCTGGAGCGTTTCGGACGCGACAACACATAAGCCCCTTCATGGCACGTACATACCCGCACATAAAGCGGCAGAATGATATCCCCCAAGAGCAATGTGAGACACTTTACGGCAGCCCCCAACCGTCGCCTGCACTGGACTGGCCTTATCATCAGTCGTCGCGTCCCCCAGTTGGCCATACTCATTCCAGCCCCACGTCCACAAAGTCCCATCTGTGACACAAAGTGCCATACACAAAGCTACAACCCACAAATGCCACTGCCCCACACAGCCGGTGTTTGGGGGATTCCGGTACCACAAGCCATGCGAAATCCAAGCAACCAAAACACCATCGCCCCCTGTACGGACTGGAAGAGGGTGGGGAGGGGTTTTAAGTCTGATTCAATATGTGAAGCTCAGCCCTGCACCACCGCCTGGCGGTCTGTGTGTGACTGCAGCCCTGACCGGGACTGTGGGAGTCCCATCCATCCAGCCAGGGGTTCTGCGCGCCCTGTCTCGCCCCACACCACCCCGCCCCGCCCTGTCCCGCCCCACACCGCCCCGCCCCGCCCTGTCCCGCCCCACACCGCCCCGCCCTGTCCCGCCCCACACCGCCCCGCCCCGTCCCGCCCCACACCGCCCCACCCTGTCCCGCCCCACACCGCCCCGCAACGTCCCACCTTACACCGCCCTGCCCCGCCCTGTCCCGCCCCACACCGCCCCACCCTGTCCCGCCCCACACCACCCCGCCCTGTCCCGCCACACACCGCCCCACCCTGTCTCACCCCATCATGCTGCGCCCCTGCGCAGTCCCACGCTGCTGCGCCCTTGCGCAGCCCCATGCTGCGCCCTTGCGCAGCCCCACGCCGCGCCCCAGCGCAGCCGCACGCTGCTCCGCCCCTTCGCAGCCCCACACTGCGCCCCTGCGCAGCCCCACGCTGCTGCGCCCCTGCGCAGCCCCATGCTGCGCCCCTACACAGCCTCATGCTGCGGCCCTGCGCAGCCCCACGCTGCGCTCCTGCGCAGCCCCATGCTGCGCCCCTGCGCAGCTTCATGCTGCGCCCCTGCGCGGCCCCATGCTGTGCCCATGCGCAGCCCCACGCTGCGCCACTGCGCAGCCGCACGCTGCTGCGCCCCTGCGCAGCCCCACGCTGCCCCCCATACGCGGCCCCATGCTGCGCCCCTGCGCGGCCCCATGCTGCGCCCCTGCGCAGCCCCATGCTGCGCCCATACGCAGCCCCATGCTGCGCCCATCCGCAGCCCCATGCTGCGCCCCTGCGCAGCGCCATGCTGCGCACCAGCGCAGCCCCACGCTGCACCCCTGCGCAGCCCCACGCTGCGCCCCTGCGCAGCCCCATGCCGCGCCCATGCGCAGCCCCAGGCTGCGCCCCTGCGCAGCCCCACGCGGCGCCCCAGCACGGCCCCAAGCTGCACCCCTGCGCAGCCCCATGCGCAGCCTCACGCTGCGCCCCTGCGCAACCTCACGCTGCGCCCCTGCGCAACCCCATGCCGCGCCCCTGCGCAGCCCCATGCTGCGCCCATGCACAGCCCCGCGCTGCGCCCCTGCGCAGCCTCATGCTGCGCCCCTGCGCAGCCCCACGCTGCTGCGCCCCTGTGCAGCCCCACGTTGCTGCGCTCCTGCGCAGCCCCACGCTGCTGCGCCCCTGTGCAGCCCCATGCTGCTGCACCCCTGCGCAGCCCCATGCTGCGCCCCTGCGCAGCCCCGCGCTGTGCCCCTGCGCAGCCCCATGCTGCGTCCCTGCACAGCCTCATGCTGCGCCCCTGCGCAGCCCCACGCTGCTGCGCCCCTGCGCAGCCCCACGCTGCTGCGCTCCTGCGCAGCCCCACGCTGCTGCGCCCCTGTGCAGCCCCATGCTGCTGCACCCCTGCGCAGCCCTATGCTGCGCCCATGCGCAGCCCCGCGCTGTGCCCCTGCGCAGCCCCATGCTGCGTCCCTGCGTAGCCTCATGCTGCGCCCCTGTGCAGCCCCACGCTGCTGCGCCCCTGCGCAGCCCCACGCTACTGCGCCCCTGCGCAGCCCCATGCGCAGCCCCACGCTGCGCCCCTGCGTAGCCCCACGCTGCGCCCCTGCGCATCCCCACGCCGCGCCCCGGCGCAGCACCATGCTGCGCCCGCGCCCCTGCGCAGCCCCACGCTGCGCCCCTGCGCAACCCCATGCTGCGCCCCTGCGCAGCCCCACGCTGCGCCCATGCATTTCCACACTACGCCCCAGAGCAATCCCACGCTGCGCCCTGGGCAGCCCCACGCAGCGCACCAGCTGAGCCCCACGCTGCGCTCCGGCGCTGCCGCATGCTGCGCTCCAGCGCAGCTTCATACCGCGCCTCTTGCACAGCCCCACGCTCTGCCCCAGCGCAATCCCACGCTGCGCCCCTTGCGCAGCCGCTGCGCCCACTACAGCTCCAGGCAGCACCCCTGTGCAGCTCCACGCTGCGCCCCCTGCGCAGCCGCATGCTGCACCCCTGCCCCGGGCCTCGCAGCGCCCCAGCGCAGTCCCATACTGCGCCCCTGTGTGACAGCCTCGCCCACGGCGCCCCGGGCACCCAGCACAGCCCCCGAACCAGCGGAGCCCCCCCCCTCCCCGCCCTGAAACTACGGCAGGTGTCAGCCCCTGGTGGCGCAGGGTGCAGGCATGGGCCGCCCGCTTCGACCCACCCTGGCGGGAGGGAGTAAGCCGCCGCGTGGTGGTTGGGAGTCCCGCATTTTCAGGGACCCCCTCCGGCTGTGTCGGAGCCTCGGGCGGGTCAACCAGATACCAGATACGAGATACCTGTCTCACCCCACACCGCCTCGCCCCGCCCCGCCCCACACCCTCCCGCCCCACACCGCCCCGCCCTGTACCGCCCCACACCGCCCCGCCCCGTCCCGCCCCACACCGCCCCACCACGTCCCGCCCCACACCGCCCCGCCCCGTCCCGCCCCACACCGCCCCGCCCTGTCCCGCCCCACACCGCCCTGCCCCGCCCCGCCCCACACCGCCCCGCCCTGTCCCGGCCCACACCGCCCTGCCCCGCCCCGCCCCACACTGCCCCGCCCCGTCCCGCCCCACACCGCCCCGCCCCGTCCCGCCCCACACCGCCCCGCCCCGTCCCGCCCCACACCGCCCCGCCCTGTCCCGCCCCACACCGCCCCGCCTTGTCCAACCCCACACCGCCCCGCCCCGTCCCGCCCCACACCGCCCCAACCCGTCCCGCCCCACACCGCACCGCCCCGTCCCCACACCGCCCCACCCTGTCCCGCCCCGCCCTCTCCCGCCCCACCCCGCCCTGTCCCGCCCCTCACCGCCCTGCCCCACCCTGTACCTCCGCACACAGCCCCGCCCTGTCCCGCCGCACACCGCCCCTCCCTGTCCTGCCCAACACTGCCCCACCCCGCCCTCTCCCGCCCCGCCCTGTCTCGCTCCACACCATCCGGCCCCGCCCTGTCCCGCCCCACACCACCCCGCCCTGTCCCGCCCCACACCGCCCCGCCCCGTCCCGCCCCACACCGCCCCACCACGTCCCGCCCCACACCGCCCCGCCCCGTCCCGCCCCACACCGCCCCGCCCTGTCCCGCCCCACACCGCCCTGCCCCGCCCCGCCCCACACCGCCCCGCCCTGTCCCGCCCCACACCGCCCTGCCCCGCCCCGCCCCACACCGCCCCGCCCTGTCCCGCCCCAGCCCGCCCCACACCGCCCCGCCCTGTCCCGCCCCACACCGCCCCGCCCCGTCCCGCCCCACACCGCCCCGCCCTGTCCCGCCCCACACCGCCCCGCCTTGTCCAACCCCACACCGCCCCGCCCCGTCCCGCCCCACACCGCCCCAACCCGTCCCGCCCCACACCGCACCGCCCCGTCCCCACACCGCCCCGCCTCGTTCTGCCCGACACCGCCCCACCCTGTCCCGCCCCGCCCTCTCCCGCCCCACCCCGCCCTGTCCCGCCCCTCACCGCCCTGCCCCACCCTGTACCTCCGCACACAGCCCCGCCCTGTCCCGCCGCACACCGCCCCTCCCTGTCCTGCCCAACACTGCCCCACCCCGCCCTCTCCCGCCCCGCCCTGTCTCGCTCCACACCATCCGGCCCCGCCCTGTCCCGCCCCACACCACCCCGCCCTGTCCCGCCCCACACCGCCCCGCCCCGTCCCGCCCCACACCGCCCCACCACGTCCCGCCCCACACCGCCCCGCCCCGTCCCGCCCCACACCGCCCCGCCCTGTCCCGCCCCACACCGCCCTGCCCCGCCCCGCCCCACACCGCCCCGCCCTGTCCCGCCCCACACCGCCCTGCCCCGCCCCGCCCCACACCGCCCCGCCCTGTCCCGCCCCACACCGCCCCGCCCCGTCCCGCCCCACACCGCCCCGCCCCGTCCCGCCCCACACCGCCCCGCCCTGTCCCGCCCCACACCGCCCCGCCTTGTCCAACCCCACACCGCCCCGCCCCGTCCCGCCCCACACCGCCCCAACCCGTCCCGCCCCACACCGCACCGCCCCGTCCCCACACCGCCCCGCCTCGTTCTGCCCGACACCGCCCCACCCTGTCCCGCCCCGCCCTCTCCCGCCCCACCCCGCCCTGTCCCGCCCCTCACCGCCCTGCCCCACCCTGTACCTCCGCACACAGCCCCGCCCTGTCCCGCCGCACACTGCCCCTCCCTGTCCTGCCCAACACTGCCCCACCCCGCCCTCTCCCGCCCCGCCCTGTCTCGCTCCACACCATCCGGCCTCGCCCTGTCCCGCCCCACACCACCCCGCTCTGTCCCGCCCCACATCGCCCCGCCCTGTCCCGCCCCACACCGCCCCACCACGTCCCGCCCCACACCGCCCCGCCCCGTCCCGCCCCACACCGCCCCACCCCGCCCTGTCCCGCCCCACACCGCCCCGCTCTGTCCCGCCCCACATCGCCCCGCCCTGTCCCGCCCCACACCGCCCCGCCCTGTCCCGCCCCAGCCCGCCCTGTCCCGCCCCACGCCGCCCTGCCACGCCAGAGAGCCAAAGGCAACTGGCGTGCATACAGTCAGACACATGATATGCCACCCACTGTGCACAGTTGGAGACATGATGCAGCGGCGTTTCGCTCTGGTCCAGAAATACGGAATATGCTAAGTGTGGGCTACGTGGGTTGGTGTGCCTTATCAACTATCCCTCTGGGCAGCGGCAGGAAGCTGGCGAGGTCCAAATTGTTTTGTCAAGTGCAGCACTGGGTGTGGCACTATGCGGCCCAATCCAAATAGCACCTTCCCCAGGCCCCTGCGTCTCAGTCAGGCCATGACCACCATAGCCCTCCACGTGTTTTGTTGATTGATAGGCTTCGGGAATCGAAGTTGGAATCTGTGGTTTGTGGGTCGAGTATTAGGACATCTGTGCTACCTGGCGGGTTTGAAGGTGGGGGTGCCCACCCTCACCCCATCGTTCACCCAGATTCAGCTGGGCATACCACCGCGCGCAGCAATACACAGCAAAGTGGATGGGGGTGCTGGGTTGAGGAAACCCGCGTGGGAGGTGAGACGCATGAGCTGTGCAGCAACACTGCACCGCGAGTTCCGCCTTACTCCTGCATCCAATGCCACCAGGGCTCCCCTCTCTGCTGGCGGACAGCATGCAGTGAATGAACCCGCTGGCGTGCACATCCAGCGTGGTGGGGGCAGATGTGGCGTGGTGGGGGCAGGTGGAGAGAACCGGGAACTGCCTGGCCTAAAATAGGTCAGGGGTGGTGGTGGGTTGGGGGCAGTGTAGACCGGGGATGGCAGATGTGGCGCCTCGAAGGGCACTTTCAGTGCGCAGCACGTGGCTGCGCAATAAGTGCATGTGCAGTGACGACAGTGCGACGACACTGTGCAGTGGCTATCGCGTGACCAGCCATGCACTATCACTGCACAACCACACACCCGATCACAGTCACCAAGCAAAATCGACGAAAAAGTACAGACAGAAAATGTCCTCCTCCCCACCCCAGGGATGTATTAGAAGAGAGGAGGCATCTGCCTTTTCATGTCCTGGACGCTAGTGCGAATGAGGGGTTGGGGGGTTAGTGGGTCAGAGCACATCTATATACAGATGTATACAGATATATAAGGCCCCAACCCCCCCCCGCCCCCCTCAGCGTTTCGCGGCGCGATGGAAGGGCCTGGGCCTCCGACCTACGTGGGGTCCTCCGAGGAGCGACCGTGCCCAGAGCTTGGGCCGTGTGCCCCCCCGCCCGCACCCGCAGGTACGGCTGTGGGGGCTTGGGCGCCCCCCCCTCCCGTTGGCTGCACCTGCCGGGTGAAGCCCAGGCTCAGAAGCCCCCCCCCCCCCTGGGCTGGCAGACAGGCTGCCGTGCCCCTGTGTTGCGGGGGGCGCCGCTGACGGCCTGCCCCACGGGCTGCCCTACCCCCCCCCCCCACCGCCGCATTCCTGCGCATCTGTGCCTGCCCTGCCCGCCCACGAGAGGGGAGGGGGGGGTTGCGCCGTGCCGGGGGGAGCGGGGGACCACCCTGCCCCTGACCCTGGGCCTGTCCCTGACACCCCTGGCCCAGAGCAGCAGCATCTGGCTGCCCTTGAGCCTGCAGTACAGCCCGCCCTGCAGCACCCTGCTGCCCCAGATCCTGCCCTGCAACAGCCTGCGGCCCCTGTTCCTGGAGGGGAGGGGGGTCACCTGGATCCTGCCCAGCCCGCCCTGCAGCGTTTGGCTGCCCCTGACCCAGCCAAGAAACCCTCCCTCGGGACCCGGACTGCCCCTGGACCTGCCCCTGATATCCCTGCCCCTGTGCGGTGGCACCCGGCTGCCCCTGCACACATAATGCAGCTGGCCTGGCAGCACCCTGCTGCCCTAAAACTAGCCCCGCAGTGCCCTGCTGCCCCTGTTCCCGGAGGGGTGGGGGGTCACCTGGGCCCTGCCCATGCCGAAACTGCCCTGCAGCCCCGTGCTGATCGCGATCCCGGTGGGGAGGGCGTTCAGGGTGTTCACCCCCTGTCCCCCCTGCCCGCGCCGCTGCGCTGAGCGCGGCCGAGATGGAGCCAAAGGTGTCCACCAGGCTCGCATGCCCCCCTCCCTGCCCCCTTATTAGAAGAGAGGGGGGGGGGGGGCAGGGGGGGGCTGGGACCCAGAAGTTGTATGTACCAAAAATGGCCCGACAAGATTTTCCAAAGGTAAATTCTATTGCCTTCGGCAAGGCACCTCGAAGATAGAGAAAAATGAATTTTGAAAAAATTTCAGGTGACACCAAACAACCTAAAGTACCGCAATTTTGGGGCTTTCGGGGGGGCCATGGCGTGGGCTAGATGGGCCTAGCGGCCACTACGTGGGTCCCTATGGGTGCTCAAGTACCTGTATTGTCACCAAATGATCATCCAAACCCATCCCAGGGGCGGCAGAAGGGTTTTGGAAAAAGTCGAATGTTGAAAAAGTTTCAGCTGACACCAAACAGCCTATGCAGCGTGAAAACGGCTGAGTCTGCGCCGGCATGGGCGGGCGGGGGGGGCACTGGGGGTATCTGGAGTTCGGACCCGGGGCCCCCACCATGGATACAAGAAAAAGGTCGCCCCGGACCTGGTTCCAAATCCACACACAGGGGCCGTAATACGCAAAGAAGTTTTGACCCCCCCCCCTACCCCCCCAAAAAGGGGTACCCGGGTACGGGGGGTTAGAGAGGTCAAAATCAAAAAATTCATTGGGGGATCATTTTCTGTTCTAAAAAGATGATTTTACAAGGGGTTAGGCGTCGGATACCATAGCTTGGGGTATGCACCGCGAACGACCCCAAGAAGGGGGGGTATATGGCGCCCGCGCCTGCGCTTGATCTAACAACCTCTCTTCGAGGTGATTTCGTTTTTTCCCACG
Organism: Eutreptiella sp. 'Long Island Sound 2002'; assembly: GCA_964036045.1. Classification (NCBI taxonomy): domain Eukaryota; phylum Euglenozoa; class Euglenophyceae; order Eutreptiales; family Eutreptiaceae; genus Eutreptiella; species Eutreptiella sp. 'Long Island Sound 2002'. The sequence goes on from OZ038388.1 coordinate 10,245,191, forward strand.
ATGGTCACTTTGGTCTGGGGGAGGGGGGTCCAGGGGGGGTATCCCCCCTCCTCCTACGGTGTACGACCATTCTAATGCTTCCCTGCCCCACCCCCACCCCTGCCCAAACGAAGGTTCAATGTGCCCCGAGCAAGCTTTAGTTTGATAATGGCGGTTTCAGCTGTGAGTCTATCGACCCCCCTGCGTGCTCGGGGTGCACATTGGATTTCCTGCTGCGAACGTGGTTGATCCCTAGATCTTCTCGCAGGCAACGAATGTCTGTTCTGAGGGACACGGACAAGCCCCTTCATGGCACGTACACACCGACACAAACAGCGGCAGAATGATATCCCCCGAGAGAAATGTGAGAAACGTTACGGCAGCCTGCCATCGTCACCTGCATTGGACTGGCCTTGTCATCGGTCGTCCCGTCACCCAGTTGTCCATGATAATTCGAGCCCCACATCCACAAAGTCCCCTCTGGGGCACAAAACATGGGTGCGGAACAAAGATTTGCGGTGTTGGGAACCCTGCAAGCCCCTTGGCCAGCCAGGGCTCAAAGACAGAAGGGGGGGGGGGGGGCTGCAAAAGACCCAGGTGTAGGTTGGGAAGGGGGCCAGAGGCTCAAAGCCACCCCCCCCAACCCCCGACAACCTTCCCCCCCCGCTAGAGCCCACGCACAACGACAACAAGAACTGAATCGGTGGAAATTACCAATCTATTGTGGGCCCAGTTGGGAGGCAGATGGAGAGAATCAATGATATGACAAACACTGCACACTCCAATACTGACTGTGACCAGAAATATTCAGGCCATGCGACCCTCACAGTCGGGACATGGTGCATCTTTGGGTGAGTGTTTGCCCAGTGCGCACCCGAGGCAATCCTTTGGCATAAATGTCCCAGACTTCAGTCCTTAGATCTGCGCCCCTACAAAAGCCGGGAAGCAGAGCCAAATATTACAGTTCCAAATTCAAGTCGCAGGCCTTTTGAGCGAGATTGGGGTTGCTTGGGTGAACTGGACCGTGAGGGAGCCCAGTTGTGCTTTCCCCTGACTGATGATGTTCGTGACTGGGAGTTCATGGTCAAAGATTGCCCGGCCTGCACCCGCCCTGGTAACAGTCCCCAGGTTTGGGAGAAGCACCACAGAAGACCCTCCACGATGTGACTGGGCGCCGCAAAAAAGACATTGTGTGGTTCGTTGGGTGGGCCACCCCTCATGGGCCAAAATAGCATCTCTTTACTTCTGTATCTTTGAGCTCACCTGCGTTTCTGTGCGCCTTAGGACCCAAATTGGATCGCCACCAAATGCCATGGCACGCCAATAGTCGAGGGTGTGGAGTTGAAAGTGTGATCTTGGTGGGCATCTAGTTGTGTAATACAGTTTGTGGCATCGCTTGTTTGCACCTACCAGTTTGTCTTTCAGGGCATTGCTCAGACCACGCTTTTGCCTTTTGATTTTCTTGTCAACTCCTCTATGAGTATGTCGGGTTTGGCGATATAAATTGATGGTTTTACCACTTGTGCTACGCCTTGCCATTTTTCACTTTGGAAACATACATGTTGTTGCTGCTATGAGGCTTGGGCCTATTGCACTGCAGATTGCCTGCCTGCTCGTTAGTTTGGTTGGTTAGTTTGGAGTCACAAGCACAGAGAACTCACAAAAAGCAAGAGATGTTGGAAACTTGTGAGTCTTCTAACCTGCATAACTCTGGGGGGCCTATGGATGCCTGTGCCCACCCACGTCATTCTCAGGCTATGCCCGCCTGTGAACGGGCAATCCCAAAGCAGTGTCATGGTGTGCTTGCATGCAGATGCGCAATTGCAAGTCAGTATTCTGCTATGTACTCCGCAATTCCGATCCAAGATAATCTTGTGCCTGCTTGCGACTTCATAGCAGGTGCGTATTCCCATGATCAGAATGGTGAAACGGAGCATGCTGTCGCCTTGGATATGGATGAACAAGTAGTGTACTACAAACAATTCATCAGGATGAACTTGTTCGCCACGCCAATTCTGATTTTTCAAAAAAAAAAAATTGCAGTGCCCCTTTATAAGACCTCCCTTCTGTCCGTCACAAGAGGCTACCACAGCTCCCAACAAACTCCTACCTACCTACCTACCTAAGGAAAAAAATTGCACAGTGATTTAGACGCATGGGGAAATGATTTAAGATAATCCGATGTCTCTAATCATTACCCGGGGCCATGAAGCAACGGATACTTAGCTCGCGATCATCCCCATGTCACAGACGATCGGTCATTGCTCAATTTGTTCTGCTGCACTGCAGCACATTCAAACCAGTTCCGAATCATTACCCAGGAGGGGGGGGGTATTCTGTGTCTAACAAATTCTATTGCCTATCGGCAAGGCACCTCGAAGAGGGAGGGGGCACAGTCAGTCAGTCAATCAGTCAGTTAGCGACAAAATCATTCAAACACCCCTGTCCAAACACCCAAATAGGGTGAAAAACACATAAAGAGGGTTTAAAACATGCTTTACATAGGATATTTGATCATTGTGAATGGTCAGAATATCCAAAAGACCGGCTTCGGAAATTTCCATTTTTGAGCTGCCGAAGTTGGAAAATTGCATAAGCAGGTTGTGCCCCGGCCCCTTCCCCCTGTCCAAACATCCAAATAGGATGAAAAGCACATAAAGAGGGTCTAAAACATGCTTTACATAGGATATTTGATCATTGTGAATGGTCAGAATATCAAAAAAAAAAAAAGGTTTTGAAAATTTGTATTTTTGAGATGAAGAGGGTGGAAAACTGCATTAGCAGGTTGTGCCCTAGCCCCTTCAGAGCCGCCTCACCCCCAACCTCCAACCTCCAACACCCAAATAGGGTGAAAAACACATGAGGAGGGTGTAAAACATGCTTTACATAGGATATTTGATCATTGTGAAGGGTCAGAATATCAAAAAAAAATTCATTTCGGAAATTTCCATTTTTGAGCTGCCGAAGTTGGAAAACTGCATAAGCAGGTTGTGCCCCAGCCCCTTGCCCTTGTCCAAACACCCTAATAGGGGGAAAAACAGAAGGTAGGGGGAAAAATAGAAAGAGGGTCTAAAACATGCTTTACATAGGATATTTGATCATTGTAAATGGACAGAATATCAAAAAACTTTCGAAAAAATCCATTTTTGAGCTATAGAGGGTGGTAAACTGCTTATGCAGCTTCTGCGGACATCAAGTGCCACTGAACCGCTGACAAACAGCAATTTTGGGGCTTTTGGGGGCTCAAGTACCCGCATTGTCAGCAAATGATCACCCAAATCCATCCCAGCGGCGACAGAAGGGTTTCACAAAAAGTCCAATTTTGGAAATCTTGCAGGTGTCACTAAACAGTCTACACAATAGCAATTTTGGGGCTTTTTTTTTAGGGGGGGGGCACGGCTCCGGCTATATGGGCCTAGTAGCCACTACATGGGTCCCCATGGGTGCTCAAGTACCCTTATTGTCACTAAATCATCACCCAAACCCATCCGAGCCGCGAAAGAAGGGTTGCACAAAAAGTCGAATTTTGGAAATCTTGCGGGTGTCACTAAACAGTCTACACAATTTTGGGGCTTTTGGGGGGGCCATGGCTCGGGCTATATGGGTCTAGCGGCCACTACGTGGGTCCCCATGGGTGCTCAAGTACCCGTATTGTCACTTGCACATGGACCCCCTAACCTATGGCAGGGGTCCCGGGTCCGAACTCCGGGTACCCCCGGTCGCCCCCCCCCCCCCCCCCTATGGGCCCTTGCCAGTGAGGACTTAGCCGTTTTCACACTAGATCAGGCTGTTTAGTGACACCTGGAGAGTTTTGAAAATTGGACTTTTTGTGAAACCCTTCTGTCGCTGCGGGGACAGGTTTGGGTGATGATTTAGTGACAATACGGGTACTTGAGCACCCGTGGGGACCCACGTAGTGGCCGCTAGGCCCATGTAGCCTGAGCCATGCCCCCCCCCAAAGTTGCCCCGGACCTGGGTCCAAATCCACACACAACGCCTGCAATACGCAAAGTAGTTTTGACCCCCACCCCCAAAAAAGGGGTACCCCGGTACAGGGGGGGGGGGGGGGAGAGGGGTCAAAATCCAAAAATTCTTCGACCAATCATTTTCTATCCCAAAATGGTGATTTTACAAGGGGTTGGACATCGGGCACCATACCTTGGGGTATCCTACGCGAATGACCCCAAAAATGGGGGGGAGGCGCCATATGCCTGCGCTTGATCTAACAACCCTCTTCAAGGTGATTTTAAATCTACACATTCTATTGCCTATCGGCAAGGCACCTCGAAAAGGGAGGGAGCACAATCAATCGATCGATCGGTTAGTCACAAAGTCATTCAGATGCCCCCCACCCCCGTCCAAACACCCAAATAGGGTGAAAAACACATAAAGAGGGTCTAAAACATGCTTTGCATAGGATATTTGATCATTGTGAATGGTCAGAATATCGAATAAATCAGTTTTGAAAAGTTCCATATTTGAGGTGCCAAGGGTGGAAATCTGCACAAGCAGGTTGTGCCCTAGCCCCTTGCCCCCGTCCAAACACCAAAATAGGGTGAAGAATGCATAAAGAGGGTCCAAAACATGCTTTGCATAGGATATTCTATTGCCTTCGGCAAGTCCACCTCGCAGAGAATCTACACCGAGCAACACGTACCCAAAATAGGGTGGAAACTACATAAATACGGCCTAAAACATGCTTTACATACCTTGGATGGTCATTTTAGGTGATCACGGTATCAAAAAAACAAGTTTCGAAAACTTCGATTTTTGAGCTCTCCACGGTGAAAAATTGCACAAGCAGGTTGTGTACCAATCCCCTAAGAGACCCCCCCCCCGACCCAATACCCAAATAAGGTTACAAACACGTAAATACAGCCTAAAACATGCTTTACATTGCTTGAATGGTCACTTTGGGTGATGACAATATCAAAAAAACAAGTTTCGAAAACTTCGATTTTTGAGCTGTCCGGGGTGAAAAACTGCATAAGCAGGTTGTGTACCAATCCCTTGGGAGACCCCCCCCCCCTAACCCAATACCCAAATAGGGTGAAAAACATGTAAATACGGCCTAAAACATGCTTTACATACCTTGGATGGTCATTTTAGGTGGTCACAATATCAAACAAACAAGCTTCGAAAATTCTATTGCCTTCGGCAAGTCCACCTCGCAGAGAATCTACCGCGAGCAACACACACCCAAAATAGGGTGGAAACTACATAAATACCGGCTAAAACATGCTTTACATACCTTGGATGATCATTTTAGGTGATCACGGTATCAAAAAAACAAGTTTCGAAAACTTCGATTTTTGAGCTCCCCAGGGTGACAAACTGCATAACCAGGTTGTGTACCAATCCCTTGGGAGCCCCCCCCCCCCCCTTGGACCTAATACCCAAATCGGGTGAAAAACACGTAAATACGGCCTAAAACATGCTTTACATAGCTTGGATGGTCATTTTAGGTGATCACAATATCACAAAAACAAGTTTCAAAAACTTCCATTTTTGAGCTGTCCGGGGTGAAAAACTGCATAAGCAGGTTGTGCACCCGTCCCTTGGGAGACCCCCCCCCCCGACCTGATACCCAAATAGGGTGAAAAACACGTAAATACGGCCTAAAACATGCTTTCCATAGCTTGGATGGTCATTTCGGGTGGTCACAATATCAAAAAAACAAGTTTCGAAAACTTCGATTTTTGAGCTGTCCGGGTTGAAAAACTGCATAAGCAGGTTGTGCACCCGTCCCTTGGGAGACCCCCCCCCCCCCCGGACGTAACACCCAAATAGGGTGAAAAACACGTAAATACGGCCTAAAACATGCTTTGCATAGCTTGAAATGTCATTTTGGGTGGTCACAATATCAAAAAAACAAGTTTCGAAAACTTCGATTTTTGAGCTGTCCGGGTTGAAAAACTGCATGAGCAGGTTGTGCACCCGTCCCTTGGGAGAGCCCCCCCCCCGGACCTAACACCCAAATAGGGTGAAAAACACGTAAATACGGCCTAAAACATGCTTTGCATAGTTTGAAATGTCATTTTGGGTGGTCACAATATCAAAAAAACAAGTTTCGAAAACTTCGATTTTTGAGCTGCCTGGGGTGAAAAACTGCATAAGCAGGTTGTGTACCTCCCCATTCACTAGGCCATTATTGGTGGAAACAGT